>JARWKJ010000011.1:10925733-11535631 GCA_029959095.1 Rhinichthys osculus
CCCAGAAACCTCCATCAGTGGGTTGGCACTGAAGAACTTTGCCCCCTTTGCAGTACCAGCAATGCAAGCCTCCAGCACATCCTTTCGGGCTGCAAGACAGCATTGTCCCAAGGCCGCTATAGGTGGCGACATGATCTGGTGTTGAGGAAGCTAGCCGAGGTTGCAGAGTCATGTAGACAGGAAGCTAATAGAAGACCTTCTGAGCCAACGAGAAGTCCCATCCTGTTTGCAAGGGCCGGAGAGAAAATCAACCACCCTCACCAGAGAGCAATATCTAGAGTCCTCTCATCTGGCAGTGAGTGGAACATGAGGGTCGACCTGGGGAGGCAGCTCCAATTCCCCAGAGAGATCGTAGAAACTTTGCTCCGGCCAGACCTGATCATGTGGTCAGAGTCATTCAAGTCCATCTTGTTGGTGGAGCTTACTGTCCTATGGGAGGAGGGAATGGAGGCTGCCAACGAGCGGAAGCGTGCCAAGTATGCAGATCTGGTAGAAGACTGCAGAGAGGCTGGCTGGAAAGCCACCACATGTCCCGTTGAAGTGGGATGTAGGGGCTTCGTTGGGTCGTCAACGGTTCGCCTGCTCCGCGAAATGGGATGTACAGGAGCAGGGTGTCGAAAAGCCATTAAAGAACTGGCAGAGGAGGCCGAGAGGGGCAGCTTTTGGCTCTGGCTAAGGAGGAAGCATAGGGGATGGGGGCCAAGTAAAACCTAGGGCATCAGCAGGGGGTGGCAGGGAGTGATCCCTGCCATCGCTCCGCCACCAGGAGATGTACTGGGGTTAAAGGAGCGAAACATCCATGACTGGTGGTCCCCAGCTGATGACCCGTGTTATGCCCAAAGAGATGGAGCACACCTGCACAAAAGGCACTGGTGGAGGTGCGTCAGGCAGCAATGCCCAGCAGGTCGACCATCAGCCTGTATTTCTATGAGTGTAATAAACATTTTAAGTGGGCTATTTAAAAAGTGTTAGGACCATATATGTTAAATTATGTTGTAAAACATGCGTAGATTGTGATGTCATAGCTATTGTGTGCGCGCGCGTCTATGGTGCGCGTGAAAGAAAACGTCAGCAGCGCTCAAATAAAAAAAAGAAAATCATTCGGCCGTTCTAGCCTACTCCTGACCGCAAGTCCACCGTCAGTATACTAGCAGGTTTTTTTGTGTTCATTTCTATTGCATTACGATAGAAAGCAGTATCAATAATGTCAAAAATATAATGTGCAGTCAAGTTCAGATGTGAATGCTGTTTAAATGAGTGTTCTCACCGACACGCTTGTGATTCTTCTTCCAGTTTAATGCACATAGCCTAAGCTATGTATCGTTACTTTTGCAACAACTCTATTATTTTTCCAGTTATAGACCAGCGCTCTGACTACAATCCAGCGCTGACAAGAATCTGCATTCACGTGGTCAAACATGTGTTTCGCGCTGACAAGAATCTGCATTCACGTGCTCAAACATGTGTTTCGCGCTGACTACAATCCAGCGCTGACAAGAATCACGCAGCGGAGGAATGGAAAGTTGACAAACCATTAAAAAGTATTGACTTTAGAAAAACTTCTATTTTTTCAAATTTTTTCAATAAATCATGTTCCCATTTACTACGGCGATGAATTTCAAAATTAAACTAAATTCTATTCATAAGGTAAAACTTTAAAAAATTTAGGCATTAACTAGGCTAATTCCAATGCCTAATGCCAAAATGTTTTCTTTGTTCACCAAGTAATTTACTGGTCAGGCATTATTGTTAACTCAATTTGAAAATGACAATTTGATGGATAATTTTTATGTTATATTAATATTTAAATATATTCTGCAATCACATTTTGGTAATGTATATGCTATTCATTCCGCCATCACATCTGAGCGCGAAACGCTGCTTGGGTAACATTAGTTCCCTTTCGTCCTGGGAACTCCAACGTGTCGTCGGGGAGTTCCCTGACGAAATGGGATCACGCTAGGGAGCCAATTGCCTTCGAGAGAATTAAAACGAGCCAATGGAATTGGCATGCAAGATTTGCATTCCGCAGCCCGCCTACCAGCGCGGGTATAAAAGCGGAAGTAAATATTGCGCAATGCTTTTAGCTTCGGAGCCTCCAGTGTGTCTCTTTGAGCTGCTGTGTCCTTCGAGAAAGCTACATTTAAAAAGAGGAGAAGTACGAGTCATCTTTGGAAGGAGAGAGAAGATCCTCTGTTGCTGGTGTGACGGCACTTCGAGCGACCATCGCTTCCCGCGGCGGGCTGGCTTTAAAAACAAAAGCTGTTTTAACGGCTGGTATTGGGTGGTGAGTGCAGCACTCGGGCTTGCAGTTTCCCCGTCTGTCTGCCGCGGTGGTTCCTCTGTGCCTCGGCACGTTAAAGAGTATTTTTTCTTCCCTTCTGAAAGAGCAACACGGGTGTTTCGCGTCCTTTTCAGGATGACGTTTCACCCGTGCGTTTCTGGATGCGGTCGATCTCTCCCTCAGGAAGATGGCCACAAACACTGCCTCTCGTGCTTGGGCTTAGCGCACGCTGAGGCAGCGTTTGTGGATGAGTCATGTTCTCATTGTGGGAAAATGACTCTCGCGACGCTGCGTTCAAGACTAAGAACCCTGAAACATGGGGGAGTCCCTTCAGAAAATCCCAGATCTAGTTCGTCTGCCGGTTCAGTTCGGCAGACGGCTACTTCTGTGATTCCTGTTGGTGAGCGTATGAGGATTACTGTGAGTAATGCTTCGACTGGTGAAAGATCCTATCGGGCTCCTCACACCTCTAGTAGCTCGCGGCCATCGGCGCTTCCGGTGGGGCAGCCGGAGCCCCCTCGGTTGGTTCCGGTTGTCTCGTTCGGGGCACCACCTGAGGATCAGATGTCGATCGTGGCATCGGAGGAGGAACGGTCATCTTCTGGTGATGACTCGGCGGACTGCCCCCCTCGGGTGTGGTGGTTCAGGCTGAGCCGGATCCAGAAATGGCCGCTATGCTCGAACGGGCGGCCGCGAATGTCGGGCTTGTGTGGAACCCTCCACCGGGTCCCGAACCTTCGCGGCTGGATGATTGGTGTCTTGGGGCGGGCCGTGCTGTTGCTCCACGGTCTGCTCCAGTCCCATTCTTCCCTGAAGTGCATGAGGAGGTGAGGAAGTCTTGGCTGGCCCCTCTGGCGACCAGGCGTAGACAACCTCGCCCCTCCCTCCTCACCACCCTGGACGGCGGAACGGCGCATGGGTACGAGGGAATCCCCCCAGTGGAGCGGTCGGTTGCGATGCAGTTGTGTCCAAAGACCGCTTCCACTTGGCGGGGTGCCCCTTCACTCCCCTCCCACGCCTGTAGGTTTTCCTCCGGTCTAACCGGGGATGCCTACGTGGCGTGTGGAGACGCCGCTTCCACCCTGCATGCCATGGCGCTTTTGCAAGTACATCAAGCGAAGGCGCTCCATGACTTGCAGGCGGGTGGTCCTGACCCAGCTCTGTTGCAGGAGCTGCGTGTGGCGACGGACTAAACGAAAGTCGCCGCACGTTCGCTGGGTCGGGCGATGTCCACTTTGGTGGTCCAGGAGCGCCACCTGTGGCTGACCCTGGCTGATATGCGGGAAGCGGAGAAGAACAAACTTCTCAACTTCCCCATATCCCAGGGCGGCCTCTTCGGCGACGCGGTGGAGACCTTGGCCCAAGAGTTATCCGCCGCCCAGAAACAGTCGGAGGCGATACGGCACGTCCTGCACAGGAGGCGGGCTGCTGCGGGTCCGTCTTCTGCTGCTGTAGAACCTGCAGCAGCAGAAGACGGTCGCCTGCTTCCCGTCGCCGAGGCCGTCTTCCGGCGCCAGCTCCCCCTCCAGCGCAGCCTTCCAACCCTGGAGCGAGGAAGTCTGGTCGTAAGAGGACGGCCAAGCCTGCTCAGACGCCCTTTTCCGAAAAAGGAAGGGAGGGAAGCGGCCCTGAGACGGGCGACCTGAAGGAGGACCGGACGACTGCTTTTCGGGAGGGTGCCCCTGCACGCCTCTTCCCCCGGGGGAGGGCCGGGCGGAGAATTTTTTGTTTCGTGTAAATGTTTCTGTTCCGCCGCTGGCCACTCGGTCAGCGGTACCCAAAAATTCATTAAAAGAGCAGTTTCTCCTTCCTCCTTCAGGTCATCCTCGGTCGAGACTGATGGGCACACAGTCTCCTCCACCCAAGAGGGCCAGGATGGCAGTGGATGCTGTCACCGAGCAGCATCGCTCCCGTTCCCCTCTTCCCAGTCTGCAGAAAGCAGCGACGCTTCCTCGGTTGCGTCGCTCCTCTCGGCGGCTGGGCCCAGAGGGGCAGAGACCAGCTCACGAGGAGGCAGGTCCTCGTACCTCGTCTCTCCCCCTCCCCTCGCCACGGGGCAGCCCGCAGCAGAAAGCCCACGGGCTCTCTCTGCCGTCTGCCCCTCGGTGGAAGCAGGTCTCTGGCGAACTCCACGCCCAGACCCCGCTTCCAGTGGCTACATCGCCACTGCAGCCGGGTCCCTGCCTTCCACCTCACTGCCCCTCCGCGGGTACGCCGGTGGTTCGGGTGGGCTTATTGGGTCGGTACCTGGAAGCCTGGCTAGCGCTCCCGGGTCCGTCCCGATGGCTCATCCGCACCATTCGGCTCGGCTATGCAATTCAGTTTGCACGCCGGCCTCCCAGATTCAGGGGCATCCATTTCATCCGTGTGCGGTCAGTGGATGCCCCTGTCCTGCGGAAAGAGATCGATGTCCTGCTGGCGAAGGACGCGATCGAGCCTGTCCCTCCGGCCGAGATGAGGTCCGGGTTTTACAGCCCCTACTTCATTGTACCCAAGAAAGGCGGTGGGTTACGACCAATCCTGGACCTGCGAGTTTTGATTTGGGCCCTGCACAAACTCCCGTTCAAAATGCTCAAGCAGAAGCGCATTTTCGAGTGCATCCGTCCCCAGGATTGGTTTGCAGCGATCGACCTGAAGGACGCGTACTTTCACGTCTCGATTCTTCCTCGACACAGACCATTTCTACGGTTTGCTTTCGAGGGTCGAGCGTATCAGTACAAAGTCCTACCCTTCAGGCTGGCCCTGTCGCCTCGCGTCTTCACGAAAGTCGCGGAGGCGGCCATTGTTCCCATGAGAGAACAAGGCGTTCGCATTCTCAACTATCTCGATGACTGGCTCATTCTGGCTGACTCGCGAGATGTGTTGTGCGATAACAGGGACTTGGTGCTACGGCACCTCAGCCGGTTGGGGCTTCAGGTCAACTGGGACAAGAGCAAACTCTGCCCCGTGCAGAGGATCTCTTATCTCGGTATGGAGTTGGACTCGGTCGCCCAGACGGCGCGCCTCACGGAGGAGCGCGTCCAGTCAGTGCTCACCTGCCTCAGGTCTTTTAGAGGCAGGACAGCGGTTCCACTGAAACAATTTCAGAGGCTCCTGGGGCATATGGCAGCCGCAGCCGCAGTAACGCCGCTCGGCCTGTTACATATGAGACCGCTCCAGCACTGGCTTCACGATCGAGTCCCGAGGTGGGCGTGGCAGAGTGGCACGTTCCGGGTCAAAGTAACCCCGCACTGTCGCCAAACCTTCTCCCCGTGGTCGGATCCTGCGTTTCTACGGGCCGGAGTGCCCCTAGTCCAGGTTTCCAGGCATGCTGTGGTTTTCACAGATGCCTCTGCCATGGGGTGGGGGGCCACGTACAAAGGGCATGCAGTCTCGGGTCTGTGGACGGGGCCCCAGCTGCATTGGCATATCAACTGCCTAGAGTTGCAAGCAGTACGCTTGGCTTTGTGCCGGCTCAAGGGGCTTCTCAAAGACAAGCACGTACTGGTCCGTACGGACAGCACTGCGACCGTTGCGTACATCAACCGACAAGGTGGTCTACGCTCCCGCCGCATGTCGCGACTCGCCTCCCACCTCCTCCTATGGAGTCAGAAGCATCTGAGGTCGCTTCGCGCCACTCATGTTCCAGGGGAGCTCAACCGTGTGGCAGACGAGCTTTCACGGTTGCCTCCTCTGCCAGGAGAATGGCGACTCCATCCCCAGGCGGTTCAGCTGATCTGGAGTGTTTTCGGAGTCGCACAGGTAGACCTGTTTGCCTCTCCGGACACGACCCATTGCCAGTGGTTTTACTCCCTGTCCGAGGGGACCCTCGGCACGGACGCCCTGGCTCACAGCTGGCCCCGGGGCCTGCGCAAGTATGCGTTTCCCCCAGTGAGCCTTCTTGCACAGACTCTGTGCAAGGTCAGGGAGGACGAGGAGCAGGTCCTGTTAGTGGCGCCGTATTGGCCCACCAGGACTTGGTTCACGGAACTCATGCTCCTCACGACAGCCCCTCCTTGGCCGATTCCTCTGAGGAAGGACCTCCTTTCTCAGAGACGGGGCACTCTATGGCACCCGCGTCCAGACCTCTGGAAACTCCATGTCTGGTCCCTGGACGGGACGCGGAGGTTCTAGGTGATCTACCACAGGCAGTGGTAAACACCATCACTTCTGCTAGAGCCCCCTCTACGAGGCGCCTCTATGCGTTGAAGTGGAACCTATTCGTCGAATGGTGTTCCTCCCACCAGGAGGACCCCCGAACTTGCCCGATCAGAGTCGTGCTTTCCTTCCTACAAGATGGGTTGGAGCGAAGGCTGTCTCCCTCCACCCTCAAAGTGTATGTTGCCCCAATAGCCGCACATCACGATGTAGTAGAAGGTAAGTCCGTGGGGAAGCACGACCTGATCATCAGATTCCTCAAGGGTGCTAGGAGGTTAAATCCACCTCGTGTTTTGCGCTCTGTACCCTCTTGGGACCTAGTTTTGGTACTGAGAGCTCTTCAAAGTCCTCCCTTTGAGCCCTTGCTGACAGTGGAGCTGAATATCCTGTCCATTAAGACAGCGCTCCTGTTGGCATTGGCCTCTACGAGAGGTGTTGCCGCCTCCTGGGCGTTGGCTCAAGGCGCCTCGCTGACAGACATTTGTAGAGCTGCGGGCTGGGCGACACCGAACACGTTCGCTAGATTCTACAGCCTACGTGTGGAACCTGTTTCCTCCCGAGTACTTGCTACGGCCAGTGGTGCGAGGGAATAGGTTGTGTCGGCTTGCTACGCCACTCCGTGCCTCAGCCGGATACGTGCGTCTTTCGCTCCGTTGGCGCCCTACATTGGTTAGCCTCGTGAGTTCCTCCATCACCCCTTCGGTGCCAGGCGTGGCGGACCGCCGGCGCCAGGTCTACTACCTCTAAGGGAGTTGTTGTGTAGACTGGGTGCTATGTCCAGTGGTCTCTTCGGTGACCCATTATGCCACGTGCAGTCCAGCCGTGTCTTCCCCTTGACAGACTCATTCTGTCGTCCCTGTTGAGTACGCTCCCACTCCCCTTGGATGGGACTACCTCAGGGACTGCCATATGTTTCACTATCCCCCTGGGCTAGTACATATGTGTATTCCAGGCCTTCTTCAGGCTCTGGCTTCCGCAGCGTTCCCTTCCCCCTTTTACGGGTTGGGCACGCTTTCCCAGTGTTATCCAATCCACTGTGTGGGTCTTGCGGAACAGCAGTGTGACTCCCTTGCTTGCTCCCTTAATTTGTGAAACTGCTTAGGGTAGCTTAGCTGGGCGCTGGAAGGGGCCAGCACCATGGCGTTTTGTTAGGGATCCCATTTCGTCAGGGAACTCCCCGACGACACGTTGGAGTTCCCAGGACGAAAGGGAACGTCTCGGTTACGTATGTAACCCCCGTTCCCTGAGTACAGGGAACGGAGACGTGTCGTCCCTTCGCCATGTTGCTGTACCTTCGCGGAGGACTGGACACTGTTCGGCTCCTCAGCGAAAAGCATTGCGCAATATTTACTTCCGCTTTTATACCCGCGCTGGTAGGCGGGCTGCGGAATGCAAATCTTGCATGCCAATTCCATTGGCTCGTTTTAATTCTCTCGAAGGCAATTGGCTCCCTAGCGTGATCCCATTTCGTCAGGGAACTCCCCGACGACACGTCTCCGTTCCCTGTACTCAGGGAACGAGGGTTACATACGTAACCGAGACGTTTCAAGATATAAAAACAATTAATACAATAATGTGAAAATGTGTTTATTAAGATTTTTCTTTTTACTGATTATGAAAACAAATTAATCACGACAAACCAAATTAATTGTAATTGTATAATTATACCTGATACCAAGGTAGGCCTATTTTAGGCCTACAATTCTAACATAATTTTTCATGAAAAATCATGATTGTATTTATTTATTTTTCGAAAGTAAGGTTAATATAAGCAGCTTCTTGCAATACTCTCCCAAATGCTAATAAAACCTACGTGCAAACATTACCGCTTTAATGACTGTCCTTTATTTTTCAGTACATTTGTTTTATAATATGGCTATTACTGTCATGGGATTAATATAATATAACTATTATTATGTAGTAGTGTAATGTAGACAAACACAACTAAAAGAGGTTTGAATTTTTCTTTGTTTGATTTGCACACTGAATATGGGTTGGAGCTTTTAATTTTGAACTCTCAAAGTACACCAGATTGATGAATTTAACATTAAAATGCACCCATTTTTCTTACGGGGGGCATGCCCCCGAACCCCCCTAGAAGGCTCGAGGTCCACCCACCACAGATTTATCAAAAATCATGTGAGAAACACTGCTATTGCTATTCAATGCAGATTATAACTTGTTTTTTTGGATTAATTACTGTGGAGTATAGTTCGATTGTATTAATAAATGACAATTTTGTACTTATTTCATCCTTTACTCGTTCCTGCTCGCTCATTAGTTTGGGGGTGGGGGCGGTCAGGGATCTGGATATTGGATAGGGGGCGCTGGCCCAAAAAAGGTTGAGAACCACTGATTTAGAGTCACACACTGATGTCTTTGGAAGCGGCAACAATAATCCTTTCCATTATAATTAGACGACATGTTTTATTCATATGTATTTCGGGAGAAGTGGATGAATTCAGTGTGGTAAATCCAACAGATCCGGTTCTCTGAACAGCGGCACAAACTAACATGGTGGCGCCCATCACGCATATAGCTCAACTAACGCGATCATATTTTCTTTTCAGCTGGCTTTTTGGTTGATTAAGTCCACTGTCTGTCCTGGTTTTCTCTTGCAGCTGCACAGCCTGTGTTAAAACATTTTTATCAAGTACATTACTATTTTTTTTACCTAACATTGAAGTACAGTAAAAAAAAAAATCACTTTTAGGTGCAATACATTTTCATTTTATCATTATTTAAGTGTGTTATTTACCTGTATGTAAGCAGTACAGTGCAGTGTTAATGTTCAAACTGGGTTTTTACACTGTATAAAAAGGGGCTGACAATAATAAATATTCTTATTAGAAATAAAACTGCCTCGTTTTTGAGCTGTGCTGTGCATAGCTATAGCTGAATAGTTAGGCCTACTACACTACTGTATTTTAATATTGGTTATTATGGTGGTACTTGGAGAGCCAAATATTTTCTGAGGTGGTACTTGGTGTAAAAAGTTTGAGAACCACTGCTCTAGAAGTTATGTGTAAAACAGAATGTTGCTATGAACAAAAATTACGATTTCCCATGGGTGCTGTGTTTTACATAGGTAAACTGATTTACATTGGTAAACGTCTCGGTTACTATTGTAACCTCCATTTTCTGATGGGGGTCAGAGGGGTCATACTTGGGAGCCCCAAACACCTCTGATACTTCAGAAAATGCCAATAAGAATTGGCAAGTGGAATTTGCATGTGCCACTCCCCCAGACATACAGGTATAAAAAAGGTGCTGGCTTGCATCCACTCATTCAGGTTTGTGCTGAGGAGCAGGGAGTGTGTCCCAGCCATCCAGTGGGTAGTTCAGCGTTGTGGTCTGATGAAGACCAGAGCATTGAGGAAGTGCTCTTCCTTCCAGATGGGAGAAAGAACACTATGGAGAACACATCCTACATGAAGCTCCCCTTAGTATGTGGAGAATACATTACACGGATGTAGTTTCATCCCATCTTTAACCAGATGGAACTGGATAAATATTCTGAATGTTCTGATCCAATCTGACTTCTGACCTGTAATGCTGTCTGAATCATAATCACACAATGTTCGTTTGTAGGCCAGATGAGAACTAGCCCCCTGACTGAGCCACGTTTATCCCAAGGTTTTTTTCTCTTTATTTGTCACCTGATGGAGTTTTGGTTCCTTACCACTGTCACCTTTGTCACATTTGGCCTTTGGCTTGCTTAGTTGGGGACATTTAATATTCAACAATATTCTTAATCTGCCTGCATTAACCCTCTGGGGACGGCAAACGCACCGGTGCGTTTTGGCAGATTTTTTTCACATAGCAGAAAAATAGACTTAAACTACTCCATCATTTCTGGTCATACAGAGTTAAGACATATTGAAAAATAAACTGTTAAATGTCTACTTTTTTATGTGCCCACCTACAATCGAAATAAAATATTGTGCTTTTGTAAAATAAAGAAAATAAACAGGGTGTGCGTTCTGCTTGTCCGTGTCCGTGAACTTTTTTTCTGGAGCACGTCTCTAAACTTAAACAAATACTATTCACCCAGACATGAGCGAATACTATTCACCCAGACATGAGCAATATATGTTTATGATCATTTAAGTTTGTACTTTTAAATTATCTAATTTAAAACTAAAATAAATATTCTCTGTTTATGTAATCTATATAAAAAGAGAGAGGTGTCAGCCGTTCTCATTATCGTTCTCGCATCTCATTATTCCGCTAATGTGACACGCCCACGGAGATCACGCGCTATTCAAACGCTGATGATCTGAAGCAACACATTGAGACGTGTAAACGCCCACATAAACTCGGTAAACACACTATATTTAGTCAGATTAATGTACTGTCGTCTTGCCCGTGTTTATTTTCACTTCGAGGAGCGAGCTGGGCTGTAAGTGTTTTTATTCTTGTGCTTTGTTCTAATCGCGATATATAATAACGTTAGTGTCTGTAAACGCAAAAATAGCCTACTGTTTAAATTTGCATCATGTTTCTGTGTGTGTGTGTGTGTGTGTGTGTGTGTGTGTGTGTGTGTGTGTGTGTTTGTGTGTGTGTGTGTGTGTGTGTGTGTGTGTGTGTGTGTGTGTGTGTGTGTGTGTGTGTGTGTGCGTTTGTGTGTGTGTGTGTGACTAGTTTTGGATAGATTATAAAGTTTTAACTCATTTTAAGACATCAAATAAGCTTTTGTTAGCAGTTTCTGCTCATATGTTAAATATATAGTATGTTTTGTCAATAAACTAATCAACTAAGAATAGTGTTTGTTCCAATGCAAGCTATATCAAAATAATGAATCCTTAACTTTGAAATATGTATGATAAAATGTATTGGCCTACTAAGACATTTATGGAAAAAGACAATTTTCTTTTCAAGATGTTTCCAACTCTAACTTTGAACCAATTCTGTAGAACGGCCCATATAACCTATTTGAACAGGATTTGTTTCCAGGTATGACTAAAAATGTGCTTTTGATTTTATATATATATATATATATATGTATATGTGTGTGTGTGTGTGTGTGTGTGTGTGTGTGTGTGTGTTGTCCTTGCATTCTTTCTTGTGTGACACACCTGAATGAAAGGCTCATTAATATGCGGGGTCTTTGTCTTCTCAACCACCTAATTATTCACAATGGGGTTGGGCCGTTCACGCCCATTCACATATAGCCTTGGCTAACAAAAAATGTTTTTCACAATTTAAAAGAATCTATTGTGTTATGTGAATCATTAGAAAGGATGATTTTCAGATCATTTTGAAGCAAAAACTCTAGGCCACAACTTCCATTAGTCAAAAGTCTTGTGGACACATATTTAGTATGTGTTTTGTGGCTTTATTTCAGAAACTTTAATTTTTAGTTTTTTCAATAACCATGCATAAACAATATTCTCTAAAAAATACAAACATGTACATACATGTTGCTCACATATTATGGTAGCCCTGTTTGTGTAATTTCACCTGTGCCATTAATGTGTTTATAAGCAACTGAAAAAAAGCACAAATGTCAGGGCATGTCAAAACATCTCAAGGACCCCAAAAACACCTTGGTCCCCAGAGGGTTAACACCATTATATGAGAACTGAACTGAACTGGACGATATATACTGTATATATAAACTAAATTACTACCTTTTTTACAACAAAAACAAACCACCACTAAACTTACTTAAGCTGGACAATGACACTATTTTCTTCAAGATCTGCTGTACAGCAGAAACACACTTTGTTGAATTTTGTTCCTATTATCACTGTAAAGCTGCTTTGAAACAATCTGTATTGTAAAAAGTGCTATATAAATAAAAAGGACTTGACAACATATCATATGGGATCACCATCAGGGAATTACTACATTTGGGCACCTAATTACATACAGGCTGACCGAAAGGGCATTATCATGCATCAATTCCTCCGCCAATTTTGACTGTGCATGGTGCTGAAAAGTAAGGTACATCCAGGGTTCCCCGGACTCGGGAACTCATGTGGACAAAAAGTGCAAATTATCGCTTCAGGGGAGGAGAAAGGCTCTGTGTTTACCTGGTTTGCAAGTTTATCTGCAGTTTACCTGCACTACTTGCAGTTTACCTGCTTGTACCTGACACAACACGGGACGAAACTGCCTCAACCCCAAGATTGTGAAATCTTGCGAAGGTATTAGATGTGCCCAGTCTCGAGGCAGGCAGCTTGCAAGTTTACCACCTGATCCCTAGAAACACATATTTGCACGGACCCAAGCTGTGGCCAGCTGTGTGCCAGTGCATTCATGCCAAGGGGCGGCCTCAGTCAAGGAATACCATAGGGGCAATGGGAGGATTCCTGGGAAGTGAACAGATCTACCTGTGCTTCGCCGAATCGACGCCAGATCAACTAGACTGGGGATGGAGTCTCCCCTTTCCTAGGAGAGAAACTTGCCATGACAGCGCATTAACTGCACAATTGAGCTCGCCTGGGATGTGAGTGCACTGCAGTGAATTTAGTCACTCCAGAGAAGGAGATGGCGGACGAGATACGACATGTGGCATGCCACCCTGGTGCCCAGTGATTGCCTTGGATCAACTGGCTGATACTCGAGGCAACTGATATGCCAGTGGAGATGAGGTCCAGTATTGGAGCCTGAGGTGTGCACCCGTTTCATTCGGCATCCCAGCCCGTCTTGGATGCATCTGTGAAAAGAGATGCTCTGCACTGGTGAGAGCTTGTTCTTTTCCCAGTTGACCTGAAGTCCCAATTGGCTGAAGTGTTTGGGCACCAGGTCCCTGTGTGCACACAATAGATCTTGAGAGTGAGCCAGAATCAGCCAGTCATCGAGACAATTGAGAATACGCGGGAAAGGCTGGTCTCTGCGACTTATATGAAGATGCAAGGAGACAGGGACAGCCTGAAGGGGAGGACCTTGTACTGATATGCCTGACCCTCGAAGGCAAACCAAAGAAACGGTCTGTGCCGTGGCATGATCGCTGCAAACCAATGCTGTTGGCGAACGCATGTCAGAGTGCACTTCTGTTTCAACATCTTGAACGGGAGCCTTGCAAGGCCCGATTCAAAAACTCGCTGGCCTAGGATTGGCAGTAACTGAATCGTGTATCCGAGTCTACTTGTTATGATAAGCCAGCGCGGCGGGTTGGGAAGCACTAGCCAGGATCCCAAACTCTGCAGGAGTGGCACCAGAGTAGCAATCGTTTTTGACATACCGTTATGTGACATATCATTTTGTGAGTGCTGCGGCCGAACATGAGGAGGCGAGGGGCTCACCTCCATCACATCCGGTCTGCAGGCTGTGTGACTCAGGGAGTGCAGAGTAGAGGTCTACACAGGTCCAAAAATCCGAAGAGACCCGTAATGTGCTATGACGGGGCCTGGGTCGGTTCTCGGGTCCTTGGGTGCTCCGTGTAGACCTCTAGTGCAGAGTCTCTCTGCTCTTTCTTTGAAAAACAAACGGAAACCAAGGATTCTCCACCCGTTCCTCCACCGGGGGAAGGTGCAGTGCGTTCACCATCTCCTGGAAAAGACCATCTCCTCCCATCTCTGGGTCGCCCATCTCAAGGATGCTTCCACTCCTTCTTGGAGTTCTTGGCAGTCACCTGACGAGCATGCTGCGTCGCTTTCCTGTGGGCAGCTCAACGGTGCAGCCTGGCTGTGGGCTCGGACAGCAGCAGAGCTGGGCTGGCAGCAGACAATGAGCGTGATCTCAGCGGCCTGGTGGCATCGCGCAAAGGCAAGATGTGTGAGATGTTCCTGGTTTCAGGAGGTAGGGGTTTGGATGGGGGTTTCATAGGGGGGTGAGAGGATTGGAGTTGAGGGCTCTTACAGCCAGGGGGGAAAATCTGTTGAGCAGTCTGGTGGAGCGCGCTTTGATGCTCTGGTACCATCTTCCTGGCGGCAGGAGCTGGAAGAGACTGTGGGAGGGATAAGTGGTGTCCTTCACGATACTGGTGGCTTTGCTGGAGCATTGTGCAAGGAAAATATCCAAGATGGAGGGAAGAGGGGCACCGATGATCTTTGCAGCCGTGCTTACTGTCCGCTGTAGGGTCTTGCGGTCTGCGGCGCTGCAGTTCCATACCAGAGAGTGATGCAGCTGGTCAGCACACGCTCAATGGTACACCTGTAGAATGTGGTGAGGATGGGTGGAGGGAGAATTACTCATTTTAGTTGGCGGAAAAAGTGGAGGAGCTGTTGGGCCTTCTTGGAAAGTGATGTGGTGTTGGTGGTCCAGGTCAGATCCTCTGGGTTGTGCACTCCCAGGAATTTAGTGCTGCTGACTCTCCACAGTCGACCTGTGGATAGTCAGTGGAGGGTGGTCAACAGAGTTTCTCGTGAAGTCCATCACAACCGCCTTTGTCTTCCCCACAAAGAGGGACAGGTTGTGTGCACCACACCATTCAGCCAGCTGTGCCACTTCCTCTCTGTAAGTGTGTTTCATCGTTGTTGCTGATGAGGCCTGCCACAGTTGTGTCATCAGCATCTTGATGATGTGGTTGGAGCTGAACTTGGCAGTGCAGTCGTGGGTCATCAGAGTGAAGAGCAGCAGACTGAACACACAGCCTTGAGGTGCTCAGTGTGGTAGTTCTCGAGGTGTTGCAGCAGACACGGACTGACTGAGGTCTTCTAGTTAAAAAGTCTAGGATCCAATTACAGAGGGATGTGTTGAGGCCCAGCAAGTTTAGTTTGTTTATAAGATGCTGAGGGATTATTGTGTTGAATGCTAAGCTGAAGTCGATGAACAGCTTTCTTACATAAGATAACTGTTTGGACGGTATGCAAACTAGAATGGGTCCAGCGTGTTAGGGAGACTGGACTTGATGTGATACATGACTAACCTCTCAAAGCACTTCATCATGATTGGGGTCAGTGCTATGGGATGATAGTCATTCAGGCAAGACACAGGTGATTTCTTTGGAACTGGAATTATGGTGGTGGATTTAAGATGTGGGGACGACTGCCTGGCTCAGCGACATCTGTTAGCGGTGCAGCACTGTCTCTTCAGAGATACATATATAAACACACACACACAAATAAAAAAACAGAGGTGGAAAGTAACTAGTTACAAATACTCTTGTTACAGTACTTGAGAATAATTAATTTATGGTACTTTTAATTGAGTTGATTAAAAATAAAGTATTCAACTCCACAACATTTATTTTCACCAAAAGTACAAAGTACTTTGACATAGGTGCCGACGGAGCAACAGGGCGAGCTGGCATTTGACAGATACTTTTCAAACTACTGCGGTGGAACCCTGCGCTTCAGCCAATAACTGACTGGCCTGAAGCACTTCAGGCAATAACAGACAGGTCTGACTCGGGTGCAAAACCAATCAAAACTTCCAGTTCAGCTGGGGGGCGGGGCGTTCAAACCAAGCTTTGACATTCAATAACTGGCGCTGGCGTTTTGAATCAGTATCGCTAACGTTTCAATATTTTAGTGAATGTAAGGGAGCTATGTTCATATTCTGATTTTAAATTGAAATGGGTCATACCGTTGTTATTACTAGAGCACTGAGCAGTTGAAGTAAATAGAAAAATAGGGTCATACAAAGACGCAGTTATTGCATGGACGGAGCAAGAACAATGTAAGTGTCTAAGATGTATGCTCACAGTTGAGTTACAATGCTTTCGCTTTAACAATGCAGTTAAACTAAATGTACCAAGCAAACTTTGTATGAAGCTGAAATTACCTCAACATTAGCAACAACGGTGAAATAAGATTGCATGATTTATCTTTCAATCAGATACACGTAAAAGTGGAGTTCGTTGCTATAGCAACAGTGGGCTCCCAGCACATTTTCGGTAGAACGAAAAAAAAGAGAATTGTATTTAACATGTTAACCCTTTTTTGTTTTACTTTTATTCATACTATTTTAATCCCACATTTCTTTGATCAGACCACCTTTTACCCTTCTTAAAAAAAATTCAAATGATCTTACTTTTCAAAATTAGTATTAAAACAATCGCTTTTGGTAACAGGGATAGCTAGTATGTTTGCTTAGCATAGTGTCAAACCACAATTTATGAGATTAATATCATGTTTTGCTCCAAAATCAATATATACACATCAGTCGTGTTTGAAATTACTTTCTTCTGTATAAAGTGAGACAGAAAATTATTTTCTAAAAATTCTATATATAATTACATTTAATTCTATAAGTCGAATAGCGTTGCATTATAGATATATATCATTCTTATGAAAATACCCAAGATGGCTTGAAGACAAGATAAACACTGATCATTGCAATCATGCTTATTGTCTTCATGTTTCATTAGTCAAAACGTCTTTATCTGCTGTAGCCTTATCTGATGTCCATATAAGGGATTTCCTATAAGGGCGCCCTCTGGCCTCCAGTATGAATGAAACCGAAATTATATGAGAGTGTTTAACGCTCCATATTGCTAGAAATCACCTCATTTTGGATAAAAATAGACAAATATACTAAAGTACTTTGTAACGTAGTAACTTGAGTAGTTTTTCAGCAAACTACTTATTTACACTTACTTGAGTCATTATTTTCCAGTACTTCTACTTGTACTCAAGTAAATTATTTCTTAAGTATTAAGTAGCAACACTTTTACTTACGTACATTTTTTTAATACTCTTTCCATCACTGTAAACAAAACAACACCTCGGGGGTTTGCATAAATCTTGTGAATAACCGATTTCAATTTCAGAACGTAAAGGTGACGAGTTTGTGGGTATGCAGCGAAGAAAGTCTTTAATTTGTGTGTGGTCTTTAAAATTTGCAAATCCAAAATACTTCCACACCAGTGACTTGAGTCGGACAGAAGCGTATACGTTGACCTCTCTAAGCAGTTGACCAATCACAACAGACTGGACCAGCTGACCAATCAGAACAGACTGGGATTTTCAGAAAGGCAGACTTTAAAGAGACAGGAACTAAAATAGTGTTTCAGGCAGTGGGAGAAACGAGGTGCTGCAGCAGTATGAGAAAAATATCTGTGTTTTTTTACTTTAAATCATGTAAATTTATTTTAGCAGACTCCAAGATAAAATTATGAACTTGTAAATCAGCATAATATGGGCACTTTAAACATCACACAGGCTCATGTTTATGTGGAAATAGCTATTCCCTGTATTGTGTTTTTATGTAATCAAATCATCTCTCATATTTACAAACAAATCTCTCTCACCCGTCTGCCTTGCCCTCTTGAAAGACACACACTCTCAGCCCAGTGGCGATGGTGGTCGGTCAGCTATGATGATGTGAGGAGTGCTAACCTTGGCTCCATTTGCAGGGCAATGAAAGTGCAGGCTCAGCACACTGTTGACAGCCATCAATTGAGGAAGAGCTGATGGGAAGCGATAGGCTGGGCAAATGGAGTCTGAGCTGCAGAGACATCTCTGACACAAATTTTCTGCGTCAGGCCCCCTGTGCCATCAGCTGAGCGCAGTCAGCCCAGGCAAGACACAAGGCAACAGAAAAGAGGTAGATAAATGTCTCTCTGTCTCTTCCTCTAGGTGCAGTGTATAAAGAGAAAATATCAGGATAAATGTCACGAAAACATTACATTATTGTGAATTATTTGCTTGCAGTTAAGCATGTTGTACTTTTGTTTTGTTTTTTCGTCTCATTTACTTAGTGGTGATATAGGATATTATATATATATACATAATATCCTACACCATATTAATCCATTAAGTTAATATTTTTCACATTTCTTGTTTACTCTTATTTAGACCGTATTGTTTAAGTTTGGATAGGCAAAACCCCTGAATGTCACTGGTTATATAATCCATAATTCATGAATACTCTAAGATGACACATCTAAAGTGAAACTGACAAACTTCTTTTTCCTTAATGCCATCTGTCTAATTTAGTTTTGGCCTGTGGACAAGCAAGATCAGAGGGTGTGGGTAATATTTCAAAATAAAAGTGGAAAGTCATGTAATAAAAATAATGTTACAGTGCAAAAAAAAAAAAAAAAAAAAAAAAGGTCTAAAAGGTCAGCTTTTTTATGTCGTATGTATTTCATTTGATTTAATGGCAGAATGACCTGAACTTTGACCTTTCATGATGTTTCATGATGACCTCCAAAATGAGTGAGATCATCACAATAGGGCATCTTTGAACAGAATAAGGGTCTTAAACATCAGTGGTCTGTTCTGAGGTGCCACTGTTGAGCAAATAACTTTCAAAAGACTTAATTCGCTGGTGTACTGGCAATGACTCACTGGTATTTGTGGTGCATTTTGAGAAGCTAAAACTGTTTGCCCCCACAGCATAGTGACAGATAGAGTTTTCAAGCGTAGGTGACAACAGATTCAGATGTCATTAAATCCTGCCTTGAGGGGGGTCTTGTCTTGTGTTCAGGCATTTCAAAGGCGAGTCTCTCCAGATACACAGGCACTGTCAATCCCTTCAATTCTTTTCATGGCCTGCCAAGCACAGAGCTTTCATCCACTCAATGGATTAGCCCTTCTCTCATCCTCACACTCAGTCCATATGGCATTAAATGTGGAAAACGAGTGCTGACAGATTCAAAATGCTTGTCAATTAAAGTGGTCAAAATGGAGACACTTATTTATTTATCAGGAACACAGTAGCATATCTAGAATAATATAGCCGCAAGTGGCAGCAACACCACGACACTACCGAGGATACATTGGTTTGAAGAATGGATGATGGATCAATGGATATAATTTATTTGTACAAATTATAATATAATAATGCTGCAAAAATACTACACAGAACAAATTGTCACAAATTGGACAGCAATATAATTACTCGTCTTGTAACTTGACATATGTTTTTAATATTATTAGGATATATAAATGTCATGGGTCAATTCACTCAAAACACATGGAAACGGTGACATCCAAGAAAACTGAAATTCACAGGTGAAAGTAAAAACTAAATTTGAGTTATATTAACTATAAAAGTTATATTAACATTTAATTATCTACAAACATCATATATATATATATATATATATATGATAGATAGATAGATAGATAGATAGATAGATAGATAGATAGATAGATAGATAGATAGATAGATAGATAGATAGATAGATAGATAGATAGATAGATAGATAGATAGATAGATAGATAGATAGATAGATAGTGTGACAGCATGAGAGGTTCAGGATCTTTAGTGTGTGCAAGTTCCCAGTAAACACCACTTCAACAGTCTCTTCAGTATGTAGGTGTGTTTAATAATTAAACGAAAGGGTTTACAACTTAAATCTCTTCAGCTCAAAAGTAACTTAATCTTCTTTGTTTCACAGAGGTATGTGTCCTTTCTCCAGCCACACACACACACACACACCAATCAACAGTTTCTTCCACCCACTATTAGAGCCTGCTGCTGGTCTCATTAGCTGCAGCTGTACTCTCAGGCAGCCTGGGTTTTGTAGTCCTTAACAGACGGCCATCTTGCTCCAGCCATCTGAGGGCAATGTATCTGCCCTCTAGAACACGCCCTCTCATGATGCAACAATAGAATATAGCTTTGTAAATTAATTATAAATAACTTTATTGTCAGTGCACTACAAATGAACTGGCTCTTTACTGTCACAAACGGCTCTGACACAGAGGAAACAGGCAGAAGATCGAAACCATAACACAAGAAACCAGAAAAGCGCTGAGAAATGCAGTGGTGACAAAAACAAGACTTATACTGGGGCCACACCAAAAGATATTCAAAATCTGATAAGATTTTCAAAGTGTGCGAGACCACAAACATGAGGACAAAAAAATCCTAGATTTAACAGTTTTGCTCATATAGTGTGTGGTGTGCACACAACTTCACAACATGTGAAGAAGACAACACAACACATGAACAGATTTTCAACCAGAGTCCCGACGGTGAACACGGGAAATCTCACAAAATCTCTAGGGACTTCAGAATAAACATGGAGAACGACAGGCAGGAAGAAATTGCTATTAACGTTTTGCGTAATTCCTTGAACAATACTACAGTATGTCATGACCTCCAAACAGTTTACCATAGAGGATGATTTATAACTAATTCATTAGGGCATTTTTTATCACACAAGCAGCTCCCTATGCATGTTTCTTTTTGTTCTTTTTGTTATTTTTTTTTCTTTATTTTTTTTTGATGTAGCAAAATTGCTCAGTAGCTCACCTGCACTGATAAAAATGATTCTTTGGTGAAGTAAATACTACAGAAAAAACAAATGTAATTTCTACATAAAAAAGTTAGTTCAGGCAAGAATAATAAAATAAAATAAAAGTAAATTCTATATAAGTACTCAATTCAAGCTTGTATAAATCAAAGCGTAAATATCAACGTTATAAAAATAAGTAAAACAACTCTACTTTTCGGAAACTGGTGTTCCCATCATGCACTGGGGCTTGAATAATTAATAAGGTTGATTTTTCACTTGTTCGCTCTGAAACAAGTCCTGTGAAAAATGAGTCACAAAAAAAAAACCGATCAAAGACTTGTAGAAGCAGTTAAAATGGTAGAGGCAGCATGGTTGCTTTTTTAACACTATAGGTTACGTTTAGGGTAGGGCTTAGTGTAGGTACTACGTTCTTTTCAAATACAAACCTTTTAGTGCCACTCACTGGGCATTTAATTTCTCAACTGCCACATACAACAACCATCATAATTAAACACTGGTGGTTTTGTGTGCTATGCAACTCACTGGATGTTTCAAAGCTGGCAAGAATCAATGTAAACACAGGCATGTTTTTCCACTGAGCCTACTTGGTCTAATAAACGCTGTTAAAAAATCAAATTTTTATGGTAAAATGACAAACAATATCTTTAAATTAACAACCCGACTGTTATTTTTAAGTGTTATGACATTGACAAATTACAGTAACTATTAATTTTATACAGAAAAAAACACTGTTATATGTATACAGTATTGTTCCTGGGAGTACAATGTTGCACTGCTCTCCAGGTTGAAACTTTCAGGCATGTTGTGCCTCTGGCCACACACATAATCAGTTTATCCAAATTGCGAACAGAGTTGAGAAAATCATGCATCTTTACAAGCTTCAACTCCCCAAAAACCACCCATCAACTTTCACAAACACACTCGTGTGCATTTCAATGCATGAGAAAGAGTGTGTGAGAGAAACATACAGTGAAGTCACACTGAGGCATACCCTATATTGAGACATTTGAAACTAGAAAAAGCAGTACATCTGAGAAAAAGGTCTGAAATTACTGGAATGCATCCCAGCATGCAATGTGTGGAAAATACACATTCAAATATGGACAATTTAGAATCCTGTCTTTGCTTATACAGTATATTAACCCCCTGGGGTCGGCTATCGCGCCGGCGCGATTGTCTCGCTTTTTTTCTTATCAGTGCAAAAGAGACTCAAAATACTCGGGTTGATTTTGATCTTACATATAAGTGTGATACATCATTAGATCCTGTTAAGTTTCTATTTTTTTTGTGGATACTCACAATAAAAACAAAGTGTTGTGCTTTTCACCAAATAAAGAAAAACAAACATGATGCGAGTTCAGCGTTCTCTCTGTCAGTGAAGTCCATTCTGAAACGCGTCCTAAGATTAACTGTAACTCCGCGATTACTTGTCACACAAGCACGAGAGATTTTTCTTTATGAAGCTTGAATTCTCTTCTTTTAAATGAAGTAATTTATATAAAAAACAAATATTCTCAGTTTATGCAATCTGTATGAAAAGAGAGTGCTGTCAGTATTTTTTTCCCAGCTCATTACACTTCATTACGCGTTAATCTGACACGCCCACGTCCAATCTGACACGCCGCGTTTGACGCGCGCTATTCAAACGCAAATGTCGAGGCAAGCCATGACAATGCCCACATCAGCCGTTCCACCGCGGCGGTAAAATGTGTGGTGTATTTGCTGCCTTTTACCGCTAAGAGGCGCTACAGTCATAGACTCTGAAAAGTGTTCGTTTATTCCGGTTTATTCTCTCTAATGCGTAATCTGCTGCCGCACCGCACTGATTCAGAGCAATTGAAAGCTGGCAGCAGATGAATTCAACAAGTGAAACTTAGTTAAAATAATTCATAATCACAATACTGAAATTAGGCTACTGAAATGTAATTGAATAAATAATGAAAACATTTCAACATCAAGGCTACATGAATGAGGCTTTACAAACTTTAACAGCGTACAGACGGTAGCTCAGTGATCAACGCAACAACACGAGCTTCGAGGAGCTTCAATCGACCCGAGATCGAATCTCAATGTAGCATACATGTTGTTAACCGATGTTGGCCTACAGCGTTTATATTTTACCACCTTGATGCTTGGTAGGTAACTGTTTATAACTGTTTACTTATTTAAAGTCAAGAGTTTTGTTTAATTATCATTACAACATAAATTTGCTACATTCCTGTAGAACCGCAGCCGCTGCACAAACGACAAAAAACTGACGAAGGAAGATTGTCAGCCGATTGCATCAGAAAATGAAGAAGCTCATCTTTACTCTGTTAAATTATTGTGTAATGTAAAAGAACACTAAAATTACTTAAGTTTGAAACCAAGTTCAAACATTTCAAGGTTTAAATAAAGTGTCGGGACAGTTTTTTTTTTTTTTTAAACAGGGTTGCATCGGGTTTAGAGTTTATTTCTTTTGCGATGCAAAATAAGAAACACTAGGCTAATCTTATTCTTGCGACATTTTAAATTTATATTGCCAAAGAAATTACAGCTAAATTAAACAATTAAAACAGTACAAAACGAAAATTGTCTAAAGAAACATAATTAAATTAAAAACATGCGTTTCTCTTTGCCTCTCTCGCGCTGGATCTCTTTTTAACAAGTTTATTTAGTCTCCCTCGCTGCGCGCGCCGCGTCTTTTCATTTACATTTCAGGGTAAAAACACATCATACAGCTGATAATAGGCTACTGTATATGTCGCTGCGTGTCAGCCATACAAATCACGAAAAAAATATTTAGCCTTTAATTGTTGCTTCAAAGACACAGCACGCCTTGTTGAATTCACCTTACAATAACTTCAATTGAAATTTTGTGTGAAAAAAACTTTAAATAGGCTACAATAAATAAACTACAATATTTATAATTTAATAAGATATGGGGCCTACATTTGGACACAGATTTATCCTTACAATAATTTTGCCTGCTCATCAGGCTGGCTATCCGACACTCTCCATATGAAAGAGGAACATTAACACCTTTGTCCAGCAACTGACTTAAAGGAACACTCCGACTTTTTGGGACTTTATCCTATTCACCTTATCCCCCAGAGTTAGATAAGTCCATACATACCTTTTTCATCTCCGTGCGTGCTATAAGTCTGTTTGACGCACCCACCGTTAGTCTAGCTTAGCACAAAGACTGGATGTTAATGGTTGCAGCTAGCATACTAATCCAAATAAGTGACAAAATAACGCAAACATTTTCCTATTTAAATGTTATGATTTGTATAGTCACAGAGTGTACAAAAAACAAAGTCACAGACATTGTTGAGACACAGACATATTTTAACCGTATAAATACTGGGAACTATATTCTCTGAAGGCGAAGCACTGCTACTTGGGCGGAGGGATAACCGCAGCACCTGAGACGCGCTCTCTGCTCCTCACCATGGCTCGTCTCAGGTGCTGCGGTTATCACTCCGCCCAAGTAGCAGTATGGTGTAACAGAGTTTTAGAGCTAGACAAATCTAAATAAATATAAAACTTACAACAGACCAGGCTTGTGCGGGATTTGAACCTGTGTCATCTTGATGATTAACCGTAAGTTCTACCGCTCACCTATGAATTTTCTCACTGAGAGACACCCGAACGTCTGTTTCTCACATGAGCGAGAAAACGTTTTGTCTTTAGCCTGTGAGTGTAGGCCTATCGCTATCGCCTATTGTCTAAGTTCTACCGCTCGGCTATGAATTTTCTCACTGAGAAACACCCGAACGTCTGTTTCTCACATGAGCGAGAAAACGTTTTGTCTTTAGCCTGTGAGTGTAGGCCTATACTTTAGCCTTTTACAGTTTTAAAAGATTATATCTTATCTGTATGACCAACAATTACGGAGTAGGCTATAAATGTTTGTTGTAGGCTTATTTGGAAATTACCATAACTTGTAGTATTTCATCCTTAGGCTACAGACATTAGCCCCACTTACGTTTTGCCAAATGTCCCTTTGCGCCACCTGGCGGTCGTTTTGCGAACGACTTTGAAATGCGACTGGTTTATTTTTACCGTGGTGGATGGCTAAAAATGATATGTGGATGGCTAAAAGGTGACTAAAAATGTGCTTTTGGCTTTCATTTATATTTTGATTGTTTGTATATATATATATATATATGTGTGTGTGTATAAATATTTATTTATTTATATACCGTATTTTCCGCACTATAAGGCGCACCGGATTATAAGGCGCACCTTCAATGAATGACCTATTTTTTAACATTTTTCATATATAGGGCGCACCGGATTATAAGGCGCATAAGATACTGCAGTCATACGTGTGACTGGGTTTGCGTTATGCATCCACTAGATGTGCTAAAGGGAATGTCAACAAAACAGTCAGATAAAGTCAAACTTTATTACTCGTTCCGACAACTCCGTTCACTCCCATGGTAACGTTATTCAAACTTAATGTGCTAATTAACAATATTAACAATATCTCCCAGCCTTGCTCACTCTTCTCCCAAACGTGGAGGGGAACTTTTCCCTAATTCAGTAAACACGTACCATAGTAAAAGAAACAGTCTGATAACACTAAATTAAACGTTAGTGCATACTCAACATTGTTCAACATTGTTCAGTTACATATAACACGTAAACACGTAAAGCTCACTTTTTTCAGTTCATTCCCCGTCCACGAATCCCTCGAATTCTTCTTCTTCAGTGTCCGAATTGAACAGTTGGGCGATTACGGCATCCAACCTGCCCCGTTCCCTCTCGTCATTATCCGAGTCAGTGTCGCTGCTGTTGCCTGGCAGTTCAGAGATTATTCCTGCCTTCGTGAAAGCTCGGATCACAGTTGCGACTGATATATCAGCCCAGGCATCCACGATCCATTGGCAGATAGTGGCGTAAGTCGCCCGGCGCTGTCTCCCCGTCTTGGTGAACGTGTGTTCACCTTCTGTCATCCACTGCTCCCACGCAGCTCGCAGTCTAGCTTTGAACGCCCTGTTGACACCAATATCTAGCGGCTGGAGTTCTTTAGTTAATCCACCCAGAATGACGGCAAGCTCCGAATTAGTTTGCTTCACTTATTTTTTGACAGCATCGGTGATATGGGCGCGCACGGAGTCGTAGATCAATAGGGACGGAGCTGTGTGGAAAAAGCCACCCAGTCTCTTGACGTAAATTTCTCTCAACCACTCACTCATCTTTTCCTCATCCATCCATCCCTTCGGGTTAACTTTGATGACGACGCCGGCTGGAAAGTTTTCTTTTGGCAAGGTCTTCCTCTTGAAAATAACCATGGGTGGAAGTTTCTGGCCATTAGCCTGGCAGGCGAGAACTACAGTAAAGGATGACTTCTCATTCGCTGTGGTGCGTACAGACACCGTACTGGTCCCCGTTTTCTCCACAGTGCGGTTCACGGGAATATCAAAGGTGAGTGGAACCTCGTCCATGTTGGTGATGTGCTCTGGCCAGATCTTCTTTTCAGTGATCTTCTTTTTGCAGTATGCGCGGAAAGTGACCAGCTTTTCTTGGTAATCTTTTGGCAGTTGCTGCGAGACGGTAGTTCGTGTGCGGATGGAGAGATTACGTCTTTTCATAAAACGAAAGCACCAAGAAGGACCGCCTCGAAATTCATCGATGTTCATGTCCCGTGCTAGCGCCGTTGCCTTCATTCGAATAGTGACTGTAGAGACGCTTCTACTTGCTGCTCTCTGTTCAACAACCCACTTTTCGAGTTCGTCCTCTAACTGTGGCCATCTCGCTTTGTTCCCTCTGAAACTCTGTTTAGTCTTTTTTACTTGGCGCAGGTCATTTTCTTGCTTCCTCCACTTCCGTACCATTGATTCATTAATGTTAAATTCTCTCGCTGCTGCTCTATTCCCATATTCTACTGCGTGACCGACAGCCTTGAGCTTGAACTCTGCGTCGTAAGCGTGTCTCTTGACAGGTGCCATTTTGAGGTCTTTATACACACACAAGTGTTGTTGTTAGTAAGCACAGTAACGGTTTTTACTGACTACGGTAGCCGTAATGCTGCACGCGGTGCGGCTTTGTAGTTTACCAGTCGTACTGAAACATTTTATTATTATTAAATATTTATTATTATTATTGGTTTTTCATACTGAAACATTTTGACAGTGCGCCTTATAATCCGGAGCGTTATTAACCAACGTAAATTAATCTAATTGATTCATATATAAGGCGCACCGCACTATAAGCCGCACTGACGTTTTTTGAGAAAATTAAAGGCTTTTAAGTGCGCCTTATAGTGCGGAAAATACGGTATATATATTGTCCTTGCATTCTTTCTTGTGTGACACCCTTGAATGAAAGGCTCATTAGTATGCAGTCTGCTCAGGTGAGAACTGCCTAATTATTCATGAGGGGGTTGGGTCGTTCACGCCCATCCGCATATTGCCTTTGCAAACAAAAAATGTTTTTCACAATTTAAAACAATCTATTGTTTTATGTGAATGATTAGGCAGAATAATTTTCAGATCAATTTGAAGCAAAAACTCTAGGCAACAACATCCACTTGTCAAAAGTCTTGTGGACAGTTATTTAGTGTGTTATTTTTGGCCTTATATTAGAAACTTTATTTTTTAGTTTTTTCAATAACCACGCATAAACAATATTCTCTCAAAAATACAAACATGTACATACATGTTGCTCACATATTATGGTAGCCCTGTGTGTGCTATATAGAGTGTAATTTCACCTGTGCCATTAATATGTTTATAAGCAACTGAAAAAAGCAGAAATGTCAGAGCATGCCAAAACATCTCAAGGACCCCTAAAACACCTCAGACCCCAGAGGGTTAAACTTAATATTCAACAAGATTGATGAGTTGCATCTCCCAGAAATTAGTTTTTGCAGGGTGGGATGTCTGACATTGTCCCATATCATGAATGATGTAACGGCTTAACCACAGCAGTCAACAGCTTGGAGAATCTATAATGTTAAATAAAAGGCTGCAGACAAATATTGTAACTTGTATGCAATTATAGCAATGTTTATAGATGAGTGTTACTGTAGACAGCGGGGTTAACAAATTGTGTAAAAACTGCAATACAGAAAAGGGCCAGATACAGAAAATGCCACAGCTATGTGCACAGTTGGCATTTAGGCATAAGAGTGGTTATAAATGAAAGGTCAATGATTTGTTAAAATGCAAAAGGGTCATTATGGGTGAAGTAAATGTAACTTTGATGTCCCCATGATGTCAATCCACACACACACACACACACACACACACACACACACAGTATGCCGTGATTTTGCCAGGTACTGTAAGACACGTTCCTGGATCAACATATTTTGTTGATCCTGGAGCAACATTCCTGTCCGAAAACATCCTAACTCTATCCCTAGCCCTAAACCTAACCATAAATTTCCCTAAAATCAGAGAAAGTATTTTGGGTAACACTTTACTTGAAGGGGTGTGCATAAGACTGACACGACACCTTCATAATCATGACATGACACATGTCATGAATATGAAGGAGGTTTTATGCATGTTTATGACAACTGTCATTAAGTTGTCACTCAATTATGACATTTTTAATGCAAATATGACATTGTTTGATATGTCTTTATTATGACAACTTGACATAAACCAAGACATCATAACCTGTCATAAATATGTCATAAACATAACATAGCAGATTAATTATCAAACTTAAGAAACCACTTAGCTTTATGGGTTAACATTACATTAAACTGTCAGGTGGTTGGTTTTGACATTGGCTGTCATGAGGCCATTATAATTGTGTCATGAATATTTTTCTTGACCTCAACTACAGTGGAACAAATTTAATTTGTCATTAAAATGCCTCATGACAGCCAATGTCAAAACCAACTACCTGACAGTTTAATGTAATGTTAACCCATAAAGCTAAGTGGTTTCTTAAGTTTGATAATTAATCTGCTGTCATGTTTCTGACATATTTATGACAGGTTGTGTTGTCTTAGTAATGTCAAGTTGTCATGGCAAAGACACTGACAGGTTATGATGTATTGGTTTATGTCAAGGTGTCATAACTAAGACATCTCAAACAATGTCATATTTGCATTAAAAATGTCATAATTGAGCAAATGACACTTAATAACAGTTGTCATAAACATGCATAAACCCTCATTCATATTCATGATATGTGTCCTGTCATGATTATGAAGGTGTCATGTCAGTCTTATGCACACCCCTTTAAGTAAAGTGTTACCGTATTTTGTTACCCATCTAATTCAAACATCACAATTCAATGACAATGGTCCACAAATAAAATAGATAATCCAGCTCTGATTTGATTTCAAATTCTTGATTTCAAAATACTATTAATTGAGTCTTTTGGCACATCTATAATAGTCAGACTTTGATCTCACTCTGAGAGTGTGTGCACAAGTGAGTGTGTAAGTGTGAGCAGTGTCTATTTTTCACTCTTGATGTTAAAGAGTTGAACCCCCTCATTCCTGCATTGTGATTGATTTGTAATCTGTATTTTTGTATTTTTTGTATTTCTGATTAATTTCCTATGACCATGAGTGTGACCGTTTTTAAGACCATTTAGCATTTTCAAATCATGTCCTATATTTTGTGTGCGTGTGTGTGTGTGCGTGCGCGCGTTCACATAGCCTGTGCCTCAAAAATCTGCAAGTTTTGAACCAAATTTTGAATGTAGATTTGAAGATTATGATCCTTTGCATCATATTTTTGTAAATATTGTCTCAATGAATAAATTATTTTGTCAAATATATTTCAAAGTCTCCATTCTTTCAGTTTTCTCAGTCAAACAGAGAAAATATTTTCTGTCAAAACAGATCCATCTTCATCTCCTACCTCAGTAATCTCCAAAGTAGGTTCTTCAAGCATTGGTTGGTTATCCTCCAAGTCTGGGAGTGCAAGATCTCTATTAAAAGCAAAGTGATATTTTACTCCTATAATTTAAAATCATTGGGGAATATGCAACTAGGAGTTTAAATTACAACTAAAATTGTATTTATTACCTTGCCATGTTATGCAAAACAACACAAGAACAGATTATGTGGCAGACTCTCTATAGTTTCATTTTGATCTCTCCATGTAGACAACACCTAGCATTTCTTGTTTTGGCATGGGCTGTGATGTACAGAGTTTGAGGCACACTGACTGGGTTCAAGAAGGGTGTGAGAAGCCAGGGTTTTAGTGGATAACCAGAGTTACCCAAGAGCACACCCTACAATTCTCCTCTCTCAAACGCATCATAAATTTGGGAATTCATCTATATTCTTGAGTCATGGGTTGATCCTGGCCAGCGAGTGACACAGTTAAGCACTCTGAGTTTGGTATCACAAATTGCCTGCACATTCATACTGTGGAAGCCTTTCCTATTAACAAACAATGGCTCATGGTGCATGAATCCTAATTAATAATCAATGGCTCCTACTACACTTGGAAATCCATGTTAAAAAAAAATCTGCTTTCACCTTATTCAAGGTGGAGATGTCAGTTTCTCTAGCAGTTCCTTTTCAGAGAGGTTTTAAATTAAAATATTAAAATTTGCCATAGGACAAGACAAATTCAGACCACTATTATGAATCTAGAGCAGTTGACAGTTTATTAGCTTATGGCAACATAGATTGTAACAGAAAGTTATATAAGGGGTAATCACCCTTACTTTTTGGTCTCAAATTAGACCAACCTTAAATGTTATGCAACTGACTTAAGTAAATACCAGTCTTAAAGAACAAATTTAGACGACTAACTTGTAAGATTAGTCTCAAACCGATTTATGCAACTGTCCCAAGATGCTTCAGACAATTTGGTAAAGACACTGCAACCGACATTTTTGGCTTTCCTGTCATTTCAGAAGGATCTATCAACATTTAATAATCTTAAATCTGTCAGTACTCTGTTCACATAGCCAGAATGTGTCAATGTCAAGTGCTGTTAAAAGACAATTCACATAAAAATGGTTTAAGCTCGTTTAAAAAAAAAAAGAAAAGAAAAAAGGAAATCCTCCTTTTTAAGGATTAAGTCAATCATAGTGTCTTATTTTACTCCCAGACACACCAAGGATCTGATGACTGGCAATTTGGAGAAGGATTGTTCTTTATCTGCTGTAACTGTCACTTCTGATACAGAATCATGAACCTTTTGTTGTATGTTTTGATTTTGCATATTAATACACTTGTGTATTTAGGATTCTGAATTAAAAGACAATGAAAAGATCAGAACTATAAGGAGCCCACAGGGATGAGATGGGAAACATACATATATACATACTGATATGGTAAATAAAAGCTAAAAACAACAAACAGCAGAATTTGTCCCTTTCTCTACCTTTTTTAAAGGTGAAATTATGACATCATCATGATAGTAACCCTAACAGACAAGATAGGCACATGAAGAAATGGCATTTTTAGTTTTTCAATTCCTCCTGGGGCTCTGAAAAACTGTTTGTGCAGAATTGTTTGATAATGTAAATTTACATCTGAATAATAATACAGTCTTACAATACAATACGAAACAGTAGCTAATTGTCACGGATGGAGCAGGAGTCAGACAGGTGGTAAGTGAAATAGTGTTTATTTACAGGTTGCAGATCTAGACAGAGATATGGTGAGTATGCAAGCAGACGATATTCAGGATGGAACTTAGCTGAAGGATAACCAGAGTCTTTGTTTACAGATGCGGATGGAGAGTCACTGGGTACAGGCTGATGACCGGAGACTGGAGACTGAACTTCCGTGTGAAGGTTAGCAGGTGATCATAGATGGAACTCAGGAAGGTAGCGGGTAAGTTGCGTGATAGTCTGTAGTGTCATGTAGAGACGAGACAATGAGTGTGTGAAGAGGAGTTGAATAGATAGGGAGGTGAACTGATGAGGTGCAGGTGATGGTGATTAAAACTCAGGGGACTGTGAACGAGTGGGAGGAGTGAGTGAAGCTGGTGGAATCCTGACAGTACCCCCCTCCTCCGAGGCGGCTCTCGACGCCTGAGACAATTGACGAAGACGGCGACGAGGTCTACCACGACCCCTGGGAGCGGGGCGATCAGGATGGTCAACGTGAAACTGAGTGAGGAGATCTGGATCCAGGATACTGCCTGCTGGAGGTGTACGTGAGCCGAGTCTCATACCCTCTTGCTCTAATGGAACCAGTAATCGACAGCTGGAACCTCAGAGTGCTCACCCGACCAAGGGAAGAGTGGAGGTTGATAACCCAGGACACACTGAAAGGGGGTGAGCCCAGTGGTGGATTGCCAAAGGGAATTCTGGGCGTACTCCACCCATGGAAGGAACCGGCTCCAGCTGTCCTGGTACTAGTGGCAATAGGTCCTGAGATGTCGTCCGATCTCCTGGATCTTCCGCTCAGTCTGGCCTTCGAAAAGCGTTCCACAACGACGAGGACACAAGTGTGGTTACTGGATCTGGGAAGGTCCGTCATGAAATCAATTCCAAGGTTGGACCACGGTCGTTGTGGGATAGGAAGTGGCACGAGCTTGCCCTCCGGGAATCTTCTGGGGTTGTTGGTAATGGCACAGACGGAGCATCCCCGAACATACCTGGAAACATCCCGTGAGAAGGACGGCCACCAGTACCGATTACTGAGGAGCGAGAGGGTACGCCTGCTACCTGGATGTCCAGAGCCCGGAGCGGTATGAGCTGAGTCCAGAAGGGTGGCACGAAGATGGAGAGGTACGAAGACCTCTCCATGGACCTCCGCGCCCCTCTGGACCTCCCGGCGGAGCAGGTTGACGAAGGTTCTCCTGGGAATTCTGTTCGTCGATGTCCCAGATGATGGGGCTGATGATCATGGCTGGAGGGAGGATACGTTCTGGTAGAGAATCTTCGGTTGAAGCATGATGAAGACGAGAGAGAGCATCCGCTTTGCAATTCTAGCTTCCAGGTCGGTATGACAAGGTAAGATCAAAGCGGGTAAAGAAGAGAGCCCATCGAGCCTGACGGGGATTCAGCCTTTTCGCTTCTCTGAGGTATTCCAGGTTGCGATGATCGGTTATAACCTCAAACTTGTGATTAGCTCCCTCCAGCCAATGCCTCCAATTACTCAGTAATTGGTAATTACGCAATTACTCTAACGCAAGCTTGATGGCGAGCAGCTCCCGATTCCCAATATCATAGTTCCGCTCCGCCGGGGACAGCTTCTTAGAGTAGAAGACACATGGATGGAGTTTGGGAGGATCACCCTGCCGCTGTGATAGAACTGCTCCAACTCCTGTTGAGGATGCGTCCACCTCAACAACAAACGGTATATCTAGGGTTAGGATGAACCAGGATGGGAGCAGTCAGGAGGAAGGCTTCTTTCAGTTGTTGAAAGGCTAAGATGGCTTCAGGAGATAAGGACAGAGACTTGGGCCGGCCCTTTAGAGACGAGGTCAAAGGAGAACTGATGTGACTGTAGTTATTGATGAATCACATTAACACGTCATGTAGAGACGAGACCAGACAATGAGTGTGTGAAGAGGAGTTGAATATATAGGGAGGTGAACTGATGAGGTGCAGGTGATGATGATTAAAACTCAGGGGACTGTGAACGAGTGGGAGGAGTGAGTGAAGCTGGTGGAATCCTGAAACTAATGCCGCGTTCCAGGCAACCTGTAACCCGTGTTTTTCCAACCTTATACCCGTGAAAGTGCACTGGAACGGTAGTCAAACCCGTGACTTCCCACCCGTGAACTCGTACTAGATCTATGTACTCCCAGTTACGAGTTCTGACGTTACATAGCCCACAAAACCATACAAAACAACAATGGCAGCCCCTACGGATGCAGTGTTTCTGCAGGCGGTACACAGTGAGAATACACTTTAGGACAATATAACGTTGCAGTCAAATTGATAATAATATAATAATAATGATAATAATACACACAAGATTATGTATTACAATGTTATGTGTCTGAAACAATAAGTATGTATATACACACACGATTATGTATTACAATGTTATGTGTCTGAAAAAATAAGTATGTATTTTGCGCTCAGGTAGTTTGGCGTGACTGGCCTGGAATGCTACAAAGTCGTGAGTCGTGGTTTGAAGTCGTGATTTACGTGCTCAAAAACCTGCCTGGAACGCAGCATAATAGTGAAACGTTGAAAATCTTGTAGATGTTGAAAATATTGTTGATGAAACGGTTTTAGTGTTAGTAGTTTAAATGCTATATGTTATATTTCATTTAAGATTCGTACTGTAATTCTTCAAAACCGAGCCATTAAATTTCCAGATTTTTTTATTTACAGATTTTTATTTTGACTTTCAAAATAAAACTGTTAATTTACAATCTTGAACATTGTTTCTCTGCAGAACGTTTTTTTGCCGTAATTTTACTGAATGTGTTGGATCATAATAATCTTAGAATCTGTAAAATAACAGTGTTGTTCTGTTAAACTTTTAATAAAAATGTCTGTAAAATAGTGTTTGCACTTTATTTGAGAAAATTTTACTTTACTTTTTTATTTTTTGGTTTTTGTTTGGCAGCCGCCAGTCATTTGACTGTTTTTGTACAATATTTTTGTTACAGTGAACAAGAAATATCACTCTTCTTAATCCATTTCTTCACATTTATATTTCACTAACAAAATATGTCAAGCTTAAATTTTTGATGCACATTATTGTAATAACATAGTATTATTTGAATTAACCGAGTACTGTGTAAATATTCTGCAAATCATTCAGTGATAGCTTGATATATATGATGATCATTCAGTAGCTCTGATCACAACCCAGTGAGCTAGTCTACTGCTTACAATACATAGGCAGCTGTTTTCTGAAATGGAACCTCAACAGTGACCAATTTGGAATGCTCTATGACAGATAATTTAATAATCCGCTTCACCTCGGGTGATTCCATGTTGTGCATTAAAATCATTGAATAAATCATTTGGTAAAATTATTTGAATGAATACATTTTATCTGTATGCATGCGTGTTTCCTTCAGTGAAGACAGCCCATTAACTTAGAATGTGTTTAAACTGGAACTGCGTATGCATTAAATGGTTATGCACACTTTCCAGGCAATTAGAATCAAGTATTCATAGAGACCATGATATAAATATATCCAAAAGCATAAATAAATAGCGCCCCTCACATGAAGCATCGGGCAGAATTATTTCCTACAGAGTTTGACATTGATGTGATACTTTAATAAGCATCAAATATTCAACAAACACAAATGTTGGATAAAACTGTCAGTTATTAATTAGATTTTTATTGATACTTTACTGTACTGAATGAAATATATTTATAGTCAGCATTTTTTCCCACTTTGTCGTCATCTTACAGCCGATGCCATGCAATTACATTGCTATGCAATGCTGCCTTAGAATTTGGCCAAAGCAAGGTATTTTTGGAACTGCCTTTGCATTGCGAGTGCATGAGCCTGATGGAACGTCAGAGCTCAATTTATGGAACAAAGCAGCAGCATTACATCACATTGGCAGGCAGATCGAAACTGTGGGTGTCATCAGAGGTTCAGCATTTTTTCTTTTTTTCTTTTTTTGCAACAATGTTTTAGAGATTGTCTATGTAGTCCATAACTGATAGATAAGAATATTACTATGCAGCTTAGACTGTCATTGATACTGTTGAAAAACATCTACTCATGCAGATTCCACATGAGTAGATGAGTCATATGAGGGTGGTCTCAGATTATTCTCGAAACTCCAGCTCCCTGCAGAGGTCTATCACATTGGATGTATGGTTAAAGATGCAACAACTGAACCATTGTCCATATGGTCTATTTTCCTGAAGCCATGATGTGAAGTGTGACAGGGAGAGAGTGACAGCATAAGGGTGATATGGGGGTGGGAATTTGGACAGGGAGAAAGCCAAAGGCAGACATAATAAAACCTCATCTGCACCCAATTAAAGGCAAACGTGCCAAACCTCCATGAGCGTCCCTGAGCAATCTCACTCTACTGGCTCACAGCTCTGATAAAATCACCCTGATGAGCCTTGCTCTGCATAATATCATGTGCAACTCTCATTTAAAATCATGTTTATGTGTAAAAGAAAAAGTTTATGCATACTTACAGGACTGTCTTTACATTCGGCTAATGTTCACAACTCTTTTCAATTTAAAAAAGCTTACAGGTACACTAGCTAAGGGGGCGTTTATACAACACCACTTTCAACTAAAAACGGAAAACTTTTTATGCATTTTGGCCGTTCATTTAAACGACAACAGTGTTTTGGAGGACTGAAAAAAGAAACTTTGGAAACGAGTTTCAAAGTGCACGTTTTTGAAAATGATAATGTTAATGTCTCCATGTAAACTACAAAAAATTAAATTCGTGAAAACAATGATGTCACGTGCATGTGTATTACGTGTTCAGTCTATAGGCGTGTAGTGTTTCTTCACAAAGTGACATCTCCAACTGCTGGCCTGGCATGCATAATACAACATTTTTAGTCGTTTTTGCAGATCCGTGTGAACAGGGATCGCTTTGACCACATTGTCGTCTGTATGTGAAAAACACAAAGGAAAAAAAATCTGTTAATAGTAGATCGTTGTCGTGTAAACTTATACTAAGACTTGATTTAAGCTGTACTCTCTTACGTCAGTAGCTGAAACCCTGGGGCTGGTGAGAGCTGCCTCCAAAAAAATGTGCCTTCATCCCAATAGATCTCTAAGTGACATGGTGAATCACCAGATCCTGACAAACCACTAGTGTACCTCAGGGTACAGTGCTGGCCCCTTTCTCTTATCAAAATACACAACGAGGATGCACACAAAGCCGAATACCATATTCAGAAAAGCATTAGACAAAACAAGTAACAAATTCAAATGAATAGTAGAAAAGGGGTTCATTAGTAGTAGAATAGTAGAAAAGGGGTCATTCCTTGTTCTTGCTGGATAACAAGAGCCAGGTGACAGCACAATAATTTGGATAAACAACTAAAACTATAATGTTGTATAATTTTGTGTGTAAAGTGAATGAGTGTAAACTATATGAATGAAAATGAGTCATGGCAACGACATAAAATGCAGCAAATATTTTTCGTGTTACATGTTCAATTAAATTATGAAGAATGAGGGATTGGATATGCTTTTCTATGTGCTATAAATGACTTCTGCAAGCATTTTTTAAAATGGCTTTCAAAAAGTGGTGGGAACTTGTCCCACCCATCCCACATGCAAATGTTCTCTACAACAAAACTATTGCATTTTACGGTTTTAATTAAAAGATATTTACAGAAATTTTGCAATAAAAAAAGGAATTGTAAAAAAAAAAAAAAGAAAGAAAACATATTTGCTATATAATAACTATGAAGGGAACAGAATGATATTTAAAATAAGCTTTTCATATAGACAAACATCCAGTGTAAGCTCCACCCACATCAAATACAGATAAAAAGTAGGCTAGACGAACGCTTCTTGCCCAGCAAATTACAGCCTCCACGTTCTTTCCGGACCTCCACATTAAGGTGTCAAGGTCCTGGAAGAAGCCATTTTCTGCTAGGCTCTTTTGTCTTTTGTCTCTTTTGTCCACGATCATGGAGCTGAATGAGCACAGTTATTGGGCAATGCATGGCAGCTTTGGTGGCTATGGAGAGGCACTTATGGCTGAACCTTATGGGAATAAAAGAAAAAGATAGAGCTTTAATTTTGGATCCCCCGCTTCCCCCTCCTGGCCTTGTTCCTCGCACCATAAACAGTAAAAAGAGAGTGTCGCCTCTCAAGCCCCACCTCACAGAGACTGGGGGTTGAGACGGCACTCTCATTCGAAGCCAGCCCAGGAGTAGACGGATCTAAGGATCAATGGTTCCTGACGACTATAGAGACAGAATTCAATGTGATTCTCTTCCCCCTTGATTCAAGGGAGTACTGTCCACTATATTCAGTCCAGAGCAGGCTCAGGTGCTGGAACAGGAGGTTCAGTCTCTCTTGGCGAAAGAGGCCATATAACATATCCCTCTTCCCAAGAGAGATTCCGGGTTTTACAGGCGGTACTTCATAGTTCCCAAGAAGGATGGAGGGTCGCGTCTTAGATCTTTGGCAGTTAAAGGGTTAGTTCATCCAAAAATGAAAATTACCCCATGATTTACTCACCCTCAAGCCTTCCTAGGATTATAGGACTTTCTTTCAGACAAATACAATAGGAATTATATTAAAAAGTGTCCTGGCTCTTTCAAGCTTTATAATGGCAGTGAATGTAGAAGGATATTTTGAAGCCCAAAATTAGTGCATCCATCCATAATAAAAGTGATCCACACGGCTCTGGGGGGCTAATAAAGGCCTTCTGAAGCAAAGCAATGCGTTTATGTAAGAAAAATATACATATTTAACACTTTAACAACTAAAATAACTAGCTTCCGGAAGACGGCCTACACAAGTCGACTTACGCCAAAAGAGTAATCAATGACACGATGTATGATATAGGATCTACGAGTAACGTACGCTTTCACGCCTCTTGCAGTTCAAACAAATAAGCCTGGGCAACAAACTCAAGCTCCTCCGACATTTCTCTTTAAAAATTTGAGTTTTAGACTTCTAATTTGTGTTTTGTTTTACTCTATCCTCTGAGCTTCTGCGTTTGTCAACACGTCATGCGTCAAGTCAAGGCTCTTTCGTCTTAAATCAAAGCGTACGGCCGTCTGCAGAAGCTAGTTATTTTAGTTGCTAGAGTTTTAAATATGGATTTTTTTCCTACACAAAATCACATCGCTTCGCTTCAGAAGGCCTTTCTTAACCCCCTGGAGCCATATGGATTATTTCTATCATGGATGGATGCACTTTTTTATCTTAAAAAGATAAAAGATAATTTTTACTTATCTTAAATGTTGATTCCAGATGTGTTCTGAAAGTGTGCGGCAGACTGTTAACAGCAAACAATGCCAAGTATTTGAATGTTTGAGCAGCAAGCTCATTGGCCGCTGATGCAACAGCAACCAATCAGCTGTACTATGTAGTTTGACATGATTGCTACCAATAAGTTAAAGACCTATTAGCCTGCACCGTCCAGAGTTTCATGACAGAAGTAGGTAAATATAAATATATATATATATATATATTATGGGCAAAACCAGATCTGTGATCTTTGACTGTAAGGTTATACTAAATGCAACTAAGCAAGACAGACCAAAAAACAAAATCGGGTTAAAAAACAAAGTTACATACAACTCCAGCTTAAAGCCCTGACTGGTTATGTATGCAAACTGTCATCCCTGGAGTGAAGATAAGACATTGCAATTCTAATCTAATTCCTTTCCATGCTGTTTCTTTTAATTATAGTGCAAATGATGACAGTGTCAGAGGTTTCTCTCCTTTACACTGTAAATGTGATTACAACAGACAGCAATACGGCACTGCATAGCAGTACGATTGATCTATCATGATTATAAATTAAATTTCTTTTGGGTAACACATTGTGACAGGGCCAGACATGTGCAGCATTGATTTACTAAAACCTGGACAGAATGATAGATTTTTCTCACTTTATCTTTGCAGTAAAATACAACACACAATCTTTTTGATGTTTTGATTAAACACTCATGTAAGGAGTAGGTGATTATATTGTGAGAGATTAAACATGTTAGTTTGACAGCATGGCATTTTTTCCTACTTCCATAGTAGGAAAAAAAATACTATGGAAGTCAATGGGGTACATCAACTGTTTGGTTACCAACATTCTTCAAAATATCTTCTTTTGTATTTCAGCAGAGAAAAGAACACTGATTACACACAAAATTATTCAATTTATTTACAATTTAACAAAAATTAAATTTTTAGGGCCTTGTGAAAAACCGAACTTTTATTTTGACGGATTGCCATGGAGATCTTTGAGTTTCTGTGTGTTTATGATATGTCGATAACTTTTCTCAGTTGAAGCATTAAAAAGCTCATGAAGTGACTAAGCGGCTCTGGAGATGATGTTTATGCAATCATGTCCTCATATAATGATGCGGCTGAGGCTGAAAACAGCGCAAGCGTCACACGTGCTCCAGTGTGTGTGTGTGTGTGTGTGGTAACTGAAATCACGCGTCTCTGCGCCATTCATTTAACGTTAGAGACACGCAGGATTCATATTTAAATAGTCTTTTTGCGGTTTGATTTGTACTGACCTGCTTTTTATTAATTCATCAAAAAGTTGACAAATTCCGTGATATTCCGCTTTATACAGTAAATTCCGTTTTTATGACTGGATTCCGCGACTCCGTCTGTTCTGCATCGCGGAAATCACAGGGCTCTATTATTTTGAGGACGGTATTTTGCAACTTCAGTGTAGTAATCTATTGCTTCTTCAGCAAAGTCTGCTGCTGCCTTAACTTTGAGAGACAACTGAAGCGTGATCAGTGAAGCAGCTCTAGTCAGCGAGTGCTCTCTCGGTGTGAGAGTGCAACACTTTCAGTGCCTCAGCTTTCCGCGCTGATTGGCCGGACTCGTGACTCCCAACAAATCAGATATGCGGGGACATTAGTCTAGTCTACAGAGTGGTGAGATCCGACAAAGGTGGCTGCGTCAGAGCCAAATATAGCGCATTTCAAAATAAAATTATTTTATCGGCAAATCGGTTTTGAAAATGGCCGATACCGATAACCATAAAAATGCTTAATATTGGCGCCGATAATCGGCCAGGCCGATAATCGGTCGACCCCTAGTCAAGCTTACAAAAAAAATCGAAAAAGCGGCCAAGAAAATTGCAATGGCTGTATCTCTAAATATTACTACTTATATCCGCTTGCTGTATTCCTCAAGTTACTTTGGATAAAAGCGCATAGTGAATAAATGTGTAATTGTGTGTAAATGTGTGCTAGTCATGGTGTAACTCTTGCTCTTCTTGCCACGATGCGCTGAAACACCGGTGCACAAAGAATTCACAACATTCTTTTACAGTCAAGTTCTCATTATAATTTTATGAAGCCTATATGACAGATTTGTGCAGCACATTGCACTATATTCCTTTTCAAAGTGATTTCAATCATATCAAGCAATTGAAAACCATCATGGCAAACAATGTGAATCTGGAAGCGTCTCAAGCTGAAGGATATACATTATTTATCGGCTTTAATATATCTGCCTCATTTTCTTATCAGATTGATAACATTAAAAATTAGCATTTATCAGCTGATACGAGATGGTTTACTTTGTTACCAATGTTTTACCTTGTTTCTATTTTAGTTCCTTATTTTGGATTAGGGATGCATGATGATATTGGGACAACATCGGTATCGGCCGATAAAAGCTTAAAATGACCATCATCGGCATCGGCCGATATGAATATTTCTGCCGATGAGCCTTGCCGATAGGGTGGCGTGTTTCCAATGCGCATGTGACGACCGTGAACGAAGCATGAGCGCCAGCAACTTAAACTTCCAACTAGGGGTGTGCTTCTCACGCGGTTTTTGTTCGTGGACGATAAAAAATTTCTCCACTATCTGCTTTTGAAGAAAAATCATAGTATTGTGCATTCTATCAGTTCAATTCTGGCGCCTTCATCTCAACATACTATACAACGCGACGTACATTCACATCACATCACATCACATGTAAATGCAGAGGTAGAGTTACACTCACGGGATACCGATAACCATAAAAATGCTTAATATTGGCGCCGATAATCGGCCAGGCCGATAATCGGTCGACCCCTAGTCAAGCTTACAAAAAAAATCGAAAAAGCGCCAAGAAAATTGCAATGGCTGTATCTCTAAATATTACTACTTATATCCGCTTGCTGTATTCCTCAAGTCACTTTGGATAAAAGCGCATAGTGAATAAATGTGTAATTGTGTGTAAATGTGTGCTAGTCATGGTGTAACTCTTGCTCTTCTTGCCACGATGCGCAGAAACACCGGTGCACAAAGAATTCACAACATTCTTTTACAGTCAAGTTCTCATTATAATTTTATGAAGCCTATATGACAGATTTGTGCAGCACATTGCACTATATTCCTTTTCAAAGTGATTTCAATCATATCAAGCAATTGAAAACCATCATGGCAAACAATGTGAATCTGGAAGCGTCTCAAGCTGAAGGATATACATTATTTATCGGCTTTAATATATCTGCCTCATTTTCTTATCAGATTGATAACATTAAAAATTAGCATTTATCAGCTGATACGAGATGGTTTACTTTGTTACCAATGTTTTACCTTGTTTCTATTTTAGTTCCTTATTTTGGATTAGGGATGCATGATGATATTGGGACAACATCGGTATCGGCCGATAAAAGCTTAAAATGACCATCATCGGCATCGGCCGATATGAATATTTCTGCCGATGAGCCTTGCCGATAGGGTGGCGTGTTTCCAATGCGCATGTGACGACCGTGAACGAAGCATGAGCGCCAGCAACTTAAACTTCCAACTAGGGGTGTGCTTCTCACGCGGTTTTTGTTCGTGGACGATAAAAAATTTCTCCACTATCTGCTTTTGAAGAAAAATCATAGTATTGTGCATTCTATCAGTTCAATTCTGGCGCCTTCATCTCAACATACTGTACAACGCGACGTACATTCACATCACATCACATCACATGTAAATGCAGAGGTAGAGTTACACTCACGGGACACTGCAATTCACAAAAGTTCATTATTTGCATGTGCGTCAAAGTATTGCTGGTTAAACATGTCATTCACGTGCTGATGCGCTGTTCTAACATCCGCTTTTCTGAGCGCGTACACCCGACGCTCACAGGAACTAAAAGCCTGTCACAGCGCCTGCATACTGGACTAATCTTTCGAGTCTTATTGCGCTGATACTGTCAAATACACACAAGGTTTACATAAACAAAGTTGGTTATGTCTAAAGTGAAAGCAAACAGAGAAAATCTACTTGTCAAATGCGTGTATATTAGACGCGATTTTTGGGAGAACTATCCCTTTAAATGTTAATAAAACAACAAAACACAGAGGAAATCACTCACTGCTCTTGATTGAGAACTTTAATAGAAGCTTTAATACGTTTTTTTTGCACTTAAAGGGGGGGTGAAATGCTGTTTCATGCATAGTGAGTTTTTTACACTGTTAAAGAGTTGGATTCCCATGCTAAACATGGACAAAGTTTCAAAAATGAAGTTGTAAGTTTGATGGAGTAATTCTGTTCCAAAAATACTCCTTCCGGGTTGTCACAAGTTTCGGAAAGTTTTTTTCGAATACGGGCGTGTGTGACGTCAGAGTGGCCGGAATTTCCTTATACGGGTCTTAAGGGCACTTCTCCCGGAAGGGCGCGCGCGCATCTGTAGCCTAGTGCGTGCGAGAGTACGCCTATGCCCATCAGAGCGCTGGGCTCGGTCGGCTGCGCTGCAATTAAAAAATGGCACCAAAAAAGTGTGTTTTTGGTTGCCAGGGCAAGACAACACTGCACCAATTTTCAAAGAACCCAGCGTTAAGGGACCTGTGGATGGATTTTGTTTTTCCAGAGCAGCAACGGAGTTGTGCAAGTGTTTTTGTTTGTTCCCTTCATTTCGACGGTAATAGTTTTATAAACAAGGCCCAGTTCAACGCCGGATTTGCAGATCGCCTAATACTTCTTGAGTGGAGAAGTCTCAAATCTCATCTTTAGATGGAGCAGTCCCAACGATAAAGTTCACGGTCGTGCGTTGGAACCGCAGGAGGTGAGTAAAACTGCTTCAAATGTCTGTGAGTTGTTAACTATCTAAGCACAGTAATCTCATCTTTAGATGGAGCAGTCCCAACGATAAAGTTCACGGTCGTGCGTTGGAACCGCAGGAGGTGAGTAAAACTGCTTCAAATGTCTGTGAGTTGTTAACTATCTAAGCACAGCAAGTAAACAACATGATCACATACAGTTAATGTATATCTATGGAGCATGCGATGTATGGTGTGTGTGTGTGTTTAAATACATTTGTTTAGCTGGCCACTGTAGGTGTCAGTTTGTTTATTGTAAAAAAAAACTTTAAAAAAAATACAAATATATCGGTATCGGCATCGGGCAAAATTAGTTTGAAAATATCGGCATATCGAATATCGGCCAAAATCCAATATCGTGCATCCCTAATTTGGATGAATTAGATTTACACCTAAACAACGCGTTTTCCTTGCCACTACTTGTTACACATACAGTAATTTCTTGTAAAGGCACTTTCAGACCTATATGAATTTTATTCTCCTTTACTTCTCTACCACAGTTCTCTTTTTCATCTGTAGCACAGTGTTTAAAGTGCTGTGTGAATTTGGTCCATTTTTCCAGACCAATTTGATTCAAGTAATTCTAGGCACATTTTCAAAATAGTTAAAAACTGGGCAATTAGTTTCTTGAACAAACGTTCATTTTGCCTTGGTTTGGGAACACTGTCCTGCAGAATGAGGAACGTTTTCTCAACAACAAAAAAAATAGTTGCCATCAATTTTTTATCTGGATTTGTCAAGATGTGCAGTTTATTCAGAGTAGCACGGAGCGAGATCATTGCACCATTGTCTTCACTGTAGATTTGGTGTTTTGTGTGGACAGAGCAAGAATTGCACCACACATCTCACACATCTTGTGGCTAACCTGATCCGATCACATAATTTCTTCCTACATCACAAATGGTTCATTATTAGGAGTTTGGCAAACTCCAGACATACTTTCATATGGCTCTTTTGTGTCATCTTTTGTGTCATCCTTCTATTCAAGTCAGTAACACACAGCATTCTTCATATAGTTCACCAGGTCAGCTTTTATCTTTTTTATATTAGGGACATGAAACACAAAACTAAATTTTTATGAGATTCTAACACAAAAGTTTGTGTTGAGTTCAATAAACCCTTGTCTAGTGACCCCAATGCTCCAAATATACGGGACTATGTTTCTCCTGGTTCCCACGTCAGCGCTGTTTGATCTAATAGAGATCTACGGTTAATAACGGAGAAATGTGAATGCTTCTCACTAGATCTCGCAGCGATGTTATTACTTCAGTGGCGAATTCAAATGTTTTCTTCACTGGATCTCTTAGCACAGTGTCGTTTGATCTCGCGCTGCACAGTTGCTGTTCCGAACTGATAAATGGTCCGTTAAGCACAATATAATGAGAAGCGCAGTTTCGTTCCACTTTCATTACGTTTGCCATTTGATGTTGAGCAACGTTGTGGTGATCGCGCCAGCGCGGATTTTGTCTGCAGGAAAAATGGTCCTAGGAATCGTGCGGTTTGTATGCGTACCGAACCGGAAGCCTCGAACCGAAACGGTTAAATAATTACGAATACATGTACCGTTACACCCCTAATTTACATATATCCGAGTCCTGATCGGGAGGTAACGTCCGATTCGATCGAGTCTGAAACCACGTGATCAGGCCCGATTTCCGATCGCGTGATCGGATCGGGACATCCCTAGTTTTGGAGCAAATATTCTAGACTATGTGATACAATTTTCAAAAGTCTTGTGAAGAAATAATCAATATGTGTTTTGTGGCCTTATTTCAGAAACTTTTACTTTTAAGTTTTTCAATAACCATGCATAAATAATATTCTCTCAAAAATACAAACATGTACATACATGTTGCTCACATATTATGGTAGCCCCGTTTGTGCTATATAGAGTGAATTTACACCTTTGCCATTAACATGTTTGTAAATAACTGAAAAAAGCACAAATGTCAGTGCATGTCAAAATATCACAAGGGCCCCAAAAACCCCTTGGTCCCCAGAGGGTTAAGTCTCTCCTCATTCTTTGTGCAAGGCTCCTCATAATGATATGGCCTTATTAGGGGAGGGTTTTTGTCTTTCTCAGGTGTGAAACGCTCAATATTAATGGGTGGTTTACGCCTACTCGCATAAAGCTTTCTTACACAAAACATGTATTTAAAATTTTAATTCAATATATTGTTTTATCTGAATGAGTAGGCAGGATGATTTTCACATAGTTTTGGAGCAAATATTCTAGGCTACATGATACATTTTTCAAAAGTCTTGTGAAGAAATAATCAGTATGGGTTTCATGACCTTATTTCAGTGACAATTTTTTTTTGTTTTTTCACAAACCACACATAAACGTCATTATCTTAAAACTACAAACTTTTACATGCTGCTGACATATTATTGTAGCAGAGTTTGTGCTGAATACAGTGTAATAAGACTTTAGCCATGAAAATGTCACAAGTATCAGAAATAAGCACAAATGTCAGGGCATGTCAGGACACCTCTAGGGCCCAGAAAACACCTCAGACTAGAAGGTCTTCACGGGTCCACTTGGATTCGAAAACCCGAGGTCCGACCCGAGAGGGTTCGGGTCCAAAACTCCGACGAGTGTCTCGGACACGGGTCGGGTTCGGTGTTAGTGGCCTCGGGTCTCGGGTAATTTAAAATAAATATGCCTTTTCCAAATGGACCCCGAGAAGAACTATGTTGGGCATTTAACAAAATTGCAGTATTTAAAACAACTCTATGACAATTCTCTCACTTTTTCTAAGTGAGAGAGCGAATCCGCGCTTCTACGTGCAAATGCACTATAAGCATAAGTACGGTTGCCTCCGCATTTATTTACTCAGTTGCTCGCTCCACATAAACCAACCCCTCCCTTTGCCAAGAAGAACTATTGCGCCATCATGTGGATGGATGTTTGACTAAATGCAAGTATTTGAATTGTCGTTAAGCCCGGCCTGTCAATCAATTTTAAAAATATGCGACACTGTCAGAAAAGCATGGAGGCGATAACAGACATTGCGAAAAATGTCAGGGAAAACGAATGGTGGTTCTAATCATCGTATGGTCCGGTAAATAACATTATGCCAAATTTTATATGACGTAATGGGTTACAGTGATGTGTGATCGACATTTTAGCACTTCAGCGCGCTTAGACTTGCGTCTAAATGTTAAGTGCATTTTTGAGAAACGCAGGACTGCAGACTGTGCACAATGTAAAAGCCGTTTACGTTCGGGTCCAGTCGGGTTCTAAAGGAAATGGCGTCAGGTCGGGTTAAGTGCATTTTTGAGAAACGCAGGACTGCAGACTGTGCACAATGTAAAAGCCGTTTACGTTCGGGTCCAGTCGGGTTCTAAAGGAAATGGCGTCAGGTCGGGTCGAACTCGGGTCTAATTTTATCGGGTCTGTCTCGGGTCGGGTTTTTCTTTAAAAAAAAAATAATTTATGCACGACGGGATCGGGTAAGTAGTGATTCGGGTCGATTCAGGTCGGGTACAGTTTTTAGGACCCGAGAAGACCTCTACCTCAGACCCCAGAGGGTTAAGGTCACACGTGAAAATAAAGTCAGGCACAAAGCAATCATCAAAGTACTTTTATTTAACTATGCATTTAAATTAAACACTAATAAAAACTATTTAAACTAAGCAATCGTGTCGCAGTGTTGAGATCAAGACTCGCCTTCGACCACGAAGCGCGAGTCCCCTATTACCATGCCCCACCCCCGGGTGCCGTGTGGGATGGGTGATCGGAGGATAGTGATGGATGTCTCGCCCGGTAACCATTCCCTGTGGGCTCCTCACTCCTCCATCACACCGCAGCCGATGGAATTCCTGTTGAACGTGCTGATCCGTCTGTAATGGACCGATCAGCCGTTTCAATTGGGGTTCCCCCAGAGGATAAGATGTCGATAGCAGTATCGGAGGGTGAGCTGGCCTCTGGAGATGATGACTCAGCTGTGTTATCTCCCTCTGGGAGTCTAACATTGCCAGATCCAGATCCAGAAATGTCAGCTATGCTGAAACGGGCCGCTGAGGCTGCCGGGCTCGAGTGGAACCCTCCACCGTTCAGTCTCGGTTGGAGGATTGGTATCTCGGGGCTGGTTCTCAGCTCGCCGCCCCAGTACCTTTCTTTCCCGAAGTGCATGGAGAGCTTACCAGGTTGTGGACAGCACCTTTCTCTGCCAAAAACTGACTGAATACCTTTTCCCGACGGCCGCTGCATCTGGGGATCCTTGTCTCCCCTCGCTGGCCTGTAAGCTCGCATCAGGTTTGGCGGTCAGAGCTTACAAAGCACATACCATGGCGTTGTTGCAGGTCTATCAGGCCAAAACACTCATGGACGAGGGTAGTCTAGACCGTGCGCTCATGACTGAGCTCCACACTGCCACCGACCTCGAGTGTCGCAGCGTGCGGGGTCTGTCTAGCGATGTCCCTATTAGTGGTCCAGGAGCGCCAACGTTGGCTCAGCCTGGTTGAGATAGCGGATGCGGACAAGGTTCGGTTCCTGGACTCCCCAATTTCCCAGGTTGGGTTGTTCGGTGACATGGTGGAGAGCTGCACCCAACAGCTCAGTGTCAGACATAGCATCTTTGAGACAGGTCACCCAGGGATGGGGGAGAAGAGAGCAAGAGAGCATTGTAAAGAGAACAAATTGTCATTTGTCAAGAGAGTAAATTCCTCTGTCCCTGAGTCCCAAGAGGGCGAGGCTGGCGGTGTGCGACCCTGTAGGACAGCCTTGCACCCCTCGGCCCCCTCTTGGTCGCCAGCAGGCAGCTTGGTGCGGTTCGAGGACCCGGTCATCCGCCTTCTCACGCATCCCCTGCCACAGGTGGAGACAGGTAAGTGTTGCACTGCACACTAACACCATTGTTCTCCACTTTGCTGCCCCACCATGGGTACGTCTGTGGTCTTCTGGGCCTGTGCCTGGTTTGTAGAAGCAGAAAGAGCTTCCAACCGGTCCGGACCAGTCTGTGACCATCAGACTCGGCTATTGTTCGGCTCCGCTCAAATCAGTGATAGTCATCACACTACATGTTGAGCAGACGTGCTCCTGAAAACTCAGTGATATTCATCACACCTAGTGTTGAGCAGTGCTCCTGTCTTGTGCGTGCATATCTATGTCCTACTGGGGGACTTGATATAGCCGTCCCCTCCAGCCGATTTGAAGGCCAGTTGTTTAACCCTCTCGGGTTGGCTATCGCGGCGGCGCGACGAGCTAGATTTTTCTCAAATTGGGAGCTTTGTCCCATGTCCTGAAAGACGTGAGAAGTGTCCCGCATTTCAATTATGTCTGTATTATTTTCTTCCCTGAAATTACAATACCGCAATAAGAAATACACACAAAAAAGTGATAGCGATTTAAAAATCCATTTATGCAGCCATCATGTTTTAGCTAGAGAGGGAAAATAACCAACCAACGTAATAGAGAGTTTTTGGTTTTTTTTGCTCCAATCATCCTGGAGAAGAACACCACCAACCCCCAAAACACTAGCATCCACAGTTAACTTGAATGACCTGTCAAAATCAGGAGCAGCCAGAATAGGAGAACTACTCTAGGGCTAGGTGATATGACCAAAATCTCATATCATGATATAAGTCATCTCATATACCGATAACGATATATATATCACGATATAGTACCTTTTCTGTAAATTCAATAGTTTATATATATATTTACCACATGGAAAATACTTTATTTTAGTATATATCAACTATATTTAGTAGGGGTGTAACGGTACATGTATTCGTATTGAACCGTTTCGGTTCGAGGCTTCCGGTTCGGTACGCATACAAACCGAACGATTCCTTGAACCATTTTTCCTGCCGACAAAATTCGCGCTGACGCGATCACCACAACGTTGCGCAACATCAAATGGCAAGCGTAATGAAAGCGGAACGAAACTGCGCTACTCATTATATTGTGCTTTACGGACCATTTATCAGTTCAGGGACCAGCAACATCTGTGCAGCGCGCGCCGATCTCGATCAAGCGACACTGTTACAACACAGCGCTAAGATCCAGTGAAGAAAACATTTGAATTCGCCACTGAAGTAATAACATCGCTGCGAGATCTAGTGAGAAGCATTCACATTTCTCCGTTATTAACCGTAGATCTCTATTAGATCAAACAGCGCTGACGTGGACACCAGGAGAAATATTGTGCCGTGAATGAACTAGTAATGGGCTCTATGTACGGCGATATTTCCGGTGAAGGTCTAAGGATGCTGGATTACTTCCGCCGATCGTAGAGTCCAATGCTATACCGAGAATTTATATTGGTTTTTATACTCTATTGCTATACTAAAGAAACGTTAGTCACAAAAACAGACAAAACAGACACCCCTCATTTTGTTTATGCTTCTTTGTTTATTATATTAAATAAACATAACTATATATAAAATTACATCTAAACTTATTAAAGTTTCGTTTCAAAGACGAGAGGACAGTAAATTTCGAAGACTCTGCCATAATCCCGTTTTCCTCGGTTTTCCTCGGCTTTAAATCTCCCCAACCGGAAACGCAAGAGCATCCTTGCATCAAACGCGGAAGTTATGCGTGCATATTGCCCATACTTTACGTCCACAGACCAGCAACATTCACCATGGATTTAATATAGTAACACTAACTGTAACCAGTTTGGCTGGAATAGTGAAATGCTTTCACATCTTTTTCCAGCACTTCAAAATTCAAATATTATATAAATAAATATATGAAGAGTTCAGATGCAAAAGCCTCTAAGTGCCATTTGAAATTTTCTTCTAGAATGATCATTTTTATGAAGCTTGTATATTTAAGTTCAGTAATTTCACTCAAATGACAATTAATAGGTAATCTTCATTGCCATTTGAGTGAAATTACTGAACTTAAATATACAAGCTTGATAAAAATGATCATTCTAGAAGAAAATTTCAAATGGCTTTTGCATCTGAACTCTTCATATATTTAAATGTTATTTTTAATGTGATGACCAAAACATTATTTTGTTCATCTTTTAAAGATTACCCCCATTTATAAACCTGAAAGTTTCAAGATGTAGGAAAACTCACACTTATTTAAAAAATATTTTTTATTTTAACAAATAGGAAATTTCTCTGGCATTTCTTACTATTTGCTGTATCAAATGTACCGAACCGTGACTTTAAAACCGAGGTACGTACCGAACCGTGATTTTTGTGTACCGTTACACCCCTAATATTTAGTATATTAACTATATACTCAAAAATGTACTCATTCATATGTGATTATTTTTTCTCCCTTTATTTAGAACTCCTGGGCAAATGTTTGATTAAGAATGTAGAAATATAAAATATGAATGAAATATAAAACACTTTTCAAAAACAAATGATGACAGGCCCAACATAAAATATTGCTATATAAAATACCAAATGTAAACATTGTACTTTCAAGTTTAAAATGTAGCAGCAATCAGGGCTCCGAACCTGTTCAATGAACGAAAACAAACGAACGAAATTTTGACAGGAACATAACCAGAAACGGAAAAAAAATCAAATGTAATCGTTCTGAACAGACATGCTTATTTGAAATGGCCATTAACCAGTTAGTAACGTTATTTTATCGTTCTGTTAAATATTTTAATTTGCCAGTCGACACAAATTCCCACAAATAGTACAGACTGTGCAAATGTGATATTGTCGCATAGCCTATCCAACGTGAGTGAAATGCCTGCGCTCAGCTGTCAAATCATAGGTAAGTCGCAATGGCAATGCTCTGGCGTTAGTTTTCCCAAGGATATACTGTATGTCACCAACTGTCAAACAATTATGCCTACATTGCAGTGAAAATGAATAGCAGGTAATATGCAACTTTTTGTTTTTTGAAACCAGCGAAAATTGCAGGATAGTGTAGCACATGGATTCGTCGGGATGCAGAGTGGCACTGACCCAGGGACGCTTCAGGTGGCGCCATGATGCAATCCTGACGAAACTGGCCGAGATTCTGGAGGGTGGTAGGGTTGCAGCAAACCAGTTACCGGCAACAGAAGAGCATGCCCTGACAGTATTTGTAAAGCCTGGCGGTATACACCAATTGCCTGCCCAGAAGAAGATCAGCATGCTCGCACCTGGTAAAGAGTGGCAGATGCTGGCAGACCTTAGGAAACAGCTGGTCTTTCCAAGAGAGATCATGACTACCACTCTCCGACCAGACATAGTCATGTGGTCAACAGTGGCGAAGCGAGCCCTCCTCATTGAGCTAACCATCCCCTGGGAGGAGAATATGGCAGCAGCCCACGAAAGGAAGCATCAGAAATACGCCGAGTTAGCAGCGGAGTGCAAAGATGCTGGCTGGAAAGCAACTGTACACCCGGTGGAGATCGGCTGTCGAGGCTTTGTGGGCAAAGCAGCAGTCCAGCTGCTACATGGAGTGGGCGTAACAGGCTCAAGGCTGAGGAAAGCCACGGGGGTGCTGGGAGAGGAAGCGGAGAAAGGGAGCTACTGGCTTTGGTTGAGGAGGAAAGAGATGGGGTGGGGATCATCACCCCAGTAATGACAGCTGCAGGGGGTGGCGGGGAGACGTCCCCAGCATGCCACCGGCCCCCCCGCCTGGAGATGTACTGGTCGTGGGGGCGAAACATCTATGAACGGCGGTGTCCAGCTGATGACCCTGCAGCTGTCCCAATTGGCACCGGAGGAGGTGCGTCAGGCTTGAAAGCCAGAGCAGGTAATGCCACCTCACCTGTACAACAAACATCACGCACTTAAAGCGCTTCTGTGAACGGAGAAAACAAAATAAAACTAAATATAAAAAACTAATACGGAGTAACAGGTTCCTCAGAAGGACAAAAATTCCTGTGATCGTGCCGACGCCTCACGCGCACACGTTCTAGCATTGCTAACTTGACATCGCAGCATTTTCATTATCAAAATAAAATAGTCAACCAAACATATAGAAAGTTAACCAAACCATGTTCATGCTACAGAGGTAGCCCCTCGTTTAGGAACGACCTCCTCGGTTTGTTCTGGCTGGTCCTGCTCGGAGCCACTCGGTTTTGTCACCCCTTCACTAGCCATGTTATTCACATTTCTGCCAGCATCCCCATGGCGGCGTGTAAGATTGCAGTCATCCAAATAATGAAAAAGTTTTGCCGTAAACAATGTTTTTTTGCGACACAACGATATAAACGATAGAGCATAATATGAAACGATAGACTTTTTATATCGTCCATCCGATATACACTCACCGGCCACTTTATTAGGTACCCCATGCTAGTAATGGGTTGGACCCCCTTTTGCCTTCAGAACTGCCTCAATTCTTCGTGGCATAGATTCAACAAGGTGCTGGAAGCATTCCTCAGGGAGTTTGGTCCATATTGACATGATGGCATCACACAGTTGCCGCAGATTTGTCGGCTGCACATCCATGATGCGAATCTCCCGTTCCACCACATCCCAAAGATGCTCTATTGGTTTGAGATCTGGTGACTGTGGAGGCCATTTTAGTACAGTAAACTCATTGTCATGTTCAAGAAACCAATTTGAAATGATTAGAGCTTTGTGACATGGTGGAAGTAGCCATCAGAGGATGGGTACATGGTGGCCATAAAGGGATGGACATGGTCAGAAACAATGCTCAGGTAGGCAGTGGCATTTAAACGATGCCCAATTGGCACTAAGGGGCCTAAAGTGTGCCAGGAAAACTTCCCCCACACCATTACACCACCACCACCAGCCTGCACAGTGATAACAAGGCATGATGGTTCCATGTTCTCATTCTGTTTACGCCAAATTCTGACTCTAACATCTGAATGTCTCAACAGAAATCGAGACTCATCAGACCAGGCAACATTTTTCCAGTCTTCAACTGTTCAATTTTGGTGAGCTCTTGCAAATTGTAGCCTCTTTTTCCTATTTGTAGTGGAGATGAGTGGTACCCGGTGGAGTCTTCTGCTGTTGTAGCCCATCCGCCTCAAGGTTGTGCATGTTGTGGCTTCACAAATGCTTTGCTGCATACCTCGGTTGTAACGAGTGGTTATTTCAGTCACTGTTGCCCTTCTATCAGCTCGAACCAGTCTGGCCATTCTCCTCTGACCTCTGGCATCAACAAGGCATTTCCGCCCACAGAACTGCCGCTCACTGGATGTTTTTTCTTTTTCGGACCATTCTCTGTAAACGCTAGAGATGGTTGTGCGTGAAAATCCCAGTAGATTAGCAGTTTCTGAAATACTCAGACCAGCCCTTCTGGCACCAACAATCATGCCACGTTCAAAGTCACTCAAATCAACTTTCTTCCCCATACTGATGCTCGGTTTGAACTGCAGGAGATTGTCTTGACCATGTCTACATGCCTAAATGCACTGAGTTGCCGCCATGTGATTGGCTGCTTAGAAATTAAGTGTTAACGAGCAGTTGGACAGGTGTACCTAATAAAGTGGCCGGTGAGTGTATATCATCATATCGCACAGCCCTACTCAACACCTTCAGATTGTCAAAGGCCACCTGACATGACTCGGTCCAAACAAAATGAACCTTTGGACTAAGCAGGTTAGTTAAAGGGTTAGTTCACCCAAAAATGAAAATTAAGTCATTAATTACTCACCCCCATGCTGTACCAACCCCGTAAGACCTTCGTTCATCTTCGGAACACAAATGAAGATATTTTTGATTAAATCTGAGAGCTGGATCACTGCTACATAGGCTTCCTAAGGGAATGACACTTGACGGCCCAGAAAGTCATTAAAGAAAATGTTTAAATATTCCATGTGCCTATAGTGGCTCTACTATAAGTTTATCAAGCAACGAGAATACTTTTTGTGCGAAAAAAACAACAAAAATAACGACTTTATTCGACTATTCCATTGCTTCCTTGTGGGCCTGAGACGAGTTCAAGAGATTTCCAGGACGCATGCGCGAGAACTGACCTTCTTCTACTACACAGCGCGCGTCTCACAAGCAGAGGAAGACGTGCGCTGTACATAGTAGTAGAAGAAGAAGGAGGTCAGTTCTCGCGCATGCGTCCTGGAAATCTCTTGAACTCTCGTCTCAGGCCCACAAGGAAGCAATGGAATAGTCGAATAAAGTCGTTATTTTTGTTATTTTCGTAGAGAGAACTTAAGAGTTTTTTGTTAAAACGGTGTCGTGTTAGCGGCCCCTAAGTTAATAACTAATGATCTTTGCGATGGAAGAAAATCAATCAAAACTAACTTTAACTGGAAAATAACTTTATTCTAGAGCTACCATAAAGCCAAAACAATCTGTTACTTTAATTTATTATTTACCTATTATCACTGTAAAGCCGCTTTGGAACAATCTACATTGTTAAAAGCGCTATATAAATTAAGATAACTTGACTTGAATTCGGTCTCAGTAGATGGAGCAATCCAAGGCCTTGGCCATTGTAGATGTTGTTTGATTATGGTCCAAGTAAGGTTAAAGTAAATTAGCATGGCACATTCAGGGTTTCCTTTTACGATCTGGAGTCTTAACTAAATAGTTACACTTACCAACTTTCCGATCAATGGTAATATGGACCCCTATATTGAGCCTGACCTGCTTTCAGATTTTCTTTGGCCAGGTCACAGGGCCTACTAAGCCTGCAACGAAAGTTAGACACACAGTCCAAGAGGTTAATAGGAATAGAATGCTCAATATCTAACAATTTGTCCTTTACCAATTTCAAGGGCCCCCTAAACACAGATTCAGCTGGACTTAAACCAAGGGATTCCTGAACCACCTCTCTAACTGCGAAGAGTAGTGGAACGCCATAATCCCAGTCTCTCTCAAACTCTTTGCAGTTGGTCTACAACTGCTTTAACACCTGGGAGAAAAGGCGTGACAAAATTAGACCCTTGATCAAACTGAACAACTCTTGGTAGTCCAAACACTGTGAAAAACTTAAAGGCTCTTGAAATGGCAGGGGCTGTGACCTTGCACAAAGGGACAGCTTCAGGAAACCTTGTTACTGCACACATAATTGTGAGGAGATAGATTACCTGACTTGGTACGTGGGAGAGGTTCAACACAATCAATCCAAACATGTTCAAATGGCTCTCCAATGGCAGGAATAGGATGTAATGGAGCTGCAGGAAAAGACTGGTTAGGTTTGCCTACTACCTGACAAAGATGACATGATCTGCAATACTGAGTCATGTCTGACCTCACAACAGGCCAGGAAAAAAATGCCTTAACACACAATCCAAAGTTTTCCTTATACCCAAGTGGACAGACAGAATGATCATGGGCAAAATACAATATGTCAGACCAATAAACCTCTGGAACCACCATTTGAAACACACTACTCCAGTCATCCTCACTTGACATTTTTGTCCACTTTCTCATCAAAACACTATCACTGGCAAAATAGCAAGCACCTACATTTGGTAATGCTTCATCTGACACTACATCTTCAAACATAGGTGACAGAGTGGGGTCTTGTTTTTGCTCAAGTATTAACTGATCACGAGATGAAAACATCTTTCAAATCCCCTGTCAAGTTGATTTCACCTTGGGCCATGAAAGCATAAAAGTGGAATGGCAGATTGATTGTTGGAAGGTTTATCTTCAAGCCTCTTTGACGACATGGCACGTATAGTTGCACAGACAGGAAAAGTTTCTGGAAATGCAAATTTAAGCATATCTGGACCACTTGGACCAAAGCCTAAACAATCTGTTACGGTAATTTCTATTATAGCTGTAAAGCTTCTTTGAAACAATCCATTCTGTTAAAAGCGCTTTATAAATGAAGGTGACTTGACTTCAGAAGGTTCCTTTAGGAAGTCCTCTAAAAAAGCCATTACTAAACTCAACACTAACAACAGTAAGGTGATGGCACTACCTCCTACACAAAAGTGAAGGCCAACACAACAGGTCCACTAGCACACAGCTATAAAAATGACAATAAGCAGAAAAAACAAAAGCTTTCAACACAGAAGTAGAACTAGAAACCCAATAGACCACAAACAAAAGATAACTTACCCCAGACAAGCAAATACTTTCTAATGCAACTTGTCAGTAATCACAAATATCTAGAGGCAAATACTGGGCATTAGTCTACACTAAACTCCACAAGGAACTTCACATAAAAGCTACTAACACACTAAAGTTAGGACCATGGACATAATGGTGCCTCAAATGTTTAACTCACCTAACTTAAGCCGAGTTCAGACTGCACGATTTTAGCCCCGATTTTGGCTCGCCATCAGGTTTTGAGAAATCGCAGACAAATGCCTGAAATCACAGGCAAATCGGTGCTCGTTCACGTGATTGACAATCACGCAGTGTGAATGAGCAAAGACGCAATCTGAGAGAATCGCCGACGAGTCTGTGAGATATTTGGCATGCTAAATATCTGGACCTGTCGGCGATTCAAAATCCTGCCGTGTGAAAAGTGCTCTGACTGAAAACTACTTCGTTTATGACCGACAGCCAATGAGAGAGCAAGATACAGGACAGCAGGATGTTCGGGAGGAGTTAAACCAGAATATCAGTATTTTAATAGATATAATTTACAATTATATCAAACAGAAACAAAGTAGCCAACACATTTTCTTGACCAGCAGCACATTGCAAAATTATTTTTTTTACCCCCAACTCTCTTTGCAGAACACACAATCCTTGCTCTCGTCTCCCCAACCATTTCCTCCTGCATAATCTGTTTTTCTTTTCTCCTTTTCACTGCAAATCAGCGCACAGACAATTGGGATCGCAAGCTTCTTGCAGGCTATCATTTTTAATAACAATTTGAGTCTCACGCACGCGTGATCTTGCGTTATTTGTTTATCACTTCTCGCGTGTGTTTGGTTGTGAAACGTAGTTTGCAGACCAGGCAGAAGTTGTCGGCGATACTTTCTTTTGTAAAGTCATGCAGTGTGAAACCTCCTGTCGCCGAGCCATCATTCAGTGTGAACACAGCAGCAACAGAATGTTACCCCAGATAGTCACGCAGTGTGAAAAGAACAGTGACACGACTACTTTGAAAATCGTGCAATCTGAACTCGGCTTTAAGTATTCCCCCTACAGTCCCTTAAAGTGAGCATGGTTGCTGAGCCCAAGTATAATAAAAAACACATGAGAGACACCCGGGATACCTGCCTAGCATTTTCTAACTCCTATCTTCTGAGGTGTATCGGGCACGAGGCGACTTTATAAGCAAAAACTCAGCAACTATAGCCCATATTAACCAATTCACCAAGTCACACAGTTTTGAAATGCTTACCCCCGACAGAGAACAAGTCTAGCCCAGAATAACCTTGAAAATAAAAAAATAAAAAAAATAACAAAAGAGTGAACTGATGGAAGGACTGAATATTCAACTCTTCAAAGCTGGAACTCTCACCCTACCTAACCGGGGAAACTCATGCAATTGTTTAAAACAAAATACTCAACCATACTCACCAAATATCTCAATAAAAGGGAATGAAAAAATACAGTCCCAAAGTATCAAAAGAAAATAATAACTTTTGATGGCTTTTGTTGGTTTTATAAGGCTTTTTGATGGCTATTTGATGGCTTTTGTCACAGGTGAGTTGCCAGGCAGCTGTAATAATCACAAATTTTAACTGGGTGGTAAGACTACTGTATGGGTGCTTCTCAATATCCCTCCTCGTCTCCTCTCTCATCCGTCCTCCATCCTATGACCCGGAAACCGATCGAGCTCAGCCATCTTGAAGGACATCTCAATTCTCTAATTGCACCACTAGGAGTCGAGGATCAAGGAGTGAGGAGGCTTCCAGAGGAGTTATGAGTGAGGATAAACGGATGTATCCTTTGTGGAAGTGTTTTATCGACTAAACGTGACGCATGTATAAATTCTCCTCCACCTTCACGTCGGTCACAATAATTTTAATTTATACTTTACCTTTGCAGTTTATATAAACCACACATCTCACATATTTCAACAGGGTATCTTGCTTTTTTATTATTTATTACGAATTTCTTAAATAACCAAACTTCAACAACATAAGGGCAGATCCTTTGAGCGTAGCTAATGTCGCTGTGAAGTGACGCTCGAGTGATCAAGTATTCCAATGTATAAAAAAGCTTTAATTCGAAAATTCCTCATTTTCTTTCCTTGCAGCCTTCCCTCATATCCTACAGGGGGTGGAGCTGAGACGCGAGGAAAGGAAGCGAGGAAAGGAAACGAGGATGCACAAATAAGAATTGAAAAGCACCCTATGAGAACTGAACTGAGCTGGACGATAACATCATTGTTTTATCCAGAGCGGTTGTATAGATAAATGAACTAAGGGTATGTTTACAAAACAACGATGTACTTAAAGGGGTCATATAATGGTACATGCACTTTTTCAAGTTGATGAAGTTGAAGAAATGTGTGTTGGCAGTGCCTGTACACAACCATCATACAATGATAAAAATCCATCCAGTGTTTTTTTTTTTATCTCCTTATATGTTTTCCCCTGTCTCAAATCGAGCCGTGACGTCACACGGACGGACGCCCCACCCACGATAGTTGATTGACAGTACCGTTTCAACACAGACCCGCCCTGAGCGAGCTGTCATCATATACCCTCAACTGTTGTCAAGGCAACAATCCACGTGTGTTGTGTCAAAACGACCCACAGAAACAGAGGGGCGGGGTGACTGAAGCTCATTATCATTTAAAGACACATGACCTTAAACGGCGTGCTGAAAACAGGTAAAACGACTAAAAACGCTATATTATGTTGTGTAAATGAATGGCCAGAATGCATACAAAGTTTTCTGTTGAAAAAGGTCATATAAACAGCCCATAAACTTTAAACTAAATAAATAAGTAATGATTTTTTACGATGGAAATTAATCAACGCTGAACTTAAACTGGACAAGGACTTTCTTCTAGAGATGCTGTACAGACAAAACAATCTTTGATGCATTAATTTCCTGCTATCATTGAAAAGCTGCTTTGAAACAATCTGTATTGTAAATAGCGCTATATAAATAAAGGTGGCTTGATTTGACTTAATAAAAGCATATTTTAATAAAAGCATATTTTCAAATAACCTAGCAAACACCGCTAAGACACATCACAGGCATGTCTCAACAGGTCAAAGTAAGCTAATTTCAATAAAAGGTCCAACATATTAGGAATACTTTTAGCTGTGTTGCTATGTGTCACGATGAAGTAATCTAGTAGGCTAACACTCTGTCGAGAGCAAATGCATCTCGAGTAAGCTAATTTCAATAAAAGGTCCAACATATTAGGAATACTTTTAGCTGTGTTGCTATGTGTCACGATGAAGTAATCTAGTAGGCTAACACTCTGTCGAGAGCAAATGCATGTGCCTTGCTTATTACAAACCCATCCAACATATCTACACCAGGCACATTTTTGACATGCCGTGCCTGTTTGAGGCTATCTACAATGGACATGTCCAAGTAAACATTATAAACTGGTACATTTGTCTTTCTAAATGGGTGAATGAGGATGTTGTATGGTACTGAGGCATCCATTACATCCGTTGCTTCACAATACCACAGTAGCTTTAACAAGTTCATGACCTGTTTAAACTTTGAAGCCCTAAGTGCAACAAATTTAGGCTTGCACTTTCGTAACCGAAGCTGAATGTCTTTTTTCCCATGTAACACATCCGTCATGGTCCCACACTGGTTAAACACTCCTCCTGTACTGTAACAGGCTCCTCCTGTTACAGTAGCCACACCCTAAACTCTCACTATAGGTTGAGCTGGAAAGAAACTGACAGATCTGAGCGCACTGCTCTCAGTGTTTTGATGGTGACTGGGAGGCTCAATGTTTACACTTTTGGGGTAGATAAACGATGGTATAGATATAGTAGGGAATAAACAATTTACTGGGTTAACAGAATGTATTTTAACTTAAAAAACAGCAGATGATTGTTTTCTGTCAAGGAATAAATAGCATTGTTCAACTTCCAAACACATACATGGTTTTTAATAAAGACTTTTTTGCCATAATAAAGACATTTTTGCCATAACCAGTACTACAGACACTGTGTTATGCTCCTGTATTCTTTTGCAAGTGTTTTTTTGCTAGTTTCAACCCGACGCAGTTATCATTCTCACGTCCTGCGCCACTTTGTTTAAATAGCAAATGCATTTGCGCCCATTTGTGCGCCCATGGGTGTGCTGGTCTTAAAAAACGAGATGTGGTCGGGCGCATTGTTGGCGTGTTGCTATTTTGAGGCAACTGAAATAGACTGCAATATTTTTTTGTTATTTAAAGAGCGCGTTAGTAATGTGCGTCTATAGGCGGGTCCACAACGCGCGTACACTCTGCTTATTACACACACAGGGACGCGCAGCAGCATACAAACATGCCAAATATAAAAAATAAAAGTATTACAATGTAAAATATTATTATTGTGTACATAAAGATATGGTGGAATCCGGCTTGTCCCGTAGATGGTCTGCTAGCACGCTTTAACCTCGCACATGAGCAGATCCGTTTCCTCTCTGGAGACGCGTTCAGTTTTGGCGCGAGTTCAACTGGCTTTTAAAGGGAATGGGAGGTGAGCGTCTAATTGGTTTATTGCACGTTACGCCCAAATCACACCCATTACTCATTAAGAGAATAGGGATAACCCTTTTAGACCATGTGTCGAGCCCGCTGACCATTTTTCCCGTCGTTAAACTAGCAAAAGTGGATTCGGACGCCCTAAGTGCACTTGAGCCGTGTCGTTTTAGACCATGTGCTTAGATCGTTAAAATAGGGCTATGACTTTGTTACAATATAACTTGAAACAATATGTATTGTGAAAATCTATATCCAAATAAATGTAACTTGAATACTTTAAATAGAATCTCTGTTACCACTTTAAATAAGGTGTCTTTTACTACTATCTACATACATATATACTTAAATAAATATGTACAATGTACTTATTGTGTTTATGTTGTATTGCAAAACACTTTTGGTATTGGGATACGGGTAAGGTTGGGGACAGGTTTGGCGGTATGGGTGGGTTTAAGGGTGGGTTAAGGTGTAAGGAAAGGGTCAACAGAGTAATTACACATGTTATTACAGAAATGAATTACAGTAGTAATTACTTGCAGGTGTTTTTAAATTTAAGTACAATTTAAAAACATGTATGTACACAATAAGTGCATTGTATCAAATTATTAAAGCTGCAGTCCGGCGTTTTTCCTCTTTGTCACCATCTCTGTTCGAAATCTGCAATTGCAGTCATTCGCGGAATTATCAACTGCAGCCAACTGAGTTGTACTTCAACACCCTCGACAACTCACAGCGCGGAGGAACACAATGTTTGAGGAGAGTGTGAGGCTGTCAGTCACCGCGTCGGTGTGGATAATGTCATTCAGAATCACAGATTACTCTTTTTGGAAGTATGACCAACATAAGAATTTTTACCGGAAAATGTCATCTGAACTAGTTTGAAACATCCAACATCCTTTCAACAAAGCAATTGAGCATCCCATTTCAACATGAATTCATAGTGTCTACTGTTGTTTTTACAGTGTGTGTTGGAGTGTTGCCCCATACAGATGACATTTGAAACTATTTCCAAGACATACAGAATACTGCCTTGACAGCTTTTATGAGGTTGGATGTGTCACATTTTCTTAGCAAAGCTGTCATAGTAGACCAACTTTAATTCTAGTAAATCTGTGATTCAGCTCTGTGAGGCTTGAGGCCAGGGAAATCAGCTGCTTTTTAATATTTAAAATCACTTTTCAGTCCTGTGACATTAAGTTCAGTCTGCATGAATATTTTATAAATCTTTAGTTCAGCATAATTTCATGAAAGCTGCTAGTGTGGTGCATTTTTACATAACCCAGGTCTTAGAAAACTTGAACTAATGGCTTTTAAAACAAGTGAAGATAGCAAGGGAAACAATAGAACACACCCAAAATGTACACTTACAGATTTCTTGTTTAATTTGTCATTATTAATTAATGAGCAAGTACATAAAAAAAATTCTAAAATTGCTGTCATCATGCTTTATCTGGGTCATTAAGGTAAGATTACAAAACTGTAACATTTAAAGCTGTTATTTTATACAACGAAAAAGAGGCCAATCTACTATGGAGGCAGCTTTTATTTTAATTTGTCTTATATGTCTTGTACAATAGAACTTTCCTTTACTATCAGTATTGTTGGTTTTGCAACTCAGGGGTGCATTTCACAAAAGCATCAATAGCCAACTATGGTCGTAAGTTCAATATAGTTCAATATAGTTCATCATAGTTCACAGATTCAGTGATTTCAGTGTCACTTTACACTGACAAAATAGCTTTTGCCGAGTCAAGTTGTAACACAAAATGAATAGGCTACATTTTAAATATACTTTTTTTTTAATTAGTCAATGTTTTTAATTATGTCAGCTCAAAGATATTGAGCAGATTCCAGTATATTCCAGACTTGAGTCTGGGTTTTTGAGTAAATAGAAAAAGCTTGTTATTTCACATTGATTTATTTAGTACATTGAAAAGACCAGGCGCTCAGGTAAAGTTATAAAGTATGTGATAGGTGCTCTTGGGGTAGGGAAAAGATCCAAAGAAACAAAAAGCAGGTCCCAGGCACTGAGGACAAGGCTTTTAACTTTATCCTTCTCCTCATTGAAAACTTGACTGAGTTCCTGGGACCTGCTTTTTGTGTTACTTATCACATCATTATTTAGTCAACAAGAAATCAAATAGACAATTATTTTTTTAATTTATTATAAATTATTTATTTGTGCACATCATTAGTGTTTTACCTGTTGTACCTAGTAATCTTTAGTCAAAATAACTTCCCCTTCTTCTTTGCAGTAACATAATTTCTCTTCTCTGATGACGTGTTTATAGGCGCAAGGGCAGGACAACCTGCCACTTGCATAAAATCCACCAACAGCAAGCCGCAGGGCCTTATTTTAAAGATCTGAAACGCAAATATCAAACGCGAAACGCAAGTAACTTTGTGGGACGCAAATCTAAAATGGGTTGGTCTGAAGTAGCTACATTACTCATAGGTGTGGTTTGGGCGTAACGTGAAATAAACCAGAGCATCATCTCACATTCCCTTTAAGAGCAGGCGCGCTTATTCCATGGCGGATTGGTATAATGATGGCGGAACACATCTTTTGTGTTCATAGAAAAAGTCTTAGATCTTTGAGTTCAACTCGTGTAAAATGGGGGCAAAAACAAAAGTGTTGATTTATAAATTTGTTCAGAGTAATAAACATGAACATATCTAAAATAATTAACATAAATTGACAATGCAATGCTACATGAAAAAAAAAAATGGAAAACACAGATTGTCCGATTTACCGCCTGCCCTAACCCACACACACCTCTGCAGTAAATGCCATCTTTTGTGTGTTCCTGGCAATGATGAGTTTCAATAACAACTAATAAAATGTACACAACAACATAACATTTAACAGTCAACTGCATTGAAGGCATGTTATCAGATCGAATAGATTCACATATTTCCATCAAATTTTTTATAACAAACAAAATGCGCCATTCACGTCATTTGCGCTACAAGAGCGGTATCAACCCTATGGCCCAAACAATTTATGCATTCAAGACAACACAACTTTGAGGTTCAATTTAATCGTCCATATCAGTGGGAACAATGAGGCCGCGCTTTTGATGCGCAGAGGTGTTTGATGCAGGGCTGCACTGCAGAGAGAAATAAACGCAAGTCGTCCTCCACCTGCAGCCTTGATCTGTATTCGTTTTTAATCAGGGTCAGTGCGGAAAACCCACACTCACACAAGTAGGTGGAGGTGAAGGGGATTAGGACTCCTCATAGCCTTAGTGGAGATCTGGGGGAACTCGCTCTCCACAGACAACCAGAAACACGTGATCTGCATTTCTCCAACTCTCTGCTTCAAGTCCATATTCAAGCTGAGCTCGACCAGGGCCTCCTCCTCCTGCAAGCTCAGTCCATCACGGGGTGTGGCGGGGAAAGAGAACAGATTTCTCACCCACTGATTTCCCATTGCTTCCTCTCCAAAATACTCGCCAAACTGGTAACGCAACCCATTCAAATGCACAGTGATGACAGAGTTAAGTGGCAGCCCTGTCTTCTCTGCAACGTCCACCAGGGTTGGGAACATTTCCATCGAACCTCATTCAACACGAGCACACCACAAGTCAGCTTTTTCCTGAACCCAGACACTTGATCGTGTGCCGAAAAGACGTGGCACTCTTTGCCCTGGAGAGAGGTGTAGAAGGAGTTGATCCTATCGAAGATGTCGGAGAGATAGGCCAACATAGCAAGCCAGTTCATGTCTGCCAGATGTTTTGCCAGTGGGGAGTTAATCCCGGTGAGGAAGAGGAGGACGTCTTCGCGCAAATCGCACAGACTGGTGAGGACTTTGCCCCGAGAGAGCCAAGAGTACCTCGGAGTGCAGGAGCAGCTGCTGGAAGAGAGCACGCATCTCATTGCAGAGGATTGAGAACAGACGGGCATTTAAGGCACGCGATTTAATTAGGTTCACAATTTTGACAGCCTCGTCAAGAACGGCACGCAATTCTTGGGGCATCCTTTTTGTTGCTAAAGCCTGGCGATGGATAATGCAGTGCTTCCAGACAGCCGCAGGGGCAACTGCCTGCACCTGTTTTACGAGACCGCTGTGACGGCCAGTCATTGCTCTTGCCCCATCAATGCATATCCCACAACACTGGCCCCAGTCAAGGCAATTAGCTTGGTAAAGGTTATTCAAGGCCTTGAAAAGTTTGTCAAGGGCGGGTAGAGGAAAGCAAAACAAAAAATCTTCCTGCACACTGAGCTCTTTGATAAAACGAACGTACACCATCAATTGAGCACAGTGTGCGACGTCAGTGGACTCATCCAGCTGAATGGCGTGAAAGGGGCTTTCACGGACAGTCCAGGACCTGCTCTTTGACATCACAAGCCATCTCTGATATTCGTCGCTGGATGGTATTGTAAGAAATAGGGATCGCGTCAAGTTTAGCAGCAGCTGCTTCTCCCAGCATCACTGAACACATATCTCTAGCTGCAGGGAGTAGCAATGTTTCGCCGATGTTATGGGGTTTGCCTTTGGCGTCACTTAGTTTCAATGTGATGGCGACGTTTGCATGGTCTCGTGCTATCATTTGCTACCACCTACTTGCAGACCACACACTGCGGCAGAGGTGCAGCCTCGGACCCCGACCAGGTGAAACCTAACTTTAAGTACTCAGGATCATATTTCCCATGTTTTTTGCTGGGTCCTGTCTCCTCCCTTAATGCTGACTTTTGTTGATTTGGGACAAAGAAACGATGCATTTTAAAGCTAATACATGCACGCACAATTACCGATATCAATAGAGCTGCATACAGAGTTATTTTTTCTTCGCGTGTCACGCCTCCCCTGTGGCTCTTTGGCGCCAAAGGAGGAGATGAAGGAGGGAGGAGCAAAGGTGGAGCCATGACAGGTTTCCTGGGCAGAGTCTGGGGTCCGACCGACGGAGGCAGAGCTAGAGACCGCGGAGACTCCAGCAAATCTTTAGGGTGATAGTCCAGAGTGACATCGTAGGCCCGACAGTCTAAGGTGATGTCACAGGCGGGGATGGGGGCCTGGCAGAACGTGGAGACACCAGAGTGAAGGAGGAGCCCAGGGTTAGAGGATAGAGGCACAGCTGGAGACCCGGAAGTCCATGCAGAAATCAGGACGACAAGAGACCTATGTGGAGCTGGAGGGATGAGGGAGCCTGGTGGAGCCTGAATAATGGGCAACAATGGCAGCGCTGAAGGAGTGCAGAGCTAAGGTAGAGTCGAGGAGCTGACAGGTCGAGCTGGAGCAATGGGCCTGGAGGCCTGATGTGAAGCCAGGGATCCGCTTCATGGGCGTCATCTCTGGGTCAGTGGTGGAGGCTTTCTCTTGTCGCCCGGGGCACTCCAGGCTGTGTCTAATCTGGACCAGAAAGAGAGGGCTGGAGGTTTCAAGAGTCCTGAGTTGATGGTTGTGTTGTCATCGGCGACTCCCACGGTGAGGGAGGATCTGCAAATCCACAAGGGGTAGTCAATAAACTCGATGAAAGGAATGTGATCCTCCCATAAGAGCAGCATCTTTTTGAGTATGTTCTCCATCCCGCTCCAGAAGAGCAGAAGAGAGTTTCATCGTCGCAGTGTGCCTCGTGGTAGAGATTTAGGAACTCCTCCACGTATCTCTCCAGTAGTGCTGCACGCTTAATCGTATCGCAATTGCGATGTCAAGCCTGTGCGATTATATGACGCGAAATGCTGCGATTTTATGAAAATAATAAATAAATGTATGTGTGGACATATCATGACAACCCATTCTTCTCTGAGAGCTGTTTGCCCATTTTATACACCGCTAATAAAAAGACGACCAGTCAGTTTCACTTTAGTCAGTGGCGCGTGTGACAGGAATGGTCATGTCGTGACTTTTTCCGGTGTGCAGCGCGGAGAAGAGAACAGGTGAAGATGGATGCCGAGCAGACGAACACTGAACTGGTGGCCAGAAAAAATGCTACCTCAGTTATATGGCGATATTTTGGGTATAAAATAACCGACACTGAGCAGAGAGAGGTACTGTGTAGAATTTGTAAAACTAAAGTTGCCACATCACGTGGCAACATGACAAATTTATATCAGCACCTGAAACAGCACAGAGAAAAGTATGATGAATGCATGACGGTGAAACCCCAGATTAGTACAGAAACCGTTAAACAAAAAGAACAACCTGGAAGCCGAAAAAACAAACTACAATTACCGATGTGTTTGCAAATGTCACGCCATATTCAAGGTTTTCACAGAGATATAAAGAAATCACCGACTCCATAACGCACTGCTTGGCAGGAGACATGATGCCCATATACACCTTTACACCTTTAGCCTAACTGTACACTTTGTCGATGAGGAGTTTGAACTGAAAAGCCGCTGGCTGCAAACATCCTATTTCCCCGACGACCACACGGGAGAGAACATAGCATTGGGCTTGAGAGAGGCACTGGCTGCATGGGACCTGTGTGAGGAGCGTCAGGTTGCTATCACAACAGACAACGGCACTAACGTTGTCAAAGCGGTGGAGCTTAATCAGTGGACTAGGATCCAGTGCTTTGGGCACAGACTTCATCTGGCCATCGGTAAGTTCAATTAATTTCATCTTTCGTTATTAGGCTACAGCAAATATTGTATACTTTTAAGAGTACAATAGTATAAAATATTATACTATTATTTGGGGTTTTGTGATAGTTGTAGCGTCAATTTAAGAATAACAATTCAAATAATGTGTAGAATTATGTGTGCCACAAATCATACTGAGTGGCCTATTTTATTTAGGGCTAGTTATTAGCATGAAATATAATTATGTAAGAGATGGTTGTGTATAAATTACACATCTGCCACAGCTTTTTGCTTACTACACTATAATTTATTATGCTTAAGTATGGTGCCATTAATATTAACTGTGTGTTTGTTGTAATTTTTGTCTTACTTTTTGCATATTAGTGGGCATATAACCAGGCATTTAATCAAATTGTGAATATTAAATGTTTTGCAGTCAGTTACTGTAGTAAGTAAATGTTTTGTCTTATCACTCAAAGGAAATGCTCTGATAGATAATGCACAATGCATTAACAGGGCTACTGGTATATGCAGGAAGATTGTGGGCCACTTCTCCCATAGCTGGAAGAAGAGAGTTGCATTGAGGGAAGCACAAAGAGAGCTTAACCTTCCAGAGCATGCCATGGTGACAGACTGCTCAACACGATGTGGTTCCACTCAGAAAATGATCGCAAGAGTCCTGGAGCAGCAAAATGCTTTGTCCAAGGTTCTCTCTGCAGATCGCAAAGTGCGACACCTACTGCCTTCATGGCAGGACCTGGAGGTCCTGGAATCTGTGAACAAAGCACTGAGCCCACTCCAGGACTTCACGGATGCCCTGTCAGGTGAACACTATGTGAGCATATCTTATGTGAAGCCTGCTCTGCATCTTTTGAACACTTCAGTGCTGGCTGAAGGGGAAGAGGACACAGGCCTGACCAAATCACTAAAATCCAAAATTCTGAACCTTAACGAGAAATATGAAGTCACGCAGGACCTGCTAAACATGCCCACATTTCTAGACCCAAGGTTCCGAACACAATACATCTCTGCAGAAGAGACCCTGACCTTAAAGGAACGAGTCATCTCTGAGTTGACCGTGAGTGAAAAGAAAACAGTGTTTACTTAACTGCCTACAATTCCATGTAACAGATTTCTAAAACATGCATTTTTTATTTGTTTCAGGAAATCCAGCAGCAGCAGCAGCCTGTAGCCTTAACAAGCAATGCAGAAATGGATAAGGATAGCCTGGATGTGGAAAATCCACCTGCTGCTAAAGCCAAGAAGAAAACCCTGGCCAGTTTCTTCAAGGAAAACACACGGACAACACCAACAGCATCAACCACATTTGATCCCATGGTACAGTTTAGAGAAACAGTGGATGCTGAACTCAACGCTTACATTTACATGCCAAGTGTAGACCATGGAGAAGACCCACTGAAATGGTGGAAGTTTCACAAAATAAACTTCCCTAGGCTATGCAAACTAGCACAGAAATATCTGTGCATACAAGCAACAAGCTCTGCATCAGAGAGAGTTTTTAGTACTAGTGGTAATATTGTATCAAATCATCGTTCCTGTCTGAAACCAGAGAAGGTAGATATGCTTGTTTTTTTGGCAAAGAACCTCTCAAGTGATAAGTAGAGCTTTTTAGAAAGAGGATTTGGAAGTACCGGTATCAATTGTTGCTTTTTTTAAATCTTTTTTTTTTTTAAATGGCCAATTTAAAAACAGTGTTCGTGGTTTGATTGAGTGAACCATAGTTATATCCAGTTTCCTTTTTGAAAGTTTATACAAAGCATGTTACATCCTGCTTAAATGTCTCTGTTTGTTTGGACAGAATGTTCCAAATATCTTATGTTCATGAACATACTAATTTTCTTATTCATTGTTCTATTTAGCTGTACTATTGAGACAATAAGAAGTTTGCAGTAATGCAAAGATGTTATTATTTAATTTTGTAAAAATATTTTAATATGAAAACACTGTGCATTTATTTGTTGTTGTTTGTTTGAGTTGAGAAATACACATTTCAGCATTATCACTAATCGGTGTGCATTTTTTCCTTGAGAACCAGGCAAGTTGATTTATGATACCATTTGTTGATCATATCGCAATCGCAATCGCATATCGCAATCGCAATATTGACCACAATAATCGCAATATGACATTTTGCCCAAATCGTGCAGCCCTACTCTCCAGCGAGCAGCCATTCTGTGAGTAACAGTCAATCTATGTATGTTTACTCATTGAGGGTTGGTTATTCTGTCACGTTGTGTGGTAATCCAACACACAAAATCATATATTATAAATTATCTTTGATAAACAAATCAAAATACTGAACATAGGAGAGATATAAGAACAGTCACACTCCAAGACAATAACTCGCGCTGAATTAAAGTGACAATGCATTGATCATGGCCAAAATACACAGCAGTTTTATGCAAAAAGCGTATAAATGATATCTGTTGTGTTTTAATCAGTCAATCAAATGACCTTCAGCAATTTAAAAAGAAAACAAATTTCCAAAAACAAAGATGAGCGTTATATACATGGAATTATTAATAAAATAAGCTTCTTGACAAGTCTTTTCTTTTAAATGTATTTGAAAAGGAAATAAAAAATAATGTGCACTTACCCATTATAGAGTAGGCTACTCTGTCTGTACACAAGCCGCGGTTCAGCCAAAACTGGCAGTGTGAAAGCAAAACGGCCATGTGCTGCTCCTGCTCACCATGCGCACTGCTTCTGCGCTGCCTCCGCTCTGCTAACGCGTGCAGTGTGAAACTAGCGTCAGAGAGGCTCTGGAGATGAAGTTCATGCATTCATGTCCTCATATAGTGAGACGGCAGAGGCGTCACGCACACAGTGTGTGTGTGGTAAATGAAACCTTGCGTCTGCGGTATTCATTCACACGGAGTCATGCAGAACATGCAGGATTCATTTATATAAATAGTCTTTTTGCGGTTTAATATTCACAGACACTAGTATATATTGCGGTATACTGTACAGTATATCGGCTACACTGCTCCTAGTATAAAAAGTTAGTCTGGAGCCCTGCGCTTAGATAAACACGGAAACGACTGAAAGCAGAAATGCCGGAAGTGTCACATTTTCAAAATTTCAGTACCGACTTGGTACCGAAGTACCGGTACTTTTGACAACCCTACTTCAGACTCTTTGGGGAACGCCTTCAGAGTTGAAGGAGTTCCCCAAAGGCTCAGCTGGAATGCAGCGCGAGTTCCCTCAAAAGGGAACCTTCTAAGGGAATCAAAAGGGTGGATGTAAATCAATGGCAGATTCAACCTTTCATGTGAGGCTGGTATGAATAAAGAGATTAAACCATGCACACACACACACACACACACACACACACACAAGGAAACTGAGAAGACTTCTGAGAAGTCTAAGGTGTCAGTGTCTCGCTCGGCCATGACAGCAGGTTTGTTTTCTACATGTGTATCTTTAACATACAATTATATTTTCATAAAGTCTCTAAAAACAAGTCTTAAAATTTAATTCAGTATTACTTCCCAAGTAAATTGATCCACATTCGAGGATTTTTGATATTTCATTGGAAATAGGATTTTTTTTTTTATGTAGATGATGTCGGATATGCATTTGATGCCTCTTTCTACAGCAATTAGTGACCTTTTAATAAAGCGCTGCAGAATGAAAGCTTAGTATCTTCCACCTAGGCTGTGTTCAGACTGCTGTAAAAACAGATTTTTTTCTCAAATCAGATCTTTTCAGGCAGACTGTCCACACTAATAATTGCAAGTGATCAAATACGATTTGTGTGTCCAGATATAACCAACCTATCTGTATGGGTTGCTTTGGTAACGACGGAGGCTTTCAAATTGGATGAGTCGAGTCATGGTGCAGAAATACTCAGCAATGCATGACACTGGTAAGAATATCTCCTGCATTCCCGTCATCGGTTCTGAAGTTGCTGTTGTGTGTCGCCTTAAAGGGTAGTTCACTCAAAAATGCCAATGGTCCCCCACAACTATTTGATTACAAACATTCTTCAAAATATCTTCTTTTGTGTTCAGCAGAACAAATAAATACAAGTTTGGAAAAACTTGTGGGTGAGCAAATGTTGATAGAATTTGAATTTTTGGGTGAACTATATGGGATCAAAATCCCGCCAAATGTATTGCGGCCACGGATCAAAAAATAATAAGCGTGATTCAAAAATGTAAAAACACACGTAAAAATACATTGCACAAACTGAAAAAAATAATGCAAAATTATCAGAAAAGCAAAGAACGTGGTCACGGATCAAAATATAATAAGTGTGAATAAAAAAATAACAAGCATGAATAAAAACTTTAAACACATTAAAAAATATTTTGCACGAAACTTAAATTTATGTTCATGTTTTTCGCTCTTCTTTCCGTGTTCTGCGCTTGCTCTTCCAAATGTTGCAGTTCGAGTTTCATGTAAATTAGGGCGGGCTTAAGCGTCACCATTGGTCCACTAGTTCTAGATTGACAGCTCCTCCTCTAGCCAATCTATCGAAGAGGGGAGTTGACGTCACTCCAATGCGACTCATGCTACTGATGTTCACTCGTAGCTACAGGTGAAGATAACCATCAGCTGCATTTGCTCAGCTGGCAAAAATCTTTCCGTGGCAGGGCATCGTTAAACTGTATGGCTGCGTCCCAATTCGCCTACTTATACTACGCCCTAAAAGTATGTACTCTTTTTGTGAAGAAAAAGTACATACTTTTGAGTGTGTAGCAAGAGTAGGCAAGCTTTGGGACATACTACTTCGTCATCTTTAACGGACAGCTCTGTCGCGTACATCCTATCACCGTAAACTGCCCTGTCAATCATCTCGTCACAGTTAAAATCCTCCATTCAATCTAATATAATTTCTTACCATTTCGGAGAGAAATGTTGTAGCACGTTCACCTGCCAGTCATGGGTCTTTCATGCTGAGACTCTCCTCATGTGTTTGCAATTTGAATGTAATGATGCATTTAAAAGTTAAAGGTGCTATATGTATTTTTTAGCGGCCTCTATCGGTGATGTTTCAGATTGCAACCAATTTTTACAAGAGCGCTCGTGCTCTTGCGCTTGCTTGAACACAAGAGCGAGCACTCATGGTACCGGCCACACTGAGACTTTCAACACACCGGAGAAAGCATCACACAACATGCTGGAAACCAGTAACGGAGTGGCAATCGGGAGAGTCGGGAGTTTTCCCGGTGGGCCGGTAGTGTTTCGCGGCCGAGAGGGCCGGTCTGATAAAATGTATTCATTGCAAGTTCGCCATGCGCACTTGGGGCCCAAGCGAGGGGAATTTTTTTTTTTTTTTTTTTTACTTTTTCTATAACGGAGCGTATATTTGCACTAAGTGCCTGTCTTTATAGCAAAAAGACGCCCATTACGAAATAGCTACAGTGGCGTAGGTCGTAGGGCGTGAAGTGCTTGAAAGCAGCTTTTGATGCGCTCGACCCGAGTTCGAATCCGCCTTTTGCCGAACTCTCTCTTCTCCCTTTTCCCAACACATATGTAAAGATGTAAAATGTATAACCTAACATTAAGGTCTCTAGCGTTATATTTTGCTAACAAACTAAAATTGAAACCATTTATTTCCCCCGGCGGGATAAATGCCTCTTGCGCCTGGCGCAAATCTAAAAGAGGTTGGTCTGAAGTAGCTTCATTATTCATAGGTGTGGTTTGGGCGTAACGTGGAATAAACCAATCAGAGCGTCATCTCACATTCCCTTTAAGAGCAGGTGCGCATGTTGCATGGCGGATTGCTATTATAACGGCGGATTTGCCAGGCGCGCGTCAGGAGCGGTTCACAGCCGAGGAGACCGACGTTCTTGTCAGGACCGTGAAAGACAGAGAAGTGACGTTGTATTGCGTGTTTTGCGTGCACCTGTAAACTATGGCATAAACCCTCATGCAGTAACACCCTCAGACGGCACTGTTTATTGACTGTCTGAAGTAGAATGCATGCAGAAATAACAAGAAATTCAACGTTCAAATCAGACTTATCTATCTATTTATCTCTCTATCTCTCTATCTCTCTATCTCTCTATCTATCTATCTATCTATCTATCTATCTATCGTGGGTGGGTTTCTCCCATCCCCATACAAATCAGCGTCGGTTAAACAGGCGTGGGAAGAAAAAAACTCAATTTTCATGGACACCACAATGATTTCCCTCATGTGTTAATATTTTTCCTTGTTATAATGTATGATTTGCAAAAATAAAAACTGCTGCATCTGTGTTGATGAGAGAATCAAAGTGTATGCGCGTTGTGTGCACCCGCTACATTATGGCCAAGCATGCGCGCTTAAAATAGCATAATGAACAACGCGCAACGCGCCACTGACTTTAGACTAGTTTTTTTCTGGTCAGTGGCGCAATTGTTTTATAGAACAGCAAAATAGCATGAGGGAAAGTTTGCGCTGGAACACGCCTCCTCTTTGCGCTGAACCGCCCCGGGGAGCGCAAGTGTATTTCTTAGTTAACCGACGTGTGTCTGTGGAGGGAAAAGTCCGCTTTGCGCGGGCGCAAAATAGGAATGATACATGCGTCAGTGTACAAAGTAATTTGCGCCGAGTGCAAGATAGAGCCCTGAGACTCTCATAACTAAAAAGATGCCCTCTTTATTGTCCTGGTACAAATCAATGCCTTTTCTTTGTTCAACGAGCAGTTCATGGGTTGAAGCTCTTAATTTTGATCTCTCAAAGAGCAAGAGATTTATGCATTTAACCTTAAAATGTAAAAAAAATTCTTGCGGGGGAGCATGACCCCCAACCCCCCTAGAGGCACAGAGGTCCACCCAACATAGTTTTACAAATTCCTATGGGAAAGAACGACCATTTATGAACTTTACTCCAGCATAGTACAACAAAGTTACTTTTAAATCAGTAAAACTGTAAATGCCATATTAAAATGTCCCCAGACAAAATATACATTTGGCCCGCCTAAGAGGGGACCTACAAGACATTGTGCCCAGGGGCCTCTTAATCCGGCCCTGCTGGTGACGAGGGCCGGTGGTCTACGAAATTTCCCGGTAGATTTTTTGGTCCCAGTCCGCCCCTGCTGGAAACTCATGTAAACTCCCACTGCAACGTTACAATAATAGGCTACTTTTATCAGCTTGACGTTGAACTAATGCTCCATGCTCGTACCATGATAACGTTACATTGACTGCATTTAGCCGACATGTGGTGTTAGCATAAGGCATTTCACTAACTATTCGTGTCTTTCACAATCAGGCAGCAATGTCAACATAGATGAATGTATAATATGATAACGAAAACGGTTAGTGACTAGACTGAACAATTTCAGTGTAACAGTAAGATCGTAGGAAGTAACATTACTGTACTGAACGTGTCTGGAAATGTGTATTATAAACAATAAGATAGTAGTGGGATGAGTGACGTTAGACAGTATATCTAGTACATAAAATAAAAGTTAAATCCTAAAGCACCTACTTTTTGTTATCCTGGAACAGTCTTTTGTATTCATTTCATATCTCATGTATGTTGTAGTTTACCTTGCTATTTCATTACAGTTTAACATTATTTATTTCAGCATATCTGAAAACTTGTAATTTATCACAATAAAAATAGCGGAGGTCTCTCCATAATTCAAACGCTCTGCCGATGTTGATCCGTGTTTTTTGTCCTAAGTCGATCCGATTCACGTTTGGCCTGACGAGCTTCAGCAGAAACATTTTTGTTTTGTTTTTTATATTTATGTGGAGTTTGTGTTGAAGTCTGTGTTGTGCTGGAGGCAGGTCGTTTTTTGATGTTATCAGACTCGTTAGCTGCAGTGCCGTCGCATAGACTGTATATAAAAAGGAGAGAGGCTCGGGAGCGCGCATGCACGTCACATTCGATGGATTTCGCAGAAAATTTTACATAGAAATAGGAATACTGGCCTTCAGAGGTAATAGCAAAACCCGACAAGTGGATCATTGTAATGTGTGATTACAACCCCTTCACACACGGGCAATAAAAAAAGGATTCATTTTAGAAGAAAAGTTCCATATAGCACCTTTAATGGCTATAAACGTATCTTTACAAAAGTTCACAATGCTGCAGCAGATGCAATATAATAATGTAGACAACATTGAATAAATAAATTTTCGTCAGGTTAGATACTGATAATTAATCACTTAAACCCCTTTATCTAAACCTCTCTACCTAACCGCCGGACTCGCGCGTCCTCCATGTCTGTAGTTGTTCAGACTGATCTCATGAAATGGCGTATGTATGACACGACAATTCGTATTTCCATTTTTGGCGTGCTATCAACACGCATAATCGCTTTTCAGCGTGTTTATCAACGCCGTTGACTTAACGTTAAATTACTGTATATATAAATATATGACCTTCCCCAACCCCGTCCCTAAACCTACCCGTCATTGGGGTTAATACCATTTATGAGTCTTCCCCTGCCATCCTAGGAAAAAAAATATCGCTCCCCAGATGTAGATCTACATTTTGCTTCATTTCGCTCGGACATTTAACGGCGTGTACATACACGCGGAATCAATCGGACATTTAACGGCGTAGACATACACGCAAAAGATGACGGTTCGTTTCGGCGCGGACATACACGCGGATAGCTCAAAATGCGTATAGATAACACGCCACTTGACTTGAAAGTGGCGTGTATGTTTACGCAAAGTCATGATGTCATGTTGAGTTGTTTAACACTTTTCACTCGTGTTTGTAGTTCTAACCTAATCCTCGCCCAACGTGCGATGGGTTGTGGGCAATATCAGCCGTTAGAGTGTGCATCGATCTGCACTTCGGATTCTGACCGGATATAGTAGACCATCCGGGTCTCTTTAGAACTCTCATTTCAACATACTACGATTTGGGACGTACTAATTCTATTTTCGAATACTATTTAGCATGGATAGTATGCAAATTGGTATGCAGCATATGTGTGCCTGCAACTCGACCTGTTACCGCTATACGTCTACCTGGCGATCCGTTATTATAGTTAAATTAGTCATCCTAACGACGACGAACTGTCACAGTTGTGCCTGTCTGACGATCCATCATATTCATCTTTAATGCCCTGGCCTTACTTCTGGACCTGGCACTGCGAGCGTCGATCTCCTCCGAGCCATACAACAGTTTCATCAAAGAATTCCCGATTTGAACGAGAAGTTTGAATGAATGACTCACTCATAAAGACAATAACTTGCCACCACCTACTGGCCGTTTTACTTTCATATTTAATCTATAACATGGAAGGGCAATGTCGGTCCTGGGTGCAGAGTTTAGCTCCTCCAACCCTAATCAAACACGCCTGAACCAGCTAATCATCATCTTTAGGATTATTAATACTCCTAGAGTCAGGGCCGTTTGAAGGAATTTGGGGGCCCCAAGTAGCCTGGGAAAACCCAGACAACTTCCGGCAAATTTAGATTTGCTCTGAAAGTTAGTCTGGCAAAGAGCTCATTCAAGCCCATTTCCAATCCGCCGAAATCGCGGCACCAATCAGAAACGTTGGGGCGGGCTTTACACGATGATGACAGCGCTGGGATTTTGAAGCAGTTTTTGTAGCCTACATTACAAAGATGGATGCCGCCGTCGAACATCACTCGTTCGAATCAGCTTTCGCGTCTGTTTTAAGCGATTTAAACGTTTCCTTTTTGTTAAAAACCGAGCAAAGAACAACACACCGCTCTGCATACGTCATCTCCTTCATCGCTCTGATTGGGTTTAGGTCTATCTGCGACGTCCGTTGGTGACGCCCCTCTGGAAATGATTTGTCTATGACGCTTTGCCAGACCATAACTCAGTTACAACTGAGAATGGTCTGGTTTTAACCAGGCTAGGCCCCAAGCAAAATGGACATGAAAAAAATATTGGAATCGCATTTCAAACCACCTCCAAATGTGGTTTGAATCAGATTTGAGAAAAACAGATTTCATGTGGGGGTTTTTGTAATTTGTTGTTATTGTTATTGTTTTTTGCTGTCCAGACTTTCAAAAATCCATCTGGATAAATGCTACTAGTCTGAACGTAACCTTATTCCTTTAATACAAGCACAAATGAAACATCTTGTGGTCGTTTAATTAATAGTAAAAAAAAAAAAGTGAATCCTCAAAAAATAAAAAAGTATGGGCTTGAGTGTGAATAGTGGAGTGCCAGAGAGAAGATAAATGGATTATCTGAAATATTGTAAACAATGTTCCCTCTAAGCTGCGCGCGTGCGCAGCTTAGAGGGAACAATTCTTTTATTCTTTATAAAAGAATAAAATTCTTTTATTCGCAAATTAAAAATACATATTTAAAATACATAGTTTTTATAGATATTTTTGTCTGTGGGGGAGTTTCAGGGATGGTTAGATTATAAAAGATTAGATTATATTCATTTTTCTTGAAAATATTTAGCTATTAGATCTATTTAAATGCTTTGTTTTCATAATAATATAAAATGTTAACAAATTTAAGCATTTAAACTGATATATTATATCACTTCAAATACTTCAATTTGTTTTTTTAATATTATATTATGCCTATATTTTATTATATTATAAGCCTAAATAAAGAATCTCACAAGGGTATTGTTTAGGGCTCCTTGCCATTAAAAAGTTTGAAACCCCCTGCTAAAGAAAATATTGGAAATTCATAAGCAATAAACAATCATTTAACTTTGATGGTTTAATGCTTCCTGTACACAATTAATTGACTGTACAAAAACACTTTATGGTTTTCCCAAACCATCTCGGTGTAACAGCTTACTTTTCTTTTATACTATATTCTATTATTGTAAAGAATTGAACTGTCCTGCAGAAGATTTTGTAAATTATTTTTCATAGGATTTCTTGGTAAAGACTGTACAGTTAACAGCACTGTAAAAAAAATATCAGGTAACCTAAAATGTGCTTCATTTAGTGACTTCTTAATTTGTTAAGAAGCTTGTTTTTCGAAAATATGATTTAATACCAATAAGTTACATCAAGGGTCAAATTAAATAGAAATGGCACATTCAAGTTAAAAGTTACAACTCAATGTTGAAACCATTGTGTTTCTACATGCTGTACAGGTCAGGTATAAAGAATATGTTTGCTCAGGTGGCGAAAAATGTCCGCCCAATAGAAAAAAAGTTTTGCTCAGCAAGAAAAAAAATTAGAGGGAACATTGATTGTAAAGTTATATTAATCAAATGTAGCCCATTTCTGCCATTACATAAATTATTGTACAGACTAATAGTACAATATGTGAATTCTATTTTTTCTCGCTTAACTAATAATATGTTTTATTACTTTTTCTTTGTTTGACTGCTTAGAATACATTTTGGGTTTTTGCGACCAGTACATATTACCAGTGCTTTCCAAACCTGTCCTGGAGGCCCCTCAGCACTGCACATTTTTTAAACTGTATTTCTTCTTTACTGATCATACCCAGTTCAAGTCTTGCAAGTTTTACTAGTGACATATTTTTATGCCAAATCCCTCATTTTTTCACACATTAAATGTTGTTGTTTTTTTTACAAAGAAAAACATGTGTCAAGTTAAAAGCCGTTTAACTTTTAAAAAGCATCTCAAGATCCTCTTTTACATTTCATCTGCAACAATAAAAATTGTGAAAGAAAGCCATTCAACCATTTTCGAACATCTACCAGATCTGTCAAGATTGAAGAAGGTGGAATCCAGTTCAGTGGTTTTTGGATAAAGGTGGCAGAATGAAAGATGACAACAGACCCGCCTACTGCTTTTCACTACTCGTGAGTTCAGCTTTCGTGCAACATAGACCAGGTTAAACATCTTTGTACATTCACACTTTGAAAGCGGTTTCTGAACAGCTGTCATGTGAAATCAGTTTGGTAATTTGCCTCTGCAATTCAGGCATTGACTTTGACTAACCATTGTTAATTGCCTCATGTTGCTTTGAATACTCTCACAGGAAAGTGCTAATTGTCGGATATCTTTTAAATGAACGAACGAAACTATCTCTTTTAAGCTCTGTTATACTGCTAAAGTACAATGAACCTAATGTGACTTGCCTTCGCTGATGCATTTAAATGTATGAATTTTACGGATTTATTACTTTTTTTACCTTAAGAAGAGCTGTGAGTTTTGCACACATAGCATGTAACATTTAGTTTGACTCGCATTAATGCAGCACATTCAATGCTAATGGAAAATGTGAAATGGCACATGAAACTTCAAAGATCAGACCTGCTATTACTATTTGTTCAAGTTTATTTATAAAGCACATTTAACAACAATAAAGCACTAAGTTGTACCAAAGTGCTGTACAACAAGCAACATGCAATAAATACCAAAAGCAAACTGAAATAGTCAGAAAAAAATCTGTTTACAAAGCACCAATGGCTCATGGAGACGATACAGTGATACAATGACCATGTCTCTTTTCTAAAAGTCTTTCAGTGTATCTGTATGGAAGTATTATATTATGTATTATATAAAAAATAGACAAAGAATATTGTCTCAATTGGAGACAATTGAGCAATACATTCTGTTTTAAAAAATGTTTCAATATCATTAGTGCATGTAAAAATGTATGTAATGATCTACAGTATATGCATTTTGGAGATCACAGATTTCATTGCAAACTGAATATATTCAAATCTATTAAACTATAATGAATTTAAAATGATTTTTAAATCATTGCCCCCCAAGCATCAGAAATTCATGAAATTTGTTTATTTTCCTTATGGGCCGTTCACACAGAACATGTTTTTCCATTACACTGCCTACTTTTTTCTATTGTTTTTCAATGTAAACATGTGCTAAATGGACGTCTTTAACCGTTGAGCTCTTTTGCAGCATCTCGCACATGACACGCCATTCTAAATATGTGGCGCTCAAGTTAAAAGAAGTTAAACTTTTAAAAACATTACACTGACCTGTGTCTTGCATTTTAAACAGTAAAAAGGCGTTCTGTGTGAACTGGACCTAAAAATGTCTTGTGAAGTTTGGACATTATGTTCACAAGATAAAGGTCGATTAGTCATTATGTGAAATGACTACAGATATTTTGGCCTATCGGTATGTCTCTACAACGATTAAACTATTCAAAATTCTTTTGATGACTTTCGGTTAGGGGTGTCCCGAGAAGGTGGAATTTCTGGAAATCAAACAAACAGCCTATTATGGTTCCAGAGTTGTTAGCAAAAACGTACATTTGTTTTTTACAGCACTACCATGGCAGATTCTCACCAAATGTAATGCACAAAGTATTCTAAACACCTTCTAAGTATCTGTTTAATTTTGTAATGGTCCGCCATTCAGATGTGATGTTGTAAGCTTCTAAAGATGTTTGTTTGTTTATGTGATATTTGAAGAATATGTCAGCATTTGCCCAGCCTTTTTTAACTTGAAAGATCCCAGGGAGCTGCAGAGTTATGAGCATTTGAGCTGTTTACCATGATGGTCTCTGTGGCAAGCAGGGCGGGTGATTGATAATGGCATGTGATGTGATTGATAATGAGCGCACCATTGCCAAATGTTTGAATTATTAAATTGGCTATCTTTAAAGTCAAGAAGGCATTTTCACTGGTTTCAGTTTATTTTTAAATGTCATTACTTAAATTATCCTTTGTATCTAAAACAATATCTAATTCCATTTCGCTCTTCACATAATTTAAGGCACACCGATCAATTATATTTTTACGTTCCTAAAATTAATAAAGAAGTAGGTCGTCGGGCATTCAAATTTAAAGCTCCTTCAGATTGGAATAATTTACCAAGTGTACTTAGATCCATTACCTCGTTTAATTTCTTTAGGCCATTACTACATGATCATTTGCAGAATATATGCTCTTGCTTTTGAGTACACCCTATCATGTGAACTTTATTATTTTCTATGGTACTGAACCTGCATGTTATGTTATGTGTGATAAATGTATTCCTAATGTATCAATGTACTTAGAGGGCTTGTATGTGAGGAGATAGTTATGGAGAGCTAAATGTTGGTATGAATGTGAAGTATTATGTGTTATACAATGTAACCCGTTGTCTGTATTCATGTTTGTTCCTAGGATCCCCTCGAAAACGAGATGGTACATCTCAAGGGGCCATCCTTCAACCCTCCTTCCCTTATCAAAAAACTTCATTACAGTCTCCAGGTGATGAAAAAGAAGAAGCTTAAAGGTGGGGTAAGCGATATTTCAAAAACGCACGAAAGTATTATTCTATATTATAGATAATATTATTCTATATTATAGATAATATTCTATAAATAATCTGCTCTCAACTTCACAGAAAGTTGCATTTTTCTATGATGTCTTAAGGAAATGTGTGCTTTAAAAAGCATATAGCTAGACATTTTCATTATACATATTTTTTTCAGGATGATATTAGCTCTGTTCCAAAACTCTGCCCATTCCTGCCCATTCCTGCCCATATAATCAACATTTTAAAGCATTATAGGTAGCATAACTGTTTCAGAAACTAGGCAGCAAAATAATGTTACTTTCTAAGATGCCTTCTTTTGCGAAATTCTAAAGCAGCATCACATACTGTCACCAACAGTTGAAAGGAACACACGATGAAGATGAAGTATAACGTCTTTAATAATCCTCTCAGAAAGTAATACAAAACAAGACACGCAAACAAAACCAACTGCTATGCGGAAATGTGACCGGACAATTGGTGATACAAACACAGCAACTTAAATAGCAAGGCAAACGAGGGTAAGTAATGACACACAGATGAACCACAGAACTCATAATGACGGTAACCAAGGATAAAAACGAGTGGCGGGAAACTAAAACAAAGGAGAACATGTGACTGAGAAAAACAAACTAAAAGTCCATGAAAATGAAACTAACTGAAATTAAATTAAGCTGATGGGCTTGAGTGACACCGCTGGCTCTGGAGACCAAGGCAAGGGTGCTGCGACGAGCGCTCGAGGTGGAGCCAGAGGGCCCGAGGACTGAGGCGGAGCCTGTGTGACGGAGGGAAGGAGGAACCTGCTGTAGCTGTAGGGGTGGAGAGACAGAGTGCAGCGGAAGGGGGAGCCGGTGGGACGAGGGACCCCGGTGGAGCTGCAAGGTCGAGAGTCTCTGGTGGAGCCGAGGGTGGGAGGAGCCAAGGCGAAGCCAGCAGGTCGACAGGCCGAGGTGGAGCAAAGGGATCAGAGGCCGGAGGCGGAACCACAGCATCCTCTTGCTCGGGCAAGGCTGGTGGTTGCACGACCTGAGAATTCACGTCACAGCAAAGACGTTCCCGGGGAAGACGAAGGGCTGCAGGCATCTAGCAGAGGTGGGGCTGGAGGACTGGCTGAGCTCTGAGGTGAGGGTGAGAGAGGGAAGCTGAACAGGATCATGCTCCGATGACTCCAAGACCATTATGCATGGCCTTTCCGGGGTTTGGAACCCCTGGGAGTACGCACCTTAAGAGATTCTCCACACTGGAGTGTGAGACTAGTCAGTTTAGGGAGCTTGGTAAAACTCTATGGTGCCTCTATCATGGGATTGGTAACCCCGAGTTCATCTTCTGTCATTTCCCCAAAGGTTCCGAACGAGGAACTTGTGAGGGCTGAAAGGATTGAGCAGCTCTATGGCCATATATAGTAGGTCTACCAAATGTTTGTTGAACTGATTCTCTTCTGCATCTTGCCTGATCAGCAGTATCCATTTAAGACTGTGAATTACAGTGTTTTCCATACCATTGTTCTGGGAGGGCACCCCGCAAAATGACCCCCCGCCCCCCCTGAAAGAATGACAAAAATATATTCAATAAACAAATAAAAAAACGGGCGCGCTCGTGCATTCAAATCCTCCTGCGAAGTTTGTATTTATAAGGTGGGAAGTTGTGTTTACGATGGCAGTGTGTTCAAGTCATTTCAAGATGGCGGTGTACCTTCTCTAAATTAATTACACAAAAATCCAGCAAGTTTCTTAAACTCTACTTCTAGAAAATGAAGAGCAAAGAATGTGTAGGGCCCTATGATGGAGTCGCGGAATCCAGTCATAAAAACGTAATTAACTGTATAACGTGCAATTTCACTGAATTTGTCCATTTTTTGATGAATAAATAAAAAGCAGTAAAGTACAATTGAAATCAAATCGCGATATAGACTAGTGTGTGTGAATATTAAACCGCAAAAAGACTATTTAAATACAAATCCTGCATGTTCTGTGTGAATGAATGGTGCAGACGGCGCGCAGTTTCATTTACCTCTTGCTCACACACTCTTAGCTGTCCATCGTGTACGATGATGACGCTTGCTCCAGGGGGTGGGGGTGGGTTTAGCGACCTTGCCGCTGGTGCCACTTCTCGTGGGCGTTGAGTCCGATCCTTGAGCCGCACACTCGTCCGCAGATGGAGCAAGGGAAACCAGACACCAGGGGGGTACCAGCCGCCCACTGGTGTCTCTTGATGCGCCTCTCGGATCGTCGGTCTTGGTTGGTTTGATGTATTTGAGAGATTGCAGTTGCACAGGTGACATGCCAGGCAGGTCTGTCGAGTGCCAGTGATTCAAGCTGCGTGGGGGGAATGTTCGCTCTCTTTAGGATGTCCCTGGTGTAGTCCTTAAAGCGCCGCTTTTGCCCTCCAGCGGACCGCTTTGCGCCCATTAGTTGACTGTAGAGGACTTGACGGGGCAATCGGTGTTCAGGCATGCGTATGGTGTGCCCTATCCAGCGCAGATGTTTTTTGGCAACAGCTGCTTCCATACAGATTGAGTCAGTGTTGCTGAGGATGACTGTATGGGGGATTCGGTCTTCCCAGGACAACCTGAGGATCTTCTGTAGGCAGCGAATATGGAAGGCCTCTAGGTTGATGATGTGCTGGCGGTATGGGGTCCATGACTCTGCCCCGTAGAGCAGAGTAGAGACAGATACCGCATTGTAAACAGCGACCTTGGTACTGACCTTCAGGTTACGGTTTTCAAAAACCCTGCTGCGTAGGCATCCAAAAGATGATGAGGCTTTATTTATCCGGGTGTGTATTTCTTTGTCCAGGGAGCAGAATGAGGACAAAGTGGAGCCGAGGTAGGTAAAGAGGTCCACTGTTTTAAGTGGAACGCCGTTTATGTGAAAACTGGGGGGTGTGGGGGCGGAGGTAGTGAGATGGGACATGACCTCGGTTTTTTTAATGTTGACCTGTAGGCCAAAGGATTGGTACAGGCGGGATATTGTGTTGAGGGCGTGCTGCATAGAGTCTGGGCTGTGAGCTAAGACGGCACAGTCATCAGCATACTGAAGCTCACAGATTTTAGCGGGTCTTTGTCTTTGTGCGGGCCTGGAGCCGACGTATGTTGAAGAGGCTTCCGTCAAGTCGGTATTCCACATGGACACCGTCTTCATGTCCCATGACACGGTGGAAGAGGCAGGTGATGGCAGAGAGGAGGATGTTAAAGAGCACCGGAGCCAAGACACAGCCTTGCTTCACCCCAACGTTTACCTCGAAGGACTCTGACTGGAGTTCTCCAGTGAGCACTCTGGCTTGCATCCAATTGAAACTAGTGAGCGTGAATATTAAACCGCAAAAAGACTATTTAAATACAAACACGACACGAATGCATGAACTTCATCTCCAGTCTCTAGATCCGCTCTGAAAGTCACTTTGTGAGCATTTAACCGCTTCTTTTGAGAAAAACTATCGTCATATCATAAACACACAGAAACTCAAAGGTCTTCACGGCAACCGGTCAAAATAAAAGTTCGGTTTAACTTGACAGAAATATATTACTGTTGTACAGTATAATTTAAATACGTCTCAAAGCATTCGTGTTATTCATTCACTAACACTAATAAAAATAAATGATCATCAAAACGTAATTTTTTTAAGGAATAATCACAAGTTTTCTTCCATGTTTTAATTTTAACAGTAAAGCTCATTGTGGAGCACATTGTTTGACAAAAAGTTTGTTTAATTTCATATGATTAAAAGAAATTAAATTAATGTTTTATGTCTTCATTTGATTACCAGAAAAAAAAACATAACACCGAATTTGTGTAGAAAAAAAAAAACATTTAATAGAAATATATATTTTTTAAATGTTGTATAAGTTTAATAATAGTATAAGTTAAATGCTTTCAATTAATTGGACATGCTTTTTGATTACTAAAAATGTTATTCAACCATTAAAATTGATTTAAAAAAACAGGCTGCAGGGGCAACATCTTGAGGCCTGCATGAGGGTGGACCATCAATGAACTCCCAGTTGGGGACTTCCCAAATCAGGAGGCCCTTAAAATGTTTTTCAAAAGTCCTAGGAAAATTATTCTAATTAATTATTATTAATTTTCCTAATAATCCAGGCCAGTGATGACAGACAAAGTGAAGTGTGTTATAAATAGTTGTGTGATTGATGTGTAAATAAATGTTGTTTATACTTATATACCAAATGTATGTGCACTCTTGTCATTTCAGCTCACTCTAGAAATTAACTGATACAAACAACCGCCACATGCCCGCTCTGCGACACTAGTAGTTTCGGGGTCTACCACACCCCCATATCAAAATAATGAATGATTTAAAGGTATATTGAAAACATACAGAATAATATATTGTGTTAAAATATTACAATATATTGAAAAATATATAAGGACACATATCATGAATATGAAGGAGGTTTTATGCATGTTTATGACAACTGTCATTAAGTATCATTCACTCAATTATGACATTTTTAATGCAAATATGACATTGTTTTTGTTATGACAACTTGACATAAACCAATACATCATAACCTGTCAGTGTCTTTGTCATGACAAGTTTACATAACCAAGACAACATAAATTGTCATAAATATGTCATAAACATGACATAGCAGATTAATTATCAACCTTAAAGGTTGTATCAGCGATTGTGGGTGACATCACTTCTGTTTGTGTTTGAAGCTCCTAAACAAACCAAGTTAGCTCGCCCCTCCCTCCCGTTTCGTGCATCATGAAAAAAAAAGATCATGCACGTGCGGTTTTGCTGGTGCTTCACTGGAAGTAGCAGTATGATAAAACGTACCAGAATCAGCCATATAGCTACAGATCTAACATTATGGTAACAACAGCTATCTGGAATAATAACAGCTTAATATTATTATTCGGCTAACGTTAGTCCTGAACGTAGGCTAGTGTTATTGCTAATAGTACAATGTGTTGGCTAGACATATCAAAGTAGACACATATAACAAAACGTAACTCACACACTAAATCCCTACAATCTGATATTCGCTAGAGCTATCCAAGTTTAGTCGAGCTTCACTCATATTTTTTAAAGAAGGATATTTTCACACACAGTTCACATCTGAAAAAGTCAGCACTAGAAGCTAACGTTACTCACCTGTCCAGAAGAAACAGTGCAACCTCAGCGTCCGATTTAAAAAATTTCAAATCTTTAAGCTCTCTCCACCGTTCAAAAGCCTTCCCAATTATTATTAGTTTCTTTAACGAATAACGACGGTTTTCCCTCGCCCTAATCCTCCTTCTCTTCTTGGGGATTGCCTCTTCCATATTCACTGTATCTGGTCCGTTGATAGACGCGCTGGCTTCTTCTTCAGCTCTGACTTCGCGTGCAGGCGCCGTGCACGAGCGCAAAAACAAACAAAACCCGCCCCTGTCAGTGATTGGTTGGAACACTGTTTATTTTGGTTTTGAGTGGTGGTTGTACCCATTTGTTTTTGTGTGCAGATCTCAGAGCCTAGGCTGCCTACAGAGACGCGTTTTTTTGACAGCCTGCTTATGGGGCGGGCAGTTAGCGGATCGTTAGGAAAGATTAGATGAATGTGATCATTTATGTTTGGGCCTGAAATCGCTGATACAACCTTTAAGAAACCACTTAGCTTTATGGGTTAACATTACATTAAACTGTCATGTGGTTGGTTTTGACATTGGCTGTCATGAGGCAATTATAACATTTTAATGACAAATTCAATTTGTACCACTGTAGTTGAGGTCAAGAAAAATATTCATGATACAGATATAATAGCCTCATGACAAAATGGATGTAATGGCCAAAATGGATGTAAATGCTGCCATTATATTGTTTATATAAATTATATATAATTTCTTTACGCTTTCTAAAATCATTCATAATTGAGAATTTATGTTGTGTTTGTTATTTATACATTTATACATTATTTATGGAAGCAAGCGGCAAGCACGGACATTATGAATGCTCAGATAAAGGATTATTCTCGTCACAAAGGACTTGAACGTTTGTAAGAAAGATTCAAAGACTATTTCCCTTTCCCGCAGCATGCAGCCAACGAGGTTTTTTTATTTTTATTTGTCTGTATTTTGCAAGGGGGTAATCCACCAGCCAGACCGGTGTGTCGCGCAGGTGTCGCTCATCAGTAATCACGCCACCGGCCTCGCGCCGCTCTCTCACGGCCCTCGTCCTGCTCGCCACAAAAAGGATGAGTCATTAAAGTTATACCGCTAAATATGGTAAGCGCTGTTTAAATCGCTAATGCTTATATCACTTTTAACTGTTTTCGTTATCCATGCTAACAGCGTATAAAACAGCAAAGACTGCATGCAGTTAACACTGCTGATTATATGCTTCAGTGATTCACACGTGCACTGCTGACATGACGCTATTTAAAAACATTTCTAACATGAAGCTAGTTTAAACGTGTAAAGATTTAGGAAGCTCCATTTAGGAATAAATAACCGGACCACACAATAGGTGCAGAGATGTGAAATAAAACTTTAATCACTTATCTTAGATGCAGATTCCAGATGCGTTCTGAGAGCGCGCTGCACTTTCTGAAAGCGGTTCTAAAAGCGTTCTGATTCTGAACCAATCAGCTGTGCTATGTAGATGATGAAGTGATTGCTACCAAATGAGTCAAAGACTTATCAGCCTGCGCCATCTAGAGTTTCATGCCATAAATAGGTAATTAATGCTGGTGAACAGCAATGCTGGATTTTTAGCTGGGAGTATAGAAACTTGAATACAGTCGTACACTCTAGATACTGTTGTTGCACCCCTCCGTTTGAAAAAAGTTAAAGCAAAGACCCTCACACCATGGTACAACTATCACACTTATGCTCTTAAAGTTGGCATGAAATGGAAATTCACCCTATCTATTTTCTAAATGCATGTTGTAGATCTTATTGGGAGCAATTCATCTGTGCATATGCTTAATTTTATACCTTTTTTAACCACATCATTTTTAATCAAAATGTCATAACTGAATCTAGCTGTGAAAAGAATAGACTGTGCAAGGCGCTAGCTCATGTTCATCTGCCTCTACTTTTGAGAGAAACACTCTCAAAGTCGAATCAAAAACCGATGTAAAGAACCAAGTTCCCACCCTGCATTTTTTCTTTTTTGATAATCTGTTACACTCTGATGTACATCACATACAGAAGAAAAGATCTGGGTAAGATTCATGGTAAGAATAAAATTCGTCTTAACTGGTACATTCGTATAACTTAAGAAAGTAAAAAATAAGAATATACTGTATATTAAGAATAAAGCTTTGAGACCATCATATTTCAGCACCCTCATGTAAAATAACAAAAACAGTCCTAGGCTTTTTTTTTTAATAGAGCAGTCAGATTGACTTCCTCACAGCTACAATAATGATTTATTTTTGTGGGACTTGTGAGTGTGCTCTGCACATAAATGGCTGCTCTCTAGCAACCTGATTAATAGCCTATGTTTAATTGATCAATGTGACAAACACATCTATGAAGAAAATATTTAATCATGCAGACTTTTCCGCCTAATCCTAATATGCCTAATCCGCCTAATCAGTGTTTAAAGAGTTTCAAATCTGATGGGAGGTGACAATCAGTCCATTAAAAAGATTACCTCACATGGAAGAGGAGAGCGATCAAAGAAACCTTCTGATTTAGTGCACAGTGGTACTGTTACAGTCAAAGTACAGCTTATCCATGAGAAATTTGAACACTGCAACACATCAATAAAACAAGTACCAAATCACTCACTGACTTTAAAAAATGAAGAAATTACACCAGTGGTCTCCGTCTACCGCCACTCAGAGATTTGGTGGTAGATGGAGAAAGTTTTGTTATATTTCATTGGATCTTGGGGGACGAGCACAAACAGATGTCCAACGGCATCAGATAAAGATGCTGGGAACATTGGCAGATACCTCGATTCCTCCTAGAGGGCAAGAAGAAGGACCTTAGTACCAAGCCTGGGAAGAACAGGATTTCTCATTGGTCCACATGCAGTTTCTGCCTTTCACTCATCTTGAAATTAATTCTTAAAGGATTAGTTCACTCCAGAATTCAAATTTCCTGATAATTCACTCACTCCCAGACAGAAACAGATTCCAAGCTCGGAGTCTACAATTTGTGAGGCAGCAACAGATACTACCACATTCTGAGTCTCCAGTCTGGGAGGAATGAGACATTAACAGACACACTACGTTCAGAGTCTTCAATAATATTACAATATAGTTATTTAAATATTGGTTAAATATGGGTTAACCTTAATAACTTCATAATTCTTATCACCATTTTCAGTATCATTTAAAAAACTAATACTAGCAGTAGCGGTTTTAGGCACGGGCGAACCGGGCAGTCGCCCGGGGCGGCATTTTTTCATGTCACATGGGGGGCGGCACGAGCCGAGCAGTTAAAAAAAATCCTCTGCGCCGCGAAGGTTTTCTATTTTCTATAATTTCAATTCAATTATTGGCAATGGCGCCACTGCTTGCTGAGAAGGTGCTGTGCACAGAAGCTATGTCAAGGGAGTCTCCTGGTTGGAGGTAACTCACCAAGGGGCCGTTCACATATCGCGTCTTTTGCTCGCTCGAGGTCGTTATTTCAAATGTAGGTGCACGGGAAGCGCGCTCATAATTGAAGCAACGCGCTCATTTTTTCCAGGAGCAGCGAGATGAAAATTTTTAAAAATTTCAGAATGGGGGTTCACCCAAACACGTGGGTGTTTTTCTCTTCTCCGTAAATAAATCTTTTAGCAGAGCTACAGCAAGCGTTTTTCTGTGGTGGAAATCCATTAGCTAATAGCTACTAAAACTTCTTTGTCGTTGTGTAGAGCGCAGGGCATGGTTGTATAGCAACGACAGCCATGGGAAAATCGGACCGAATTTTACTATTAATAATAAAAGATAAGCTACTGTGCATTATAAATGTCAAGAATGTATCTTTATTGACCCATTCTTTTTATAAAGATTATTTAAAGGCTGAAATATGTGAGGTTTATCTTTTTATAAAACCTTTTTTGTCAAAAGTTTATTTGAACGTGTACATGTTAGTAGATAACATAAAACACACTCCTTTAAAATTTGGCCATCATCTTTAATTCTATTAACTTGGTGAATAGATTTAATTGTGTATTAGGCCTACTTTTTGAACAAAATTCTGTGTTTAACCGTGATCATTTTGGTCACTATATTCATTAAATGAACGCTCGAAGGGGGACTCGCCCAGGGTGTAATTCAATATAGAACCGCCACTGAATACTAGCCCAAAAAAAGAAAAACTCTCAAGCTTACTGGAGACAAGTAAACTGTGATAAGGAGAGAGCAAAGAAAACAAACTACAATAGAACAACGACACAAATTAAATAGACCTACCTGAAAAACAAGTTTTACACATAAACACATAAAATGTATAAAGTAAGCAAATGTATAAAGCAAATATATACAGTATAAAAAAATGCATAGTCTTTAGTGTGTAAATTAAATATACATTTATTTTTATTAAAGTTTCAAAAGTGATTCAGCCAAAGGCAGTGAGAGATTTTCTCTCGTGAGTTAAGTGAACTCGTACCTTTAACTTTCACTTAAGACATAAATGTCGGTTTACTTGCAAATACATGGTCAATGTGACACATACAGTAGGTACAGTATGCATATTTATTTAACCGTTCAAGTCCAATTAATCTGCAAAAAGCACTCAGTTCAGCTCAGTCTCACGCGCTTTAATGTCGTACTTCTCAGACTGCACTGAGAAACAGTCTCTCTGAGACTGTCTCAGTCTGGCATATTCTGAAATGAGTTCTCTTTTGCTGCTAATTGTGCTTCAACAGTTTAAAATCATCTGTTTTTAAACTGCAATGCTTAAGAACGCATGCAAACGATAAGCTTTCGTGATCACGCAGCACAGCAACGTCACATGTGCGTAACTGCGATAGAGACGATAGTCCAAGATCTCTACCGGTTGACAAATTTCTGCCGGTTAATCATGTCTACTGGTATATCGCCCACCCCTAAGTGAGATAACAAAGTACATTTGATGATTAACTCTTTGCCGCTTACGATCACACCAGTGTGATTATAACGTTCAGTGCATCACGTGATCAACTGCTAAATTCAAATCTGCATTTGACGTTTGGCTGGCTCTGAACTAGAGATGGATGTGCTCAGCACTCGTCAAATATCACAACTGTTCAGTTTTTTCAACCATAAAATGTTTTTTTTTTTTGTTTCTGACATTTAAATAGAGCAAAAAACATTTATAGTTTGTAAAATGTAGATGTCTATGGAAGCAGCAACAATCCTTTCAAATATAATTTGAATTCTATTGATTACATTGCGTAGGTAACTATAAAGTTTACTCAAATGTTATTGTAGGTACAAAATGAATAGTGCCCCAAAATTGTCATCTTTTGGTGAATTTTTTCGTTTTTAAGCTAAAATATCTCACACAGCCTAGGCGATTAGTGCAGAACCATTAAATTTCCGGCTGGTGTGCGGTTGGTTAGGGGAGACTGTCCAAAATTTTTACAAGATATACATTTCTATACAAATGATTTTTGCAGATCGACCAAACTCGCGTACACTAGGTTATGAAGGACGCTAGGTTTGAAGGACTTTAAAGAACAGCCTCTGATTCACAAAATGCGCTATCAAATGCCTAGATAAGGAGCAAATGCATTCGTTTTAATATGCTAAAAAATACATGGAAGACTGAATCGATGCAGGACTTATTTGATTATATCCAACTTTTTTTCAACGCGGAAGTAAGGTGTTTTCTGTCAATGTGCGAGACTTCCGATTTATTAGCCGCTATAGGGAAATAAAGAGAAGAATATATCAAAGTGCAGTAAACTGTAAAACTGTTTGCTACAAACCAGTATGTTTATAATCAAGACTATATATTAAAATAATATGGTAAGAAATACCAGTTTGCAATATCAAGCAGCATAACGAGCGGCTTTATACAGCTAAAAATAACTTGAAGTGAATGACAACGGAAGCTAGACACATTAAAAAAACAAATGGCCATTCCCGCTCTTACCTGAAAAATAAGGTGGATAGGCCTAATAGCTTATTCTTAACTCTTTCCCAACCATTGACGGAAATTTACGGCTTTCCATTCACTGTTATATATGTTAGGGGACGCTATTACACATCTTCTGAAAGAGTAGAGAATCTCCTTATCAAAACACATGCGAAGAAGCAGAAACAAGCACTATCATATGTAATCATCTGCATATGTAAAATAAAGTGATCATCAACATTAGCATATAAATCAAAACTGCCTAATGTTACTGAATGAAATGTCGACCCAGGATGAGCTATAGGACTGTGCAACCTTAGCCCAATTGATGGACTCGATGTAGTCCATCTGTGTTTTGATCATCATTCTGAATCCGATCTGGATGTAGTCAAAATGTTTTTTGCTTTTTGCTCAAAATGTTGATTTTTTTTATGAAACTTACCCACATTGTGCTCTGGAAACAATCCCTGGAAGCGTTCTCAGCATCGTCAAGATAAAAGTCTTGATTTTGACACATAGGCCAAACAGTAAAACATATTAACCAATGCACATAATTACCTTCTTTTTTTGGACCACTATTACAAACTTTGTCACACAGGTGTATGTATTAAAGGAACTATTCAACCAAAATGTAGTGGTGCTTGCCAAAGGCAAGGCATCACTATTGTTCTCTTGCATACTTATTATTATTATTACTTGAAATTTCTCACTTGTGAGACGAATAAAGGCATTATCTAATCTAATTATTCCGGACAAAAGTTTGGTGCGCTACTCCTCCCTGCAGCGTTTGTCATAGACTCATGAATGAGGTGTCAAATCGACCAGCTTATGAGGAGCGGTGTGCTATGACTTTTCTAAGAGATCTGACTTACGATCTTCGCACCGCGGATGAAAAAGCGGGCAAAAAAAAATCCCATAGACTTAACTTTGCGGAATTTCTAACTGCCGTTTTCACAAATACACAGACATGCAGGAACCCTTTCTCTCCCTTTAACTCTCTCAGTCAAATGAGAATATCAAGAAGCCAATAAGTAAAGACCCTAAATCTTCATAGCCACACCCTAGCAACCACAGAGTTCCCTAGCAACCACCCCATAGACTTCTATTGAAAAATAAAAAAGGAAATGTATATTCTAGTTCTCTTACGAGAGGTTCTCTCGTACTGCGTAATATCTTACGCTTGGGGAAAACCTTTTTTCCTCGAGATATTGAAGCCAAAAAATTATCCTTAATTTTGAATTATTGCAAAACGCGTTGCAGCAGCATACAGACATAGGCAGGCGGCTCAGCGTGCCTATTGGCTGTCCTGCGGCAACTGCAGCAGCCTATCGAGAGCGGCCCTTTGGTGACGGTCCAATCAGGGCGCTTTGCGCCGATCATGTCACGCTCGCGCCCAAAGGGGCGTGGTCTAGCCCTATAAAGATAGCTCGATGGGCTGATCTCACTGATTTTTCATCTCTTCAGCGAAGCACTGCATCGCTGGATCCTGAGTGAAGAAGCCGCGCCATTGAAAAAGCCTTCTGCAGGACGAGCCATCTTCTGAAGCCGCTGGCCTCATCTCGCCGCCTTCAGTCGCCGCTTCCTGCTACGCTATCCGGCGTCTATATATCTTTTTACACTCTGTTCACTGTGTGTTCGCCCCCGTGACTCACTTACTAAAAGAGCTGCGTCTTTTTAAAGATGCCATCCTCATGCGGCTCGTACCGAGCCGCACTCAGCGACAGGGACTGCCTCATCTGCGTTTCCTGCCTGAGAGAGGATCATGTAGCACTCGCGCTCGCTGACGGCGGCTGCCCTCACTGCGAGCTATTGCCGATGGTGACTCTTGAGGACTCGCCTGGCTTATTTCTCCGAGTCTGCACTCCCGCCCGCTGTAGTGCTGCGCCGTAAAGCGTCGTACTCAGCGGGTCCCCGAGCTTCCTCCAGCCCGTGAAAGCTCGCCGGTTCGCCCGCGAGTTACACCAGCTTCACTCGAGTCGCTCACTGACGGACAACGGCCGCCGCACGCCGCCGTTTTGGCCATTTGTGACGAAGAGATAGCTGCATCTGTTGAGAAGGCCAGCTGAGCGGCTAGCTTTCTTTACTTTATAAGAAAGCTACCCCGCCCCCACCCCCCGTGGGCATGCGTCACCGGCGAAATAGGGAAAGAGTGTGTTTTAGTCCCGCCGAGGCCGGACAATCTCCATTTCTCAAACATTTCCCAGCTCCTCTTAGTTGAGCGGCTGAAAATGTCAATATTGCAGCAATTAGCCTGTTGTATAACACGCACACCTGCAACATATGCCGACACACTAAACTGTCACGCTCCCTTATCTGCTCGATCTAATTTAAGCTTACATTGTTTACCCCCTGTGGCGAAACACAAAGCTGTTCGCGCGGGAGACCCGTGTTCGATCCTGGCTCTCGCAGCAGGTAAGAAATGTAGTCTCGCCACGGCCAGACTTCCTTTTCGTTTGTTCAGTTCCAAGAAAATGCGACTGTTCCAGTGTAATTTGCAGTAAACAAGCCGGTACCACGGCCCGCTTGCCTGCACGCAAATGCCGTTTCCATGGCGACCCAGAAAAATCATAAGCAGTGTATTTTCTGGTATTCCGGCCACAGCCGATGGTGTTCAGAGTGTAATAAAATGCCCACAGCCCAGTGTTCATTTCTACACACAAACACATCCCCGTCACGGTACAGGGCTCGCACAAATGAAATCTACGCATGTCAATTGTGCATTAAATGTAGTGAATGTGCCCACGACCCAGTGCCCACAAACACTACACACTACATGTACCATGGTTTCTGAAAAATGAAACCAACACACATACAGTCAGCTCAGGCCGACGGTGTTTTCCAGTGCAGTGAATATGCACGCAAAGTCTTCCTAGCCCTTCTAGGAAAACGACGGTGTTCAAGTCTCGCCCACATTCACCCACAGACATGTAAAGCCCCACGGGGCTCGCCCCGCTTGCTCTCTCACAGCAAACTGCTATAATGAAAGCGAGTGCAGCCAAGCAGCCCGCCGTCACCGGCACTCAGGCAGATGGTGTTTTTCAGTGCTGTGAATGTGCCCGCCTCGCCGCGCCCACATTCACTCACAGACATGTTAAGCCCCACGGGGCTCGCCCCGCTCACTCTCACACAGCAAACTGCTATAATGAAAGCGAGCGCGGCCAGGCTGCCCGCCATTTCAGGCGCGCCCCCCGCCTCACTCACTGTAAACACAGTGCCCATGTTACAGCGCACGAAAGCTCCCGTGTCGTCACTATGTTACGATCAGAGCCCAAAACCCATTCTACCCCTAGCCATTCACGCAAACGCGTGGGCACAGCTCCCGGGGTTTCGAATTGGGTGCTGAACATTATAAAAAGAGGCTATTCGCTGCAGTTCGCTCAACGCCCTCGCCGCAGCACGGCGCGCGTCGAATCTACGGTGAAAACAGAAGTAGCACACCTACTTCGAGCCGAAATAGTGACCTTATTGAGCAAAGGGGCAATAGAGCCTTTATCTCAAGCTCAGAGCGAAGGGGGCCTGTACAGCAGATATTTTCTGGTACCGAAAAAAGACGGGGGTCTCAGACCCATTCTAGATCTAAGACAACTGAACAAAGCGCTTATGTAATGCCAGTTCAGAATGCTTACAACCAAGAAAATCCTCACGCAGATTTGCCAAGGGGACTGGTTTATGTCGATAGATCTGAAGGATGGTTATTTCCAGATACAAATAGCGTCACGTCACAGGCGATTTTTGAGATTCGCCTTCGAGGGCCAGGCATATCAATACACAGTCCTACCGTTCGACCTGTCTCTTGCACCCCGTACATTCACGATGTGTATGAATGCGGCGCTCGCACCCCTGAAACTTCAGGGCATGCGAGTTTTGAACTACTTGGACGATTGGCTGATTCTAGCTCGATCTCAGTCAGAGCTCATAGAACACAGGGCCGTGTTACTCGAACACCTCGAGAAACTGGGTCTCACAGTCAATTGGGCGAAAAGCTCGCTGGTCCCCAGTCAGAAAATATTTTTCCTGGGCACAGAGCTGAACTCCAGAGCGCAGAATAGACATACAGCGCTCCACAAAATCCTTCCGCTGCAGCGCTTTAGTCCCCGCTCAGGAGGTTTCAGAGAATGCTGGGCTTGATGGCCTCAGCATCTTCAGTACTTCAGCTGGGCCTGCTTCACATGCGCCCGCTGCAGTTTTGGCTCAAAGCACGAGTACCACCTCGAGCTTGGGCTTCCGGTCTGCTTCGGGTCAATCAGGATTGTGTCACAGCCCTGAAACCTTGGAGAGCGACCGACTGGTACCAGTCTGGTGTAAACCTGGGGACTTCCTCGAGTGTACAGGTGGTCCACGGACACCTCCACCTCGGGATGGGGAGGGCTGCACGAGGGCAGACCGTTCTTCGGCCTATGGTCAGAACGAGAAAAGCTCCTTCACATAAACTGTCTGGAAATGTTGGCAGTCGACAACGCGCTGAGGCGCTTCTGTCCCTGAATAAAGGGCTACCACGTCTTAGTCCGCTCGGACAACATGTCGGTAGTAGCCTACATAAATCGCCAGGGCGGCGTCAGGTCTCGAAACCTTTTCAGACTGACAGAGCGCATTCTGGTCTGGGCTCAGCACAATCTGCGCTCACTGAGAGCAGCACACGTGCCTGGCCTCCTGAATTTGGGGCCAGACAGACTGTCCAGAAACAATATACCAGCCAGGGAATGGTCTCTGCACCCGCAGACAATCCTCCTGCTGTGGGAGAAGTTCGGCAGAGCACAGGTAGACCTATTCGCGTCCCAGGAGAACGCTCACTGCCCAAAATTCTTCTCAAAGAGCAAGGATGCACTGGCCCTCGTCTGGCCCAGCTGCTTTTCCCCTATGCTTTTCCCCCAGTTTCGCTCCTGCCTCAAGTGTTGGAACGAATCAGGGAAACCAGATGCTCTGTGCTCCTTGTGGCTCCGCTCTGGACGAACCAGGAATGGTTCCCAGTCCTAATGCAGCTGACGAGCACTGCCCCATGGCCGAGTCCGACAAGGAAAGACCTCCTCTCTCAGGCCATGGGCTCAATTTGGCATCCTCACCCGGAAAGGTGGGCCCTGCACGCATGGGCCATCAACCGGTACCCGCAAACCTCCCCGAGGGAGTGCTAAACACCATCACGCAGGCCAGAGCACCGTCTACCAGACGTCTCTATGCCTCTAAGTGGTCAGTGTTTGTTAACTGGTGCAAAACCCGAGGTTTTCCACCCACAAGCAGCGGGGTAACGGAGGTACTTTCCTTCCTTCAAGAGCTACTGGATAAGGGCAGGTCCCCATCCACGCTCAAAGTCTATGTGGCGGCCATAACAGCATTTACAAAACCTGCGTCTGGCCTGTCACTGTGGAAAAATGATCTGGTCATTCGTTTCCTTAAAAGGAGCTAAGAGGATGAATCCTCCCAGACCCCCATCTATCCCCATGTGGGACCTTTCCATGGTGCTAGAAGCCCTGAAAGGAGCCCCATTCGAGCCAATCCAGACATCGGATATGAAACACTTGTCTTTCAAAACAGTGTTTCTCATGGCTCTTGCGTCTGTAAAATGCATAGGGGATCTGCAAACGCTCTCAATAAGCGCAATGTGTCTGGAATTTGGGCCTAACGACTCAAAAGTCATACTCAAACCAAAGCCGCTTCCCGACCAAGTAGTTACAGGAACTTAGTTATAGGAACTGTCCACTTCTAAACAGTTCTAAGAACTACTCTCCCCCAAACTCGGTTTTGCTGTTTGCATTCGCACTGGCCAAGTGGCCATAGGAACTGTTAGGAGGGGTAAGGGAGTGACGTAAGCACGGCGGTGGCGGCGCCACATACAACAACAACAAACCAGCGTGGAGGAGGCTATCGGAATGTTCCTGTTCTGCCTTGCCGGGACCTTAATAACGGAGTACGAATGGCGGCGTTTAAAGATCTTGAGTTCTGTACAGAGAAACACAGAAGACGAAGGCTCCAGCGTAAAATGATCTTAAGTAATATGATGGAAGAAGATAGAAGAGCAGAGCGCAGGAGGCAAACAAAACGACGGGTAAGTTTAGCAAGCATTAGCAATTAGCTGGTTGAATGCGTTATGTTTGTCTTAAGTTATGAGTTAGCATAGCCTACATAGGCGAATTGCAACAGACAGTGAAGAAAATGTGTTGACAGTGGGCGTGACTTATAAGTTGAACCAATCAACGTAGACCTAGGGAAAGGGAACTAAAAAAGTCCTCGCTCTAGACTAGGTACTGAAAGAGTTATAGAAACTACGGTCTGAGGAACTAAAAAATCCCCAACTTAGTCCGGTCGGAACACGCGAAAAAAAGGGTTATAGGAACGTTAGGTTCTAGGAACGGCAAAAGTCCCTCCGGTCGGAAAGCGGCTCAAGACACGGATACGTGCCTAAATCCCTCAACACACCGTTTAGGGCCCAGGTTATCTCCCTGTCTGCCCTACCGGTTCATAATGAGGAGGAAAGCACAGGCCTCCTTTGCCCAGTAAGGGCATTAAAGGCCTACGTATCTCGCTCGTCTGTTTTCAGACAGACTGAGCAGCTTTTCGTTTCGTTCAGCGGTCGCGCTAAGGGCCTAGCCGCTTCGAAACAGACCCTATCCAGATGGATACTTAATACCATTGCAATGGCATACACTACAAAGGGACTTGAGTGCCCTTTAGGTGTTAGAGCACACTCCACCAGAGGCATGGCCTCATCGTGGGCGTGGTCTAGTGGGATCTCTTTACAAGATATCTGTATGGCGGCAGGCTGGGCCTCCCCGTCTCCCACACTGAGCCGCCTGCCTATGTCTGTATGCTGCTGCAACGCGTTTTGCAATAATTCAAAATTAAGGATAATTTTTTGGCTTCAATATCTCGAGGAAAAGAGGTTTTCCCCAAGCGTAAGATATTACGCAGTACGAGAGAACCTCTTCTAGAGAGAACTGAGGTTACGTTAGTAACCGAGTACGTTACTATTATTATTATTATATATTATTAGTATATTTATTAGTATTATTATATATTATTAGTTTATACCTGCAAACAACCACATTCAAAACACACCTGTGACTCTTGTATGTTTTCTTTGGACTGAAATTTCAACTATGGAAGAATAACTTGTGACATCCACTTCGCAGGGCACTTACAATTGATTGGAATGCACTTACAGTAGAGTCTAGTTGGAGTCCTTGCCTTCACACACACACACATGCATGAGTTTTCATGTTTTATAGGGACTTTCCGTAGACAATGTTTTTTTATAGAGTACAAACTGTATATTCTATCCCCTAAACCTACACATCACAGTAGACTTTCTGCATTTGTGCATTTAAAAAACACCAAAAAGAAACATCATTCTGTATGATTTATTAGCTGTTTTTCTCATAGGGACCAGAAAATGTCCCCACAAGGTCAAGGATTCCGGATATTGTCATCTTTGCCATCATTGCCATCTACCGAGAGAGAGAGGGAGAGAGAGAGAGAGAGAGAGAGAGAGAGAGAGAGAGAGAGAGAGAGAGAGAGAGAGAGAGAGAGAGAGAGAGAGAGAGAGAGAGAGAGAGAGAGAGAGAGAGAGAGAGAGAGAGAGAGAGAGAGAGAGAGAGAGAGAGAAATCAAATACTTCTTAAAAATAAAACCTTATTCTAACACCTTAAAAAAAAACTTCAATATTTTATTTAACTCCAAAGCACCTTGCCCTTCTTCTCTTAAGTTAAGATTTTTAACACAAATTATATATAGTGCTTTCTTGGAAAGAAGTTGAAAATTTCCAAGTTCAGGTGTTCTAAAAGTCAATAAACTCCCTTCAGTCTCCTCCCAATCTCCCACTTCTGCAGTCACACGTATTTCTGGGAATAGTCCATAAAAACTCTCCAGATGTAATGGTTGAAGACACAAAAGATTCTTTATCTCTTCCAGCAATCTTTGAAGAACTCGAATAGACCGAATGCATTTTCATACAAAGTCTTAATCCAGGAAAGAAAAACATCACCACAACCAAAAGCTTTTAGAGTTTTGAATAAATAATCATGATCTACACGATCAAATGCCTTCTCTTGATCTAATGATAGAAGACCTAAATTGATTCCATTTAATTTACAATAATCTAGTAAATCTCTTACTATAAATATATTATCATAAATAGTTCTATCTGGAATACAATATGATTGATCTTTATGAATCATAGCACCAAAACACACTTCAACCTATTAACCAATACTTTTGCCAAAATCTTATGCAGTAAGATAATCTTAAGTAGTGAGAATGGAAACGGGTCTCCAGTTCTTTATGAGACTTATATCTCCTTTTTTAGGAATAAGAGCAAGAACAGCACTCTGACAGCTCTTGGGAAGATTTTGTTCTTCATAACATTTCTGTACAACCTCATAAAAGTCTTTACCTATAGTTCCCCACATGACTTTATAGAATTCCACCGGCAGTCCATCAATACCTGGTGTACAACCAGGCTTCATCTGCTGTACGGCTTCAGTCATTTCTTGAAAAGAAAAAACACTGTCCAAACTTGCACGTTGTTTTCCATTAATAGTAAGTAGGAAGTTGTTCTAACAAGTCCGAAGTACTCTGTGAATCACACTTTTCAGCTCTAAAAAGATCTGAATAAAAGTCCACAGCCATTTTTCTCATCTTTTTGGGGTCAGATGGTTTAGACCCATCTAGGGATGTCAGACAATGCATTACACTCTGTTTTTTTTAGACTTTTTCAAGATAAAAAAAAAAAAAGCAGTTGGTGCATCCATATCATGAACTGACAAAAACCGTGCCCTAATAAGTGCTCCCTTTGCTTGCACTTGTAGAAGAGAGTTAAGAGAATAATTTTTCTCACATAAATTCTCAGCCAACACAGTATCTGGTTGCAGCACCATATTACATGTAATTTGTGCTATTTCCTTTTCTAATTCATTGATTTTTTTCTTAATCTTTGTGGTAGAGAAAGAATAAAACTGTTAACAAAAAAATTCTAATTTGTGTTTTACCCGTTTCCCACCACTGAATTAGGTTTTCATATTCACCTTTCTGAGAAACCCAAGACCCCCCAAAATATTTAAATCTTTCAATAAAGTCTTTCTCCTGTAACAAACGAACATTCAATTTCCAGTAAGGACTTTTGCACTCAGTCTGTGTCAAAGTCAAATTACACGTAACAAAATGATGGTCTGAAAAACAACATGGTACAACGTTTACAGCCACAATCCTATTATTAGTTTTTTAACAAACATAAAGTCTATCTAATCTTGCTGCACTTATTCTCTCTTGTGAAACTTTCAAGTGTATTGTTTGACTTTTACATTCCTCTCTCTCCACACATCCAACAAATCATTTTGAATGAGAATATTTTTTAACAAAGCAGGGGATTCGTAATCTGGTTCCATATTATTCCTATCCAAGGTAAAATCGACTGTACTATTCCAGTCACCTCCTATTAGAAAATCATCAGAATTTACACTTTTCAAATATTCACTCAGTTTTTTTAAATAGAATGATTATATCTGCACTTCTGTTTGGGGCATAAATATTAACAAATACAAAAGTATATTCATAAATTTTTGTCTTTACAACAAGAAGGCGACCTTTTTCTAATTCTACTTTTGACAATATATCAACATTTAGGTAAGATGAAAATAGTATGGCTACCCCAGCACTTAAATTCATTCCATGGCTTAAAGAGTAACTGCCTTCCCAACACAATCCCCAATCTGTCTTATTACTCTCATCACCATGGGTTTCTAGTAAAAAAAGTTACATGTGAATCTTCAAGCTTAAGAAACTCATTTAATAAACCTAGTTTTTCTCTATTCCTCGCCCCATATACGTTTAAAGAACTAACTCTTAAAAAGTGCATGTCAAAGGAGGAGAAAAGAAACCAGAATGAAAACAGAGAAGAAAATAGATAAAAGCAACACCTATAACCATGTGCAGGGGCGGACTTAACCATTAGGCAAAGGTCGGCAATTGCCTTGGGCCCCGAGCTATAGGGGCCCCCAAAATGCCCCATTAAATTATGCTTAAGTTTTTTTTTTTTTTTACTTTTCGCAAATTATATATTTCTAAAAAACATTTGCGAAAAAAGGCCTCAAATCATTAGTGTCGCAGACAGAACGAATGAAAAATGAGAGAAAAATGAAGCGAAGCTACCCAAGCGGTGCTTTTTGTGTTGCCCGCTGACAATGACAACAATGCTAACGATATGTTACAAGTCCATGGCCGTAGCCAGCTATGAGGTCACCGAGGTCCGGACCTCTGTCATTTTTTTACATTCAAAAATAAAATGTCAAGCTCTCTGAATGATTAATCAGCCGTTTAAACCACCTCATATGAGTGTTTGCAATTCATGTTGCTGCGAGAAGCTAGCGCAGTGAACGGGGCTTGAGAGCGCGTTGTGAATGAGAGCGCGGGTGCAGCCTCCGTGTTGCCAGATCCACCTAATGGAAAGGTGGCAGTAGTCTCCTGGAACGGTTTTTCTGATTTAATGTGACACTTTAGGAAGTTATTAAAGTGGAAAGTTGCATGTTAGGGTTAGTGATATATTAATCTTATTTCCAAAACACAAGCTTTGAACTTATTTCGGATTCTTATTATTAATTTGTTTTGTTTTTCTTGTTTTTCGTAGCAATATATGGCAACATTTTAATGTCGGCATTAATAAATAAAAAAAAGCTTATAGACAAACTGTAATTGCATAAAGCTACCACTTTCGGTAAGACAAAAGCAATGATCATCGTGATTATCTGTAAGAAATGTATAACACTATCAAAAAATATAGCATAATACAGATCTGTATGAATTAAATTTAACCTTTCACAAAGTCATCATAAAAAACATTAATTAAAGCAGTGTTTCTCAACTAGCAGTCTATTCAGTCAGCATATTTGTGTTTGATCTGTGTGAATTACAGAAATATAAGGCTTGCTAGACCTACTTTTTTTCTATATTTCTTTGCACAAAACTCTCCAGAAAGTGCCATTTAATGGTTTATTTTTCAATTTTTTTTAAAAACTTTTTTCGTTCTCTTTTAAAGATCGGATGGGGGGCCCCATACTACCTTCGCCTTGGGCCCCCAATTTGCTAAATCCGCCACTGACCATGTGAACCTATTTATTCTTTTTCTTTCCTTTTAAACTTTTACGAACTGCTGTAGCCAGTTTTTTTTTCAAACTAAATCTTTTTTGTTTTGATAGGACATCACATCCTACACTTTTCTGAAAACTCATGACTGACTTCAAGAATTTAATAGCATCAGGAAAAAACTTCAGAACATCCACTTTCTGTCCTTTTGTATGATCCAGAAAATCATTAATTTCTTCCACAGTATACAAGTCTCCAGATGATTGACTCAACTCAAAATCAGAAACTTCTGAAAAACTGTCACTATCACATCTTGATTCATCAACACACATGTGAATCAATCTCAACAAACTGTAAACCGCTTCCACTTGCCTTTTCAGTTTCCATATCATTGCTACATGTAACACTCTGATCAGCTCCTTCTGAAACACCCAGCACTTTCGGAAAAGAGAGTTCACTCACCTCTGATATTGACATTGACTCCTTGGCTGATGCCTGCTCTTCTGAAAACGGTGTGTTCTCAAGGGAATGAGTAATCCACTATTAGTTTTTTTATTTTTCGGTTGCGTAGACATTTCTTCTACTTTCTCTTTCACGATCCGAGTTATTTCTTGTTTCATTGTTTTCAGTCTCTGCACTTATCTCCTCGTTTTGCTTTCTGTGAGGACAAAATCATTTCTTGTGACCTAAGTCCCCACATTCGAAACATTGCATACTTTCCGTTGTTGCGAAGATCATGTAAGAGCTTTCACCGTGTTGTACACGGAAGGATATTTCCAAATACTTTGTCGGTGCTTTCAAAAACATGAAAACCTGTCTCCGAAAGGAAGTCATTACGCTACAACCGAGCGGAACAGTTTTAATTCCACTTGCAAATTTTCCAAAGCGATTTAGTTCTTATATGATCGCTTCATTTGTTATGAACGGGGGAGCGTTCGAGATTATGACACGCATCGCAGGTGAACGCAAAGGTGTCACCTGCACAAACGTGTCCGATATTCCAATACCAATCTCTACAAGCACATTCACAAACTTTTCTTCTTCCAAAAACACGACAACAACCTTGTTCATTCTAGACGCTGAAACAATCTTATCATGGCCAACAACATTTCCCATAACCATAAGAACATGTTCCACCGTACAAATTTGGTCAGGAAAACATTTGCATTCATTTCCAATGGAGAAAACCAGCGTTCCCTCATTAGGAGGGGAGGCCATATCCTCCACAAATGGATGCAAACACTACAACAACAAAGAAAAACTAGGTTCTTACCAACTCACACTTAATATTTTGACTAAGGTGAGAAAAAAAAGCCATATAGTATATATAAAAGGAAAAGTTTAAAGATCAAACAAACGCCTCTCACACACCTCACCACATCAAACACACGCATGCGCACGAGAGAGAGAGAGAGAGAGAGAGAGAGAGAGAGAGAGAGAGAGAGAGAGAGAGAGAGAAAGAATTATGTTCCAACCCCAGTGCTGTACACAGTAACACACCGCAAGCTATTTACACCCAATACAAACACTTAGAGGTCATGTTCTGCTTCATATTTTGCCTGTAGTTGTTGTTAATTGCTTCTAAATAGGTGTGAAACAGACCTGACATTGGCCCAGGAAACAATAAAATTGGGCTTCAGTGTAAGTTACATTTCCTCTAAAAGGCATTTTTTTCAGTAATGTGCAATAAAACAAGAAATAGTATTTAAAATAACCTCTTTAAACAACTCTGTTTTATTATCAGTCTATATAATAATTATTTTAAAGAGAAACAGATCTAATAACAGCTGCAAGGCCCTTACATTTATCAACCTTCCTCCAGAGTCATTCCACAAGCAGAAGGAAATGGTTATAGATGTGCAATTAAAATGATGAAGCTCCGCTTTCTTGTGTCTCTAAGTATGTATCCCCCATCTTAGTGATTCATGCAGACTTAGTGACTTGCCCAGAGGCAGATGTCACCAGTAAGATGTGGTGTAAAGGTTGTGCAGTTACTTTCTGCAAGTAGGCACAGATACTGCTATTCCTGTGTAGGCACAGACACAGTTCCTGTTCCGTGTAGTACATCACGCATGAACCAAAGTAGAGTAAAAAGTCATTTTAAAGGGTAACTAAACCCCTGGTCAGAGCCTGACTCCACCCACTGGCAATATTTGAAAAATGCTGGAAAAGTGGAGGGGGGGGGGGGGGGGGGCGGGTCTCTCTGTAGGCAAGGGCGTGGTTAGCTGGTGCCTGCTTACATCACAGGGCACCACAACTTCCAATAGGAACATTCAACTGCAGTAGCCACCATTCAACCTGAAGAGGGCAGCACTCAGATGTTTTTACACCATATATTGTAGAATTAAAACACTTTATACCCAAATGTCAAAACAATTACTTGAATCAATGAACAGCATTAATAAAGGCCCAGTCTTACAGATCATTAACCCCCTGGGGTCGGCGGTCTTGCCGGCGATACCAGCTCACTTTTTTTATTATCAGTGCAAAAGAGACCTCAAATAACTCTTTCGATTTTTGTGATACAGGCAAGTGTTATACATCATTCAAAACTGTTAAATGTCCATTTTCATTTGTGTACACTAATAATAAAAATAAAATGTTGTGTTTTTCGTAAAATAAAGAAAATAAACATGATGCGTGTTTTGTCGTCTCTCTCAATGTGAAGTTCATTATGAAACGTGACAGAAAATGATCTTTAACTCAGCAAATACTTGCCATCCACACGTGGGAGTTATGTCTTTACAAAGCTTTAAGTCTCAATTTTTAAATGATGTAAATCATACCAAAAACAAATATTCTCTGTTTAAGCAATCCGATATGAAAGCAACGACATGTACAGTTTCTTCAGCCCGAGCTCATTAGATCTAATGTGACCACGCCCACACGTGCGCGAGCTGTTCAAATTCAAATGATCCACGTGGAGGAACGCAACGCCCTCATCACCTCTAAACAAAGAATCGCGACTTTCAGCCCTGCTCTGCTTTTCGTCACGTTTGGAAGTGTTTGGTCTGGGCACCTTGGATTTGCCTCAGAAGAATTAGAAGAACACGATTTGATTATGGGAACGATTTTTTAAGGTAAGACACATACTAAGCGTCTTATGGTTGTATATACTTTACATTGTAGCTACTAGTTAAACTGGTTCCAGACTAAAATGTTATGAAATGAGATTGGAGTGAATATACATGTACACACAAGAATGTTTTTATCGATAATTAAACAGCATGATATAAAGTATGCTTATTCTTCAATGGTGAATATTATAATGTTTAGATCCGTGTTTACTGTTAAATACTGTGTTTGTGGATATCTGCTCAAACGTAGATATTTATAATGTAAAAATAATGTTTCATATTTTGGAGCGGCTCGATCGCTTCAGTAGTAAATGTCCTCTGCACGCGCTGAGTTTGAATCACTCGCGCTGTGGGTTTGAAAAGCAAAACACACCAAACATTAGGCTTCATGTTTTTCTCCAATCTCATTTCATAATGAATGGAAACGTTTGAAGTAACATGATAATCCATATATTTTTGTCTAGTGTAGTGTTACTAAAATGTTCATTTTTAACGATATTGGCCGCCTGCAATCTATCTGTTATTATTTTATGCAGCCCTATACATAGGCTATAACAATGCACAACAAACGTGGTGTTTTTATATATATTTAATAATAATTTTAACCAGAAAAATCTAAAATGAATTCCCAAAATCGTGCAGCCCTATAGTGTTTATTTTTTTATTTTATTTTTTACAGGGACCATGATGCCACTGATAAGTCCTGCTGACTTCAACATTCACAGGAGACTGTACATGAACATGGTTAAGTGAAAAATCAAACACCTTGGAGATGACAGGTATGTACTATGTTTCAGGAATGGCACAAGTTGTGTGACTGTTCAAGCCTCTGTCTTTAGATCAGTGTGTTTACTAATGTGCTTTTTTGTCCTTTGTTGTGTCTCTTTGGATTATGTTGTGTTGTAAATAAATCCAAACAATCTAAAAGCCATTCTTTTTTAAATCTCATTCTTTGTGCAAGGCTCCTCATAATGATATGGCCTGATAACACCTAATAGGGCCATTATGGGAGGGTCTTTGTCTTTCTCAGGTGTCAAACCCATCAATATTAATGGGTAGTTAACGCCTACCCGCATAAAGCTTTCTTACACAAAACACGTCATACATTTTTTAAAACACTTTATTGACTTATCTGAATGCGTAATCAGGATAATTTTCCCCAAAATTCTAGGCTATGTGATACAATTTTCAAAAGTCTTGTGAAGAAATAATTAGTATGGGTATGAAACCTTATTTCAGTGACAATGTTTTTTTAGTTTTTTCACAAACTCCCATACTGAGGATGGAGGGAGGAAGGGGGTTCTGGAAGAGAACGAGGAGCAGGCAGAAGAAGGCATCATGGAGACAACCAGGGAGGAGATGAAGATGGGATAAGCCAGGGTGGAGAACGGAGGATATTCTGAAGCCCCGCAATGAAGCCAATGGAGAGTGGAGCCAATGGCGGAGCCCTGATGGAGAGGCCGGACTAAGCCAGGGAGATGACCGACAGAGCTGGAGTCGGTGTAGGTGGGGACCCAGGCAGAGCCGGAAAAAACTAATGAGACCAAGCGACTCCAATTGATCTGGAGGCCCAGGCGGAGACACAGTGACTGAAGCAGAGCTTGTGGGACTGAGGACCAAGGCGGATCTGGAGGTAAGGCAGAGCCGGACGGAGCTGAAGGGGTGGAGGGATGAAGCGCAGTTGAAGGCCTGGACGTCCGTGGTGCAGGCAGAGGAACGAGGGAGGCCGATGGAGCTGTAAGGACGACGGCCCCAGGCGGCACCGAGGAAGGGAGAAACCAAGGCGGCGCCGACTGGTTGATGGGCCGAGGTGGAGTGAAGGGCTCAGAGACAGAGGATCCTTGTGCCAAGGCGGAGCTGGAAACTAGAAGACCTGAAAAGAATCCGAGTTGCTGGTTGGAACCAACTGAGGAGGAGCCGAGGAACTGAAGGGAGGCAGCGGAGGAGGGCCGAGGAACTACTGGCTTCGGTAGAGGAGGCAGGAGAGAGGCTGGTTAGGATCATCAGAGACGCAGGAGACTTAGAGCATGGCGGTAACAGCGGAGACGCAAGAGACTTGGAGCTGGTCAGGACGAGTGGTGACATGAGACTTTGGGGAATTACCTCCTCCAATTCCTCCAAATAATTCTCAGAGGCCAAATATAGCTCACACTCAGCTACAGGCAGGTGTGCCTTGGATCGCTCGCTGAGGCTGGTGTAGTAAAAGACACATAGCGAGCGATCTGGGTAAGAGGTGAGGCACGCCAGGTCTAAAAAGTCCTTTGTGTGGTCCTTGAGAGCGAGATCTCCTTGGTCCAGCAAAAGGAGAAATACTGCATTCAAAGCGTATTTGTAGTCAAATTGTAATCCTGATTTTTTTACCCAAAAAAAAGTATTGTTAACATCAGTATTGCTAACATTTCAATAATTTAGTGAATGTAAGTGAGCTTTGCTCATATTCTGTTTTAAATTTTAAATTATGGCAACTCTTGAAATAGGTCATACCATTGACAATACCAGAGCACTGAGCAGTTGAAATAAATTGAAAACTCAGCTCAAAGAAGGACGCAGTTATTGCATGGACGGAGCAAGAACAATGTACCGTAAGTGTCTAAAAAGCATGCGGCATTGCGCACAGTTCAGTTAAATGGCAAAGCTTGCCCTCTTTAACAATGCAGTTAAACTAAATGTATGAAGCTGAAATAACCTCAACATTAGCAACAGTGAAATAAGATTGCATGATTTATCTGTCAATCAGATGCACGTAAAAGTGTAGTTCGTGTTTGTTACTATAGCAACAGTGGGCTCCCAGCACATTTTCAGTAGAACAAAATAGAGCATGCTCATTTCAGTAGAGCATGTTAACCTGTACTTGTAATGATACTCCACTGAAGGCAAAAGTTAGAAGAAAACCCAAGTGCAGTTTATTTACAAAACATGATCAAACATAATATAAAGGCATGACATGGCATGAACGCAAAACAAAGAACATAGACATGACATGGAGCACACCAACAGTGGTTACACGAAACAATACTTGACAAGGACACATGACAAACATTAGGGCTTAAATATACAAGGACTAATGACTAGACAAGGGACACCTGTGAACAATGAAACAATGAACCAATGACAACATGACACATTAGACAAGGGAACACATGGCAGGATCACATGACTAACAGGTAATCACATGACAAAGACATGAAACATGACTGACTTGAAACAAAACCAAAACAAGACGTGACAGTACCCCACTTTATTTTTTTACTGGCACTTTTTTTATTCATACTGTTGTAATCCATAATTTATTGATCAGAGCTCTCACTTACCCTTCTTTGCTTTTGGCCTTCTTAAAAAACATTAAAATTATCTTACGTGGACTTACTTTTCAAAATTAGTAATAAAACAGATGCTCTCTATGTTTGCTTAGCAGAGCGTCACACGTCAATTTGTGAGATTAATATCATGTTTTTCTCCAAAATCACTATAAATGTCAGTCGTGTTTGAAATAACTTCTGTGGTCCCATGTAGCTTCTTAACACAGAGTGAGACAGAAAATATATTATTTAATAAAATTCCATAATACAGGCGATTAGCATTGCGTTATAGATACTATATCATTCTTATGAAAATACTCGAGATGGCTTGAAGAACACAGATATATCATTGCAATTGTGTGTTTGTCTTTATGTTACATCAGTCTCTATTTGCATGTTATTAAATCAATATAAGGGATTTACTGAAACATCATACATTTAATACTTTAATGAATCTCACTTGTGAACTTTCTGCGTGAGGGTGCCCTCTGGCTTCAAGTATGAATGAACAAGAAATTACATGAGACTGTTTAGCGCTCCATATTGCTATTATCGCCTCATTTTGGATAAAAATAGAAAAATAATACTAAAGTACTTTGTAACGTAGTAACATGAGTAGTTTTTAAGCAAACTACTTATTTACTCTTACTTGAGTCATATTAATTTTCAGTACTATCAGTATTATTAAGTAGCAATACTTTTACATAAGTAAGTTTTTAGTACTCTTTCCACCACTGCACTCGACAGTTTCTAGCAATGAATGATTTTCTTTCAGCTCAAACAATTGAGTAACTCACAATAAAAACTATTCAAAGCATCAGATTCATTTTAGTAATCAGATAATTTAATTACTATATTCAAATAATCAAATTTAATAATTAGACTAATTTTGCGTCTACTTTTATTTTATTATATATTTGTACACACACAAAAGTATGTTTAAAAATAATCTCCTCTGATTTAAAGTTAGGGGGTGAGCAGGGCACAAACTAACGTGGGGTTAGTTGTAACACACATGGTTTAAGTACAGTATTTCAACATATGCTAGCATGATGAAACTTAGTGTATTTAATAGCTGCCTTATCGGCAATATAGAGAGAGAAAAAAATCTTTGGGAGATTTCACTGAACATTTATTTAACAATAGCAAAAGTACATTTCTTAAGTAAATTTTTCATCTGTATTATTTGTTTTATTTAAAATAAGACAAATCTGATGTTATTTTAATCTCCAATCTGTTATTTAGCAGTTTAGATAGTAATTTAATGCTTCACTAACTAGCAGAAGATACTAAGCAGATTTAAATTCCAGTTGTGCAGATAGGGTATGTTGAAACACTACAGTTACTGATATAGTTGGCATAATTAACTTTTATGACTTTCTGTTGAGAAACCATACATGGGAAAAAAAGCTGAATAAAGACTGAGAGAAGCTGAACATTTAGAAAATATTATTTCAAGAAATGTACAGAATTCGTACCAGCTCATCTATTTATCTCCTGTTCTGTGAGAGCTGTGAGTGGAGGCAGGGGAGTGTTGTGTTCAGCTCTGTGTTTTTCTGAATGTCTGAATATGTTTCTTCATCTGTTTGCCTGTATTGTTTGCTGTATAGCTGTGTTTTGCAGTGTTAATTGTCAAACTCCATATTATTTAATTATTTAATTTAATTATTAAATTATTTAATTTTTTAATTTATATAAAAAAAATGCTTTTATTTTATATGAAAAAAAGATTAATTGTCTTTTATTGACAAAATATTAGTTTATTAGTATATATGTTTTAGTAGATCAGATAACATTAAGCTGTCATATGGTTGTGTTACAATGTACCCCACCCTATGGGGGATGTTGTCACAGTTCACTTCCATTCTTTCAGGGTAAATAAAGAAAAAAGTGTACACTGTATTAATGAAACGAAGCCACATATTTGTACAAGACATGTATGAAATTAATATGGAAAAAAAGAAATACTCTGAACCCTAGTAGATTTACACAAACTGAGAAAGTCAAAAAGCTTTAGGTTGTGCCCTGCTCTCCCCTAGTTAAAAAAAATAGATTTTTTTTTTTTTTTTTTTTTTTAATTGATGTGTCCTGTTTGATTATGATACACATGATAATGTAACCTCGGTTCTCTCTAGAAGAGGGAACCAGTACTGCGTAATATCTTACGCTAGGGGAAAACCTCTTTTCCACGAGATATTGAAGCCAAAAATTATCCTTAATTTTGAATTAATGTAAAACGCGTTGCGGCAGCATGCAGACATAGGCAAGACGGCTCGCGTGCCTATTGGCTGTCCTGCGGCAACTGCAGCAGCCTATCGAGAGAGGCCCTTGGTGACGTCAGATCCAATGGGGGCGCTTCGTGCCCACTAGGTCACGTCCCGCCGAGACGGGCATGGCCTGGGCCTATAAATACATTTCGATGGGCTGATATAATCTTTTTTTTTCATCGCCGAAGCGAACCAGAGCGTGTTGCAGGCATGGCAAAGATACGCAGTACTCGTTCCCTCTTCTACAGAGAACCGAGGTTACGTTAGTAACCGAGTACATTCTCTTACGAGAGGTTCTCTCGTACTACGTAATATCTTACGCTAGGGGAACACAGTGTAAAATGCTGTGCGTGCTGGGATCCAGCACCAAAGTCCCAAGGGCAGGTGCCCGGGGCTCACATAGTGCATAATCACCATGGACTCACAGAGAATCTGAGAAGAAAGGCTAGAAGCGTCATTCCCAATAAGTAGCATCCTAAGGGAGCTAATCACATCAACAATGTTCCACACAGTCAGGGTGAAAATGTTCGGCCTGAACTGGGTAACGGTATGGGTCTTACTCATTGCCCGTGGAGTTCTTTTTTTTTTTTTTTTTTGATCAGCGAGCGGTGCTCAAGCGGTTTCAGTATTCTGAGCCGAAGCAACGGAGCAGACAGTACTGATCTTTAGACCGAAAGTAGTTTAGCCTGTAAGGCGGGAACCTCTAGGTTATAAAACCTTATAAATGTAGACGGGGAGGCCCAGCCTGCCGCCATACAGATATCCTGTAAGGTAATCCCGCTAGACCAAGCCCACGACGAGGCCATGCCTCTTGTGGAGTGCGCTCTGACACTGCAAGCCTTTAGAAGTGTACGCCAGCGTTATGGCATCAACTATCCATCTGGATGGGCTCTGTTTAGATGAGGCTAGTCCCTTAGCACGTCCGCTGAATGAAATGAAGAGCTGCTCAGTCTGTCTGAAAACAGACGAGCGAGACACATAAGCTCTTAATGCCCTGACTGGGCAAAGGATGCTTGCGTCCTTTTCCTTGTTGTAAACCTGCAGGGCAGACAGGGAAATAACCTAGGCCCTGAACGATGTGTTGAGGGATTTAGGCACGTATCCGTGTCTTGGTTTGAGTATGACTTTCGAGTCATTTGGCCCGAATTTCATACACGTCGCGCTTACTGAGAGCGCTTGTAAGTCCCCTATGTGCTTCACTGAAGCAAGAGCCATTAGAAACACTGTCTTGAACGACAAATGTTTCATGTCTGATAAATGGATTGGCTCGAACGGGGTACCTTTCATGGCTTCCAAAACCGTAGAAAGGTCCCACATGGGAAATGAAGGGGGTCTGGGAGGATTCAGCCTGCGTGATCGTGTTTAACACTCCCTCCGGGAGGTTAGCGGGTACCCGTTGATGGCCCATGCATGTAGGGACCACAGCTCCGGGCGAGGATGCCAAATCGAGCCCTTGGCCTGAGAAAGGAGGTCTTTCCTCATCGGTATTGGCCATGGGGCAGTGCTTGTCAGCTGCATCAGAACTGGGAACCAAGCCTGGTTTTTCCAGAGCGGAGCCACAAGTAGCACTGAGCATCCGTTTTCCCTGATTCGTTCCAATACATGGGGCAGGAGCGAGACGGGGGGGAAAGCATAGAGTGGGCAGCGGGGCCAGACGTGGGCCAGACCATCCCTGCTCTTGGAGAAAAACTTTGGACAGTGAGCGTTCTCTTGGGACGCAAACAGGTCTACCTGCGCTCCGCCGAATGTCTCCCACAGCAGTAGGACCGTCAAATTAGTTCAAACTCCCGGAATCAAGAGCGCGCATGCGAGACAGAAGAGACTGTGCTCAAAACCTGTAGTGCGTGCGTGCGCGCGCGCGGCAGAGAGGGAGAGAGACCTTGCGTGTGTGTGCGTGTGCGCCTCATGAAGCGCATGTAAGACAGAGAGCATCATGATTGGCCTGTTTCAACCAATCACCAGTAAAAGCTCCCTGTGACGTAAGCAGACCAACTAATCGATAATGACATTCGTTGAAGACGATTTTCATAATCTATTATTATCGATTTTATCGATTAGTTGTTGCAGCCCTAAAATGAAGAATTTTAAATTCTGTGGAGTACATGAACCGTACCCTTTTTAAGCGAACTCGAGTACGGTTCGCGGGTGCGCAACCGAGTTTGGAACACAGCGTTCACATCATCCAAACGAACTGAACTCTGATGTCATTCGAACCCGGGTGCGCACCAAAAGTGCTAGTATAAAAGCGCCCTAAGTTCCCTTTCGAAAGGGAACTCGCACTGCGTCGATGACGCTATGGGGAACGCCTCAGCGTGAATGATGACTGAAGTACTGTATAATCACGGAAATCGTATTGGCCGGCGACAGCCATGACGTCTCCGCTAGTGTGACCAGGAAGTATAAGAGGGTGCTTAGAGAACATGTCATCCTCTCTTCGTCTTCAGGGAGTTTTACAGTTTTAATTTTTTCGTCTTCAGGGACAGTTTTACTGGTACTGTGAAGTGAAATTACACAATCATGGCCAACAAATGCTTCAGGAAGTGTGCCAACCCGTGTAAGAGGTTTCTTACAGCTGGTGACACTCACAACCTGTGCGTGTTCTGTTTGGGTGAGGAGCATGCGCGCTCGGTCCTTGAGGGGGCTGGGTGCGCAAACTGTGCGTTTTTCAATTAAAATGCTCCGTTCACGTCGGTCTCTCTTCTTCTCGAGAGAAGCTCCCTAGGGCTCAGAGTCCAGCATTGTGTGGTGAGGCCCTGCAGGAGCCTCCGTTATGTTGTTTCCAAGAAATGTAGTTAGTATTTCCCCCGGTTAAGAGGGTATTTCTACAGAGTGCTCCGTTTCACAGATAGCCGCCAGGTAAGCCTAGTACTCCCCTTGTTTGAAAGGGTCATTATGCAGTGTACATCATCTCTGGTAGAAGCATAACAGGCCTTCACAGGGTTTGGGCCTCTGTATTCCCAGTAGGCAAAACGTGTGTATGGTGTTGGGCATCCAGTGTGAAGCCTCCCTCAAACGACCAGGCTGCCCCAGATACAGAGTTTACTACTCCCCTTTATTTTAGGGTCGTTATGCTGAGTACGTTGCCTGCGGCCACATTGCTAAGCTATATGGATGTTGTAGGCTTCCTCTCATCTGAGAGTTGTCATGCTGAGGCCTTCGACCTCCAGAGTTCCATTCAAATATAATGTCTTTGCATAGAAAGGGGTCTCTCTCTTTGTTTTAGAGAGGTTTCTTTAGGCACTTCGCTTTTTGAGCTCTGTTCTATGCATAGCAGAGCTTAGTGGGTTTTTGCAGTATGGCAGACCTCCTCTTCCTTAAAAGAGTCATCCTGTTGAGGCCTCCATGCAAACAGTTTTGCAGGCAGAGCTAGAGAAGGGCTGTCTCGGTTACAGAGAGCTGTTCTTTAGGCCACTAGCTCCCTGCTGAAGCCTCCACCTCCAATAGCCCTGTGAAGGAGCTACTTGTTTAACTTTTAAAGCCTCCCTGGTATAGGGGTTGACACTGGTCCCCCTGAAAATAGCAGGCTAGAGCCCAATGGGTCTGGGCCATAAACCCTTAAAGAAACCCCCCACCAAGTTGAGCTGCGGTGTCCAGGCCTTTGAACTGGCTTTGGGTCAAGTCCTTCATGTAAAACCGCAAAGATGCTTCCTCATTAAGCATGAAGCTTGGGCAGTGGCCGTAGGGTGTAGTGCTACTGACAGCCTGATGTGCACCAGTAGGGGGGATTTAACTCTGAGTTAAATGTGTTTGTGCTTGCAGTACAGCCATGACTGGCATACATCCCCTCAGCATGGTGGCGTTGGTATATCGTTCCCCATAGTGTCATCGATGCAGTATGTGTTCCCTTTCGAAAGGGAACGTCTAGGTTACGACTGTAACCACTGTAAACACTGTGTCTCTCGCCATGCCTCCATGCTGCCTGCAGACAGTCCCTTCAGACGAAGAAGTCCCCCTTATACTTCCTGGTCGCACTAGTGGTGATGTCATGGCTGTCGCCGGCCAATACGATTGCCGTGATTATACAGTACTTCAGTCATCAGTCACGCTGAGGCGTTCCACTAAACATGGACATGGCGCCGATGAGCTGGCAGCCTGTAGCGTGCAGCTCTGTGTAGTGTGTGTAGCATTGTGTTTTTAAGTGTTTGTTTTGTTTTAAAGTGCTTTTAAGTATTTTTAATTTTTATTTATTTATTTATTATTATTAGCGTCGGATTATGAGGACAATTAATGAATGGATTGTTGACATGGACTTGATATCGGAAAAGTTTATGCGGGCAGAGGACTGTAACATTAGCCGAGGGACACCTGCTCTCGTATACACCCGGCGAGAACTACTAGACCTGGTACAAGGTTCAAAATTCGGGATTAAACATGATATCCCGAAGGAAATATTACGGAGGAGACACCGTGGAATTAGAGCTGGGGTGAAGAGAAATAACAAGGTTAGAGAAAGAGTGTGGAAAGAAACCTTTAAACCAGCCCTACCATCTATCACCATGGGAAACGTTTGCTGTTTGACCAACAAGCTCGAAGAACTAGAGACTCTTGTCAGGAGCCAGAAAATGTACCGGGAGAGTAGTCTGATATGTCTGACCGAGTCGTGGCTGACGGACAATATTCCTGATCTCTTGACCAGCTTTACCGGCTTCAGGACGATACGAGCGGATAGGAACGCCAAATCGAGCGGTAAGCACAAAGGAGGGGGGCTTATTTTGCTCATTAATAACAAGTGGTGTAATCCCAATCATGCTACTATTAAAGAACAGATATGTAACAAGGACATTGAACTATTGGCCGTGAGTTTAAGACCTTATTACCTGCCGAGGGAGTTCACAGTGGTCATCGCCGTTGTTGTTTATATCCCTCCATCTGCCAATGCGGAGGTGGCCTGCGACATAGTGCATTCTGTTGTCGCGCGACTCCAGGCGAAGTATACAGACGCGTTCATTTTTCTGTCTGGTGATTATAACCATGTATCCCTTTGTAAGACTCTGCCCACATTCAAGCAGTTTGTTGATTGTACAACACGGGGAGATAAGATCCTGGACCTCTTGTATGCTAACGTGAAAAATGCATACAAATGTGTTGCACTGCCCCCTCTTGGCCGATCTGACCATGATATGGTACATCTCTCTCCCTCCTACACGCCAGTTGTTAAGAGGCAGCCTGTCATTAACAGAACACTAAAATACTGGTCTCCTGAGAGAGAAGAAGCCTTAATGTGCTGTTTTGAAGCAACATGCTGGGATGTTTTCTGTGAGGATTATGGGGATGACATTGATGGATTAACAGATTGCATCACCCATTATATTAAATTCTGTAATGATGACATCATGCCCTCCAGAGAAATTCGCTGTTTCCCCAATAACAAACCATGGGTAACTAGCAGTTTGAAGGTACTGTTAAATGAAAAGAAAAAGGCTTTCAGAGAGGGTGATAGGGAAAAGGTCAAAGAAATCCAAAGAGTACTGAGGGTGAAGATCAAGGAGGGGAAAGAAGCATACAGGTGCAAATTAGAAAAAAAATTGCAGCAGGATGGAGTAAAGCAGGTCTGGGCTGGCATGAGAAAGATCACAGGTATGAAGCAGAAGGGGGGTTTGCTACTTAATGGTGACCAGGACCTGGCTGACGATCTGAACAGATTCTTTAATAGATTTGATAACCCAATGCCACATCAGCCTGCCACACCTGGTCTGCCGCTGCCTGGTGTTGTTTCCCTCCCCTCACTTATCCCATCCATGACATCATCCTCTCTTTCTTCCATCGGTGACATCATAACCTCCCAAAAGACCTCTCCCTACCCCAACTCTTCTCTAACTGTACCGACGGTGTTACATCAATCTCAGGTCAAGGGTGAACTGGACCGTCTGAAGTCGGGAAAAGCAGTGGGGCCTGATGATATTGGGCCCAGACTGTTGAGGACATGTTCTACCCAGTTGAGTGGTATTTTTACATACCTGTTTAATCTAAGTCTACACCTACAAAAGGTCCCGAAACTGTGGAAAACATCTTGTTTGATTCCAATTCCAAAGAAGAGATATCCATCTAACCATAACGATTACAGACCTGTAGCACTCACCTCACATATCATGAAGACGTTCGAGAGACAGGTCCTCTCTTACATCAAGGCCTGTATGTCCAATTACGTGGATCCGTTGCAGTTTGCATATCAGTCTAACATGGGTGTGGATGATGCCCTTATCTACATGCTACAAAGAACTTATGCACATCTGGACACTCCTGATGCATCTGTGAGGTTCACGTTTTTCGACTTCTCAAGCGCCTTCAATACGATCCAGCCCCGACTGTTGTGTGAGAAGATGAGGAGGATGCAGCTGGATTCATCATTGGTTCAGTGGTGTATGAACTACCTATCCAGTAGACCACAGTACGTGCGTCTGCAGAATAGTGTCTCTAACACTATTCTGAGTAATACGGGGGTGCCGCAAGGAACCGTGCTGGCCCCGTTACTGTTTACTATCTATACAGCAGATTTCCAGTACAATAGTGGCAGTTGCTTCCTCCAGAAATTTTCAGACGATACGGTCGTTGTTGGCCTAATTACAGGAGGTGAGGAGGAGGAGTACAGGAGAACTATTAAGGAGTTTGTTGGTTGGAGCGACCGCAACCATCTCCAACTTAACATCTTAAAAACAAAGGAGATGGTTGTGGATTTTAGTAGGAGGAGGAAGAAGACACCGTTAATCCCAATCGCCATCCAGGGCAGTGAAGTGGAGATGGTCTCCAGTCACAGATATCTCGGTGTGCAGCTTGATGATAAGCTGGACTGGAGGAGCCACATGGAGACAGTGTATAAGAAGGGTCAAAGCCGACTGTATTTTTTAAGAAGGCTAAGGTCATTTAACATCTGCCGTCCTCTACTGTGCAACGTCTATCAGACAGTGGTGGCAAGTGCCCTGTTCTTTGCTGTGGTGTGCTGGGGAGAGGGTGCTCGTATGGGAGATCTAAATCGAGTCAACAAATTGATACAGAAAGCAGGCTCGGTTGTGGGGACTGAATTTGATATGATCCAGCACGTGGCTGAGAAAAGAATACTCTCTAAGCTAAAATCAATCATGGACAATACCTTACATCCAATCCATGCTCTTGGGGTGATCAACAAGAGCATCTTCAGCCATAGATTGATTGCACCAAAGTGCAAGTCTGAACGTACCAGGAAGTCCTTTGTACCAGCGGCCATCAGAATGTTTAATGTGTTATGAATATTCACATGTTACTGAATATACTATATTAATTTTGTTATTGAATATTCTGTATTGAATATGCATCTATTACTGAATATTCTATATAGGTATTATTGTTTTTTTTTTTGTATTATGTTTTTGCTACTGAGTGTTAAAGCTGCCGTGACTATATAATTTCCTGCAAAGGATCAATAGAGTATCAACAACAACAACAACATCATCGACGCAGTGTCTCGTTCCCTGTTCTCAGGGAACAGAGGTTACAGTCATAGCCTACACGTTTTCATGGACTTTTAGTTTGTATTCATTAGTTCCTGTGTTCCTTTGTTTGATTTTCCCGTCACTCCTTATGGGTACTGTGATTAGTGAGTTTGGTTCAGCTGTGTTGGATTAATTATCCTGCTTGAGTCTGCTACTTAAGTTGTACCCTTGCCTTCATTCAGTGTCCGGTCAAGTTTGCGTTAAGGTGTCTCTCCTCTGCCATGTATGTTATTGTCTTGTGGATTATTATTAAAGACTATGTATGAACTTCATCACTTGTCTAACTTCAGTGTGTTCCTGCACACCCTGCTGACAGATACCACTATAAGAAACATATTACAGAGGGGTGATTTGGATCCGAATGGAAAGGCTAACGAACGCGTGCAAGAAAACTTGCAAGAAAAGTTTTACATCATCAATCAATGACACGTTCGTTCACAGTGTGCTGCATTACACGCGATTGAAACGGTGGCAAGAAAGAAATCTTAAACGTTCATTTTGGTCATGGCCTGTCTTGAAAAACGAAGACAATTTGACGGTCGTCGTAGGATAAGTCAAACTGCAGGACTGGGAGTCAAATCTTTTGACACTGCCAGAATTCGTCAGAGGTCAAATTTGATCGCAACGGTCATTACTCGGATGTCGGTGAACATGTAAAACTAACGATCAAAGACTTCAGATTTTAGGATTTGTCAAATTTATCTCAGACGGCCAAATCGTGACCAAAATCGCACAGTGTGAACCTGGCTTTACACTGCCACAGCAAGACACCCATCACGTAGAAACACCTACTACATCACCTAATAATGATTTATGAGTTCACACTTGCATTTAATTAAATAGAGTAAAGGTTATGGGTATTTGACGTGCTGTCCGAGGGGAGGGCTCTGAGCTCGGAATTTGGCCTGAACCCAGAGTACTCCCCCCATCCCAGGCTGGGATAGGAATAGTTAGAAGTGAGGAGATGGGGTGGTGGAGGGATGCTGGAAAACTGTCATGGAACAGAGGTAAGTCTGCTGTTTGTATACCTCTTATCTCGTTAATTGAGTTGATTAACTGCATGTGCTACTCCCGTGTTAATTAGGTTAATTATCTGAACGTGCTCCTCCTGAACTTTGTTAATAAAACATCATTAGGGCTGCAACAACTAATCGATAAAATCAATAATAAATGATTATGAAAATCGTTGTCAACGAATGTCATTATCGATTAGTTGGTCTGCTTACGTCACAGGGAGCGTTTACTGGTGATTGGTTGAAACAGGCCAATCAGGATGCTCTCTGTCTTACACGCGCTTCATGAGGCACACACGCACACACACGCAAGGTCTCTCTCCCTCCGTTGCTCTGCCGCGTGCTCCCGCTACACGGTTTGGAGCACAGTCTCTTCTGTCTCGCATGCGCGCTCTTGCTTGCACGCTCAAATCCCGGGAGTTTGAACTAATTTGCGAGCATCAGGGAGCCGCTATCAATATGCGGGTGACTCCCAGAACTTCCGGGAGACTTGGGATGTCTGTATTTTGCGTCTCGAGCATCAGGTTGCGCAATCAGTTCGCTCGCAACATAAGTGATGGATTAAAATAGTGCTACCGCAGAAATATTAAATTAAAACGGTCTTTACAAAGCGAAGCACTAAATATAAAGGCAGTTAATAACAGCAGCAGTAAAATATTGTTTTTTAGTCACTGTACTCAGTGGTTTTCAGCGAATGTTTGTGCACTAATGCATCATTTTTCCTGTCTTTTTAATCAAGCCTGTTAGCTTGCTGCGTAACTCCATTACGTTCTCTTTATATAGCATTTGTCTACTATTAAGTTTTAATTGTTTTTCAAACGCGATCTACTGCGGTTCTATGTTCACACGCTTGTCTTTCTATATTTATTTTTACAAATTATCCTTATAATTCAATTAATTTTAAATAAAAATTAAATGAATTATATATTTTAGATGTTTTTAGTTTATATCTTCACATCTGAACAACATGTCTGTAAATTTGTTTTAACAAAAATTGTGTTAAAACAATATGTTGGATATAAATGTTTTTTTTTTTACATTAATCATGGTTGTCAACTTGCCATCAGCAATTATCATTAAAAACAATGCAAATATTGATATTTGTAAAACTCAATGTGTGGCTTTTGCACTTTTTAAAGTACACTTTTACACATAAATATCCTTATTTAGGGTTTTAGGTAACACTTTATGTTACGGTGTCCTTGTTACATATGTTACATGTACTTACTGTAGTAATAACAGTAAATTATGCATAATTACATGCAACTAACCCTCAACCTAATCCTATCCTATTCCTATAGTAAGTACATGTAGTTACTTAATATTACTCTGTACTTAAATATATAATTACACTGTAACAAGGACACCTTAAAATAAAGTGTAACCGGGTTTTATTTAGTCATAATAAACAAAAAATCGAATTGAATTTTTTATCCGATTAATTGATTAATCGAAAAAATATTCGTCCGATTAATCGATTATCAAAATAATCGTTAGTTGCAACTAGGGGTGTAACGATACATCGATACGGATCGATGCATCGATCAAACGTCTAACGATACGATGCATCGATGCCACACGCAAAATATCGATATGAGGTACCTTTATTTTAACAGTCTCTCCACGTCCTCACGTAACATCCGCCATTTCCGCCAAAGCGCGCATTTTCTTTTTCGTTACTGCCTGTCACTTGTGTGTGTCGGATTGCGAACGAGATGCAGCAACAAAGCGGCTGTAGCAGCGAAAAGACAGACGCAGAAAATGTTGTGATTGCTGTCGGACGCAAATCGTGGGTTTGGAAACATTTTGTATTTTTCAAAACGGATGGTCAGGTAAATAAAACCCATGTTATGTGTACATTGCCAGTGCCAGCTAAAATACTCGGGAAATACTACAAACTTGTCAACGCATCTGAAAAGGAAACATGGAATTGAGGAGAGTAATTTGGCTGACGAAAAACAGCCTCTGTCACCCCCCATGAAGAACTTTTTCACCCAGACAACTCCAAAAGAGCAACTATAGCATTACGTTAATTGTTTATTTTTGTTTTGTTTTTTTCTACAACTAGAGTACCTCAGTTATTTGCACATGTTTGCACAAAACACTGGAAGACTTTATTGACTGTTGCCATAAGCTTGATTGATTTTTATCAATCCCCCATCCATTATTTACTTTTCTTTCTTTCTTTTTAAAATTTTTGTTGTGTTGTTGTAAATGTCCCAATTGGGAAAGAGGGTGCAATTTTCAAAGTGTTTAATTAAACATTCATGTTAAATATATTTTGGTTGCATTTGTGAGTTAATAAAAATGTAACTGGTTGTGTAAAGTAGCACAAAATATCTAAATATCGATTAATCGATCGATATAGCCATGAATCGAATCGTATCGAAGAATTTTTTGAAGTATCTGCAAAAATCGTATCGCTGGCTAAGAGAATCGATATCGAATCGTATCGTGATGAACTGTCCGATTTACACCCCTAGTTGCAACCCTAAACATCATTAATGATGAAGGCGATGATCATGGTGTAAACAAGGTGTTAAAAAACATACTGCAGAGGAGTTTAAAAAATATCAAATACATTTTGAACAAAATGTCCAAAGTTAAGAAATTGTCTTCATGGACAGACTCTGGAGAATTCGTTTTTAACCTGTTAAACCCGGAATGGGGGGCGCTGTACAGTTATCATTATTTCTTTACTCAGTTACTACATAACCACTTCCTTAGCCAACACAAAATAAGCGTAGAAACTTGGAATTACAGTGAATATAATGAATATGACTAACTTAATAAGTGCTTTTAAATTTGCCATAATATTAGAGGAACGCCATTTTTATAGCGTGACTGTTTTACTTGAAATGTAGTCTGTTAAAGCATCATAAATAACTGATAGTCTTTTGTTATCGTTGAAAAGGTCTCAACTAGCAGAATACAAAAAACATATTTTCAGTTTGTGACCAAACTATACCAAGTATTTGTATGTAAAATCGCTGCCGATGCACATAACAACAGATGAGGCTTTTGGTTTACGTTTTGCTATTTAAACATCAGTAAACCACACGGCTTTATTTAGAGCAGGTTGTCTCGATTCAAACGAGCCCAAACACAAAATAACATGACACGTAGATCTTTAGAAAATCTTTACAGAGTGACAAGACATGCTTATGTGGCGCTAAAGGACTTCTGTGTATGTGAGGTAAATTGTGCCATGGATTATCTACCGAAGGAGACAGTCGTGTACATTTACTTTAGAGAAGGGTACGTCACCACCACAGGCGCATAAGACTAACATTGTGGATAAATATGTCACCGTGTGAGATTCAAATTATACATCGTCAGCAGAGCTGTAATTTAAGTAAAACAGTAGCCTAATTAAAATGAGCCCCACTATTCGACCTAGCAACAACTTTAAAGATGAACACATACATTCAATAATTATAAACCAGTAATATAATCCGAAATGTGCCATTCTGCACTTCTTTGGAACATAAAAGTTATTTTGAGACTTATAATTCAAGACTTATCCATGTTCCTCCACGATATGATTATTGACTCAGTATTTTGCGGTTTTCAAATGTAATCACTTGAAAACACTGTACTCTGCTTGCTCAATGGAATAAAGCTAAGAATTAAAAAATATAGATACTGCTTTATACTGTGGGAAGTGGTCTGTCAGCTCTTTAAGCCATCGTATCTTACTGAATCATTATAAGTTTTGGGTTGTTAGAATACTAGATTAATTAAATAAATGCTGTTAGGGTCTAGGCCACCCTGAAATGTAGGGCTGACACTGTTTCACTTTAATCACAATGTGGTATAATTGTTAAAACTTCACTTCAATAACTGTCTGGTTTGGTTCAGCTACTTAATCAGACCTCAGAAGACTACAGGACTGCTGAGAGAATTATCGGTACTCCTCTTTCCACTCTCCAAGAACTGTACTCATCCAGAGTGAGGAAAAGGGCCCAGGATATCACTTTGGACCCTTCACATCCAGGCTACTTCCTCTATGAACTGTTGCCGTTTGGTCGGCGCTACAAAGCACTGAACACCAGATTCTCTCCCCAAGCCATCTATCTCATGAACAGTTAAATGTTCTCCCCACTGTTAAATAAACACTTGGGTTTCACTTTATTTTGATGGTCCCTTTTACATATTTACAAACACTAAAATGCATTGCACGTCTTTGCACACATGTTCTATAGATCTGCGATTGAGTTACGTCTTCCGATGGCTCATAAAACGTTCTGTGCACTATGACCCCAGGGTTTGTCGCATGTTGTGACGTCACAAGCTGCGATATTTGACTCCCATTTGCTGCATATGCTACTCTACTGCGTTCTACTTTCCTTATTGTCTCTTTTTATCATTGCTTCATCATTTTGACTCCACAACACACTGTTTATAAAAATGAGTGTATCTTACAAACTAATTTATGCAAACAGTTCAAATCAATTGTGTGTTTTAAAGTGTTTTCTGCAACTTTTTTACATTGACAAGTCTTGACAAGACATTGAGGTTGACATTTGTGATATTTCTGTATTTAATAAAATATGTAGAAAAAAAAACAATTTTAATTGTTTTGTTTTTTGTTTATTGCACTTTTGACCTATTTATCTAGTTACTATTGATTTATTACATACATAGCCTTCAAACTGGGTGTGTAAGGATTGTTTTGATGTATGGCATATGAAAATGCTCAAAAGAATGACAGCACAGCATGTAAAAATACTAAGATATACCCTGGCGGAATTGTTCTATGGCAGGTCATAAAGGGTTAATGCCCTTCCGATATTTATCCTTGTTTTCGCATGGGCCCGGTTGCAGTCTCTTTTTTTCTGTAGCCACTCCGAAGTCCGAAGTCGTACAACGGGTGAATCTCTAGTTGTCACTGGTGATTGTCGTTTGAACCTTTCTGGATCTGCCATCAAATTGATATATCAAGTGCTGTGAGAAAAGGCTATAAATCTCCACCTCCAAAATCCTCACACGCAATATAGCCTACTAGCCGAGACTCCTTCTTTATGTGTACAGATGTGACGTAATGACGCAAAGACATGCTCAAATTTCCCGTGGAAATCCACCAGTACCACTGGAATTAAAAACATTATTACAAGCTTACCGTTTTGAATCGAGCTGAGGCAAGCAGATAGTTTTGAGCACTGGCTGGATATGTTCTTGCTCAAATTTATTTTGGATAATTTTTAACCCAAAAAAGTTACGGAATGCAGCTTTAACTGTGAAATTATTATATTCTAAAATAAAAACGTCAGTGTTTTTAATTGCGATTAATCACAGAAAAAAAATGTGATTAATCTAGTTTTTTTTTTATCGATTGACAGCACTAATGTATATATATATATATAATGTTAAATGACTGACAGTCATATCCAATGATGCAAATACAAAATTTTATTTTGTTATTAAATCTTGCCGTTTTGAATTGAAAATATGCTATACTTTACAGATATTTTAAATAAATGCAAGAAAATGCTTACTCCAGGTCTTCCCTTCATGACAAAATGTTTAGGTTTCAGTTAGGATATATCTAATTATTGGGCCCAACTGTGCATAAAACCTGTATGCCTCGTTTGTCTGAAGTTGAGAATTTTCTTTCTTTTATTTATTCATTTATTCATTCATTCTCTGTTACGATAATCAGTGAGTTTTCCCTCATTTGATGTCGAGACACAGAGTGATATGCAGAACTTAAAGTCAAATAAGGACACTAAGGTGAATTACAGTAGTCAACATTTGAAGTGGATCAAAAAATTTAATCAAAGTTGTCCGAAGACAAGAACAGGTATTGTTCAAAATTCATGTATAACTTTGATGAAAGGTTTTGATCCACTTCAAATGTTGACTACTGTAGTTGGAAATCATAGTCTTGAATTGTTATTTAATGTCATGAGATACAGCTTAATATTTTGAGAAATTATGGGCTAGTCTCATTTCTCAGTCTCATTTTATAACTAGGCAAAGCTGTCTTCTCTTTTTGTAACGCCCAAGCGAAAAAAAGAAGGCTTTTAATGGTCTAAAGAACATGTTTAATTTGCTTCACTTCAACATCAACGTAACAGCTACACACAAGAGTTATCAAACATAAAACAAACTTACAATTATTATGCACTATTGCCACTTGTTGAGAAATAACAAAAAAGCAATAGCCTACAAAAAAAATACATCTAGCCTACTAATGCAAACTTTAAAGTTATTTTAAGACGACATACATGGAGACGACTTATGTATCAGGCATCTTGTAAGTACATAGAGTTCAGACGTTCTTAGTACATGTAATATTTTCACAAATTTCGATAAATGCCACCGTCAAACTTTCTAATAGTCATCATGTCAATCATCAATAATAACAAAATAAATTAATGAATTGCATCACTTTTCTGGGGTTTTCTCAGCAGTGATGTAACATAAGAACCTCCGAACATGATCAAAATCTATTTTATTCAAAAATCAAATGAGAACATACACTTTTGATTATATCTTTTTTCTTTCTTTCTTTCTTTCTTTCTTTCTTTCTTTCTTTCTTTCTTTTTTTTTATTTGAGTTATAAGCCATTACTTTTAAGTATGCCACTTAGATGTAAAATCATTAAAGGGTCATGAAACCCCAACACACATTTTTTGAGATGTGATACTACATCGCAGTGATTGGGTTAAAAGAGTTAATTCTCATATGTACAGACTGCACATAACTGAAAACACTAAAACCACTCATAAATTTAACTAATAAGTGGAAATTGGTCATTTTTGCATCTTACTGAGCAATTTCGTTCTTCCGGGTTAAAAAGCAAAGTAGAAGCAACGTCACGGGATCTGGTGTAGAATCATGCCCAAGCGTGCATCTGGAGTGTGTGATTGGCTGCTGGGGATCGAGAGGCACGATTCTACGTCAGCCGGTTCGAATCGCTTCTTTGCATTTATTCATGAGAATGAACTCTTTTAACCCAATCACTGCAATGTATTATGCACGAGATCGCATTACAGTGGAGAATTCAAACATGTAACAACATGCGCATGAGAGCAGTTGCTGCGCGGAACGCTGCGATGACTTTAACAACGCTCGCAACACCGATCAAAGATCATGTACGAACTGGAGTAAGCGTGACCTTTTTAAATGTCCTTCCACGCTTCTCCCTTGTACTTGGGAGTTTGTTGTCATATAGGGTTACTTTTTTTTAAAATGCATCATGGTGCCCTCGACTGTTATTTGTGGGGGGGTTTTCTCTGCGGTCATGTTTTAGTATTCAATTAGTATAATGCGTGCGTTGCAGGTCTGTTTTTTACTGGTTGTTGTCTCCCCTTTTCCCACCTTCTACTCTACTAAACCATAGACAGTATAAGAAGTGGACAGAGCCATCTCATTGGAACTCAGTTGAGACAGTTGAAGCCCATTTTTAGCGATTTTTGAGCACTTCCGTTCCTGACGCGCAGACTCAAACCGACTCAAACTAAGCTTGATGACGTGAGCAACCTGTCTGACAGACGTTAATCTTCTAGTAGCTGTGCGTGAAAATTGCCAACGTTAATCTTGCAGAGACGGGGAACTTGAGCAAAGAGGTCTTTGGCGTGAGTGAGCAGGAGTAAGTATTCCGTTGCTTTTATGGACTCATTATCTATGGGCTTCTCCCTTGACGGGACGTCCCCCCGATTGCCTGCGAGCTTCTCCTCCTGTCTGTACGGTAATTTCTGTACAGCGCGACAGAGAGTCGAGTGGTAATGACGCAATCGTTAGCCTATTTTTACTAAATCTGTTTCTACGGGGCGATAATGTAACATACAAGGTAATGGAGCCCTTTATACATTGTCGTGTTTCTTTAGAAATAAATAATGGACAAATGGAGTCTTTAAACGCCTCAGATGTAAAGTTATTCGCTGTCAAAGTGACGCCAAAATGAATGGGAGTCAATGGAAATGCTAACGCAAGTGAAGTTCTGCTACAACATGGCGGCACCCGGCCGGCTTCAACTTCCGGTCGATGGATTACCCCCTTGTACTAAACCCCCAAATGGTTAGCAATGATCGCAGACCGGTTAGGTGGTCCGAATTTCTAGAAGCTTTACTTTAAAGGGGTCATGAATTGAGAAATCAAATTTGCATGAGCCTTTGACATGTTCACATTCAATTAAATTCACATTTATTTGTATAGAGCTTTTCACAATACACAACATTTCAAAGTAGCTTTACAGAAAATGTCCACATTACAAATTAGAGTGATCTGTTATCAGAGGTAACTGTCTAAGTTATGTATTTCAGAAATGTACATATACAAAATAACAGTTAGCGAAGAAGGTATTAATTTAAACAATATAATAATTTAATGCAGAAACAATGAGCTCATTGAAGTAATGAATATTTGTTTGTTAACAAATGATTATGACATTTAGAAAAATTTTGCATTGTGCATGTTGACATATAAGAGGTCATCATACTATAAGAATCTCCTGTAAGTTTCAGCACTGAAAACTTCCTTGTTAAGTCCAAAAACAGCTTTTATTGAAACCAAGGTCTGAAAATGACTCGTTTTGGAAAGTGCCGATTTATGACGTCATAGATATTTGAAATAATTCCTCTGCAGAAGATCATCAACGCCTATATCATCATCGCAAATTTGGCCCCGCCCACTGGTGTGTTAGTGAGATGACGAGGAGAGAAGAGCGATACAGGATCACTTGACTAAAAATAACATTACCTTCCAAAGGATCCTAATGCTAGGAATGTGGTTATTTATTTTCAACAATGTGAATGTCTCAGTTGAGCATTATTTATTTGTATTCAATACATTTCACTGTGTATTATTTGGTAAATCAGTTGCAATTGCGGTGCAGGCTTTGCAAACAAACTTTTATGATATGGCCTCGGCAGTAATGCCACAACATATAAGTAACTGTGTTCATGCTAATACCTAATCTGTGATTGTGATTTTGATATGTAATGATTCATGTGCAGTCAGATATTATTTGTCAGTTATTGGTGTTTATGTGTCAGTAAATCAAACCAGAGACTAAACGGTCAACTTCACATTGTTTCTCTGAGTAGGATGAAAATAGTCGGTAACATTTTAATTCGATTGTCTAAAGTGGATTTTCTACTAACTATAAGTACCTTTGTAACAACATGTTAACTAACTCTCATTGGAGTATTAGTAGACTGTCTGCTTAGTATCTACTAACACTTTATTTTGATGTCCCCCAACAGACATTCTACTGACTATACGTATATATAACTATAACTTTGCAACTACATGTCGACTTATTCTCCTAACCTGAAGCCTAACACCTAGCCCTAACCTAACAATCTACTAAAAATCTACTACAGTCTAGTAATACTCTACTGAGAGTTAGTTGACATGTAGTTGCAAAGTTACTTATAGTTAGTAGAATGTCTGAAGTGGACTATCAAAATAAAGTGTAACCAAATAATCTGTTATTTAAACTGTGATTGAATTAGATCAAAGAACGCTCCCTATACAATCGCTGCAGCTGTCAATCACACATTGAAAAATAAAATCATACTAACATTATAAGTGCACCCCAGGAAACATTCTAAAACAATAAAACAATGCAGTTCATGACCCCTTTAAACATTTCATTCTCAACTATAGGGCTGTCAAATTAAAATTTGAATATTAGTCAAAATCGACATTGGAATGCAAAACCGGTGCTTTGAATCAGTGGCGCACGAGATGCGATGATGATGTAAGAGTCGTTTTAATGTTTTTGTTAGTCTATCCAGTTGAACCCTCTAGATGCTGTGCTGCTGCATTATTCATTCTATAAATTGCAGAAAAAGAGAAGCTCAATGTGGAGAAGATGTACTGTGAACATGTGCTAGACGGACATCTTTGACGCATCTCGCACAAGAGAGCCGCATGTTTAGAAAGCCATGTAAAAGTTAAAAGAATTTAATTTTTAAAAAACATGTATCAAGAGTCAAGACTTTGTGGGTTTTTTTACCATTCCACTGCATCATGTTTTTATACGCAAAAAGTACTGATTGGCGTTCAGCTCTTTGTATTAAACTATGCTGTACATATTATTCATAATTGTTTATGCAATTTACGAAATTATATTTGATTTATAAACATTAGTTTAAACATTATGTACTTGATTTTTACAGACAGCCATGTTATTTAATTGCTTTGAATAAACAGTTTAATGCGGTGCATTAATATTTTGCCCATTGTGCCCTCTTGTGGCCTCAGGAGACAAGCTAAAAGCGTTTTTCCCCTAACTGAAATCATGCCTTTTAGATTAAAATATAAATGTATATAATATATATAAATATTAGTAATATTTAAGTAATAAAATAAAATAAAAATAATTAGGGGGGGGGGGGGGGGGGGGTGCTTGTACCGAATAACATTGTTTTGCAGCACTTGGAATTTGTTTTTAAGTTTAACAGTCAACCCAGAAAACCATGCAGAGCAAGCAAATTCTACATGGCATTGAATCAGAGTTAATACCAATAATTTCTTTACAGAGAAATCAAAAAGCTTTGTCTTGCGATATAAAGACTTCAACTTACAGGCACATTTGGCTAAAACATTGGCTGCAACATTGGCTGCAATGGATTCACCTATAAGTGATTGATCCAATGTTATACCCAAATATGTGACACTTGATTTGGATACAATTTCAGACCCATTACACATCACCTTTAAAGTATTTAATTTTGCCAATTCCTTTTTGTACCAAACAGGATTGATTCAGTCTTGCCCAGATGCATAGAGAGCTTATTGTCTACTAACCACTGGTGGACAGACTCAAGCTCTATGACAAGAGTATTTTCAATGTCTTTTACATTACACCCTGGAACAAGTAAAGCAGAATCATCAGCATATAATAGCACCTTGCACCTTGCACCGTACCGCAGCTGATATGTCATTTATATAAACTAAAAATAACAGAGGCCCCAGGATCGAACCTTGTGTCACCCCACATGTTATACTCTGTGGATCAGAGAGGGTCCCCTCAACATCACAGACTTGAGTCCTATCTTAGGTAAGAAGTGAACCATATGAGTGCTGAGTTACTAAAACCCATGCACTGTAATTTAGAAATCAAAATCTTGTGGTTCACAGTATCGAATGCATTTTGCAGGTCAAGTAGTAGCATACCAACGTAATTCCCTTGATCAAAGTTCTGACGCACATAGTCGAAAAGGTGAATGAGACAGGTGTCGGTAGAATATGCAGCTCTAAAGCCAGAATGGAGCTCATATAATAGATCAAGCCTGATAAGATACTCCTCCACCTGTTCATACAGAAGACGCTCAAAAATCTTTGATATAGATGACAGAATTGATACTGGCCTATAATTTCCAACATCAGCTCTGCTATTTTTCTTAAAAAGAGGAACCACCCGGCATTCTTCATATCGTTTGGAAAAACACCCTGACTTATGGACAAAGTTATGATATGGGTAAGAATACTATATGTAACCCCAGCACTATCCCTAAGAAATCTGGGGCGGATAAGGTCCAAGCCAGAGGCCTTATTCACTGACAGGGTGGAGAGGCTCACTCTTACTTTATCCTCTGAGACAGGACTAATTACAAATGCATCTGCAGAGACATTTTTACTTCTATAAAAGGAGTTGACAAAATGTATGCAAAATTTGTCAGAAGCACCAGCGGCAACGGTTGTAAAGTAATGGTTAAAGTGGCAGACAATCAGCCGCTTATCAAAACGCATCTCATCTTCAATAATAAGCCCCACTTTACCAGACTTCAATTTTGCTTTTGCTGTTGATCCTATATCATTGAGAATTTTCCAGAGTTTTATAGGGTGTTTTACATTTGCAGCAATGGAATCAGTATAAAATTCAGACTTAGCTTGCTGTACCTTGTAACTTCCTTGATTTCTAAGATAAGCATACGAGTTATAGTCCGCTGGAAGTTTAAACTTTTTAAACTTTATGAAACCTCTATTACGTTGTCTGATCATGTCAACAATTTCAGATGTCGTCCAACATGCACTTCTATGCTTAATTCTTCCCTCATTGGAGCGACTTCATCAAGAGCTGCTATAAAACGCTGCTTAAACAAATCCCAAGCCTTATCAACATCATTACATTCGAGCACATCAGACCAGTCTCTCTCAGACAGCCTTTGATTGAACACCTCAGCAGAGTACTGTTTTGTACATCTGTATTTGATAGAACATTGCTCATGTTTTGGCATTATGATCACTAAAAGCCACATCCAACACACCTGATTGACTTATCATTCCACAGTCAGATAACAGAATTAAGTCAAGAAGGGACTGGCTATTTATTGACAACCTAGTAGTTTCAGTAATTAATTGCTGTAAAGCAGACACACTGTAAAGACATGAGAGAGATTCTTTCAAGCTACTTCGTGGCAATAATAGATTTGTATTAAAATCACCCATAATGATGCATTCTTTTTCTAGGCATACATTGCTTTTACAACAGACAGATTCAAGGAGTTCATAAAAGTCTGTTTGCTTAGGTGGGCGGTAACATACACCAACAATGATGGGCTTGGTTTTAGGAAAAATTAACTCCACCCAAGCTGCCTCCAAGCCATCCACCTGTAGATCGTGGCGCGGATTGACAGTTATATCAGTCCTTATAAAAAGGCACACTCCTCCTCTGTGTCTGTTGCGATCGCGTCGATAGATGTAGCCCAACTTCACAATCTTGAATGGAACGGTCTAGCCAGGTCTCCGATACAATATTCCCGCACCTTATATGAACAAAAACGTCACAAAAGTCACAGGCAACTGCTTTAGCATTTGCTCTTACCACCTTTCCGCAGTTAGGGCAGTTTAAGAAACACTTTGTCAAGAAACACCCCGCGAAAATGTAATCCGCATCCATGTGTCAAGGTGTGGGTTTTATGTCTTGTTCCTTGTTCTTGTCTGTCATGTGATTCCCTGTTTGTCATTTGGTCCTGCCATGTGTCTTGTCATTTGTTAATTGTCTGATCATTGTTTACAGGTGTTCCTTTTCTTGTAATTATTAGTCAGTGTATTTAAGCTCTCTTGTTTGCCCTTTGTCTTTGTCGTGCATTGAATGTTTCTTGTGAATGTTTCTTGTCCAGGTTGCCCATTGTTGTTCCTGTTTCAGTGTCTGTTTCATGCCTTGCCATGCCTTTGTTTTGTGTTTTGATTTAGTTATATAATTAAAGTTTGCATTTGGGTCCTAACCAGCTTGCCTCCAGCCACTCATTACAGCGTGAACATGTAAAACGCATGCGCATGACATCACAGTTTTCACAAATTCACGTTTTTGTTGTTTGAAACCCGTTTTCAAAAGCTTGCATTTTCAGGCCCCAAAAACGCCTTTGTTGAGTGAGTGAATGAATGGCCAAAACACATAAAAAGTGTCGTGTAAACATACCCTAAATGAACAACTAAACGAGACATAGGTTGAACCAAATCAGATAATATAGAAACAAAAAATTACTAAGAACCCAAAGGAAAGAGGAACAAAACAAGGAACACAAATAAAACAGAATGCAATAATATAAAAAAGAATCTCTACACAGACAAACACAAAACTTCTCGGTTACGTATGTAACCCTAGTTCCCTGAATAGGGAACGAGACGCTGCGTCAAACGCTGTGGGAACGCCCCTGCGTGAGTGCATCATGAAGCACGTATGGAATCAGTCCAATGGTGAGACGGAACGTCATAGGCGGGTGACGTCATCGACCAGGAAACTATAAAGCACCCCGAAATCAAAACCGCAACAGCTTCTGATAGGCCTGAAGCAAGTCGATCACGGGCATGCCGGGAGTATGGCAGAACGACGCAGCGTCTCATTCCCTATTCAGAGAACTAGGGTTACATACGTAACCGAGACGTTCCCTTTCAAGGGAACTCGAGCTGCGTCAAACGTTGTGGGAACGCTAATACCCACGTCGCCATAAGAGCAAGTGCCCCACTGTGTGAAGTCAAAGCGCACATTCAGACGAAAGCACCCGCGCCCCAGGAGTGGAGCTAAGATCTAGGTCGTAAAACCTGACAAATGTATGCGATGAGGACCAGCCTGCCGCATCACAAACATCATGAAGGGAAACTCCTGACAAAAGAGCTTTGGAAGCAGCCATACTCCTAGTAGAGTGAGCTCGAACAGCCAAAGGTGAAGGCTGACCAGCCGACTCGTAAGCAAGTGAGATGGCCTCGACCACCCACTTGCTCATTCTCTGTTTAGATGCAGGACACCCCTTCCTGGGTGACCCAAAGCAGACAAACAACTGTTCAGATTTCCTCCACGGGGCAGCTCTGTGGACATAAGCATCTAAAGCCCTGACTAGGCAGAGTAAGTTAAGTTTCTCCTGGTCCGACGACATAAATGGAGGAGGACAGAAAGCCTGCAGTACTATAGGTCTAGCAACATTAGTAGGGACCTTAGGAACATAACCTGGACTAGGATAGAGGAAGGCCTTCACCATACCGGGCAAAAATTCCAGACACGAGGGAGCAACCGAGAGTGCTTGAACGTCTCCAATTCTCTTAAGAGACGAGATAGCGAGAAGAAAGATAGTTTTAAGAGTGATGAACTTCTCAGGAACTTCTTCAATGGGCTCGAAAGGAGCCAGGGAGAGACCTTCTAATACAACGGCCAAATTAGGGCTGGGCGATAAAACGATAACGATAATTATCGCGATATAATTTTTCTCGATAAAACGATATCATGAATTCGATAAATGTTCGATAATGTGTATGCGTCAAAAGCGGAACGAAACTCATTTGACGGACCTCACGGACTGTTTATCCGCTCGGGTCAAAGTCCAAACGGCAGCGCGAGCGAGCTCACTAGACTAGAGCAGACGCGTTTACTCTGATCGGCCTCGGTCACGAGATCCACTGAGAAGCGATTGAAAAAGCAAAGAACACAAATGTCTCAGTGATTTAAACCAGTTTAAAGGCAGCTAAAACAGCGCTGACAAACAGGAGAAACACTGTGATACAGTCAGAATATGAATTGATACTGAATCCATTTACCATGGATTTACTGTAAGGTTAGCCTAGTAATATTAACTGCACCATTAAATGTGGGATATACATATTGGTTTGTATTATATTATTAATGTAGACAATGTTTTAAATGACTAATGGAATATAATTACAGTATTTAATAATGTATTTAGGCTACTTTTTTTCATACAAATACCATAGAAACCATAAAGTTACATTTTGCCATGATAGTGAGGTGCTATAGGCTATGCCTGGCTTTATCTGTGGTTATCATGATCTAAATGCATGAAACTGGATGACCATAGGTTCATTTTAATAAAACTCAGAATATTACATTTTACCACATAAAAATGTGGTAGTTAAAAAAAAAATTAACAGATGTTACTGTTTTTGTTAATGAACATAAATTTAACATAGTAGTATTAGCTTAAGTTAGGATGCAGATTTACTGTCTACTCACTGTCAAATATGCGTTTTTGAGACAAACATAATAATAATAATATTAATATTGCAGCCTGCACTGCAAACTGTGCTGAAGATACGTGCCATCAAAGTCAGGCAACACAAACCTGTTTCAAGACTTAACAATATCCCCCATTAGCACATGCAGAAACTAATAAATATATTTTTCTATTCAGATATTTATTTTGTTAAGGAAAAATGACAAATGATGTTTTACCTCAGATTTGTGAAATGTTCACCTGTTTGGCAAGTGTTTGTTTGGCAATATGTTCTGACAATAAAGAGTAGTTTAAAACCACAATTAACGCTCTGGTTTCTACAACTTTCACTTAGGAGAAAAAATCTGTCTTTAAACTTGAAAGAAATAAAGATTTGACATTTATCGTGATAATTATCGATATCGACTGATATAAAAAAATTATCGTGATAATTTTTTTTGGCCATATCGCCCAGCCCTAATTTCAATATATATATATATATATATATATATATATATATATATATATATATAGTTGTTTTTGGGGTTTTTTTATAGTGAAAACTCCTGCCTAGTAGACACTAAATGACAGACAAAAAACACTTGGACAGAATTCACACACAGAGCGCTTGCTGAAGGCACAGAAGCTGTCGCGGTTTTGATTTCGGGGTGCTTTATAGTTTCCTGGTCGATGACGTCACCCGCCTATGACGTTCCGTCTCGCCATTGGACTGATTCCATACGTGCTTCATGACGCACTCACGCGTTCCCACAGCGTTTGACGTAGCTCGAGTTCCCTTGAAAGGGAACTAGATGTGACAATATTATATTAATATATTACATATTATTATAATAATAATAATACAATTAGATTATCAATGTTAAATCATTTAATCAAACTTTAATCATTAGAAATTTTAAGAATTTAAAAACATTTGCATATTCATGATTATTTTAGTTAACCCTCTGGGGACCTCTGGGGGCAGATTTTTTTCACATAGCAGAAAAATAGACTTGACCTACTCCATCATTTCTGGTCATACAGAGTTAAGACATATTAAAAAATAAACTGTTAAATGTCAACTTTTTTATGTGCCCACCTACAATCGAAATAAAATATTGTGCTTTTGTAAAATAAAGAAAATAAACAGGGTGTGCGTTCTGCTTCTCCGTGTCCGTGAACTTTTTTTCTGGAGCACGTCTCTAAACTTAAAAAAAACTCAGCTAATACTATTCACCCAGACATGAGCAATATATGTTTATGATCATTTAAGTTTGTACTTTTAAATTATCTAATTTAAAACTAAAATAAATATTCCCTGTTTATGTAATCTATATAAAAAGAGAGAGGTGTCTGCCATTCTCATTATCGTTCTCGCATCTCATTATTCCGCTAATGTGACACGCCCACGGAGAGCGCGCACTATTCAAACGCTAATGATCTGAAGCAACACATTGAGACGTGTAAACGCCCACACAAACTCGGTAAACACACTATATTTAGTCAGATTAATGTACTGTCGTCTTGCGCGGATGTGAGGAATAATCCTGGGACATTTACCTACCTCAGAACAAGTGCTGGTTTAATTTCACTTCGAGGAGCGAGCTGAACTGTAGGTGTGTTATTCTTGTGCATTGTTCTAATCGCGATATATAATAACGTTAGTGTCTGTAAACGCAAAAATAGCCTACTGTTTAAATTTGAATCATGTTTCTGTGTGTGTGTGTGTGTGTGTGTGAGACTAGTTTTGAATAGATTATAAAGTTTTAACTCTAAAATAGACATCAAATAAGCTTTTGTTAGCAGTTTCTGCTCATATGTTAAATATATAGTATGTTTTGTCAATAAACTAATCAACTAAGATGTTATAGGCTTGCGTTTGTTCCAATGCAAGCTATATCAAAATAATGAATCCTTAACTTTGAAATATGTATGATAAAATGTATATGTCCTACTAAGACAGTTATGGAAAAAGACAATTTTCTTTTCAAGATGTTTCCAACTCTAACTTTGAACCAATTCTGTAGAATGGCCCATATAACCTGTTTGAACAGGATTTGTTTCTAGGTATGACTAAAAATGTGCTTTTGACTTTCATTTATATTTTGATTTTATATATATATATGTATATGTATATGTATATGTATATGTATGTATGTATGTGTGTGTGTGTGTGTGTGTGTGTGTGTATTGTCCTTGCATTCTTTCTTGTGTGACAAACCTGAATGAAAGGCTCATTAATATGCGGGTCGTCTTTGTCTTCTCAACCACCTAATTATTCACAATGGGGTTGGGCCGTTCGCATATTGCCTTGGATAACAAAAAAATGTTTTTCACAATTTAAAAGAATCTATTGTGTTATGTGAATAATTAGACAGGATGATTTTCACATCATTTTGAAGCCAGAACTCGAAGCGACAACATCCATTAGTCAAAAGTCTTGTGGACACATATTTAGTATGTGTTTTGTGGTCTTATTTCAGCAACTTTCATTTTTATTTTTTTCAATAACCACGCATAAACATTATTCTCTTAAAAATACAAACATGTACATGTTGATCACATATATGGTAGCCCCGTTTGTGCTATATAGATTGAATTTACACCTTTGCCATTAACATGTTTATAAATAACTGAAAAAAACACAAATGTCAGTGCATGTCAAAACATCCCAAGGGCCCCAAAAACACCTTGGTCCCCAGAGGGTTAATGTCACATGACATTCAAAAAAAGATAAAATATTTCATTTATTTTAATCTCTCTCTCTCTATATATATATATATATGGCTCAAGCTTTTACCATTTCAAATACTCAAGCTTTTATTTTTGACAGAATACTGAAGAAATTCTGTAAAATTCAATCCAGACAAGTGCACATTGCGTTCCTAAAATACACATTAAACTCAAAGCTCATACAGAGATGGAGTTCATGAAAAACAGCATTTACTGTGAACTGAGCATCTTTAAGATGCAGAAACACTTTAAAGCTGTATGTGTCACGGTGCGTGGTGTGGAATAAATCCGTGGATTCAAGTGCAGAGTAAGAAGTATTTAATAAGGACCAAAACATAAAATAAACTAAAGAAAACTACAACGTACAAACTTAATCCAGAACAAACTAGGCAGGGCAGGAAACAGAACTCAACACGACGAATACACGTAACAAATACAACGAACGAGCACAGGACAACAAACACAGGAAGACTAAATAGGAAGGCAAATAAGGTGGGTAACGAGGATAACAGGTGGGACAAATAAACCAATAATCAGATAACAAGGGGGAGGGACCAGACAATAACAAGAGCACATGGCCCAACATAACAAAACACTCAAGTGCATAACCAAGACAGGACAGATGTCACGGAGCCATCCACATCACTCCCGACCACTTGTTACACCAGATGCCAATCACCTGAATTCTAATCACCGGCACCTGTACATCATGATTACAATCACTATTTCAGTCTCAGTCTCCTGCACCTCTGTGTCTGGTCTTGTCTTGCGAAGCTACAGACTCTACTCAACTGTTACTTCCTACCTGAAGATACTTACCTGTTGTCCTGTGTATTCCCGTGGTCATCGCTCAGAGTCTCCTGGTCTCCATCATCCTGTGTCTCCTTAGTCTTCGTGTTCACCAGTACCCTGGTAAAAGACATTGAGTTTCTCATCAGTGAAGTGTTCTTCGTGTCAAGTTTATTCTCTTCGCACTCTAGTATTGCTCTGCACTGTTCACTCAGCATCTCGCTCTCTCTGCACATCAATAAATCTGAATATTACTTACATCTGCCTTATCTGTCTTTCTGTGAGTGTGACAGAAGACCAGACCTCACTATGCAGAGTACGAGCGCAGTTTCTACGGATCCGTTTGCGGAATTGGTGAACGCAGTTCGTCAATCGCTTCCGCAACCCAGCACTCCTTCACCTGCTGCCTCTGCCAGTCCCATGGCCCGACCAGCGACCTATAGCGGCGAGGCGGAGGATTGCAGCGGGTTTATTCTCCAGTGCACTCTTCACTTTGAGATGCAACCCCAATTGTATGCCACTGATAGAGCTCGGATTGCATTTATAATTTCCCTTCTCTCTGGTCGAGCTCTTTCGTGGGCACAAGCATTGTGGCAAGCCGATGTTCCAGTAACTAAATCTTTAACAGCATTCATTCAGCATTTCAAGGAAGTTTTTGGGCAGTCCACGTCTTCTCTAACCGTCCATGATCAGCTCTTTCGACTCAAACAAGGTAATCGATCGGTGGGATCCTATGCATTACATTTTCGAACACTCGCTGTGGCAAGTGGATGGGAGGAAGTGGCTCTTCTCACCGCCTATCGCCATGGTCTCAATCCTGAAATTCGTTCATTGATGGTTATACATGATGATAATATGGGATTAGAGGCTTTCATCCAGAAATCGATCCGTGTCTCCCAACGACTTACTGCATGCCCTTCAATCCAACCCGCTATGCATCCTCCGCCTCTGGAACCATCTGCCGCCCTTCCAACACCAGAACCTATGCAGGTAGATTTTCAGCGACTTTCTACAGCGGAGCGTCAAAGAAGATGGATTAATCGTCTGTGCCTGTATTGTGGGGGCGAGGGACATGTCATCACCACTTGTCCTATACGACCACCACACCCAGCGGTTAGTACTATCCAACTCTCTCCTAAAATTGCACCTTTGACTCGTACTACTGTCTACCTAGTAACAGCCTGTTCCAATGTTCCAGCTCAAGCTCTCATCGACTCCGGATCAGCGAGTAACTTCATTTCCTACAACCTCCTTCAAAGGCTCAACATCAAGAGGAAACGCTGTCCCCAAAACCTAGAGGTTCATACTATTCTGGGTAAGCCGCTGGGTCGTGGTCGTATATGTCACTTCTCCCCCACCATGACACTCCACATAGGTTGCCTACATTCCGAGGAGATTTCGTTCTTGGTGTTGGAAGCATCCACCGCGGACATCATCCTGGGACGCCCGTGGAAGCTCCAACATGAACCTCGGATAAACTGGGTTACTGGTGAGATTCTTCAGTGGGGCTCATCCTGTCATCAGTCCTGTTTAACTCCTGTGGTCAAGGTGTCTAGTTCTCCTTTCCATTCCAGTGCTACCAGTCCATCTATCGCCATTAATTCCACTACCATTGAGAGCCCAGAGTCTGACAAGAAGATGGAGATTCCTTCTGAGTATCGGGCGTTCCAGGATGTGTTCAGCAAGCGGTTGGCAACACAACTACCACCTCATCGGCCATGGGACTGTGCCATCGATCTGCTACCTGGGGCGACTCTACCCAAGGGTCGAGTCTATCCCCTGTCCATCCCGGAGCAGAAGGCCATGGAGGAGTACATCACGGAGGCACTTAGTCAGGATTTCATTCGTCCTTCTACATCCCCTGCCGCTTCAAGTTTCTTTTTTGTGGCGAAGAAGGACGGAGGCTTGCGGCCCTGCATAGACTACCGGACTCTTAATTCCCAAACCATAAAGTACAGTTATCCCCTTCCTCTGGTCCCCTCAGCCCTGGAACAACTACGTGGTGCCTGCATCTTTACCAAATTAGATTTACGGAGTGCCTACAATCTAATTCGCATCCGTAAGGGCGACGAATGGAAGACTGCCTTCGTGATGCCCTCAGGGCACTATGAATACCGGGTTATGCCTTATGGACTGTCCAATGCTCCTTCAGTTTTCCAAGGTTATATGAACGAAATCCTCCGAGAATTTCTCCAGCAGTTCGTCATAGTGTATATCGATGATATCCTGATATACTCCAAGAACCTCACAGAACATCGACACCATGTGAAGCAGATCCTCCAGCGTCTTCGAGAGCAACACCTTTATCTAAAACTAGAGAAATGTGAGTTCCATACTTCTACAGTTCACTTCCTTGGATACATCATTGATCAAAGAGGCATCCAGATGGACCAGAGGAAGGTGGACACAATCCGAACCTGGTCACAACCAACCACCATCAAAGAACTCCAGAGATTCCTAGGATTCACCAACTTCTACCGCAGGTTTATCCATAATTACAGTCTTCTCAGTTCCCCGTTCACTTCTCTCCTCAAATCCCGACCCAAGTCTCTGTCCTGGAATCCAGAAGCCACCACCGCCTTCTCCACTCTCAAGGAAGCCTTCATTTCCGCTCCCATCCTAACCCATCCAGATCCAGAATTGCCGTTTACCGTGGAGGTAGATGCTTCTTCCACTGGGGTGGGAGCGGTACTTTCACAGCGACAGGGGAACCCACCTTTACTCCATCCATGTGCCTTCTACTCAAAAAAGCTGTCCCCGGCGGAGCAGAACTATGACATCGGCAACAGGGAGCTCCTCGCCATCAAGCTGGCATTAGAAGAGTGGAGAAACTGGCTGGAGGGAGCTAAGCACAAGTTTGAGGTTATCACAGACCATCGAAATTTAGAATACCTCAGAGAAGCTCGTCGCCTCAATCCACGCCAAGCCAGATGGTCCCTCTTCTTCACGAGGTTCGACTTTATAGTTACTTACCGACCTGGATTTAAGAATTCCAAAGCTGATGCTCTTTCGCGTCTCCATCAACCTGATCCTGAACCTTCCAAACCTGAAACCATCCTCCCTCCAGCCATAATAGTCAGTCCTATCCTCTGGGCTTTAGACGAAGATATCCGACTCGCCACCCAAACCGAACCTGCTCCGCCGGGAGGTCCAGAAGGGTGTATCTACGTCCCCACATCTTGTCGTCTAGCCCTTCTGGACTCAGCTCACACCTCTCCGGGCTCTGGACATCCAGGTAGCCAGCGAACCCTCTCGCTCCTTCGCCAGCGCTACTGGTGGCCGTCTATGGCCCAAGACATCTCCCAATATCTCAAGGGTTGCTCAGTCTGTGCCATCGCCAACACTCCCCGTCGACTACCCGCTGGCAAACTGGTTCCATTACCTATCCCTCGTCGTCCGTGGTCCCATCTGGGAATTGACTTCATGACTGACCTTCCACCCTCAGAGTCCTATACTTGTATCTTCGTCATAATCGACAGATTCTCCAAAGCCTGCAAGTTGATTCCTCTCCGAGGGTTACCCACCGCCTTCGAAGCAGCTGAAGCCCTCTTTCAGAATGTGTTCCGTCATTTCGGTCTTCCTGAGGATATAGTATCCGATCGAGGTCCTCAATTCATCTCTCGAGTCTGGAAAGCCTTCTTCAAGCTCCTTGGAGTCTCCATCAGTTTATCCTCCGGCTATCATCCTCAAACTAACGGCCAGACTGAGCGTAAGATCCAAGAGATCAGGAGGTACTTGAGGTCATACTGCCACCAGAACCAGAACAGCTGGAGCCGGTTCCTTCCCTGGGCGGAATATGCCCAAAATTCACTCCGTCAATCAACCACAGGACTCACCTCAGGACTGGTTCCAATGCATCCTAGGTTACCAGCCTCCCCTGTTCCCTTGGTCTGGGGAACCATCTGAGGTTCCAGCTGTTAATCACTGGTTCGAGCAGAGCGAGAGGGTGTGGGACTCAGCTCACGTCCATTTACAACAGGCAGTGCAAAGAGGCAGCTCAACGATGTCACATACCGGCTCAAACTACCAGCACAGTACCGTATCTCTCCATCTTTTCACGTTTCATTGTTAAAACCCTACTCTGAACCCTTGTCTCCTCCCCTTGCAGAACCCAATGTAACTCCTCCTCCAGAAGTCGCAACTGATGAACTCATCTACAGAGTCCAAGCCATCATCAACTCACGACGACGGGGCAATCGTCTAGAGTACCTAGTAGACTGGGAGGGGTATGGCCCAGAAGAGCGTTCATGGGTAGCTCGTGACGACATCCTTGACCCCTCCTTGCTAACCCAGTTTCACCAGGAACATCCCACTCGTCCTGCACCCAGAGGTCGTGGTCGTCCCCGTCGTCGTGGGTTCCGGTCTTCAGGAGCCGACCGTGGAGGAGGGGGTACTGTCACGGAGCCATCCACATCACTCCCGACCACTTGTTGCACCAGATGCCAATCACCTGAATTCTAATCACCGGCACCTGTACATCATGATTACAATCACTATTTCAGTCTCAGTCTCCTGCACCTCTGTGTCTGGTCTCGTCTTGCGAAGCTACAGACTCTACTCAACTGTTACTTCCTACCTGAAGATACTTGCCTGTTGTCCTGTGTATTCCCGTGGTCATCGCTCAGAGTCTCCTGGTCTCCATCGTCCTGTGTCTCTTTAGTCTTCGTGTTCAACAGTACCCTGGTAAAAGACATTGAGTTTCTCATCAGTGAAGTGTTCTTCGTGTCAAGTTTATTCTCTTCGCACTCTAGTATCCCAGATAGCATGTAATCATTGAAACAATGTTGACTCAGTGTTGATGCGTCAACGCTAATTGCATTGAATTAACGTTACAAAGTAATGTTGCTTTAATATCACTCTTGCACCCTCAGTTAATGTTGAAATAATGTTTGGAATTCAACCAAAAATCAATGGTAATAGTATTGATTCAACATTACAAAGTGATATTTTATCAACATCACTTTTGCACCCTCAGTTAATGTTGAAATAATGTTGGCAATTCAACCAAAAATCAACGGTAATAGTATTGATTCAACATTACAAAGTGATATTTTATCAACATCACTTTTGCACCCTCAGTTAATGTTGAAACTATGTTGAACAAAAAATCAATGGTAATGCTATTGAATCAATGTTACACTATGATTGATTATACATCACTGCTGTTGAATCAATATTGAAATTAACAAAAATAATCAATGGTAATATTGTTGAATCAACGTTACACTATGATGTTGAATCTACATCACTGCTGTTGAATCAGCTCTGAAATTAACAAAAATAACCAATGTTAATATTGTTGAATCAACGTTGCACTATGATTGATTCTATATCACTGATGCGGAATCAATATTGAAATTAACAAAAATAACCAATGGTAATATTGTTGAATCAACGTTACACTATGATTGATTCTATATCACTGATGCTGAATCAATATTGAAATTAACAAAAATAATCAATGGTAATATTGTTGAATCAACGCTACACTTTAACAAAAATAATCAATGGTAATATTGTTGAATCAACGCTACACTATGATGTTGAATCTAAATCACTGCTGTTGAATTAACACTGAAATTAACAAAAAATAATCTTTGGTAATATGGTTTGATCAATGTTACAATGTGATGTTGATTCTAAATACATTTTGTTGAAAGACTGAAAAGGAATGTCAAACAATGTTGCCATCTGATGTACCAATTAATGTTGAAACAACATTAATATTTCAATCACACTCCAATGGTGCGTCAACAAATTCCTGACCATTTCAAAATTTGTCGAAAACCTTTTCAAATATAAATGACACCTAACCAGCAGTTGAGTCAATTTATTTTTTTCAATCAATCAATGACAACAAATATATTCAAATATCATTTTTTTAAAAGAAAGGGGGAGAAATAGGACAAAAGCATTTCAACCTTTAAAAATAAAATTGGCTTCAGAAGTCTGATGTCATCATAACTACAGGTCCAGCGGTTCAGGTTTTTAAAAATCTGTCTTGCATCAGATACTGCCTCAGATACTGCCTCTTTTCCTTTGGGTTCTCTGAAATCTGAAAAAGAAAGCATGATGTTACTCAAGAACGAATCAATTCAGTTGTCATACATACAGTCACATTCAATAATGTTAATATACTAAACACAATATGATTCACTTTTTTTTTAAAGCCACTGAAAACAAAATATTCTAACTACGATTATAGTATCGTAAAATTCTGTTTATTTATTTCTATGAATGCTTTAATATCAAAAGAAAACACTAGCAGGGGTGTCGGATTTATCTCCAGCCCTAAACACACCTGAGGCAGATAATCGAGGTCATCAGATCAATGAACACTTCCAGGTGCTGGAGCTAAACTCTTCATGAAGAGGAACAAACACCTCTGAGCTATAGCCATTCATTTCATTTTCTGTGAAACTACAGCATTCAAATAACACTTTTATCTTGTAGAATAAAAAAGATCTTAGAAAACTTCTTTAAAGAGATAGTTCCGCCCGAAATGAAAATTCTGTAATCATTTACTCACCCTCAAGTTGTTCCAAGCCTGTATGAGTTTCTTTATTCTTTTGAACACAAAATAAAATATTTTAAAGAATGTCGGTAACCAGAAAGTTGACGGTGGCCATTGATTTCCATAGTAGGAAATAATGGAAGTCAATGGCTAACATCAACTGTCTGGTTACCGGCATTATTCACTCTATCTTCTTTTGTGTGCAGCAGAAGAAAGACATTCATACAGGTTTGGAACAACTTGAGGGTAAATAAATGATGACATAATTTTAATTTCAGGCTGAACTATCTCTTTAAAGCTGCAGATTCACCTTATGTAGACCCCAATCTCTTTAATTATCACAAAATAGCCATGTCAGTCAGTTTCTTAATAAACACTAGATGTTTTTTTTTGTTATTGTGTTTCAGTGGAAACAAGCTAAACTGAATTGAAATCAGTTATTTCTCAAATTGATTACAGATTCAGGAATATGAATGATTACCTGATTAAGCAGTGATAAGATACAGGATATCATCAAGTCCCAGGTCAGGTGATTATGCTGTCGACAACAACTCAATGTATGATCAATGTCAGCATTATCAGGAGGGTGCTTTTTTAATTGTCCATCTTCATCTGCCTTCACTCCTACTAAAGGAGCAATGTGTTCTGCATGCAAGCACTGACCGAGACAAGACATGGGCTATGTTAACATTCTTGCTTATGTTCATGTCTCTTGCACCTTAAGAAATCTGTTAAATGACATAACTTTATTCAGGAAATTCCTAATAAACTTTACTAAAGCAAGATGCATTTTTTAAGAATGTAGAAAAATAGATGCTTTATTCAAACACCAAAATAACTTTGTAATCTAATTACAGTGAGTAACAACACAAATCAAACGCAAATAAGCAGGCAAAACAAAGGAACAGAGAAATAAGGTAGATGCACCATTGTTTGAAACTGTGCTAGAGAAGTCATGTATGTCAGGTGATTCAACAAACAAGACTTCTGTATAGGATGCACCTGTTTTCACTCTAATGAGGAAGCATTAGACTACTGAGAAGTGCACATGCAAAGACAAAATGGGCGTTTACCAATCAGTGGCCAATTTCAAACTACAATACAGGTAAATGTTTTTCAACCATTTTTCAACAGACTTGCTAAAATCATGAAGGCCCACCCCTAAACCAAGCCCACAGTGGATTACAGCAAATCGGGTAATGTGGTTGAAAATGCCCATTGTGGTTTGAAAACGCCCCACTGATCGAGAAACACCCACTAGTGTTCTGCAGAGATACGCCTGAATGATCTTGTGCTCATCAACTACAAATCACTGTTAGTTCAATGTCACTGTCTCCACCCATGTGTGTTGTTGGCTTTCATCAAAATTTCAATGCTGATCCAGCACACTTTAAACATTGAAATGTCAATCTCAACCAAAATGATGGTTTAGATCAAAACTCAACATTGTATCAATGTCACCATGCTATCTGGGATTGCTCTGCACTGTTCACTCAGCATCTCGCTCTCTCTGCACATCAATAAATCTGAATATTACTTACATCTGCCTTATCTGTCTTTCTGTGAGTGTGACAACAGACATGTGACAGTATGTGTGTACAGTACAGTGCCACTCTTCACTCTGAAACCCACAGCGCAACAAAATATACTTATTTAAATAAATCATAGCCTTTGATTTGATAAATCGATAAGCTATATTGGACTTTCTATTTTATTTTGATCGGTTAGAGTTATACAATAAACTCACAAACCCCAACATAGGAAACCCTGTTCTATACAATATGATTGAATGCAATTTTTGAGCATGCACACTAAAAACTATGTAACTACACAAACTGACAGTTAATGATGAGGAATGCTAACTAGCTTCAGAGCTAGAGGTGCTATAGAATTATTAGACGTGGTGGTGAAGGTAAAGCTTGAACAGTCTGAGGTTGAATTTTCACCAAGGGCTGACGTAAAGATCTCTGGTGGTTTTGAGAGAGTAAACAGTCAAAGCATGCTTACTAAAGTGATCTTCTGCTTTATCGAACAAACTGTTTGACAAGTACCTGAAATCAAACAGCTGACACTAAACAGAAAATGTATATTCACTTCCATTCATTAAAAATGTTAATACATCAATGTATTACAGTCTAAAGTCCAACACTGAAGATGCTCATGTGTTTCAAAGCATTTTTGATTCCAACACTGATCCCGTGATATGATGCTGCAACAGATACTGTATAAAGCACAAAATCTAAACAATGCTTCCATTTGGTGCTTTTCTAATGTAGTAAACCTGTTGGTGGTGAAGGTAAAGCTTGGACAGTCTGAGGTTCAATTTTCACCAAGGGCTGACGTAAAGGGCTTATTGTTTCATTTCTAATGTGGTAGAACTTGACTTCAAGGATCAATTTCATTTAACCATCTTGCCACGAGTGACCTTGATTTTGTGCAAAATCCAACAATATAATTCAGCCAAAGGACAAATTCAGGGTCTTAACCACCATGCTGTACTGTCCCGTTTGCTCAGCAATCAGCCAAGAAAAATATATTTGATGATTTTAAAACAGTGTAATGACAATAGCATTTAATATGAATAGACGTTTTTCTCAGTGGAGTTTTGACCATACAGAGGGTTGAGAAGCACTTAGAGAGTGTCTCTTAGTAAAGACATGACCACAGCTTCAGTTTAATAAAAGCTTTTATAACCTTCACACACACAGGCAGATATCACAGATTAACTTTCACACTTTCAGATCTCTGGTGGTTTTGAGAGAGTAAACAGTCAAAGCATGCTTACTGAAGTGCTCTTCTGCTTTAACAACTCTGATTCAAGTCCCATGAAAAATTACTCAAGACACATTTGTTTGTTTCATGTTTATAGTTTGGAAAGAGTACTGGACAAATATACTCAAGTAAAAGTACCATTACATTCCAAAAAATGTAGTGTGAGTAGAGTAAAAAGTACTTGTCCAAAAAACTACTTGAGTAAGAGTAAAAATTAGCTTATTTAAAAGTACTCATGAGTAGTGAGTAGTAGTGAGTATAATAGTAGTGAGTCCTGAGCTGTGGATTCTACCCCTGTACACTACAATTAATACATTTTGAAAACATTGTATATACTGTAATTCACATTATCTTTTGTTTCTTGTCAGAAAGATTGAAGAATATCTATCATCCATCTTTTTAAAATGCATCAAAACAACACGGAAAGACTAGTACATAGATGAGAAGATCACCATTTAAATCATATTGTTTGAAAAAAAAAAAAAGATTAGGTGTAAGGTGCCATTGTTCCACATAAAATATCAACGTTCAGAACTGTGCAATGAATTAAAAAACCTTCAGAAACTCATATGAGAGTTCAGCATCAGACACCATGAGATGGGTTAAATGGAGAGATTAAAAAGAGCCAATTTCTCTCCAAAGCGGTACCAGTTTTAGTGTTTTGATAAAGAAATGAGAATCACTAATATTATCAGTTTACCTCACCTAATGCACTGAAAAAGGCTAAGATAGTGAGCTAACACTAATTACACTGTAATTTCATGCCATTTAATATGTTACAATTTAAACGTAAATGCACATTGTTCTAGAAGGGGGGCATCATCCCTTACATTTTACATGGCTGCATTGTTATTCTGAAAATATAATTTGTAAGGAAAATTGTGCATTTAATAGGGAAGTATTTCCGGGGGAACTTTTTCAAAAGAAACACACACAAACACTCTTTCCAGTGTCGGCAAAGCTGTTTTAACAATGAATCTGAATGAAACATGGTGGATTGTGTGAAATGGATCAATCAAAAAACGTTGTTTATTAACCAGCTATAGTCACAGACTGACAGAAATGCAGTACAAGTTAACGCCATGGGTCATAAGGTGCACTGCATACTGAATTTGGTCATCCAATTTTAGTACAAAAGGTGTTTTTCCACATTAAGCATTTTAAAGTGTCCCCAACATACCTTCACTCATACTAAACTCCTCAAGAGTCAACGAGCTGCCGACTTCTCCAAGTGACACGGCATGACGAGTGCGAGGGAGAGACGCAGTAGTGCGCAGATCGCTCGGCTCTCTATAAATGAAGGGAGCGGGAATTCACCGCATTATGAACGTGGCACTTGAGGGAGTTAATAACACTGTACACAATACCCCCAACCTCATACCAAATGTCAGGCTCTGTAGATAGGCAACCCTACAGTATATAAAGATAATTTAGTAAGCAGAAATGTGAAATGTACCTTAGCATATTAGAGGAAGACGCTAATATCTCGATTGAATTGATGCTTGAAGAATGCACTTCCACAACAGCCATAATTAACAGCAGGTAGCGGTTAAAGTTCTCTATGCAGAATTTGATTTGACGACCGATTATTCGATCCAGTCACGTTGATGGATAAAAATACAAATAAAACAAGCATGTAACGAGTAACGACCACACACGGAAGGAAAATAACGGAGTAAAACATCACTTAAAATGTACTCAAGTAAAAGTAAAAGTACACAATTTTTAAACTACTCAAAAAAGTAAAAAAAAAAAGTAAAAACGTAATTCCAGTAACGTGAGTATTTGTAATTCGTTACTTCACACCTCCTTCTGGTTTCATGTCATGTGCTTCACATTAACCTCATGTTATCTGCCATGTGTGTGTGTCATGTTCTCATTGGTTGATTTAGTCGTGTGTTTCTCAGTTCTGTTTTCTCATTGGTTTTTTGTCCTTACGGTTCACAGGTGTTCCTTGTTTGGTCATTAGTCTCTGTATAAATAGCCCTCATGTTTCAGTGTTCCTTTATCTAGCTTTGTTCATTGTAACCTGCTGTTGGTGAGTATTTTGGTCAAGTCTGCTCATGGTCAAGTCTTACTATTAAAAAATTATTGCTATTTTTTCACTACTGCATGAGCTCATATTTATTTTAATATCAACAATCTAAAAGGTGTGCCTGACACATCATGCCTGACACCTACATGAACACTTTCCAGTTGATTTTATGACTGTCATTCTTTTTAAATGCTATTGAAGTTAGAAACCTGTATACCCATGTCGTATGTAACTTTAGAGACCGTCCCTATAAATTTGCAAATATCAAACGTCAAGCCAACTTTATGCTAGTATTTCACTGGGACGCTTAGCATGACACTTTGTGTGTTACGTTCATATTTTGAGTACATCTGCTTGCCTGTAGCCTATATAGTATATATTACTATATTCCCAATAAGGTGTGAGTTTGGTCTTTTATGTCACTGTATTTAGTCCATTAAGCTACGTTAAGTGTCCCGACAGCAGGGGAATCCTAGAGTATGATGTATTGATGGAACCCCCAGTACTGCAGCACAGCGCCGTGATATTAGTTAGTTAAAGTTAAGGAAACTAAACAACCGAGAGAAATATGTCTACTACCTCAGATTTAGAGGCCACCTATTATGCAAAATTCACTTTTACATGGCGTTTGAACATAAATGTGTGTTGGCAGTGTGTGTACATAACCACCCTATAATGATAGAAATCCACCAAGTGCTTTTTTTTAAATCCCCATAAATCATTAGCACAGTCTCAGAACAAGCTGTTCTCAGATTAGGGGCAATGTGACATACTTTTGCACAAGCCCCGCCCACGACTGTTGACTGACACTGCGGTTTTAGAGTAGGCCTGCCCCGAGTGAGCTGTACACAGTGCGCCATTGTTTCGACGCCGGAGAAGCTGTAGATAAGAATGTCTTCTAAAGCGACTGAGGTGTTATTGTTGTTGGATGTAAGAATGAATATAGCAGTCGTCATTGTTACTCGAGGATGGATCTCGTTACAGTCTCCGGAGATAGGCGTAACGTTACTGGGCTACCCTCGTGCATGTCCACGAGTGCCCTGGCCTGATAGACCTGTAGCAGCGCCATGGCACGCAAAGAGGAGGCGGCTTGCCCACAGGCTTTGTAAGCTCTGGCCGTCAGAATGGACGAGAACTCACAGGCCTTATATATATATATATATATATATATATATGTATGTACCGTAAAACTTCAAATAGTAGCCCGGCTTTTATTTTCCCAAATCGTCGAACTGCACCGGCTTGTATTTGAGACAGGCGTCTATATGAGACAGGCCTTTATAATTTAGTGTTGAGATGTTGTTCATTGAGTGTATAGGCCTGTCTCTAATCTCTAAAAATCTCCAAATGCACCACGTGAAACTGCGGTCTTCCGACCTTTTACTATCGCGTCAATTGATTTTGATTAATATGCGTGAGGGAGAGAGAGCAAGACAGCGCTCGTGGTGTTTGAAGATGTGAGAGTGCGCGACCGGGGCGCTCTCTCTCTCTCTCTGCTCGTTATGCGCCCTGTCAGGCGCAGCAGTCATTCTATTCTACATCACTAATCGATCAAAAAAGGCTTTGGAGGGACAAAAATTTGCTTTGGCGGCCGCCAAAAAGTGGACGATCTGACGGTTTTAGAGGATTAAATACAACCCGAAACTAAAAAACAGACCCGGCCTCTATTTGAGACCGGCCTTTATTTACCCAAACCTGCAGCCACACCAGGCGTGTAAAAGAGACAGGCGTCTATTTGGGACTCGGCTATTATTTGAAGTTTTACGGTACACTCACCTAAAGGATTATTAGGAACACCATACTAATACTGTGTTTGACCCCCTTTCGCCTTCAGAACTGCCTTAATTCTACGTGGCATTGATTCAACAAGGTGCTGAAAGCATTCTTTAGAAATGTTGGCCCATATTGATAGGAGAGCATCTTGCAGTTGATGGAGATTTGTGGGATGCACATCCAGGGCACGAAGCTCTGGTGACTGGTGACTGGAGATCTGGTGACTGTGGGGGCCATTTTAGTACAGTGAACTCGTTGTCATGTTCAAGAAACCAATTTGAAAATGATTCGAGCTTTGTGACATGGTGCATTATCCTGCTGGAAGTAGCCATCAGAGGATGGACATGGTCAGAAACAATGCTCAGATAGGCCGTGGCATTTAAACGATGCCCAATTAGCACTAAGGGGCCTAACGTGTGCCAAGAAAACTTCGCCCACACCATTACACCACCACCACCAGCCTGCACAGTGGTAACAAGGCATGATGGATCCATGTTCTCATTCTGTTTACGCCAAATTCTGACCATCTGAATGTCTTAACAGAAATCGAGACTTATCAGACCAGGCAACATTTTTCCAGTCTTTAACTGTCCAATTTTGGTGAGCTCTTGCAAATTGTAGCCTCTTTTTCCTATTTGTAGTGGAGATGAGTGGTACCCGGTGGGGTCTTCTGCTGTTGTAGCCCATCCCATAACGAGTGGTTATTTCAGTCAAAGTTGCTCTTCTATCAGCTTGAATCAGTCGGCCCATTCTCCTCTGACCTCTAGCATCAACAAGGCATTTTTGCCCACAGGACTGCCGCATACCGGATGTTTTTTCCCTTTTCAAACCATTCTTTGTAAACCCTAGAAATGGTTGTGCGTGAAAATCCCAGTAACTGAGCAGATTGTGAAATACTCAGACCGGCCCGTCTGGCACCAACAACCATGCCATGCTCAAAATTGCTTAAATCACCTTTCTTTACCATTCTGACATTCAGTTTGGAGTTCAGGAGATTGTCTTGACCAGGACCACACCCCTAAATTCATTGAAGCAACTGCCATGTGATTGGTTGATTAGCCTAGATAATTGCATTGAGAAATTGAACAGGTGTTCCTAATAATCCTTTAGGTGAGTGTTAGTGTTGCTTTCGTCAACGAAAATTATGACTAAATGTCGTCGTCAACGAACCTTTATCACGTGACGAAAACGAGACGAGACGCAACGTAAATGCTGGTCATGTGACGATGACTATAATTAAATGTATAATGCAATATCGTTGACGAATAAAAACGAGACTAAATGTGGTTTACAAAATAAAAACTATGCTAAAATGTCTCTTCATTTTCGTTGACCAAAACGAGACGAGACCAAATGTTATTTAACGTTATTTGTATTACTCGTTTACTTACATTATTATTAGGCCTATTATGCAGCATTTCTGTTTCCTGTGTCACTTCAGGGGCTGCATCAGATCGCACTGCACAGACGCAGGCGACTTCACATCCTCAAGCCCCACTCCCATTATTTAGAAGATGCAGCTGTGTGAGTTACGGCTGTTTCACACATACTCTGTGTGTAGTGCGTATGTGGTGCGTGTTGCGGTGTGTATGCAGGAGCAGCAGGCGCTATTGTGCTTTCACATGTGCTCCGTTTGCAGTGCGCAACTGATCTACGGCTGTACCACAATCACAACATTTATTCTATTTTTTTTTTTATTTCAAATCAATATTTTTAGCCTACATCCATTATGTCGTGTTGTTGAGGTACTGTGTAGATCTCTGCTGTTATGCACGCACCGTTCCTGGAGCGCATTGCCGGACCGCGTGCGGTGTGAGCGCTCTAACCATAGGCTCTATTAACATGGGTGCGGGGAAAAATACGCACCACATACGCACTGCAAACGGAGTATGTGAAACAGGCGTTAGCATAAACGACAACAAACAAGTCTGACACAGAGAAAGGGATTCGTCTTTGGGAGAAAAAGAAGAAATGACATTTGGAAAAACTTTCATTTCATCATGTGTGTAGGCTACTTCTAACATGTTTGGTTGGTAAAATAAATATGTTGTAAATTCAAATCAGTGCGTCTTCCGTGTCTGGAATGGATGCATTCTTGAGTCTATAAGGTAATAATAATATAATAAGATTGTTTGAAATGGGTTTGGCTAAAAGAAAATTTTGGTTTCGTCTATACTCCTAGGTACTTATACTATATTGACTGGGTTAAATAGAATTGCATTACTAAAAAGAGACTAAAATAAAATTTTCATTGACTAAAACTAGACTATTTCTTTTGTCGACTAAAACTAGACTAAAATGTCATCAGTTTTCGTCGACTAAAACTAGACTAGACTAAAAAGAGTATGAACGTGACTAAAACTAATAAAAACTAAAATGACAGCTTGACACAAAGACTAGACTAAAACTAAAATTAAAACAGGCCGCCAAAAACAACACTAGTGAGTGTATATGTGTATATATATATATATATAAATATAGCTGCGAGCAGCGATGAAAAGCCGGCGGCACCGCCACCCCAGAACGGACGAGAACTCACAGGCCTTAGGGGGAGACGAGGATCTCTAAATAAACATTAATTGTGCAGATATTAACATAAATAAATGCATAATCTCTGTATTACATACATAATAGCCTACATTGCATACATAGTCTCCAATGCCATCTCTCTCATGTTCGTCCATCCTCGGGATGCTGCTGTTCTTCTTCGCGCGATCTTTTTCCCCCAAACTACTTCAGCGGAAATCCCGCCCTGCAGCCGATTCTAAAGATTTTATTGGTCATGTGAATCACAGTACTGATTGCCTACACCAAACACTGATCCCTTAAACCTACCCGTAACCTTAACCAATGAAATTTGCTGCAGGGCGGGATTTCCGCTTAACTGGTTTGCGCCCAGTGGGATTTTTCCTTTTTTTATAGAAAGATTAAAAATACGGGAAAATATAGTTCCCAGTATTTATACGGTTAAAACATGTCTGTGTCTCATTTGACCTTGTTATTTGTACACTCTGACTATACAAATTACAACATGTAAATAGGAAAATGTTTGCGTTATTTTGTCACTTATTGGGATTAGTATGCTAGCTGGAGCCATTTACATCCAGTCAGGCCCGCCGACAGGGGGGGACAAACGGGTCTGTTGCCCCGGGCCCAGGGTAGGGAGGGGGGCCCAGAACTGGGCCCTCATTAAATTATGGAATAATTGTAAAAATAAAAAAATAGGCATATTTGTGGAAAAAATATCTAATATTTGAGTTACATAAAAGCTTTTTATTTGTTTTCTTCCTAATTGTCCTTGAAATAGTGGTCAAGAACCCCCCCACCCCCCACCCCCAAAACAAAAATGGTTTGGCCACTGATCAAAAATATGATGTTGTCGTTTGATTTGAAGTTCAGTAGGCTAACGTTACGCTCAAAATGTCCGGTCAGCACAAGTCCGGTGCTCAGAAAAGTAAAGAAAAGAAAAGAAAAGAGAAGAAGAAAATAGAGGCCTTCGAGATGTCCTAAACAAATATTTTTAAAAAGGTGGTGACGGTAAAGTTGGAACTAACGTTAGTAAAGTCAACCTAGAGCAAGGTAAGAAACAGCGCAGCCAACGTTTATGAGTGTTGTCAAAGACCCGGCACTTCGGTACCAAGTCGGTACTATTTTTTTTTTAAACGTCACGCCACGGTACCAGGTTTTCTCAAACCCGGTACTTGATGCGCGTGCATGCCCAAAGCGCGTGCAGTTGCGTCCTCTTCATAAAAGCGCTGAGACATGGCGAGCGGCGGTGCTGCTGATGTGGTGGCTGTAAATCCACTTGTTGATAAGAAAGGAGGAAAGAGCCACATATGGAAATATTTTGGATATTAGCTCATAATAGCGATGCGGCGCGCTCGTTTTTACAGGCGCGCCTAAGTTCATTGTTGCATAGCAACGACAGACGCCACGGGAGAGCACGCGCTTGTGGAAAGGAGAAAGCGGTGCGAACTGCGCTCTCCATGATGACGAGGAAGTATTAGCAAAGAATTCATTGATTTCTAGCCCTTGCATTAACTTTACTACTAGATATATTTATGGAGATGAGAAATAAAAAGCCGGCTGAAATGCGTCACTGTCATCATCGGTGAACAGATAATGGGTCAGATCCGAGTCTATTTTTGCTGTGCTGCTCATGCTTAATTAAAAGTGAAAGCACACTTTTGATGGACAAAAAATAAATATGATTTCACACAAAAAGTGCCCAAAATGCACAGATTTTGCATGTCTAGTGTGTTTTAACAAGAGCTGCAGTAGGCTATGTCAGAAAAGAAAATGAAGGCATTTATAGAAAATGTACCCATTTCAACGTGTTTTTATTATTCAGTTTGGGTAAAAGTATATGGTGTTTTATAAAAATAAAAAAAATTGTGGGGGGGCCCCATCTAAGATTATCTTGTCCCGGGCCCAGGCAAGACTGTCAGCTGGCCTGCATCCAGTCTTTGTGCTAAGCTAGGCTAGCGGTGGGTGCGTCAGATAGAGTTACAGCACGCACGGAGATGAAAAAGGTACGTATGGACTTATCTAACTCTGGGGGATACGGTGAATAAGCTAAATTTCCAAAAAAGTCTGCGTGTTCCTTTAAACGGGATGATAGTGGGATAGCAAGGTAAAATACGGGAGAATCCCGGGAAAACCGGGAGGGTGGACAGGTATGGACTGGCTCCCTGGCGTGATCCCATTCAGTCGACGTCGACTACGTCTGACGTTCTCGACTGAAAGGGAACTACAGTATGTATAAACCTTCATTAGACAATTTAATAATCAGTTAAAAATAATATTATGCCGTAGCCACATTGGACCAGCACTTTGGAAAATGGATGTATGGGTAATTTAGCTGCGGAGCTTCAGGTCAGTCGCGGGAAATCATTCGCCGTGTGACTCTCACTGTGCTTTGTGGGATTTCTCTAGCCATTGAGTGTATATCAGTTGTACACTCACTGCAAAATAAAAAGTCTCTCACTTCAGAAGAGACTTTCCTGAAACAAACTTTCCTTTCCTGTCGGACGTTATGCTGTGCTCGTAGCGGGCACTCTTCAATTGTTCGTGCAAATGAGGAGGCATGCACTGTATATTACTTCACTATAAAATGCAAAATAAATTACAAGCATGCAACGCCGTAGTTATGTTGTCAATTAGTAAGTCATGAAATTACCAAAAAGTACCAATAAATGACGCAACTTGTACTTTGTGTGTTAGCTGGGAAGGATTTGCATGTGGGTATGATGTTTATTCTATTCATCAGGATAAGTGTCCATATGTTTAATTAACAGTTCATGTTAGTATTGTGTATTTACTATGGTAACTGTTGTTTACCATACCCATTACCCCATAATGCCACTTAACTTAACTTTGTGTCATTTTTGTGTATTTTTAAATGACTGTGGTAGCTCATACCTTACTAACTTAATTGTATAAAAAAAAAAATTGTTTGGGACTGCTATTTAAATAGCCTTACCTTATTCGTATAGACCATACGAATAAGGTAAGGTACTATCATATGGTCTGTCAGTGTGCAACATTGCATTAGGTGGCTTTCTCAGATTATAAATCGGTCACTTTTGGGATTCCCTTCAGTCATGAGAGAAGTAAATCTTGTGTTTCTCGCTGTGTTAGAAAATTTGATTCTACAGCTATTGAACGCTTTGAAAATATGTTTATCATCCCCCCAAGTTACCGTAGTCTAGAACCGCCACTGCCACAATGCACCGCAATAACGAGTGTACAACCGATGTATGCTCAATGTCTAGAGAATATCCAAAATGCACTGTGAGAGTCGCGCACTGAATGAATTCCCGCGTCTTGCCAGGAGATGCCGCCGCCGCTGAATCAATCATCCATCCATTTTCCAAACCGCGCTGGTCCTGCGTAATATCACACAGGTATAAATTCCTTTTTAATTGATTATTAAATTGTTTAATTGCAGTTTATACATGCTAGTTTCCATGGGAGAGATCGGGATAAATCATTCATTACTACTGGAGCTGCCAGTTTGCTACGTTTCAATTAATTATTAGCCTAAACCAGGCACGGCGCCAGGATTCCAGGTTTGGATGGGCCAGACCAATTGTGGGTGGGCCATAAATTAAAAACGTTATCCAATCACTGTTTAACCTAATAAAAATGACTGACTAATATATCTGTACGTAGGCTAGATTTTAATAGCTTGATGCTCTTTAAATATTTTGTTGCATTATTACAAAGTTTCGGTGCATATGGAGTCAGGACGATCTCCTATCTCCAATCGCTCTCCTTGGTCCTGACCAAAGAAGAGCGTTTTGGAATCTCCATTACGCATCATACCTGGGCTGGGCTGCGTTTCCCGATAAAAGAAAAAGCGGTGTTCTTTATAAAAGAAGCACTTCAGAAATAGTTGGAATTGCATTTATTAGGACTCATGGTATGCAGAGGCGCTGGCGCCCTCCTAGCAACGGCGCTGGTCGCGCTAGCAGCGATAGTCGTACTATAGCGGGTGGCAGAGACGAAGATGTGCTAGGTGATGTGGATCTCAGCTTTCCTTTATCTCCTGGTTGCAGCGATGACTCAGAGACTGTACGTGCGCGTTTAAGGTACCTAAACAACGACTGTTGCAACATTGTCCTTTACTGTAAATTATTTTCACACTTTCACAAGGTAATGATAAGCGCTGATGCTGCAATATTTCTGGAGACATGGAGTGGGTAAAACATTTTTTGACCACTTGAGTTTTGTTTTGTAGAAAGACTCTTTTTTTTAAAGATTTTCGTTTCGTATAATTTGTATCTTAATTTTGATCAAAGTTTTATCAACCAATTGCCCGTATTTAATAAATAAGAAGCAATGTAATGTAATACATTACAGCATTACAGCAGACAATGTAATAAGGCGCCGGCACGATCACTTGCATTGCACGACAACTGGAGCATGTTTCCGCCACAGAGTAAAAAATAAAAAATGTAATTGCGATTTTTTAATCTCACAATTCTGACTTTTTATCTCAGAATTACATGATAAAGTGGCAATTGCAGGTTAGCTATAAAGTCAGAATTGCGTGATATAGGCCTAAAGTCGCAACTGTATGTTATTAAGTCAAAATTGCGTGATATAAAGTGCGAGAAATATAGCTTGAAATTCGGACTTTTTTTCACAGAATTGCATGTTTATATCTCGCCATTCTGACTTTATAATACGCAATTGAGAGATATAAAGGCAGAATTGCATGATATAAAGTCGCAATTGCGTGTTACAAAGTCAGAATTGAATTGTGAGATATAAACTATTCTGGGGTAAAAAAATAAATAAAAAAAGCAATTGCGACTTTATTTCACGCAATTCTGACTTTATAACACGCAATCGCGGCTTTATTTCACGCAATTCTGAGTAATAAAGTCAGAATTGTGAGATGTAAACTCGCAATTGTGAGATAAAAAGTCGCAATTATCTTTTAAAATGTTTTATTCTATGGCGGAAACAAGCTTCCATAGTATACTATAGCCTATCCTGTCCTATTTAAGTAGCCTAATTAAATTAATATAAAGGGGCGATTTGCCCACTAATGGCTTAAATGAACAACTAGGGGAAAAAAATAGTCGGAGGCCTTATTCCACATATCTTGGAAGTTCGAGCCAGGAGGCCATTCTGGGTTGAGCGCGCGACCCTGAGGAATGAGTGAGCAGAGCGGAATATTCAGAAATGCGCTCTCTGCTCACATGCTCTGATCGGAACAAACCCGAACACTGTCTGCTGAACTTGCGCAGAAACATCAAAATAGACATAACCAGCTTTTTAAAATTGTTTTTAAAACTAAACATTTAGACTATTTTAGCACAAATGATGTGCTTAATGGCGATTTTTTTTTTATAATTATTGACAAAACATTTTAGAAGAAAAGTTTTGGGTGGGCCTGTTGAAAAGTGGGTGGGCCTAGGCCCGTCAGGCCCACCCATAACGCCGTGCCTGGCCTAAACAGCAAGCAAAAAGCGGCAGCCCTTCTGGTGCACTCAGTGTCCGAATTCACTCACTCGTTTTCATTCACTCCTTCAAGTGAAATATGGAGTAAAATAGGGAAAAGTGAATGAGGGTATAGGGGGCGATTTCAAATAAATAGAGTAAAATAAACATTGCTTTATGTTATAATTAGGGCTGTCAAATGATTAATCACGATTAATCACATCCAAAATAAAAGTTTTTTTACATAATATATGTGGGTGCACTGTGTATAATTATTTTGTATATATACAAATACACACACATGCATGTATATTTAAGAAAAAAATATTATTTATATATAAAATATTTATATTTATATATAATATAAATTATATATAAATCTATATACAGTATATACAGGAAAATATTTCTTAAATATATACAAGCATGTGTGTGTATTTATATATATATATATATATATATATAAAATAATTGTACACAGTGCACCCACATATATTATGTAAAAAAAACTTTTATTTTGGATGTGATTAATCACGATTAATCATTTGACAGCCCTAGTTATAATAGTGCTTTATAATTAGCTATATATTTTATATTTATAATTTATATTATATATGTTAACCTAAAGCTGAGGTTATCCGCTTACTTGCCCATAAACATACCCGGGTATGTCAAATAACCTGCTTTCTGGAATACCCCCCAGGTTGGAACTGAAGTCTGCAGGAAGGCATGATTATGGAGTTATAGCTCATGTAAAGAAGTTGCATATCTATTTTGTTCTTCACCCTTATTATACCCTACAATTCATCATTCTGCTCCAGAGCAGCTACTTTTATCTGTTTTTCATTCTCACCTTCACCATCTGGAGCTGCAGACAGTATCAGCCTACCATCAGCAATCGATCCAACACTAACTGTTTTGTGACAACAATAGTTGACTGTTTTCATCATTGGAGAGCTTTTAATGAAATGTCAATGCTCCAAAACACTGTATGAGAGTGAGACTTCAAAAAGCCCCAGGTGGACATTTAGTCATTCAGTTAATGCAATCTGCATTGGCAGGCAAATGCATGTTTGCCCATTGTGGCCAATTAGTGTTTATAGCTGAGATACTTAGCATTAGAGGAAAGCAGACAATTGGGAAGTAAACATGTAAAGTTATGTTTGCCTTTTGAATGTTATAGACAAGTGATTCACATCTAGTCACAGAGAAAAAAAGTTTAATTTTAATTAGCTATTTAATCAATATGTTATTTAATATTATTAATTTAAATAAGTGTTAATAGTTATTTCTTTTTTCTTTTCTTTTTTTACTGTTTTGGGTTCTGGATCCTGAAGCTAAAACAAAGAGAGCAGCTGATCTAGAGTTAATTAGAGTAGCTACATCAACAGTCATTTTGGGTCATAAAAGCCTTTTGGTTTTATCTCTTTGATTTAAATACTTCATAAGACTTCATTGTAAACTCCCACTACTATGATTAGGTAACATCTTTGCATCTGAAATAAGTATTACACGTGGAACTCTTTTGAAAACTTAAGACCCCCAAAACATTTTGGTGAAAGTGCATAACTCACTCACTGATCACACCGATTATAAAGGAAGTGTTCTTTGCCTACTTTTTCAATATTATTTAAATCACAATTCAAATAACAGAATATTTCAAAGCTGCTAAGAATGTGAAAACAATGTGAAGTTGATTGTTTAGTCACAGGCTTGATTTATTGATGCATAAAAGGCAATTAACAAATTAAAATATTTAGGGGGTCTTCTATAACTCAATGGGCTCAGTCAGGGCAGACTCCCACTGTAAAATGTTTGTCCAATAATAACATCTGTCAACATGTTTTTACATACCCTCACACACCCTTGTTCGCATAACTTGCACTGGGTTTAGTGGGGGGTAATTGAGAATGAATGGGGGAAAGTCACGTGAGAGGAGGCAATGTCTCTATCACGCTATGATTGGATGTGAGTGGTTTTTATTGCCTTTGATTGGTTCACGTGCTAAATCCCGCCTCTTAAATCTCAACCGGTCCGAATGAACAAAATGTTGGCGTTAATGGGAAGACTAAATAAAAAGTAAATAAACAGCTCAGCCACTTAGATATCACTGCTTTATCATGACAAAATCAAACTTGAAATGGCCTGAAAACATGATGACTTAGGGGGTTTTGAGCAATCAAAATTAGAAAATTTAAGATAAATCTTTGTGTCCTTGACCAGTGTTTATGGAGCATGAGGGTAAATAAATGATGATCCAAAAATAAATTAAGTTTGAAATGTAAAAAAACTAACAACGAATAGTTATACTAATACTACTACAAATTCTAATACTAATAACAATATAAACCGCACTAAGGATTGATGAGCTGCTGGGTTCATGAATATTATCACGTCTGAGTTTGCGCATTAGTTTCTGCTTGCTCATAAAAGCTGAATAATTTCAAATGAACTCCATTATTTTTACAGGAAAATACAACAAATAATATCATTTACATGTAGATGTCATGTACACTTCAATTCTGCGTGCTATGTAAGACTCACTCTCTCTCATCGAGTGTGTGAGAAACACTGAGCGCTCTCAGCAAAGTGACAGCAAGTCGTGCGCCTCACACTAGTGTTTACTGCGCGTCAAATACACTGTGCATTCATTGAGATGAACTGATATAGTGGGCTTTACGGATCACTTGACGGAGAGCGAAACTCTCAAGTGCTCAGTCAAGTGTTCGGCGAGATGGGCGGGTGAAAATCTATCTGTGTGTAGGCCTACCAGTTCCAGATTGTAGAGGTAGTTACTCGTTTAGCGATAAACTTCGCCTCAGCTTCACGTCCGCCTTCCGCCATGCGCGTGAGTTGCGAATGGGGCCCGTCATAGGCTTCATCGTTATTATCGCAGGAAGACTAATTCTTATTGTGAGGAAAAAAATGTTACCGGTATATCGCAAACGATAATATGTTGCCCATCCCTAGGCATTAGTGGAATTGCATTAGCATGGTTTAAATCATACTATCAGACTGTTATCAGTTTGTAGCAGTAAATGAAGAGATGTCTTATCGATCACAAGTTCAGTATGGTGTACCACAAGGCTCAGTACTAGGACCTTTGCTGTTCACTCTGTACATGCTACCCTTGGGAGATATCATTAGGAAGCATGGCATTAGTTTTCACTGTTATGCTGATGATACTCAGCTCTATATTTCTTCACGCCCTGACGAAACGCACCAATTCACAAAATTAACAGAATGCATAGCAGATATAAAAAATTGGATGACTAGTAATTTCCTACAACTAAATTCTGAAAAAACAGAGATTCTAATTATTGGACAAAAAACTTCCTCACATAATAACCTAGAATACTGTCTAACACTTGATGGCTGCTCTGTCAAGTCTTCGTCGTCAGTTAGGAACATAGGTGTGCTCTTTGATAGCAATCTTTCATTTGAAAGTCACGTGAATCTGTAAAACCGCATTTTTCCATCTTAAAAATATATCCAAATTACGTCATATGCTCTCATTGATGAATGCGGAACAATTAGTTAATGCGTTCATGACATCAAGGCTAGATTATTGTAATGCTCTACTGGGTGGTTGCCCTGCACGCTTAACCCTCTGATTATCTTCTGGGTCTTTTTAACCCGCAAATGACTTTTACTCAAATTTAAAAAAAATGTTCTCTTTGTCCAAATGGTGTGAAACTTTCTACGGCTCTAAACACTTTCTAGATCTACACAAAAAAAAATAATAATTGGAATATCTGTTTTTATGTTAGCGTGAAAAAAATAGTGACTAGTTGTCTTCGGGGTCCCTGGAGACCCCGCATAGAAATTCATCATCAAAATCAGAAAAAACGCAGATCACATAGACAGAAATAAAGTGGCACACTTCCAACAAAGCAAAAAACATCCACAATGCGCGCACACACACAAAGACACACACACACACACTCTCACACAGGAATACATTTGTAAGGCTATACTATTCATACTGCCTGCAGTGCACTGACGCATAAACACCTGCAGTGCACTGTAAACAAGACTGTATGAGATGAGACCACCAATTATTGTTCCTAGTTGTTTGATTTTTTTTTCCCCATTCACTGTTTTTTTTTAACTAAATTTTATTTTTTTTACTGCTCTATTTGATCATTTGTTATTGCTGTTCAGTTCATTGCATTTTGATGTTCATGTCATGTATTTTTACTCAATATGTAATATAACTGTTCGTTTCTGTTCTGTTACAGTTAGTAACTGAAATGTTGAATAAAATTGTAGAATTATATTAAAAACAGATGATTGAAATAAATGATAAAATCTAAAGACTCCAACATTTCTCTTTGTAACATCTTGTTCAGGTTTGATTCTAATCATAATGTAACATTATTGAAAAACTTTTGTCAGTACAAAAAATGCTCCATTTTTTACACAAAGTTTTTTTTTTTTTTTTTTATAATTGTGATTTTATAATATTTAGATATGAATCCAACTGGAAAAACTTGTGAAAAGATATATTTTGATTTGTCAAATAGCAAATAGCATATAGTGGAGCTCTATAGCCATCTAGTGGTTAAAGTGATCTGTTAGTGATTTTCCAAAAAATGGCTAAAAATCTTACATTAAACCATGTAAAAGTATCCATGTTATCTCCATGAATAAAAGTTAGAAATCTGGGTATTTTATAAAGTGAATTTTACATAAAATGCTGTTTTTTTGTAAAAAAGGCTATTTAAATAAATATTTATTTATTTATAGAAATTTAAAAGATATCTTAAATCCTCCAAAAACTGCACAAATGTTGAGTAAAAACATTAATAAACAGAGTAAAATTACATTTGTAAAAAAAAAAAAAACTGATTTTATTCTGTTACAAAATTAAATGTTATTGTCTGGGGTCCCTGGAGACCCCAAAGATAACTAGTGTAGACACAAATGAAGATAATCAGAGGGTTAATAAACAAATTACATCTGGTCCAAAACGCAGCAGCTTGAGTTCTTCCCAGAACCAGGAAGTATGACCATATTAGCCCGGTTCTGTCATCACTGCATTGGCTCCCTATTAAACATCATATACATTTTAAAATATTGCTAATTACTTACAAAGCACAAATTACTTAACGCATTATAGTCCGTCACGTCTATTGCGATCTCAAAATTCCGGCCAGTTGATAATACCCAGAATATCCAAATCGACTGCTGGCGGTAGATCCTTTTCCTATTTAGCACCAAAACTTTGGAACAGTCTTCCTACCTATATGTATATATATATATTATACATTTACAAACCTTTATATTAGATGCGATTAATCGTGATTAATCAATTTGACAGCACTAATATATATATATATATATATATATTTATTTCATTTAATACGTTCAGTACATTTTCATGGTTTAGCATTGTTTTTTGTTTTGTTTTTTTAGTAATAAAATTCGCTTAAGCACTTCGAACAATCAAACAAATAAATAAATAAAAATTATAAATGTATAAAATGCTGTCAAATACCAATTCATTTTTTTATTCAAAGTACAATCTTTAGTATCTGTTAATTCTTCAGGAGTGTTTCACTCAAACAACACTGGCAATGTTTAAATTACTATATTTTGATTGTTTACTTTTTTTATGCCGCATCTGTTGTTCTTGGACTTTAAAGATATCATCTTACTTACTAATCAGTGGTAATTAGTAGCAGAGTGCAGTCTGTTTAGCAGGATTGTGCTGCACTGTGTGTGTCTGTCTGTGTTTGTGGGTGGGTGTGTAGAGGTTTGGCTATACTTGTGAGGGCCAAATGTCCTCACTTATATAGTGAAATATTATGACAACCGACTAGTGAGGACTGTGTGTGTGTGTGTGTGTTGCACTAACAGTGGTATTGTGGGTGAGGAGAGGCACAGCTGCTGTGCTCAGGTACATTAAAATGTAATTAAAGAAGCTTCATTAGAGGCATGTCTTAGGAGAAGCACACACTCCCTTCACTGAGTCACATGCACACATGCTCCATGGGCTTCCACATCTGCACCACCAAATGCAAGAGTGTGTGCTTTAAGAGAGGATAGAACAAGAATGCTTTCAAAGGCATTAAAGTCTAATTAAATGATAGCTGTAATCCTTTTAGATACCAAATGAAACCAAAGCATGCTGGCATTTTATGCACATCTTTATTTCAGTCGACTCGAAACTGTTCGGCTCTTTTTGTGTCACCATGACCCAGTCCACATACAATCTGCAGCCGCAGAAAGATTTCCACAAAAAGAGTTAGATTCCCTATTGTTCACAAACTTCTGCACATGCATTGTTCAATATTGTGGTTAATTTAATTACATTTTCGGCAAGCAATACAACTTACATTTTAAAATTATATTTGTAATTTGTTTCATGTTCTTTTTCTCCAATTTACGTACATGAAAGTTTTTTTTTCTGTTCAGACTGCAGTTGTTTGGCCATATTGGTTGTGCACTTATGTGCAGAGGTTTAGAGCATCTGAGATATTTCAAGCAATGAAAGTTTCACAGATTTTGAGTGCACAGTGTCCAAATCTGAACACACTAGTTCACACAAAAAAAAAAAAAAAAAACCTCACACATTTGATTAAGAAGATATAAATATAAGATTCTGATTAAGAGTCTATAAAACATGTCAAAACACCACAAAGTACAACAATCGTATTAGAGCAGACAAATTAATTCATTATGTTGTGAATGTTTATGTTGTTTGTTATAGTTAATTTTGTTTACATTGTGTACAGTTCATGTCTGATACTGCTTGCCAGGATTGTGTGTGTGCAATAATTAAGTTTCAAGAGGAAGAATTAGGATAGGCTAATCCCGATTCAAGAAAGAAAACACCACATGTAAAATTAATCCGATTCAGAAATAACACAGGTTTATAGCCCACTTACAATTTACATTCAAAGCTTTTATTATAAATAAATTACTAAATTCTAAAAGTGAATAAATGTAAATTAACAAAAATTTAAGTTGCATTTACAATTCTGTACAGCACGCCTACTTCCCGTGCCCCTGTATAAAGGGGGTAAATGTAGTGATAGCATGGTAAAAACACAATAACATTTAAAACTTTGAAAATGAGGTGCATTCACCCATTAATAAAAAGTTACTGATCCGATACAATATGGTTTTATTTGAAAAATATTAAGTTATGACTGTTTTATAAGCTTAGGTTCACTTCATGCCATACTTATATTTTATTTATTTTATTTAATCCAGAGAATGATGCAAAAATAAACTAAATTTAATACAGACTTGGTCTGATGTGTTTATTGTATATTTATTTTTAAATTTTGTTCCTAGAGGCAATATTATTGACTTGAATACACAGACACTATTGGATGAGAACTTAACTGAGCTGGTGATGATGACATCACTGTTTTCTCCACAGCTGCTTGAACTTTATAAAGTTATTGACAAAATTGAATCAACACTAAACTGATTTTAACTAATGACTGTTTACTTTAGACTGATGACTGTCTTTTTAGACCTACTTTACAGCAGAATCGAATTCTCTTTGCATCCTTGAATCATTATTTTCCTATTTATCACTGTAAAGCAGCTTTGAAACAATCTGTATTATATAAAGTGCTATATAAATAAAGGCAACCTGACTTGACTAGACATTAATACTAAAAAATCCAAAGTGGATTGGTAATTGAGCACATATATTACCAAACAACAACAAAAATATTATACATCACTGCCTTTTTGTTATATAAATTTGAATTTGGGACACCTTACCATATAATTATGTGAACTAAATAAAGGTTTAATGACATTCCCAGTATTTTTTTTTTTTTTTTGTATTCAATTTTATACAGTACATAATACAACTGAGATGGTGATTGGTGTGATTACTAATTTGATTATTCAAAATAGGCTGAGATCTATTACTGTCCTTTAGATATCAACAAATTAATTAAACATGGTATTGTGCTTTCTGGAAAGAGGTTTGTTTATTTATTTATTAACTTATTTTATTCTTTTTAAATACCAAAGCAAAGCTTTAGTCGTGGCAATCACCATTTTGATGATTCCATCCTTTATTTAAAAAATAGGCTATATATGTGACCATGGACTTTTAGTTTGCATTCATTAGTGCTTTGTTCATTTTCCCAACCACTCCTTGGTCGTCATGGTTTCTGTCATTATGAGTTCATGTGTATGAGCTATATATCATTAATTACCTCGTTTGTATTCACTATAAGTTCCTCCTTCACCGTCATTCCATGTCTGTTCACGTTTATACCTATGTGTGTTTCTGCTACCCGTTTGGATTATAAGTAAACTTTGTGTTGGAACCTTAATCTTCTGTGTCTTCATCTGCCTGCCTGCACACACCAGTAACAATATAATTTTAATATACACTAAAATCCATCATGCTTATGCTAATATTCTGCCATGATGTACACACGAATTTGCTAAAATGCACTGAGAATACTAAAATTTAACTCTGATCAATGTGTAATGTCCCTTTTTATTGTTGTTATTCTGTTTTCATTGGCGAAGTGAAGCTTTCTGAACCAGCGAAGCTTTCAACACAATTGTATCGGAAAAAGGTTCATTACTCAGAGCTTTTCAAATCAAAGCTCGACGAGGACCTCTGCTGGTGAAAGTGAGGGAAAGTACTGTGTCGCGATATGTGTCGCGAAATGTTTCACAACCGACCAAGGCATTAATCTTAGAAGCAAAAATGAATGAATGAATGTATAGATGAATAAATGAATGAATCAATATATTAAATACATGACAACAATCGGTTCCATTGCATACTAGTAACTCAAAACAATAAAGAGATTTTGTATAGTGGATGTGGACATTTTTCCTGTTTGTAAACAAATAAAACTTATGAATAGAGGACGTAAATAAATGCAGGTGCATACGCACAAAGACACACACACAAAATTTCACACGATTATCGTAAATCTGTAGCCAAATACAGACCAATAATGTACTGTAGCCCAGATGGGCAAGGCTTATGGCGGCTTTTTGCTTAATGAGCATTGTAAGAAGTGTTCTTTATAATTACTGGTGCTTGTGGAGAGGGTAGTGCTTAAAGTGTTTTGAACTGGGACCAGTGCAGTGCTTTGAAACAGTGGGAGTATGTATGTAAATGACAGTGTGTCGGCATTTTTAAAGCAATGTCAGTGGAATGGGAATATTTTATAGGCCTACTGCAACAATAAACTCTCGCATACAACAAACAGTTCAATGCAACGCAATATACCTTAACAAACCAAATTTTTTCACAAACAATTAGTTCACGTTCATGACATCAAGGCTAGATTATTGTAATGCTCTACTGGGTGGTTGCCCTGCACGCTTAACAAACAAACTACAGCTGGTCCAAAACGCAGCAGCTCGAGTTCTTTCCAGAACCAGGAAGTATGACCATATTAGCCCGGTTCTGTCAACACTGCATTGGCTCCCTATTAAACATCCTATACATTTTTTAATATTACTGATTACTTACAAAGCATTAAATGGTTTAGCTCCGCAGTACTTGAGCGAGATCTTGACGCATTAAAGTGCTTCACGTCTATTGCGATCTTAAAATTCCAGCCAGTTGATAATACCTAGAATATCAAAAACGACTGCTGGCGGTAGATCATTTTCCTATTTAGCACCAAAACTTTGGAATACTCTTCCTAAAAATAAACATAGCTTATGGTTGTAACATGAGATTAGTTGTAACAGTTGTGTGTCAGTTTAATCATTTACAAATTTAAACACTCATCATCAACATCATCCTAACGTTATTCCTGCTCATTTGCAGGGACCGCTTCACACACATCTTGATTTGACACAGGTGTTACGCCGGATGCCCTTTCTGCCACAACCCAGCAGTAAGAGTGCTGGGACACATTCACACTCACACATACTCCTGCAATTTTGGCATATCCAATCCACCTAACCTGGGGTGCGTTTCCCAAAAGCATCGTTAGCCATCTATAGTCCTATTCGGACGGGACTAGTTTAACATGGAGAGGTAAATTATTTAAAATTTAGATTCTGTCATTATGTCAATACTGTCAGTTTCAGTGTCTATGCTAAGGTAAGCAATAGAATCCAAACAGAGTTTTATTGAGACACACACAGGATGTAAACAGGTGAGTGACTGGATAGTAGATCGTTGAGATGATACTGGCAGAGTAATGACTGTTTTTATCTGTTTGCCGGCGGATATAACTTGACTGGAAGGCTCGCTGGCTTGAAGACGAGATGATCACTGAAGACTGAGGAAGACAGAAGACTGGACAGTTCAAGACGGAAGCACACAGGTATGTATCCACAGGTTGGTCATTGGGTAAGTGTTCAGGGAGGAACGACGAGCCCAGACAAACATGTGAGTTTTTTTTTTTGGTGCTGGCCTTTATGGAGGAACCAATGATGCTTTGGTTATTGTTAAGTGTGTACAGGTGGTAGCCAGAGAGGATTATGGGAAACGTAGTGAGGTGACTGGTCTGGTGACTGAGAATTGTGACAGTACTCCCCCCTCCCAGAAGGCGTGACCTCACGGCTTTAGCAGGAGGGTGTGGAGATGGTGCAGGGATGGTAAGAGGAGCAGGCGAAGGGATGGTGATAGCAGGCAGTGTAGGAATGGTGACAAACGGACGACGAGACCCCGGCGGCGATGACGGTAGTTGTCCGAAAGCACAAACCCAGAGACGACAGTCGTGGCACAGTCAAGGGAGGGAGGAGCCAAGGTGGATGACGTCAACTGGGGGACGACCGACGGAGGCAAAGCCGATGGATCTCAGGGCGCAGAGCGACATCGCTGGCACAGGAGGCCTAGACGATGCCGCGGCGACAATCGTCTGAGGAGCCAAACTGCCCGAAAGCATGGTGTTAGGTTTCACTCTCACACTGATGACACTCAGCTCTATATTTATTTGTGCCCTGATGAAACACTAATTCTAATTAACGGAATATATAGCTGATGTAAAAAAATTGGTTGTTTCCTACTACTTAATTCTGGAAAAAACATAGTTTTATTTATTGGACCAAAAACCTTTGCACGTAATAACCTAGAAAACTGTTTAACACTTGATAGCTGCTCTGTCAAGTCGTCATCTGGCCAGTTGATAATACCTACAATATCAAAAACAAATGCAGGTGGTAGATGCTTTGTCTATTTAGCACCCAAACTCTGGAACAGTCTTCCTAGCCTTGTTTGGGAAGCAGACACTCTCTGTCAGTTAAAGTCTCTTTAACCCTTTAGAACCTGCTGTGTCGTCGCCGACACATATCAGCAAGCTGTATTCATTTTACCGTAACTCTTCAACCGTTTGCACTATCAAAACCATTCAAAATGTGCTTTTCGGCAATATACGGCTTATTACGGTAATTTCATGCTTTAATTCAGCAAATGACAGCAGCTTTCTGGCAGAGCGGGAAGGAAGGATTTTTTGCAGAGATACAAAGCGCGGCAGGTTAGAGTGTTTTGGATTGCATAAAATAATAGAAGAAACGAACAAATACATGGCGAAAGAAGTGGTAGACAGCAGAAGAGGGGATTGGGATGATTTTTAATGAAACTTGGGAGGCGGATGGCCGTTACTCTTTCACGTATCTTAGCATATGGTGTGTGCATGTGTATGTGTGCGTGCCTATAAATACACGCATTTGTATAATTCGTTACATTTATATAGCGCTTTTCTAGGTACTCAAAGCGCTTTACATGGAAGGGTGAATCCCCTCAACCACCACCAATGTATGTGTGAGTGCGTGTATGAAAAAAAGTGTCCTAAATGAAAATGTCTCAGGTTACTACTGTAACCATAGTTCCCTGAGAAAGGGAACGAGACGATGCGTCTCCAGGGGGGCTGGGTGAGTAAGGGAGAACCAAAGTGGACAGTGCGTCGTATGCTGAGACGCAAACAGATCCACCTCTGCTTGGCCGTAAAACTCCCAAATTTTCTCCACCACCTTGGGGTGGAGTCTCCAGTCCCCTGACCTCTGCTCCTGCCTCGACAGGATGTCTGCCCCCATATTCTGGTCCCCAGGAATATACACTGCCCTCAGGGAGAGTACCTTCCCCAGAGACCACAGGAGGATCTGGTGCACCAGTTTGCAAAGCGGACGCGACCGCAGACCCCCCTGACGGTTCAGATAAGAGACCACTGATGTGTTGTCTGTTCGTACAAGCACATGATGGCCCCTCAGGTCTGGGAGAAACTGTCTCAACGCATTGAAGACAGCCATCATCTCCAGGCAATTGATGTGCCACGAAAGATGATGACTTTTCCACAGACCCTGAACCGAGCGGCCTTCCATTACCGCTCCCCAGCCGGTGAGGGAAGCATCTGTCAAGATCGTAACACGATGGCAAAGAGCTCCCAATACCGGACCCTGGGTTAAGAACCAATGTTTCCTCCATATAATTAAGGCACGAAGGCACCGCCGCGTGACCTTGATCATACGAAGTGGGTTTCCCCTCGGGGAGAACCCTCTGGTCCTTAGCCACCACTGTAAAGGTCTCATGTACAACGTGATAAAGGTATCACGTTGGACGCTGCCGCCAAGAGACCCAACAGCCTCTCGAACTGTTTCACAGTGTGTGACTGGCCTAGCTTTAGCTCTTTGGTGGCTGTCAGGATAGCAGCTACACGAACGGGCGATAGAGTGGCCCGCATCGTCACTGAATCCCATACCACACCAAGGAAAGTGGTTCTCTGTACTGGAGAAAGAACACTCTTCTTGGCATTGAGCCTCAACCCCAACATCTGCATATGAGCGAGAACGACACCTCGGTGCCGAACCGCCAACTGCTCTGATTCCGCCAGAATCAGCCAGTCGTCGATGTAGTTCAGAATACATATGCCCTGAAGCCTGAGAGGGGCTAGAGCTGCATCCACGCATTTCGTGAACGTGCGGGGTGATAAAGCTAGACCGAAAGGAAGAACCCGATATTGGTATTCTTTGCCCCCGAAAGAAAACCTTAGGAACTTCCTGTGCTGAGGGAGGATGGAGATATGGAAGTAAGCGTCCTTCAGATCTATCGTGACAAACCAGTCCTTGGATCTGATTTGAGTCACGATCTGTTTGAGTGTCAGCATCTTGAACTTGAGTTTCTGTACTGACCGATTCAACAGACGAAGATCTAAAATGGGACGCAACCCCCCATCCTTTTTTGGAACAATGAAATAACGGCTGTAAAAACCCGACTCTCTGTCGGGTGAGTACACCTGTTCTATAGCTTCCTTTGCTAACAGGGCCTTTACCTCTTGCTCCATTACCAGAGCCTACTCGGGATGCACCACTGTGGGCAGCACCCCGTTGTAACGAGGAGGACGAGAACCAAACTGGATTCTGTATCCTTTCTCTACAATCTGCAGGACCCAACGAGAAATATTCGGCAGAAGCTTCCTCTCGAGGCTGGTCTCTGGTGTTATCGAGACAGCCAATTCCGGAGCCTGAAACATAATGGCAGGAACTACCTGAACTGGCCGCTCTAAAGCCCCCCTCAGAGGGCGCGAAACCGATGCTGTGCCGCAGCATAGCATCAGCGACTCGCTGGAGACCGCTGCGCCCTGAAGCACCGAGGGTGGCAGGGTTGGCAGAACGGTCTCTGAGGACCCCGAAATGGAACGGGCACCGTATAATGAGGTGTACACCACTCTATTTCGGTCGGGGCTGTCCTCACAGGCCTGATGCATGAACATCAGGACCTTTTTTTTTTTTTTTGAGCCGAAGTCTTCTTCGCCTGAAGAGCGGTCCTCAGATCCGGCTTCGACTTAGAAGACTTCGGCTGAGAGGGTGCACGAGACGCAACACTCTCTTTCTGATGCACACGATATGATGAGCTTGATGGCTGGGGCTGCTCACGCCCAGCAGCCCCAGGGGGCTAGACACGGCGAGGGATAAACTTTTTGAAAGCGTCCGCTTGCTTTTTTTGATTCCTGAAATCTCTCGACGACCGTGTGAACTGCGTCACCAAAGAGACCAGAAGGTTCAAGCGGAGCATCTAACAAAAAAGCACGATCTTTTTCTTTAATCTCAGAAAGATTCAACCATAAATGTCTCTCAGTAGCTACCAAAGCTGCCATAGACCGCCCAATTGCTCTGGCGGTCTCTTTAGTAGCCCTGAGAGAAAGATCGGTAGCCCGACGAAGTTCACGAATATCGTCATGACTGACTTCCTCACTATTATCCAGATCCCCCAGCAGGTCAGCTTGATAAGCCTGAAGCACTGCCATAGTATGCAGACATGCTCCAGCTTGACCTGCTGCCGTATAAGCTTTGCCCACTAACACCGACGTGGGTTTGAGCAGTCTAGTGGGCAAAGCCGAGGCTTTCAGAGACGATGCGGGACCAGGGGAAAGATAGCTGGCTAAATTCTGTTCCGCCTGGGGCATCGCCTCATAACCATACTCTTTCAGCCCTCTAATTCTCGAATAAATATTAACTTGAGGGCTGAAAAGTCGTGATGAGTATGGCTTATTCCATGATTTAGAAATCTCATGTGAAGATCAGGAAAAAATGGAAGCCCTCGTGGTGGAGATGAAGCAGTAGAAGATAAAAAGCGCTCATCTAATTTACTCTTAGGACGAGCGCCCCTATTATCAGATGGCCATTCAATCTTTAATTTCTCTACAGCCCGCGACATAACATCCACCAGCTCATCATATGCTGGGGAAATAAATTGTGAATCTCTTTCCCCCATGTGTGTGCTTTCACTCTCCAAACTCATAGCATCGACCTCCTCGGAGGAAGAGCAATGAAGTAATGGAGGGCTCTCTCCCCGGGCGGAAGAAACCGCAGAGCGTGCTTCCGACACCGGGGGGGGGGAGCGCTGGATCTTTCGGGTAAGGAAGGAGAAAGAGCCCTCGGACCCGTCTCCAACCCCTCCGAAAGATCCTTTTGCGATCCCCAGGAATGCATTCTTCGCGCTGCCTCGGCAGACGCGGGTCCTGATCCCTGCGGATCGCGAGCCTGCCCACTCTCTTTATCAAAGAGTGACAGGCGAGAGCGGAGCATGCGAAGCGGTAGCATTTCACAATGCTGGCACTCAGCCCTCTCGAAGGCTGAGACCGCATGCTCCACTCCCAAACAAATGACACAAAGCTCGTGTGTGTCCCCACCCGTTAAAAAACGCGGGCAGGGAGAAGCACACTGTTTGTACACTTGTTTCGTTTCCATCCTTTTCCGCAACAGACAACAGTAAATAGACAGAGACAAAATGACACAGATCGCTTGCTGAGACACAGAAGCTAATGCCGCGTTTCACCGGATGTGCTCTTATGCCTTCCTGGTCATGACGTCACCCGCCTGTGACGCTAATTCTTTCCATTGGACTAGTTGACATTGATGCTCAGACGCATTCACGCTGGGGGCGTTCCCAAAGCGTCGATGACGCACCTCGAAAGGGAACTATGCAATCCAATATCACAAAAAGACTTGTATATATGTATTATAGTTAATTTTTCAACTTTAAAAAGTTTAAGTTTCTTTCGTTCATGATTTTTTTACTTTTTTCTAAATAAAAATCAGTAAATTTATTCTCGTTTTTTTTATTTTTGTCTATTTAAATTCTATTTACAAACTCACCACGCACAATAATGGTCAATAACTGTAATTTGTTAAAAGATAATCTTTTTCTGAAAAAGATGACACCTTGCACATGAGGCAGATAGCACATTGTTTTAGAATTTTACAGTCAAAAAATCAAAATGTGAGAAAAACACCTAGCCTATTGTAGCTTCAGGTTCTAAAGGGTTAACCTGGTATACACATAACAGTATCGCATTTCTATAATTCACATCCGTTAAAGGATTGTTAGGCTGCATAAAATTGGTCAACTGAAACCGGGAAGACTTCCAAGATCACTTGATGTACTTGTTACATCGTAAAAAAAAAACGGTTACCGTAGTCAGTTGTATATGGTCCGTGTATAGATCAGATGGTGGACCTGCACCTATACACAGTACCACTACGCAGCCCTGAATGTCAGCAAAGATCCTGTCAACTAGACAATATCCTGTGAAGGCCTCGTAGATCCTCAGCAATGACCACAAGAACCAGACAAGTCCTATGCACAGACCTATGGCCAGCTTCATCTCCATACTGGCATGACAAATCTGGGCAGGGTTTCCCAATAACGTTGTCTCTTAGCACGCTATGAAGACTTTAAAGGTATACCTTAACTAAAGATATACCTTTTCTAGGTGTGTTCCCCTTAGGAGGTTGCTTGAGGTATACCTTCTTATGTGCGACGTTACCAGGTGCTGTCCATGGCGGTGGTGCTGAATTGGTTGATATTGATGGCTCGAGAATCGATTATTTACTCTATGCGTTAAGATAGAAAAAGCATTGTTGTTTGTAAAAGAAGCACTTCAGAAATAGTTGAAATTTCATTATAAAAATAATCTGCGAATAATGCGCAAACGGTAAATGGACTGCATTTATATAGCGCTTTCACAGACCCAATGGCCACCAAAGCGCTTTACATTTGCCTCACATTCACCCGGTCACACACTCATTCATACACCAACGGCGGTGTCTGCCATACAAGGCGCCATCCAGCTCGTTGGGAGCAGCCGGGGTTAGGTGTCTTGCTCATGGACACCTCGACACTTGGTCAGGTGGAACTGGGGATTGAACCACCAACCTTTCGGTTCGCAGACAACCTACATAAACAACTGAGCCACTGCCGCCCCTTTCATGTACCATGCCTCAACCTGCTACACTAACTGTCAGATGCCTTCACTGGCCTTTGAAAGGGTCATTTATATTATCATAATATATTTGCCATAGTGTCTTCATTTACTCTCGAACCAGGGTTGATTGCCCAGCAGCCGCATCACATTATTGGTGTTAATCAATTAGGGGTGTGACGGTTATTATATAACCGTGAAACCGACGGTTATAGTTGAACACCGTCATTAGAACTCTATAACCGCCAAAACCGTGCTATTAAAATATTTTTTACAAAAAAAATTTTATCATAGAGAATGTTTAAATAATAATATCAGCTTAAGAGGGAAACGGAGGCTGCTACTGCTGGAGATGATTCGGGAGAGGTCTGTGCCCCTTTACCGATCAGAGCGCGCGCTGACACGGAGTAAAGCCTTGTTTATACTCGATGCGTCCACACGAGCGCGAAGGTGCGCGCGGCAAAAATGACGCGTTCGGTGCGCAAGACCGGCAAGACCCCATTTGGCTTGGCTGTGTGCACGGCTTTTTTGTAACAGCGCGCGCGGCGCCGCGTCCGAGGATGACCGACTTTAAGCCGAATCTGCCCGAGCATGCACGTCTCACCGCACCGGCACGCAGTTTGCGCGTCTAAATTGCAAAGTTCATTCCAAAGTTTTTTCTTTAAGGTTTTGTTTACTGTGTGTGATTTATTTAAAACAAAGCACGTTCATTGCAACGTTTGTTTGTTAAGGATTTGTTTACTGTGTGATACATTTAATGGAAATTTAAGCACATTCACTTCTAGTTGTCTTGCTGTTCATGTTAAATAAACGCCAGTAGCTAATCAGTGTCTGCTTGTTTATTCAAACTAAGTTGTCCTATAACAGACGAACAGTTATTCACCCCCCCCCCCCCCCCCGACGGTTATGTTACGAACCGTCACATTTGACTCACGTCATAACCGTCATCACCAATTCTAAAACCGGCACACCCCTAAAATCAATAATATCTGTTATTGGATGAGCTACTCAATTAAAACACCACACGCAAAACATATAACCAACAGCTACTATGGCAGCGAAAAAGGACACAAAGAGGAGAGCCCTCAGCAGCTGAATTTCGGGAGGGAGGGGGTTGTTTCGTCGAGTTTGTCTGACATGGTGTTTTGTCTGCAGCTTCTGACATGGTAGCCAGGGGACTAAAGTTTTCACGGATGAAATAGTGCACATACAATAAATGCCTCCGAGGATGGTCCCATCTTTGATTTAGCACAACTATTCGCTGTATCGCTGCCATAGTTTGACCAAACTCCCCACCATAATCATTCCCTTTATGTGGGGCGGCAGTGGCTCAGTGGTTCATGTGGGTTGTCTACAAACCGGAAGGTTGGTGGTTCAATCCTCGGTTCCACCTGACCAAGTGTCGAGGTGTCCATGAGCAAGATGGCTGCCGTCGCCCGTCGGTGTATGAATGAGTGAGTGAATGGGTGAATGTGAGGCAAATTGTAAAGTGCTTTGGTGGCCATTGGGTCTGTGAAAGCGCTATATAAATGCAGTCCATTTACCATTTAGATAGACTCCTAAGCCTTTACTGAATAATGGTTTGCCAGCTGATGTAGTACCTTTAGGTAATATAATTAAAAAGCTAACAACCATTACTGTAATGACAATTTTATTCTTTGCATGAAAAAAATTCAATTAGCCTAATTGTACACTGGGTGTATTATAACTTCAGAATTATATTCGTATAGACTGAAATGTAAAGAAACTTTTTGCACAGTGGTGGCCACTAGGGGAGTGAACTGTCAACAGTGATAAGGTATAGCTATAAGAGTGATCCAGACCAACCTTACAAGTGTATGACTAACAGAAGGTATACTTAACTAAGAACGTTTCGGGAAACAGATATCAACGTTAAGGTACAGCTTAAGGTATAACTTAAGAATGACATAGCATTAATAATTAGGGTTTCGGGAAATTCAGCCCAGATCTTTAAGCAAAAGGAATTGGAGGAAATATCTGAATGCTACCGAACCACAATCAGAAATCTTTTCCGGAAAATTCGCTTTGGCAAGCCGTTTTCGAACTCCTGAAATGAACACAAAACAAACTTAATTTTGGCCTAATTTGTTCTAAATGACGTCATATCAGTTCGTTCTTCAATTTCGCTGGAAGTATATCAAGGCCTTCGCTTGAAGGCGTCTTCGCTTCGTCGTCTGAAGAGGCACGAAGGCTTTATATCATGAACAGTTTTACAATGTTACAATGAACAATGTTTAACAATGAATGTACGCATACTGTAGTAAACACGGACTTAAAAATTGCGTGATGCGTGAAATCAACACGAGCGCGAGTAAACAGAATTTGTATTTTTGGATGAACAAACCATTTACAGTTTTGGAATAGTAATTTTGACATGCTTTCCTGTGATTAGATTAGAAATGTGATTATTACATTGTTCAGCATGAAGCGCTGCACCATACCCTACACCATACTCATGATGTTCAGTCAAACAAATAAGACTCTTATTTTATCCCTCTTATGAGTCCATAAGTTGTTTAGCGGTGTGATTTCAGCCATAGCAGGGAACAGATGAGCGTGAGAGAGCTCTCTGGATGTGTGCTCTCACATTAGGTCCAATTATACCCAAAGGTAATTATCCATAACATCTGTATTTCAAAACGAGCATTTAATCTTCTCCCGCTATTAATGACATCCTCTGTGGCTGACGTTTGGCAGGAGTCCATTTCCACACACACCATCACCCGGCATGTATCCTGCACTTTACAAACAAGCTCTGATACACTATACATAAAATACCAGCAACCAGTGTGGACACTAAAATATTTTCGTCGTTTGTTGTTTATTTTACGCTGTTAATTCAATTCAGGCACACTGTGCCGTTCTGTTCACACTGGCAGAAGATTGCAGACATTCAAGAATTGTTAAAAGAATTTAACATCCTGAAAATCTTTCGGTCCCAGTGTTTTATAAAACAAATCGCACTTTGTGAGGTTTGAATCAGCAAACTATTAGCGAATAACCCTGAGTTTAAGCCACTTTGCGACACGAGTCCAACATCACAACAGATGTGACGTGAGAAAAAATCCAAGATTGTTTTTTACCCATGTCTCAAATCTTGTTTTATTGCAGTTACTGTATAATAGAAGTCTATGAGGCAAGGCAATAATAAACATTCAAAAACAACAAGTTAGCAATATGAACACGAGAGTAGTGTAATGCTGAACAGCTAACCAGAATATCATCCTCCCACCACTGAGCTTTACGGCTTCATTAGGGATGATTTCATGTAAGTGCTTCAACAAAACAAAATTGCTCAAACAAAATAAGTCAAAATTATTGTCATTCGTTAACAGATGCTGTTGGTAGACTTCGAACACCTTTATTGTTAATACTTAATATATCTTATATTTATGGATTATTTACTGTGTTATTAGAGGGTAAAAGAAACCCAGCTATATTTAGTAAAAAGTACAACAAAATCACATGTAAGCATCTTAGCTATGTGAACCCTAGGTAGATTTGACCTCCTCTCATAGTGGACAAGAAAAACACTGGTCTCACTTGAATGGGATTCAGGACAAGTGCACTGCCACTCCGCCACTCCTCCATTAAGTCTGGCAAACACTGTCCGCAGTACCTGAAGGATTAATTAGCAATTATGCATGTGCTATTGAACATCTCCGGCTGCCTCTCTTGAGGCAAGATGAATACTGCTGGGTTTGGCATTCATTTCTGCCACACACTACACTCTCCAAATAATAGTGAATTCTTCATTTTTGCCCTAGTTTCCTAACCGTTTTTGTAAAAAAAAAATGGTATATGCACTCCCAACCCTCCCCTATCCCCCACCTGCAATGAGCCATGCTGACTTTAAGTGCTTGTACTTTCACAAAAATCATATTGCTACTATTTATTAAGACAGCCAGAAATTGCTATGGGGAGTCAGGAGAAGAAAAAAATATCTGTGCACTCTTCAAGAGAGCATCTTCTGGCATGTTACATTCCGTGCCAGAGAAAGAGCTCTTTGTCTGGCCTATAATCTCCCTGCCTCCCTCCTGCACTCTTAAAACAGTACTACAAAACAGAAGAGGAAAACAAAACCTGAATTATCTTGCAGCTTGTTCAGCTGGAAGACAAATTATTTCCTCTTGGTTAAACACTTTCTAAGGAATAAGACAGCAGCACAGTAATGCCTGGCTAAATGTAGTATGCTCTCTAAGACATGCTTTAAACTCTGGGCAACGATAGTAAATTAATACTAAATAAAAAAATAAAATAAAAACTTACTCTCAATTGACACAATCCAGTAAAGTGTTCCTTAAACATTTATGGTGGTTACCTCTCTTCTTGTCTTCAAGCAGATGATTCACTGTAATCACTTACTTTAGACGCTGTTTGGGAACTGTCTATCAGTGATAGTCAGAGTGCATAAATAATATCTCCATTTGAAATCCATGGTGTCTCAAAATGTGGAGAAGAGTGCATATGAAATATTGCGTTGGAAACATCCAACAATGTCAGGCATCTTATATCAAGGGCAGTATGACAATTCCCAATTCCTTGAAGACCTTTCGCTTGAGTCAAGAGGAAGTAAACAAGGTTGATCAGCTGGATATTAGAGCTCATTGGCAGAAGGGAAGGAGGCTACAGATGTTCACAGATACTAAGGCCTCAGTGCACCAGGCCATGGCTGAATGATCCTTCAACCATGAAAGCCTTGCAGAGCAAAAATGATCTAATATTTTCCCACCAGCATCAATGCTGAGAAAATACATAAAATGTCTTTTGAAAAACAATCCAGATTTTGGGGAAGCAGCCTCATGTCACAATTACGTTCTGTTTAGTTTGTTTTAGGCTGCGTTTACACTTTGCATTAACATGCTATCACCGTGTTCCCCTTCAGTCACTCACGTTCGACGTGACGTCGACGTGACGACGTTAGGGGATCACTTCAGGGAGCCCTATCAACTTCGAGTATCTAAGAACAAGCCAATGAACGTTGGCGTGCGTGAACGCGTCACGCGCCCCCGCCCCGCAGCGCGGGTATAAAACAGGAAGCGGGCGCGAGCACACACCGTCTTTCATTTCGGAGCGCGAGTTTCCTGTGACTGATGTCTAAAGATTCAACGCCTTTGAAGACTTCAAGGAAGATCTCTCTGTTCCAGTGTTGGTGTGACGGCGCGATCAGCGGTGGCCGCGAGCAGTGCAGCTCTCAACTGCTGTGCTCACAGCACGTTTGTTTGTGTGTGTGTGTGTGTGTGTGTGTGTGTGTGTCCACACAGTGGCTACCCCTGGGCGCCTCAGCACTGTGAGAGCAATTTCTTTTTTTATTTTTACTAAAAGAGCAACACAAGCGGACCCTGCGTCTTTTTCAAGATGTCATTCCGCTTGTGCGTTTCTGGATGCCGTCGTTCCCTGGCGCCAGCAGATGGTCACAATAGCTGCATCTCGTGTTTGGGCATTCAGCACGCTGAGGCAGCTTTTGTGGATGGTTCATGTTCCCATTGCGGGAATATGACTATCGCAGCACTAAGATCGAGACTCGCTTACCTCAAGGGAGGTGCAGTCCCCTCGCCTATGCCCCGATCTAGTGCTTATTCTGCCCCGCAGAATAGGCCTACTTCGGCGCATGACCAGGGTGATCTGAGGATTACCGTGAGGGCTTCCCCGCCGAGGCAATCTCCGCGGGCCCCTCACGCCTCTCATGTGCTGTTTCCATCGGCGCCCCTTTGCGAACGGCTCGGTCCTTCTCCGGAACGACCGGTCGTTTCCTTTGGGGCACCAGCTGACGATCAGATGTCGATTGCAGCATCGGAGGGGGAGCGGTCATCTGGAGATGACGACTCGGCTGCGTTGCCCCCTTCGGGGTGTGTAGCGTTGTCCGAGCCGGATCCAGAATGGGCCGCTATGCTATCCCGGGCCGCCGAGAAGGTCGGGCTTGCGTGGAATCCTCCACCACGTCCCGAACCTTCTCGGCTGGACGATTGGTTTCTCGGGGCGGGCCGTGCAGGTTCTCAGTGCGCCGCCCCGGTACCTTTCTTTCCGGAGGTGCATGAGGAGCTCTCTAGGACGTGGAAGGCACCGTATAGTGCCCGAAGCCGTCCTAGTGGCTCCTCTCCCCTCGCCACCCTCGACGGCGGGGCAGCTAAGGGGTATGTGGGGATCCCCCCGGTGGAGCGGGCTGTCGCGATGCAGTTGTGTCCGGCATCCGCCTCCTCCTGGCGGGGTGACCCACGCCTCCCGTCCAGGGCCTGTAAGTTCTCGTCCGGTCTAACGGCGGGGGCTTACAAGGCCTGTGGACAGGCTGCTTCCGCTCTTCATGCCATGGCGCTCTTGCAGGTCCACCAGGCCCAGGCGCTCATGGACATGAACGAGGCTGGTTCTGACCCAGAGCTCCTCCGGGAGCTCCGTGTGGCAACCGACCTCGCCCTCCCGGGCGACGAAGGAAACCGCACGTTCAGTCGATCAGGCGATGTCCACCTTGGTGGTCCAGGAGCGCCACCTTTGGCTCAACCTGTTGGACATGAGGGACACCGATAAGTATCGGTTCCTGGATGCCCCTCTCTCCCAGGTTGGGTTGTTCGGCGACGCGGTCGAGAGCTTTGCCCAGCAGTTCTCGGCCGCACAGAAGCAGACGGAGGCCATCCGACACATCCTGCCCCGGCGGACCGCTGCTGCTCCCACCCGCCCGCCGGCCGCAGCCCCTCCGTCTACTCGTCGCCGAGGTCGGCCTCCGGCAGCGTCCTCCGCTCCCGCTAAGCCCCAGCAGCAGCCATCATCCAGGCCTCAGCGTGGAGCAAGCCGCAGGAAGCCGACCAGGAACCCGCCCGTCCAGGCCGCTACCGATCCAGGAGGTAAGCGTCGGTGCAAACGACCCTGAGACGGGCGGCCCAGAGGTGGATCAAGTTGCTCTTCAGGAGATGGCGGACGAGCCACTCCTTCCCCCGGTGGAGGGCCGGGCGGAGAATCTTTTGTTCCCTTTTCTTTTTGTTCCGCCACTGACCCACTGGTCAGTGGTACCCACCTTTTCAATAAAAGAGCAATTTCTGAAACCTCTGGGCCCCAAGAGGGCGCGCTTGGCAGTCGACGACGCGATGCCTTGTCATTTCCAAGCCCCTCTTTCATCGCCAGCGGGCAGCAGTGGCTGTGTCCTGGACGCAGTATCGCCTCCGCACACTCACTCTGCCCTTCGACGGAAGCAGGTACGTTTGCACCACACGTTCAGACCCCACTTCGGGCCGCTGTGCCGTCCGAGTCGGGTCCCTGCATTCCGCCACGCTGCCCCACTCTGGGTACGTCTGTGGTGCCGTTGGTCCCGCTTGCTCGGTCTCTGGGAGCTTGGTTAACGCTTCCCAGCCCGTCTCGCTGGCTCATCCGTACCATCAGACTCGGCTATGCGATTCAGTTCGCCCGGCGCCCCCCTGCTTTCAGGGGCATCCTGTTCACCCGTGTTCTGGCGGACAGTGCCCCTGTTCTCAGGGCGGAGATTGCAGTCCTACTGGCAAAGGACGCAATCGAGCCAGTTCCTCCAGCCGATATGAAGACCGGCTTCTACAGCCCGTACTTCATTGTACCCAAGAAAGGAGGTGGGTTACGACCAATCTTGGACCTGCGCGTCCTGAATCGGTCCCTGCACAGGCTACCATTCAAGATGCTTACGCAGAAACGCATTTTCAAATGCATCCGTCCCCAAGATTGGTTTGCAGCGATCGACCTGAAGGACGCGTACTTTCATGTCTCGATTCTCCCTCGACACAGACCGTTTCTTCGCTTTGCGTTCGAGGGACGGGCATATCAGTACAAAGTCTTACCCTTCGGGCTGGCCCTGTTGCCCCGTGTCTTCACGAAAGTCGCGGAGGCGGCCATTGCTCCCATGTGCGAGCGTGGTGTTCGCATTCTCAACTACCTCGACGACTGGCTTATTCTCGCCCAGTCGAGAGAGCAGTTGTGCGAACACAGGGACATGGTGCTCAGTCACCTCAGCCACCTAGGGCTTCGGGTCAACTGGGAAAAGAGCAAACTCACCCCCGGGCAGAGGATCTCTTTTCTCGGTATGGAGTTGGACTCGATCAACATGACAGCGCGTCTCACCAAGGCCCGCGTCCAGTCAGTGTTGAACTGCGTGAGTACGCTCAGACGCAGAACAGCGGCACCACTGAAACTGTTTCAGAGGCTCCTGGGGCATATGGCATCTGCAGCCGCGGTAACGCCGCTCGGATTGCTTCATATGAGACCGCTCCAACACTGGCTTCACGATCGAGTCCCGAGATGGGCGTGGCAGAGCGGCTCGTGCCGGGTTCCAGTAACCCCGCACTGTCGCCAAACTCTCAGCTTGTGGTCGGACCCTTCGTTCCTGCGGGCAGGTGTTCCCCTAGAACAAGTGTCCAGGCACTCTGTGGTCTCCACGGATGCCTCTATCACCGGCTGGGGGGCCACGTACAACGGGCATGCAGCTTCAGGTCTGTGGACGGGGCCTCAACTGCATTGGCACATCAACTGCCTCGAGTTGTTAGCAGTACATCTTGCGCTGGGCCGCTTCAAAACGTCGCTACAAGGCAAGCATGTACTGGTCCGTACGGACAACACTGCGACCGTTGCGTACATCAACCGTCAGGGTGGTCTACGCTCCCGCCGCATGTCACAACTCGCCTGCCATCTCCTCCTTTGGAGTCAGAAGCATCTGAGGTCGCTTCGTGCCGTTTACATTCCGGGCCTGCTCAACCGTGCAGCCGACGAGCTCTCACGGCAGCAGGTGCTACCGGGAGAATGGCGACTCCATCCCCAGGTGGTCCAGCTGATCTTCAGGCGCTTCGGGACCGCACAGATAGATCTGTTTGCCGCCCCGGACACGTCTCACTGCCAGTTGTTCTATTCCCTGACCGAGGGGACCCTCGGCACGGATGCTCTGGCACACAGCTGGCCCCGGGGTCTTCGCAAGTATGCGTTTCCCCCAGTGAGCCTTCTGGCACAGACCTTGTGCAAAGTCAGGGAGGACGAGGAGCAGGTCTTGTTAGTTGCGCCGTATTGGCCCAACCGGACCTGGTTCCCGGAACTAGTGCTCCTCGCGACAGCCCCTCCCTGGCCCATCTCTCTGAGAGAGGACCTGCTCTCTCAGAGACGGGGCACCCTGTGGCACCCGCGTCCAGACCTCTGGAAGCTTCATGTCTGGTCCCTGGACGGGACGCGGAGGTTCTAGGTGACCTACCCCCAGCGGTAGTTGACACCATCACTTCCGCTAGAGCCCCCTCTACGAGGCGCCTCTATGCATTGAAGTGGAACCTATTCGTTGATGGTGTTCTTCTCACGAGGAGAACCCCCGATCTTGCTCGATCAGAGCCGTGCTTTCCTTCCTGCAAGATTGGTTGGAGCGAAGGCTGTCTCCCTCCACCCTTAAAGTGTACGTGGCCGCTATTGCCGCACATCACGATGCTGTTGATGGTAAGTCCTTGGGGAAGCACGACCTGATCGTTAGGTTCCTGAGGGGAGCGAAGAGACTGAATCCTCCTCGCCCACTCTCTATACCCTCTTGGGATTTGTCTCTGGTCCTTTCGGCTCTTCAGAGACCACCCTTTGAGCCTCTGCAGTCAGCTGAGTTAAAAATCTTGTCCTGTAAGACAGTTCTCCTGGTTGCATTGGCCTCTATCAAGAGGGTAGGGGACCTACATGCATTTTCGGTCGACGAATCGTGCCTGGAATTCGGCCCGGATAACTCTCACGTGATCCTGAGACCCCGGCCCGGATACGTGCCCAAGGTTCCTACCACTCCCTTCCGGGACCAGGTGGTGAACCTGCAAGCGCTGCCCTCGGAGGAGGCAGACCCAGCCCTGGCTTTTCTCTGTCCCGTCCGCGCTCTGCGCTTGTACGTGGACAGAACGCAAAGCCTCAGGACCTCAGATCAGCTCTTCGTCTGTTACGGAGGCCAGCAGAAGGGAAAGGCTGTCTCCAAGCAGAGGATGGCCCACTGGATAGTGGATGCCATCGCCTTGGCTTACGAAGCCCAAGGCGTGCCTTGCCCGCCCGGGTTGAGAGCCCACTCCACTAGAAGTGTCGCTTCTTCTTGGGCGCTGGCACATGGCGCCTCGCTGACAGATATCTGTAGAGCTGCGGGCTGAGCGACACCTAACACGTTCGCTAGGTTTTATAGCCTACGTGTTGAGCCGGTTTCTTCCTGTGTGCTCGCTTCAACCAGCCGGTAACACCGAAGTTCCCGCTCTAGTGTCGGCTTGCTGCGCCACTCCCCTCTACGGAGCGGATACGTGCGCTTTTTGCTCCAGTCGAGTTCCCCACCTAGGCGAACCCTGTGAGTTCCTCCACACCCCTTCGGCAGTCGGACGTTGCGGAGCGTCCGACGCCAGGCCTAGTGCTCGTATGCTTGTGTAACTTGTGCTAGGCTGGGTTCCATATGTGTGATCCCTGCGGCGATCCCATATGAGTATTCTTCCACGACCAGCCCCCTGCGGTGAGCCCGTGTCTTTCCCTTGGCAGAGCTCGCTCTGCCGTCACTGTCTGGTGTAGCCTCCCCCTTCTTAGGCTGGAGCCACCCCAGTGACATTCCATATGTTGCACTGCCCTACCGGCCAGTCCATATGTGTATTCTCCACATGGTACCTCCCTTCGGGCAGGATGTGGCTCCGCAGCGTCCCTCTCCCCTGGAGGGGCACGCTTTCCCAGTGTTATTCAAGGTTCTCTGTGTGGGTATATGGAACAGCAGTAGAACTCCCTCTACGCAGCTCTTCCGCCCCAGCAGTTGGGGGTCTGAGAGTCTTGCGTAGGGCGCTGGATGTGGCAGCAACCGATGGCGTTTTCCATGGGATCCCCTAACGTCGTCATGTCGACGTCACGTCGAACGTGAGCGACTGAAGGGGAACGTCTCGGTTACTGATGTAACCCTCGTTCCCCGAAGGAGGGAACGGGAGACGTGACGTCCCGCCGCCACAGTTGCTGACCATCGCTGTACGGCCGTCATTAAACTCGGCTCCTCAGTGAAAAACGGTGTGTGCTCGCGCCCGCTTCCTGTTTTATACCCGCGCTGCGGGGCGGGGGCGCGTGACGCGTTCACGCACGCCAACGTTCATTGGCTTGTTCTTAGATACTCGAAGTTGATAGGGCTCCCTGAAGTGATCCCCTAACGTCGTCACGTCGACGTCACGTCTCCCGTTCCCTCCTTCGGGGAACGAGGGTTACATCAGTAACCGAGACGTTCAAGCAGATCGGATCATTAGCCAATCAGGACATGGAGCGTTTACATTTGTTCACATTAAGTAGCCTCTGTATCTGGATAACCGATCGGATTTCTGTTTCCTGCATAATATTTAAATTAGGTCTGTGGCACGACACCAGATTAACAGTAAAGATGATACCAATTAAACAATGTACCAATTGCTTTCACTCACTCACTTTACTTTCCTGTGCAATCTCCAGTCTTAGATCAAATTAAGTTTTTTTGAATGAAGGAATACTTCCAGAGTTCATTATACAAAAATAACTGGGTTGATCAACAAGTCACATCATCGATCATCTGGGTTTAAGGTTATAGCGTGCAATGACTTTATTGACAGAAATGGGAGATTGATAAACATGCTGAAACAATAAAAACATTTTTAAAAATCAGATTCCGATTATTCCTCTGGCGAAGCAGCGTGCAGCTCTTCATTAAGATCTCATGACTGACTGTGATTGTACAGGCGATCGCCTCGTTCAGATAATGTTGCACAATTAAAATTAAAAATGACACACATAGTATAATGTAAGTCTAAATAAACTGTTTTAAAGATTGACGTTTATTGTAAGGATCAAATAAGTTTAATTTCTTGTCTAAACTGCGTCTGGCCGTTGTTTTCTGACAGCCACGCTGGGCGGGGATTTATATGACGTCCACCTGTGAATGCAGACACGATGGATGGATTGCGTTTACATTACACTGAGATCCGATCACAATGCGTCCTCCACTACCTCTGAACCTGGACACGCTGATTGGATAACATTCCGATCAGAAGTATGTTTACACTTGTCTTTTCAATGTGTATGTGGATAACATCCGGATACAGGTCGCATGTTAATGACAAGTGTAAACGCAGCCTTAGTTTCATTTTCAAGGACTTTTAGTTCACTCATTTGTTTCCTGTTTCCTGTGTTCCTTTGTTCCTTTTTGTCATTATTTACTATGGTTATTCATCATTTGATTCATTAGTTGTCACCTATCTGTATTTAAGTTCACCACTCACCACATGTATTTAAAGGGATAGTTCACCCAAAAATGAAAATTAACCCATAATTTTCACCCTCAAGCCTTTCTTCTTTCAGCCAAACACAATCAGAGTATTATTAAAAAAATATCCTGGCTCTTCAAAGCTTAATAATGTGAGTGAATAGTAAATTAGATTTTGAAGCCCCAAAAAACACATTCATCCATCATAAAAGTAATCCATACGGCTCCATGGGGTTAATAAAGGCCCCCTGAAGCAAAGCAACGTGTTTTTGTAAGAAAAATATCCATATTTATAACTTTATAAACTAGAATCACTGGCTTCTGGTAACGGCCGTACGAGAGTCTAGTTCTGGCCGAAGAGTGAACTCTGACCCGACCCATGACTTATTGATGAACGCGGAAGCGCAGAGGATAGAACAAAACAAAACACTGGTAATGAATTAGAAGTCTAAAATTAGAATTTTTAAAGAGAAATGTCAGAGGAGCTTGAGTTTGTTGCCCAGCCCTATTTGTTTGAACCGCGAGAGGCGTCTCTCCCTACCTAAGCTCACACCAGTGTTAATTTTGGCAGCCATTTTTGATTTAGTCTTCATCTTCAGACGCAAATGCTTATTGATCTTAGTCACATTTTAGTCATTTTGTCTTTCATAGCTTTAGTCTAGTTTTAGTTGACGAAAAGTCATTGCATTTTTTGTCAACTTTTAGTCATTACTTTAAGTCAAACTGCAGTTACCGACATGCATTTTGGTAGCTATTTTATATGTAGTCTTCTCTTTATTAAAAATGTCATTATAATTTTTCTCTCTAGGCCAATTCAATTAAGCTTATGAGAAATTAGAATCAAGGTAACAGGCTTTATTGACATTGCACTCTTTAGCAGTAGCACTTGTGCAATTTTACATATCCCTTTCCCTTAGTTCAGAAGTTCTCCATTTTTTTAGAGTACCCCCTCTCTTCCACTTAGACTGCAGTCACACCTTTTCCATTAAGGGACAGTATTTGCCCCCTTTAAATCGGGGCAGAATAAAATTCTAGTTCATTTTTTACCTTTATAAAATAAATAATGATTTAAATAAAACAATGTTCAATAAATATGCAATGATGGTAAACCCGAAGTGATACTTTTAAATATTAAATTAAAATCGCCAGTAGGTGGCGGTAAGTCACTGTCTTTATGAGTGAGTCATTGAGTCATTCATTCATTCAGTAACTAAGCAAGTGGCTGTATTTATGAACAGGTCATTGAATCTCACGATTCGTTCAAAGCCACAGATTCGTTCACGTTCATCTGTGTGCTGCAGTTCTGCTATGGCTTTAGTTGCAAAATAGAGCAATGATATAGGCTACTGACAATACTGTTTTAAATGTAGTACATCACTTAACAAAAGTTACCCTTTTGTTTGTTGAACTGTTGAACTGTATAAAATCAATGTCACATTTGAAATCATCTGGATATTCGGGAAACATTGCATTCTTGCTCGTTTAATATGATCAACATTAAAAACTGCTGGATATCAGCCTGCATTTTGATCACAGATTTAGTCGCACAAACAACGCAAGCGGCTCGTGACAGAACAAAGACCGACTGAATGACACTTTAATTTAAGTAGAAAATCCCAAATGAAGATCGCTGAACTCCAGCTAACTTGTCTGTGTTTTCAGATCATCCACGCTTCTTCAACAGTGTAGACAGCGACAGTTGGCAGATACTATTGAAAAGACCGGGTAGAAAACGTGTTCTTTTAACAGAAAAAGAGCTCTGACTGGGGGTTTAAATTATTGAAATGAACGCCTGTAAAAACAGTCTGTAATGTGTTGTCTCCTTTATTAGACAAAAACACGTGGTTTTGGTCAAGTTTTTTTTTTCTTTTAACACATTTCACTCTCGTCAACGATGTTGCATGTGTTGATATAGTCACAGTTATCGTTTAATGACGTGGGTGTCATCTCTCAATGTCTTGTCTTAGTCAGGGAAAAAAAGGTTGTCAACGAACATTTTTCGTCATAGTTTTCGTTAACGAAATTAACACACGCCACTCCTACGTCGGGTTAAAGGTCACTCTTCGACCGGAACTCGAATTGTGTACAGCCGTTACCGGAAGCCACTGATTATGGTTTATAAAGTTATAAATTCAGATATTTTTCTTACAAAAATGCATCGCTTCGCTTAAGAAAGCTTTTATTAACCACCTGGAGCCATATGGATAACTTTTATGATGGATGGATGTGCTTATTTGGGCTTAGCCTACTATTAAGTTACTATTCACCCTCAATTTTATTTTTTTATTTTTTACATATCTTTATTGAACTTTACAACACATTTAACAAACTGACATAATAACATACACTTAAAGGAGTCATAATGTAGTATTAACTTTGATACCCACGCTCTATTATAGTCATTTCATGCCCTTCTAAAAAAGAAAAATTGGAAAAAAATAAACAGAGAGCTCGTTTGACCCTTATTTCTGAATGCATTATTGTCTCGCGAGATCTGATGCGAGATTTTGGCTGTCGTGGACGGTCATTTTAATAATGCAAATGAGGGGCGCGTTGATTGGTGGCAGGAAGGAGGGGGCTTGACACCGCAGGTAACTTTAGCATATCATTCCAAAAAGAGATCATGGCGCAAGTTGATAATGAACCCGACCTGGCCGTGACCTACGGGATTCAACCGTATATGTTTGAGCCAGACTCTGAACCAGAGCTGGAAACGGAAGAGGAACAACAGTCAATTGAAGGACGTCTACATCAACATGTCTCTGAATGGTAAAGACAATTTTTTTGTCTGAGACATACATTAACATCAGTAACGAGCTAAAACGTTTTTTTGCTATTTTCTCCCACATAAGTTTAGCTTTAATTTAATGTAGATTACATTAACGGAGATGTAGTCTACTTTATTTTCATCTTACAGTGGTTATAGAGATTAACGTTTGCTATAATGTGTTGTTTTTGCCTTTTTTGACGTTGTGGTTTTTTAGATATTTAATCATTTTCATCTGCAGACATGTAACGTTATGTTTTTCTTTATGTTTATTAATTCTTGACTGTTTTTTAAATGTACCTATCCTATATATTATATAAAAAAATCAATACAATGATATGTTGTCATTGTTATATTGTATACGATTATATTAAATAATAGCTGTATCATTTTCTAGTCTGTTTAAAGTGGAAAGATGTGGCTAGCATTCGTAGAGTCCATTCCCCGTGTTTACATCACATACATTAACCGCATTAGTAGTTAGCTGCTATTTACACAAAATATAGTAATAAAAACACAGTCTTACCGTTTCAAATTCAGGCAAGTCCCTGATTGTTGGAATGGCATCTTTTTCCAAACGTAGCTTCGATGCCAACTTCGCCTGATATTGCCCCAAATTTGTAAAAGATTTTTTTGTGAAATGTTTAGCGCAGACACCTAACGTTGAGCAAGTTGAGATGGTTGTTGGAACAGCGTCATTAAAAATAAATTTCATCCACTTGTCCCTTGTAGTTTGGTCAGTTTTGGGTAAAGAAAAAACATTAGAATGTGGATTATGACAGTCAACCACAGAGCAACTTACGTGTGCACTACGTTTCTGCATCTTTCTTGACGGAATATGATGGGAAGAGGGGCAGGGCGGGCCTCCTCTGCGGTGTCCATATATGGTATATCCGGCCCCGTCTTGACGTCAAGTCGGGGGAGAAATTGAAATCTCGTATTTGAGTGCGCGTGCACGTTGGCTAGTTTAAGAACCCTGGGGTAAACAAACGCTTCACTTTTGAATATCGGCATCCCGGCCAATGTATAATCGTTAGTCAATCATAACATACATTGATTCTCATGGAAAAGTGAAAATTGCACATTATGACTCCTTTAAGTACAAACATAACTTACTCAAATCCCTCCACAATAACCCTGGCAGTCAGTAAAAAAAAAAAAAAAAATCCTTAAACATACAGCGCTTTATATCATACACTCCTATTAAGCATTATGTATACTATAACTTCACACATCATTATAGCCTCTTCAATATCTCCTTTAACAAATTCTGAAAACATCTCCCAAATTTCATAAAAGCCAGGATATTTTTTAATATAACCCCAATTGTGTTTGGTTGAAATAAAAAACTCATACACCTAGGATGGCTACTGTCGTAAATACCACTCACGCAGAGCGTCTCTGCACTTACGGCCTGATACCCCTTTGAAGCTGTTATAGTAAGGTACAAATCTTGCATAGTGTGCCTTTAAATAAGAGATCTAGGGGGTGTTTATGGGTAGGCCTACTATGATATTAGACTACATAGCCTATAATAAAAGATAATGAATTTCAAACCTGAACCAAACATTTTTTTTCAAAGATCAACAGTCAGTCATTAGTCTTTAGTCTGCCACTAAAAAACGGCGTGTTGAGGTTCCGGTACACCAGCCATGTCAACGAAACGAATGAATGAAAATTTGCTTATCAATGTATATCTAAATTCGCGCCTACGTCTTTGTAGAACTTCAAAAAAAGAAACAGAAAAAATGCTGCAGCCAATGAGCCGCCGGCGGGGGCCGACTCAACCTCCACGGACAGTTTTTAATATTTTATCAGTCTCCACTCGGACGCGCTCTTCAATCTATTCCCGTTGCGGAGACTCTCTATTCATTCCGGTGTAATCACAAAATAAAATGCACACAAACTTAGAAAGATTTACTTACTAGTCCATCAACAAGATCGCCAGGTCAGCATCACTGTTGCATCCAGTGCTGCTTTTTAGCTCGCGCCAACGAGTGAAAAGCCCCATCTATGGAAAAGCCTGACCGAGTGGGATTCTTGTCTGGTTCCTCACGCGGTCAGATTCTCTTTTACTTTTCCGTCTCTTCCGATCACGTTTTCTTTTCTTTTTCCATCGTCGAGTATCACGTCTGAAATGCGCGTAAGTGTCTTCATGCTTCATATATTGTTGTTGATGTGTGTGACGTCGTTGCCGTAAAGCATGTCGTGATTCTCGTGAGATTTGTCGGGGGCGCTCCTCTCAAACTTGCATTGCTGGTTTTTCCAGCGGCGTCCCCCCCAAGCTTTACTACCAGGATGATTCGCCCTACTATGAGTTTGTTTACCACCGAAATGACTTTGAAGCTGTTATATTAAGGTACAATTCTTGCATAGTGTGCTTTTAAGTTGCTCAATTCCTTTTATTCATTGTCCGGTATTGTCGTGCCTTTGTGGATTAGCCAAGTTTACTTTATATAATAAATACAACACCATTTGATCTTTTAAATCTTCTTCATCCTCATTGGACTAAATGCTGACATGCTGCTAAAAAAGTACATAGATAAGTCAGGAGATTACAAAACAAAAGGATTTAATAAGAAAACAAACTCAGATAGTCAAAGTCCACAAGAAAGACAGCATTAATAGACAGCAGTCTAAACACAAGAATTAAACAGAACTCAGAGGAACTTAAATCTACACAGATAATGAACAGAATACTAACAGGTGTGATCAAATTAATCTGTAACCATAGTAACAAACAAGTGGTGGAAAAATTAACAAAGGAAAGAGGAAACAATGCTGAGCAAATTAAAAGTTCATGACAATTAAACACAAGATAACTGAATAAGTGTGACAAATGCGTAACACCTCTTACAGGATTTTATCGGACAGTACACATAGAAACCTGACCTATAAAAAGGAATACTCTCATTGTGTGTGCATTGGAATGCTGCCTATAGGGAGATGTTTGTTAGTTTGTTTCAAAAAAACAACTAAACATTGAATTTACTATTGGAAAAAGCACTTTTCATTTTTAAATGTATTATTTGCAGCATTCATGCATCTATTGGCTAATGTAGATCTAAATAAAAGGCATTTTCTTTTTTTCAGCAAACAGATTCTGAAAGGAGGTGAAAATGTTGATTGTCAGCCTCAGTAGGTTTCATTAAATATTGTATTAGCTCATTCATTTTATATGAAGTTTACACTTTGTGCAGCCCTGCTCCCAAAATGACTAAGTGTAGTTTAAAATCCTGACTTGTGCAATTTTGGTATTTTACAGCAAAAAAATAGGTCCCACTTTATATTAAGTGGCTTTAAGTACTATGTACTTACATTGAAATTATTAATTTAAAAATAAAAAAGACTTATTATGTACAAACATGTTTTTACATTGTACTTATATTTTCAAAAATACCTGCATGTTATTACAGCTGTAATTAATGTATGCAATTACATTTGTAATAACACTGTTGACCCTTCCCTTACACCTTAACCCACCCTTAAACCTACCCACACCACCACAACTGTCCTAACCTTACCCGTATCACACCTCAAAAGCAGTGTTTTACAATACAACCTGAACACAATAAGTACATTGTACTTATTTTTCGATGTTAGTACATAGTACTTAAAGCCACTTAATATAGAGTGCGACCAGAAATAAATCCCAGTTAAAAAGCCTAAATTAAAGTTACGTATAAACTCATATTGCCCATAACAAAACTTCATGTATGAAGTTATTTGAACCCCATATATATATATATATATATATATATATATATATATATATATACACAGTTAAACCAAAATTTATTCAGACACCTTCAACATTTCTCACATTATCACAGTTTATTAGCTATAGTTAGAAAATAAAATAAAACAAGATCTCAGAGTTATCAAATCAGTTGATATTTCACTGGTTTTGGCCATCCTTCTGATAGACTGTCTCACAAAGGAATTATGTTGAATATCTGTCAGCTGTTAAATTTAAGTACACAATTAGATAATACTATTTTAAGTCAACAAAGTATCAAGCAATGCTTAATTTTGTTCAATCTGTGGTGTAAAAAGGTCACATTAGCAATTACAGAAAAAAACACTTAAGCAAAACATGGTAAGGTCAAAGTGTAAGGTCAAAATAATTTTTGGTCCACATTTTTATCAATTTTACAGGTAGTCCACTGTATGAAGAATTTTGGGGTATAATATGTCACAATTTACTTTATTTTGCGATCCTTGCTTTAATAAATGAACAATTAGTGTCATGCACCGACTAGTGAAAAAAAAAAAAAATTCAAATTATATCTGGTGTCTGAATAATTTTTGGTTGATACATATGTATATACAAATTCACTACCAGTCAAAAGTTTATCGGTAAGATTTTTAATGTTTTTAAAAGAAGTCTCTTCTGCTCACCAAGGCTGCATTTATTTAATTAAAAATACAAACAAAACAAAAAATTAATATTGTGAAATATTACAGCTGTTGTGAATGTATAGTAAAGAAGTGTGATTTATTCCTGTGATCAAAGCTGAATTTTCAGCATCATTACTCGAGTCAGTGTCACATGATTCTTCAGAAATTATTCTAATATGATGATTTGATGCTCAAGAAACATTTCTCACTATCAATGTTGAAAACAGTTAGTTACATTTTAGGATTCTTTGATGAATAGAAAGTTTAAAAGAACAGCATTTATCTGAATCGAAAGCTTTTGTAACATAATACTACCGTTCAAAAATTTGATGTCAGTAAGAATTTATTTACTTTTTGGGCAAAGAAATCAATACTTTTATTCATCAAGGATTAATTAAATTGATCAAAAGTTAGTTAAGACATTTATAATGTTACAAAAGATTCTATTTCAAATAAATGCTGTTCTTTTTAACTCTATTCAAAGAATCCTGGAAAAAATGTTTTACCTAACAACATTTTCAACATTGATAATAATAATGAATGTTTTTTTGAGCATCAAATCAGCATAGAATGATTTCTGAAGGATGATGTGACATTGAAGACTGGAGTAATGATGCTGAAAATTCAGCTTTAAATCACAGGGAGAAAAAAATTATTTTTAAATTGTCATAATAATAGTATAAGCTATATTGCGAAGATGTTGGAGGTGGAGCTTTATAGCCTTTTCTCACAGCACTTATAATTATAATTAAACTTAATTAAATTTAACTAAAATTAAACTTATTAATTTGATGGTGGATCCAGAAAGGTTCAAACGACAATCACCAGTGACAACTGGAGATTCACCCGTTGTAAAATGCAAAAGACTTTGGACTTTGAAGTGGCTACAGAAAAAAAGAGACTGCAACCGGGCCCGTGCGAAAACAAGGATAATATCGGAAGGGCATTAAATGTAGTCACGCAATGCTGATGTTATCAACATTGCAATTTGAGAAGAAAGTATAATTTGCACAGTTTTACGTGATATGATAAGCGATCGTTAGATTTAATCAGCGCAATTTACTGCAATGCTTTTTTCCCTTAGTTGGTCAGAACAAAAGTGGATGTTACTTACTTGTTCAGATTACATTTTCTGGTAAAAAATGTTATGTTGGTCATACTTCCAAAAAGTATAATCTGTGATTCTGAATGCCAGTATCCACACCGGCGCGGCGTCTGACAGCCGCACATTATCCTCAAAACATCGGATTCATCCGCGTTGTTCCGTGCCGAGGCACAACTCACGTAAAGTTGATAATTCCGCGAATAACTGCAATTGCAGATTTCGAACAGAGATGGCGGCAAAGAGGAAAAACTGCGGACTGCAGCTTTAATATAACACAGCTGGACAGAAACGTGACCATGGTAACAAATAGCAAAAAATACTTGAAGCAGAAAAATATCTGCTATATATCTGGGTTACAGATATTTGAAGTGTTAAAAACGACCTGATTTTTAAATAAGAAACAATAAGAAAATAACCTGCAATCATGCATGAACTAACAATGAACAGTTGTATAACTAACGTTAACAAGGATGAACAAATACTTTAACAATTGTATTTCTCATTGTTAATGTTGGTTAATACATTATGGTACCTTACTGTAAAGTGTTTCTGATTGTTCTCATAATAAAAGCATAACATGTCCTGTATTCATTTACTGTATTCATATTATGTGATGATGTTTCAGGGCCAATAAAGGATGCTGATTGAGATTGTAAAATAAAACTGCTTTTAATTGCATTTAGAGCTACAACCCAATATGAACACTATTCAAGCCAGCACAGTTGGTGTCATAAGGGAGTGGATTTTTTCAATAGAACCACCAACAAAACAGCTTTCTTTATTCTAGCCACACATGCCTTTAAGCAAGACAAAAACGGAGCTCTTCAAAGAAAAAAAAAACTATTGCCTTTCTTTCAGCCTTGACTATTTTACAGTGCTAAAATTATGTAGAAAGAGTAATGGTACAGTCCCATTCATTTCCGTTTCCTTGTTGCAGTAATAAATTAGGAACAGAATTGAAACAACAAAAGATTACTGTGAACTGTGTCTATGTTGTGGACATTTTGAGTTTGCTTTTATAGTAAGGTTGTCACGATCGAAATCGACTGAAATTAATTCACAATCTCGAACTTTAAATTAAAAATTGGAATCGTTGATGCTGCCCCATGTCACGTCCGGTCGGCGTGCCAAGCGGGAAAAAAAATGTGTGTTGAAGTGCTGCGAGTCAACCTCCTCTAACTTAGCTACAGCCAGTCAAAAGATAGCATGGATACTATATAGAGGTTTAACTGCAGATGCAGGAGACCCAACGACAGAACTTGAACCGTCTACTCTTTCATTGAAGTCGCCGTTGTGGAAGTATTTTGGATTTCCAGTGAGTTATGTTGACAACTTTCGCGTTCGCTTTCAACATTCGCGCTTCAAAAAACCCACAGTTTGCAAGCTCTGCTATGTGCGTGTACCATATTCTTCCACTGGCAGCACGAATAGCATGGCAGGGCATCTCTGCAGGCACCACAAAAACATAGATTTATCTGTTAAACCAACAACTGTTTGTTTTGTGAACTTGAATGTCATCTTCTGTGAAGAAGACTGCAGTTACAAAAGAGAAACTAGATGGCAGGTTATTTTGCTTAAGTTTCCAATTGACTAAAGATATGTTATTATATTATATTATAAGCACTTTATGTTGTTAATAAATGTTTTACATTTGACAATGTAGTGTGGTAAATTGCGAACAAAGGTCAGATATTATATTGCATAAAAGTCTAAAAATGGCATAGCAACCTGTGCTTTAAAAAAAATTAATGTAAAAATCGAGAATCGAATCGAACCGTGACCTTAGAATCGAAAATTAAATCGAATCGAAGATTTGGAGAATCGTGACACCCCTATTTTATAGAGCTATAAAGACTAAGCACTTTGAACCTCAAGGTGATGATACACAGGGCAATCAGCAATGTTGAGCAATGTTGCTGGGCAATTTTGCCATCAACGGGCAAACAGGTGAGACACAGGGCACACGACCGATCTAAAGTGTCCAGATATAAATTTGTTGCCCATTCTCAATGGGAAAGTGCCCAAGCAACATTGCTCAAAAAAGTTGCCCTGTGTATCATCACCTTCAGTTGCATCTATTACTTTGTGGCCAGGGGAATACCCAAAATTCCTTGAATAATTTAATTAAGTTTGTTTGGTCTAACTTTCAAAAATCAGTTGGCAAAACTACGAAGTTGAGAAAACTCAAAAATACATTGTAGCTGCTGGTTGGTTCAAGAAAGAATTAAGAATTACATTTTCTAAAAAGAATTAAATGAATTATCAAGAGGTCCAAAATCTGTGGCTTGCCCATTCCAGGAATCAGTGCCAATTTGTGTCTTTTGTGTTTTTTCTTGACCATTAAAGGACACGTAATATTCCGATAATTGATACATTTTTATAACTGGATGATTCTTTAAACTGTTATATGGATTACTCTCAATGTTTTAATCCAAATCGTTATCGCTAGCACAACATGCTAGTATCTCGCTAGCCTGTTAACCTGACATCCGTGCTTGCAGTCTTTTTTTTTTCGCGCGGGCTCACGCTTTTTACGAGTCTATCAAACAACTGTGGTAAGTATAGGATCAGTCAACAAACACGGTGAGTAATGTCTTCTCCTGTTATTGTCACTTGCACTTCGTGTCACATGTATAGCATAGCCTTCTCTGTCAGCACAGAGGGCTTTTCATGTGATAAATCCAGGGAGATAGTTAGGCTGACGGAGAAGAACTAGAGACACCCATCCAAACTTTAATCAAGGATAGTAAGAATGCAAGGGCTTTAGATACTGCTTTGGGTGCAACTAGCTTAGTGAACTCTGTACATTGTTCGTTTCCGTCTGTAGAGCCCGTGCAGCAGGGCAACTGGGTGACCGTGAGATGCTGTAGGCGCGGGACAAAACACCGCTCTTCCGTTCCGATTACCATAACAAATAGATTATCCCCACTCAGTGAAACACCCACTGTTGAATCCTGTTGAATGTGCTAGTTATTGGCGATTCTATTACACGGGACGTGAAAATAGGGACACCAGACACCATACACACTAAAAACTCCTGGGTCAAAAATAACCCATAATGGGTTATTTTTGACCCAACTCCTGGGTTAAAAAGGGACCAACTAATTTCTGGGTTATTTCAACCCAGAAAATTGGGTTATTCATTTTGACCCAACTTCTGGGTTAAATACCTGACCCAAAATTTTGGGTTAAAAAAACCCAACACTGTAGTTAATATAACCCAACTTCTGGGTCAAAAGAACAACCCCAATATCTGGGTTTAAATAACCCAGAAATTAGTTGGTCCCTTTTTAACCCAGGAGTTGGGTCAGAAATAACCTAACTTGGGTTACTATGCCAGTATGCCTTATTTCAGAAAATAAAACTTTGTTTTAAATTATATTACACACTTCAAGCACTTTTACATTTTTATTGCATTAAATTAAACTATATATATATAAAAAAAACACACACACTTGGACATCTTTATTTTCCTATTTATTTTAGGTCAGACTGTAATAACAATATTAGAAAGAAAAAATAGAAAAATAAACAACTCTCAAAACATTTGACAACATTCAATAACTTGATTGAACCTAAGGCTTAAAGGACAAGTTCGGTATTTTACACTTAAAGCCCTGTTGTCAGAGTTTCTGATGAAATAAAACGGTTAAGATTGAAAGTTGGACACATGCTGCTGGCCCGAGAATTTCCGGTTTCTGTGGTAGAACCCCCCCCCCCCCCCCCACCACCTCCACAATGGCTGCATAGGTGCACTGGAACAATCCTTCCTAAAACACATTAAACTTTCGTTTACAAAGACGTTAAACTCACCGAGTGGTCCGGGGTGTTCACTGATATGCGCACACAAAAATCGCTGCAAAAGATGCTTTCCAACAGGTTTTATCGTAGTTAATCGTAGGACTGTTCCAGTGCACCTATGCAGCCATTGTGGAGGTGGGGGGGGGTGCTACCACAGAAACCAAAAATTCTCGGGCCAGCAGCATGTGTCCAAATTTCAATCTTAACCGTTCTATTTCATCAGAAAAGATCTGAAAACAGGGCTTTAAGTGTAAAATACCGAACTTGTCCTTTAAAGGACAATTCCGGCGAAAAAATTAACCTAGGGGTTAATAACACATGGTTACCGAGTCGACCGTTCTCTGGGATTTGTTTTCATGATAATCGAATGTAAAGAGTTTTATCTCTAAAAACTGATTAGCTTATAACGCTAGTATATGGGGCATCGAATACAAGTAAAAAGAAATCGCTAGTTAATACCACTAACAAGGCTCAAAATAGCCTCACGTTAAACATGGTAGCATAATGAGGGTCCCTACATGCAAACCGAAGCATTGAGAACTGTGTAAGTGTACAGACAGTTTAAAAAGAAGATACTTTATAAAGACAATACATTACGCGTACAGGCTGGAGCCATCTTTGGAAAACAGTCTTGACCAGTCCTATGAGAATCTATCAATATTTCTCCAAATCTGCAAATTGTTTAGCTAAAAGCCCTGAGGCACGTTGTTTTGTCAAGCGCTGTCATGACGACAGCACAGGATTTTTTTTTTTCAATGAGAGCGGCTGACGATCATAATTCATATTAAAGTTATCGACTATATTTTTCATAACTTCTGACACAAATTAAGACATAACTGTCAATATAAGTTTATCAGAATACAATAGTGGTCAAATACTGAAACTTGAGTCATATGATGTATAGTTTGTCACGGTAATAACATTAAATCTGATAGTAACTTCAGTCAAACGCTTTAGTGCGCCGGCACACTTGCAAAGTTTAACAGGTTTTAACTCTCACTACTTCAGCCAGTAGAGCACTGTATAATATGCTAAGCACGGCGCAGCTGGTAAAAATAACTCAACGATTGTGTTGTCGCTCTAGCCGCGACGTCGCCACTAAGTTAGCTGCACTGTAGCTACGTTACCGTATTATTGCCGTTATTATAACAATGAGATAAGTACAGCACATGTTATGAAAAATAGAATTTAAAGACCGTGTAAAGTGAATTCAGTCATTTTCTTCTAAACACATTAAATAGGTCATAATGTATTTCTCAACAATGTGTAAAAAGCATTTCAACCATTTTGACACCTAATTTCATGAACCTAGCGTTATTTTTAATCATTTCAAACTGTCTGGGTGGTTAATAACACTTTCTTCTTTAGTCTGACAAACTCAAAACACATATTTATTTTGACTTTACAAGTTAGATGTTTTCGCGATAGTGTAACGTTAGCTAACGTAACTTACATGACAACCACAATTACCACAGCTAACACTAGTCTCAACGTAGCAACTATAAGCCATGGTAACTTTTTCAGCAAATGGTGCTAAACTAGCAACGGGGACATGGACACAGAAAATATTACATTATACCAACACTGAAAATACTCGCTTACCTTGAATACACGACGAAGTTGCACCGAGGAAGCACAGGCCAAAACGGATCGAGCGCGAAGTGTCGGTTATTTCAAATGACTGTTGTGAGAAAATTCCAGAACAACTGCAGGGGGGAGGGGCCGAGGGGGGACCCAGAACATGGGTTACTCTTTGAAAAATAACCCAGAAACTCAAACAACCCAGGAATTGGGTCAAAATATTAGCCCTATAACCCAGAAAATGGGTACTCTCTGAAAAAATAACCCATAATTTTAACCCAACACAAATAACCCAGAAAATGGGTTGAAGAAATAACCCAGGAGTTTTTAGAGTGTAGTCACATGTTTGCCGGGAGCCAGAGCGCCTGACATCAAAGCAAATTTAAAAGTGCTGGCTAATGCTAATCATAAATTCTCTAAGATTATTATTAACGTCGGCACTAATGATGTTCGACTTCGCCAATCGGAGATCACTAAAATGAACGTTAAAGAGGTGTGTGAACTCGCAAGTAGGATGTCAGGCACTGTAATTTGCTCTGGCCCCCTTCCTGTTCGCAGGAGTGATGAGATACTTAGTAGACTGTCCTCACTCAATGGCTGACTGTCTAAGTGGTGTCTGCAGAATAATATAGGGTACATAGACAATTGGAAACGTTTTTGGGGCAGACCTGACCTGTTGAAAAGAGATGGTATTCATCCCTCCTGGGATGGTGCTGCTCTTCTCTCTAGTAATATGGCACATAGTCTTAGAGCTCAAACATGACAATCTGGGGCTGAGGTCAGGAAGCAGACAGACTGGCTAAACCGACCATCTGCTAGCTGTCTCACGTCACTGAGGTCAGATAAATCCCATCACATAGAGACTCTTTCACCTAGATATCATCATATATAGACTGTGTCTGTTCCCCGAATTAGGAAATACAAAAAACTCCCAAACCCATTTAAGGGTAAAAATTCAATTGATGTTCAACAAATAAAAAATAGATATAATACAAATGAACAAATGATAAAGCTCGGGTTGCTGAATATTCGATCGCTTACTTCAAAAGCACTTATTGTTAATGATATGATTACAGATCATAAACTAGATGTGCTGTGTTTGACAGAAACCTGGCTAAAACCAAGCGATTACATTACTTTAAATGAGTCCACCCCCCCAAGATTACTGTTATAAACATAAGCCTCGTCTGAAAGGCAAAGGGGGACGTGTTGCTGTAGATTATAGTACCGTATATACCCGAATATAAGACTCGTATATACCCGAATATAAGACGAGGTTTTTGTCCTAAAAATAGGCTGAAAAGTGGGGGTCGTCTTATATTCAAGGTCATCTTATATTCGAGTGGAGGAATCGAATGATAGCCTTTTTCTCCACGCTTGGAAAAAACGAGCGCGTCGCTTTCATTATGAGCGCGCGCCTACATTTGAAATAACGAACTTGAGTGCGCAAAAGACGCGATATGTGAACAGGGGGGGGGGGGGTCTCTGCTCGCTTGTCTCCGTCCGCTCTGGCATCCTCTGTGAACGGCGCTTTTTCTTGTGTGGCTCGAGCAGAGGGAGAGAGAGAGAGCGGGAGCCTGATCGTCATCGAAAACGGCCAGACGACCCCGCAGGGTGATTAAATCCATCCCGTCGCACTCAGGGCAGCCGCAGTCATGGCCAATCAGGAAGCGCATATGTGCCAGTCTCCGCCAACGAGCGGGCCTCTACACGAGGCACAGGTGATGCGAGGCATTTGGAACAACGCCTCGGAAATTTGCTCTTAAAATTATTTTCTGTTGAAAACCAGATTTTTCCCACAAAAATCTATTTTTCCCCAAAAATAAGTCTGGAAAATGGGGGGGTTGTCTTATATTCAGGGTCGTCTTATATTCGGGTATATACGGTAATATCTTCAGTATTACTGAGATGTCCAGTTTCAGATATAATTATTTTGAAGTGTTGGTGCTTAATGTAACACTATCTAGTGTAAATGATAAATTCCATTTGACATTTGTGCTGGCTACTGTATACAGGCCACCAGGGCACCATACAGACCTTATCAAAAAATTTGCAGATTTTCTATCAGAGTTAGTACTGGCTGCAGATAAAGTCCTAATTGTTGGTGATTTTAACCTGTTAACTGTCACCCCACTTTTTTTGAATAGACATGAAAATGCACATTTCGAACTTAAATGGTTGTAATTCAAGAATGCTTTGGAATATAGACGTAAGATTGGTCTTGTTTTAAAGAAGACATTTGGCAGATTTTTGTAGAAGTGAAATAAATTAAGAAAGTGAAACAGAAAAAAAGTTATAGAAGTTTGAGTTTATGGAAATGTACAATGTAAAAAAATTAATTATTCATATTTTATGTAAAATATATATTTTCAAAACCTGGGCTACTCTAAAACTGCTGAAAAATCAAAGCCAAAAATCTGAACAAGTTGTGTTTCAAATTTTAGGTTGATATCTCAAAAAATGAGCTTTCAGTAAGATTTTGTTCGGGCGCAGTACCAAACTTTTTCACTAGGTCACAACTAGGGGTGGGCGCTATACCGGTATGAACGTGAATACCGGTATTATGTTGTGCCATGATATGGATTTTGCGATACCGAGGATACCGTATTCATAAATTCAAATTTTGCAGTTATATTGTTTTGTTCAATTTGGTACTCTTTACAACTAACACTAATGACGATACAGAATCGAATACGCTGTTTAAGGAAACGGCTGATTTGGCGCTTCATACGCGTGAAGTTGCTGAGGCGATTAACCGCTGTCCTGTGACGCGTTCAATGAAGGACCTTAACGTAGAACACATCGCTAGTGCTAAGCGGCTGTTCATAAAGGATGCATCTTTTGCGGTGGAATGGGAAATAACAAGGTAATGAGACGCAAGTTTGACTTTTAACTTGAGCGCAGCATTTTTAGAATGCCGTTTCATTTGCGAGACGCGGGTGCAACACCAAAACAAGTTCGTCAAGCACAAAAAAATGAAGGTTGAAAGGCTGAAAGTTGCTATTATTATCTTTGTTTTTACAAAACATTTTCTGCTAATAATATTATCCACGTGGAGACATTTCCCCGCACTGTACGTTAGGCTATGAATAACAGGACACGACACACACATAAGCGCGTGCATACACACAACACACATAAGCGCGCGCATACACACACACTGGTCCACTATCTTTGTGGGGACTCTCCATAAACGTAATGGGTTTTATACTGTACAAACTGTAGGCCTATATTCTGTCTCCTTACACTAATGAATTAGTTTGTATGAAAATTTTCATTGTTTTTTTCTTGTATACTTTTAAAAGTTCTATTTATTTGGTGCTTTGTTCAATCTCAAACCATTATTTTATTTTTATTATTAAGATGTCTGCACAAGAGTTAACTGTAATCTGTGCAAACATTAAACTTAAATGAAGCGTCTCGCTTTGGTCTACACTGGAAGTGTTCTGCTCGCTCTGCTAAAGCTAAACTATAATTACTAAAACTGAAACTAAATAAAATAAAAACTATATAGAAATGTGTTTGCAAAATAAAAACTAAATAAAAACTAACAAAACCATTAATGAAACTAACTAAAACTAAACTGAAATTTAAAGCAAAATTGAAAACGATATTAAAATAAAAACTAAATAAAAATTTTTAAAAAGCAAAACTATAACAACAGATATTCCCGGAGACAGAGCACACCCGAAGACGGCTCTCACTCAGAAATCAATAAAGTCTTCATTCGCTGCCGGTTCTCATTATGACAAGACGATCAAAAAGTGGAAAGACATAACAAGTGCATTCAGGCCTACCTCATGTTGCACGTTTGCACTTTTTGAGAGAAAAAAATGGCACAATAAAAAAATTAAAAAAAAAAACATTTCAGGTCTATGTCCGATGAAATGCCTCACCTTTTTTCTAGTTATCTAGTGTTAAAATACATATTCTGCCTGTAATTTAACTAGGTACTAAAATGTGATTCCAATTTTTTTTCTCATATCGCGATATAATATCGATATCGTCCGGACAGTGAAAAATATCGTGATATGAATTTTTGCTCATATCGCCCACCCCTAGTCACAACCAGACTCCATTACTGCCCATATAAGGGCGCCTCCATTTCCATATGTGTTTTGAGTGATATGAACCATTATTTCCACAATTTTCATACAATTTATGAAGTAGAAATCTTATTCAGAAGTAGTATGGGAAGTTTGGCAGATTTTGATATGAATTCAACCTCTAAGAAACACATACAAAAAACACGCATGTGCATCATAGCTCGCTGCCACATCACAAATGGTGAATTTATAATTTTTGTCTTTATAGTTCAAACATTTTTTTCTAAAATAATTGAATGGATGCTATCTTTTGAACTCTTGGCATGAAAACAAACTGAGGTTTCTACCATTTTTTCATGATTTTTCATGTTCATTGCTATTTCAAAATAAAGGTCTGAACACGCCTTAGGAGTATGAAAATATTCTTGTTACAAATGGATAAATTATGGCTCCTCTGTAATTTATTTTGAAAATCAGTCACCAAATATGGAAACTAGAGATTGTAAGCTTTCAAATGATATATAGTTTGTCAATATTACTTAAGGTTTTTACTAAGATATTATTGCTTTAAAAATATAATGGCAAACGTCCCACCTGTGGGACGGTGACAGTTAAGGTATCCATGTAGATAATGAAAAAGATGCACTGGGATATGCATTTAGAAACATTCTGAACTCTATTGGAGTTAGACAACACGTGTCAGGAACCTAGACATGGAATCAATGTTGATGCCATTGAAATTTTGCAGCAGAGCGATGGCATATCAGATCATTATCTAGTCTCATGTATACTTCATTCATTCAAGGCTGCAAAGCCGACTCTCTGTTACAAATATAGTAGAACTATCACTTCTACCACTAAATATTGCTTTAGAAATAATCTTCCTGATCAGTTTCATCTGCTCAGCATCCCAGATAGCTTAGAAAAACTCAAAGTTGCAACAGAAACTACTGACTCTCTCTTTTCCAGCACTTTAGACACAGTTGGTCTCAAGATTTAAAAAAAATAGTATGAAGCTGTGGTACAACAAGCACACTCTGGCCCTCAAGAGAGCAGCCAGAAAAATGGCGCGTAGCTGGAAGAAAACAAAACTAGAGGTATTCGTTTGGTACAGTGGCTAAATTAACAAAAAATAAAGCTTCAACTTCTGATGTTTCCAAACAGCATAGCAGTAATGACTTTATGAACTTCGTTACTTGCAAGATTGATAATATTAGGGAAAAAATAATAACTATGCAACCGTCAACTACAGTATCGCAACAGACAGTGCATTGTAGTGTCCCTGAGGAAAAAATCCATTCATTCGTTGCTATAGGAGAGGAAGAATTGATTGAACTCTTTCAATCATATAAATCAACAACATGTATGTTAGACCCTATACCGACTAAACTACTGAAAGAGATGCTTCCAGAGGTCATAGATTCTCTTCTTAAAATCATTAAATAATATTTGTCATTAGGATATCTACCGACAACTTTTAAGCTGGCTATTATCAAACCTCTTATTAAAAAAACACAACTTAATCCTAGAGAATTAGTCAATTACAGGCCGATCTGAAATCTACCCTTTCTGTCAACAATACTAGAAAAGGCAGTTTCCTCACAACTAGACAGAAAGAAATGGTATCTGCAAGGATTTCCAGACAGGATTTAGACTGTATCATAGTACTGAGATAGCTCTCATTAGAGTTACAAATGATTTGATATTATCATCCTATCATGGTTGTATATCAAGCGTAGCGTCAGTTCTGGCAGGTCACTTAGTCAAGCTCGCATCAGTGACTCTCTCAGCTGATCCACGTCAACCTATGGGAATACGACGCCTATCACTGTATACATATATAACCTCCTTTAGTATTGACACCAGCTGTCGCGTTTCTCAGGAGCTAATTACCCTCCTCCATCCCCAGCTCCTCCTCTCGTCATTCAGGATTTGCATTCTGATTCACCTTGAATCAGAAAAAATTCTTGAATCATATTGTACTTTAAAATCTTGAATTAATGATATCGGCAATACATTCATGTTGGTTCTGTTCTGTTTACCCTAAAGGGGGGGGGGGGGGGGGGGGGGAACCATAACGTCAATCCAAACTGTATGCTAATTGTCAATCGTATTCGACGATAGTGGTCCTGACAGAACTCTGTACTAGTGTTACTGGATCTTAGTGCTACATTTGATACCATCGGACACAACATTCTTTTGAATAGACTCAAAAATTATGTTGGCATTAGTGGAATGCATTAGCATATTTTAAATCATACTTATCTGACCGTTATCAGTTTGTAGCAGGAAATGAAGACATGTCATTATGGAGTACCGTAAGGCTCAGTACTAAGACCGTTGCTTTTCACCCTGTAGATGCTACCCTTGGGAGATGTTATTGGGAAGAATACAGGCTGAAAAGAATACAAAATTAACAAGGAAACTGGATTTTTAAAATAGTTTGTTGATGGAAATAAAATATGAACTTCTCCAAGATGTTTTTGATGTAACTGACCAATATTACAGAAATTTTACATCACAGTGAACTCAAACTAAACTAACAGAATGAGAGTTTAACACAATGATATCACAGTGGTCTCACATGGTGAGCTCACACAATGTGTGCACAGTGAGTGCACTGTGACCTTACATTGTGACCATAGTATGAGCACATAGTAAGTGTGCTGTGAGGTTACACTTTTAGCTCGCTGTGACCTCACATTGTGACCACATCATGAGTATCCTGTAAGCTCACAGTTTGAGCACACAGTGAGTGCGCTGTGAGGTTACACTTTTAGCTCGCTGTGATCTCACATTGTGACCACATCATGAGTATCCTGTAAGCTCACAGTTTGAGCACACAGTGAGTGCGCTGTGAGGTTACACTTTTAGCTTGATGTGACCTCACATTGTTACCACATCCTGGAAGCTCATGGCGAGATCAATGTGAGATCAAATTGTTGACTGGGTAGCCACCTAAACCGGCTTCATGGTATAGGCCCTTGAGCCATTCGTGATATTTGCAAGAACATTTTCAAGAACAACCACTTTCCACCAAAGCTATCAGTGCATTGCAGAAGTATTAGGGTCCGACATAAACCCTTCAGTCTGACATAAATTCCCCCAAATCAATATTAAGTTATTGTTGTTTCAATCAAAAACACAACAAGGCAAAGCTGAAGGAAGTCTTGATTAAGCCTTATCGTGGCTAGAAAGCTAGAAAGACAGAGACAACAGTACACAAAATTCAATGTCCAAAACTAACACTCTCCAAGAACCAGATGCAAGTAAAAGGAACAACTACAAGATAGATCCATTAAATTGATGTGAGAGATGCAAATTCAAGACATACAAACTGCCTTAAAAGAAAATCTTCAGAGAGGGAATACCTTTTTCTTTTTACAGAATTTAATGTGCTGACACATTCTGTATGTGGATTATTCCTTCCATTAAACCACTAAAAAGGAACCATGAGCATCAAAATTACAGTGTGTTTTAATGATTGTGACAGGTGGTGTTTGCAGAAAAATATCTGTTTGGCAAAAAATATATATATACTTTTTTTCAATAAAAATAAAGAAATAAACCGAAGCTACTATAAAAAAAAAGTCACACAGTCAGAATGCCATACCTCAGAAAAAGATCAGTTTCATATCAATATCAGTAATATCATCCCTGTGCTGTTATGGACATTTTTAGAGAGAAATCAAAGCACATATGCATTCATACAGAGATTATCCTTTATCCTTAAACATACAATACAGTTATGGTGGTAACATGATAGTATCATAAGTTACCACTGCTTAATTTTTAACACAGCAGCATTACACAAAAATAGTTATAAACTAGTGTTTCACATGTTAATCGTGCATATTTAAAAACAGGAAACATTTCTGCTTATTTGGTGGCACAGTAAAACATACATGCCAAACTCTAAAATCTCAGGCTGGGAGAGAAACTGACAGCTAAGATTGCCTCTGTGTTTTTACCACCCACATAAATGCCCGTTTGGTGCTGATAACATAATTGCTCAACGCACACCGCACCCACACACAAACACACGCACAATGCACCAGGGGGGGGGGGGATCATGTAGAGAGCCTGGGTTTTTTAACAGAGATTTCATCAAAAATCAATCATTTGCTTTTTTTGTAAACAGTTCATCAGAAATCAGAAGCAAGGTGTATTTTTTCACCAATAGCAACAACATACTGCATTTACTGTACATTCCCATCATTCCATGAGTCTGAACCATACCTAGTTTTGCTTAACCACCACAAAAATACAACACTAAAAGCTTAAATCAAACTTTTTAGCGCATGGTCTTGGCCTGAGTAAAATAACTTGCATACCTGAGTTCCTTTTGGAGATGTATTTGAGATTGATGGAGGCCGCTGAATTGATGAGAAGGAGCATAAATCCACCGAGCTTCATCTTTCATCTACAAGAAACCAGAAAACATAAGAATAAGCCCTGACTTCCTTTTTAAACTTTAACATATCTAGCATCCCCAACGAAAAGAGCAACTCTCATCCAAGAAAATGGACAAAGTGAACGTTTGGGACTGCCAAATGTGTTCAGTTCAAAGTATTTGAAATATTAAAGATGAGTGTTAAGAGCAGACATATTAAATTAGATTTTGTTTCCCCTAAATATTCCAAATAATCAAGTCAGTATTTAACCTGTTAACCCGTGGGAGGACTCCGGCAAGGCCCAAGACTGGTTGCTTACTGAAGGTAAGCAGGGTTGAGCTTGGTTAGTACCTGGATGGGAGACCTCCTGGGAAAACTAGGATGGTGCTGAGGTGTTAGTAAGGCCTGTAGGGGGTGCTCACCCTGTGGTTTGTGTGGGTCCTAACGCCTCAGTATAGTGATTGGGACACTATACTGTCAAAAAGCAGGATGAGACGTTAAACCGAGGTCCCTCTGTAATGACTCTCTGTGGTCATTAAGGATGTCCTTCGAAAGAGTAGTGGTGTAACCCAGGCATCCTAAATTTGCACATTGGCCTCTGTCCATACAATACAATACAATTTTATTTGTATAGCACATTTAAAAACAACTGACGTTGACCAAAGTGCTTAACAAAAGCAATAAAAAAGGTAGACAATACATGCACGAAACCAACAAATACACATCAAAGAGAAAAAAACTGACACATCAAGGTATATTAAAAGCTAGTGAAAAGAGGTGTGTTTTCAGAGAAGTCTTAAAAAGTGTCAGAGTTTGGGCAGATCTGATATTTGAGGGTAGGCTATTCCATAGCTTGGGTCTATAAGCTGCGAAAGCACGGTCACCCCTATTTTTTAATCTAGTCCTGGGGACAGAAAGTAAGTTCGAATCCCCCGATCTTAGTGATCTTGACTTAGATTCTGGGTGAAGCAGTTCAGATAGGTACTGGGGAGCTAAATTCTGTAAAGATTTAAAAACAAAAAGCAAAACTTTAAAATCTATTCGGAATTTAATCGGTAGCCAGTGAAGTGAGATCAGAACCGGAGTAATATGTTCAAATTTACGTTTTCCTTTGAGGAGGCGTGCAGCTGCATTTTGGACTAATTGTAGACGGGTGATATGTTTCTGAGGAACTCCAATATATAAAGAATTACAATAGTCCAATCTGGATGTTACAAAAGCATGCATAGCTATCTCAAAGTGTTTACCAGACAAAAATGGCTTAACCTTAGATAAGAGACGAAGATGAAAGAATTTTACCAGGATTTTACCACAGCACTTATCTGCTTTTCAAGGTTAATTTTGTTATCAATCCAGACCCCCAGATTCCGAATACAGGTGGTACTGTAAGGTGACAACGTTTGAAGGTCACAAGCATGTGTACTACGATCACTGGGGCCAAACAGGATCATTTCCGTCTTGTTTTCATTCAGACTCAAAAAGTTACCAGTAAGCCATAGTTTCAGTTCATCTATATAGTCCAGTAGTAGCTTTAAGGCAGACTTGTCATCACGTTTTAGGGGCAAGTAAATTTGGGTATCATCGGCGTACAGGTGAAAAGAAACTTCATGTTTAGTTAAAATAGAACCCAGAGGTAACATATACAAATTAAATAGTTCTGGCCCAAGGATAGAACCCTGCGGAACGCCGGACCCAAGTTTCATTTTAGATGAGCACTGTTCCCCGATGCGAGTCTGTCCATCATCATGGCCTCCTAATCATCCCCATATACACCCCCATATATCCCCATGTAACCGGGTTACATGTAAACTAGATGTTCCCTTTCGAAGTGAAACTTCAACAAGCATGGAGTTGGGAATGCCTACCTCACCAAGCTGTGAATATGCACAAACATAGTGAGCATAGCATAAATTGAGCAGTCATATGCTGCTCAGTGGAGCCACTCCCTAAGCCAATACCTCCCAATAGTAATGAAAAGATACCTAAGCTTGTATGCTCTGTCTATATAGCAAGGGAAGTCCCGGTCTTTACAACCTTCCTCCATCCCTTGCAGACAGCTCTAAAGAAATGCTTAGCCATGTCAGCAGCTTGACAAAGCCTTAAGCGAGTAGCTTACCATAGGGAGTGTATTAACTACGCCTTAACTATTAACTACTACGGAGAATGCAACCCTTAAATTCATGAGAAGGGATTCAAACACAAGAGCGGAATAAGTCATTGAATCATTCATTCATTAAAAATTTTAAATTGACTGTAGGAATTAACATTTTGTCAGACCCTCTAGTAAATTACAGGTTATTTTGTTTAGTTGTCTTCAGAATCGTGAGACGTGATCTCTGTTTGAAACAAAAAAAAATTGTGATTCTCAATTTATCCAGAATTGTGCAGCTCTAATCCCTGCAGAGTTCATATCCAACACACCTGTCTGTAATTATCAAGTGCTCCTGAACACATTAAAGACCACCAAAATGGTATATATAAAGGACATGAATTTTCTTGGTGAGATTTCCAGGTCTTTCCCCAACCCTCCCTAATACATGGTTCGGGACTCACAGATACAAATTCATACCTATGGGCAATAGACCTTATTCAGAGCAGCGCTATGACAGGTATGAAAGCGAGTCTGTTAGGCATAAACTTACCGTGTGTTCAATGGATTCCACTGTAAAAAACTGTATAAAGGTTCTAGATCACTTAGAACTCTGGTGCTAAGAGTACGTAAAACATGCTGCTGCATTAATAGACATAGATAAGATCTATCACCAAGACAAATGTACTGCTGCTGCTCCAAAGAGCCATGACAACCTCATGTTTGTCAGTCCCTCCAGGACTGACTTTCTGTATTCGCTCTGCATCATCACTGTTTGTTTTTAAATCTTTGCTAAAAACTCATTTGTTTAAATTGGCATATAATCAATGAGGAAGTTGTATTGTATTGTGTTTTTATTGTTTTTAATTATATTGTATTGCTTTGTTCTGTTTTCATTGTGCAGCACATTGGACAACCTAGGTTGTGATTAATAGTGCTATATAAATAAAATTGACAATTATCAAAATTTGCAGCTATATTTGCGGCATTTCTGTTTTTCTGTTTTTTGCAGTGAAAATATATCACAGACAACATTCTTCTAACAATTGTATTACTTTTCTGACCTCAAGAAACATTGAACTCTGTAATTTTTAAAAAGAGAACACAAAGAGAAACAAAAAGTTAAATGTATGTGTTGTCCCAGGGCTCGAGACTAACGGCGTCCTATCGTCCTGGGGACGATAGAAAATGTGTTTAGGACGAACAGAAATATTTTCCAGGACGCCTACAGGACGAAAAACATTTTTGTATGTGTGTTCATTTATTACTAGCCTATTAGGCTAACTAACTTATGCCAAATGCCAAAATTAACCGACCAAGCGCTGACTACAACGGAGCGCGTCTTCTCATGCTGTTACTATAGTTACTGGCCGGCTACTCACCCGGAGACTTGTTCCGCGGTACATCTATCAAATGGCTTAATGACATCGCAAATATGTTGCGCTGGTTAAACAACGGATATTCAATGAATAAAGAATAGACAAAAATGTTAGATAGTGACGATTTAGGAAAAGATCCAGTCAGAGATGTCCTGCGTTTGTGGTAGATGCCCACATTTGTACTGTAACGTGCTGATCTACCCAGCGGCACACGAGTTGGCATGCACTGCATGTCTCATAAAACGTTAAAAAATGTAAACGTCTGGGAGAATGAGTAGAGCGTACATGAGCGCACATCTGAATAAGAGTGACGACGCAAAAAAAAGCTCTATTCGGTGCGGTTTTCTGTTCGCGCACACGCGACCGAAGCGTCCAGCCACAGACACAGCGCGCGAGGACTGAATTGAGCTCTCTTTCGTGTCTGAATGGACAAAAAACACACAACATTATGTCTAAATGTCCGTTTTGGAGAGTAGCCTTAACTTAAACTATGTCGGTTATGTCTTGAACAGTTGAGAGTGTATCGAATGTGCATCAGTGGATTTGGATCAGCAGCATGTCATTGGACATGATCCGATGTCTTAAAGTGACAGTGGGCAATAAACCTAATGCGGTCTGTGTCCTTAATATTGATCAAGCAACAAAAGAAAAAGAGAAAAGCATTCACTGCTCGTTAATAGCTTTAATAAGGATTCATTATATTTAATTCATACAAATAAATATGTCTGCTGCTTGAAAAAATAAAGAATGATGTATGCAAGTTAAAAAGAATGCATATATCATTAATTGGAAAGAAGACTGTTCTATTCTAGGAAAAGTGGTTTTATTAAATTAAGATATTTTTTAAGTCACAGTAGTTAAATCTGCATCTGTATTGCATGTTCAAACTTTAAAATCATTCATATTAAAAGGTTAATGTTTTCTCCGGCACAAAGACCTCAGTCAGTACAAAGACTGAGACGGAGACACAGATTTTTCCCCAAATTCTGTGTTCTAGAGAAGTCATATTACACTTTTTTTAAAGCCCTTTCTCTTAATAACACATTTCCAGATGATCAGCTATGACACATTACCACTTTGAGATGTAGTCACCAGTATGTATTTGTTGTTTAATCCAACCATGTAAAAAAAAAAAATATATATATATATATATAGCTGCGAGCAGCGATTACGGGCCCAAGCCGGTGGCACCGCAACCCCACCGGCTTTGGCCCTTCATTGCTGCTCGCAGCTATATTTATATATATATATATATATATATATATATATATATATAAAGCCGGTGGCACCGCCACCCTGGTGCCTTTAGGGTTATTGTGCACGACGTGACACAAAATATCTGCTCGCTATCTGCCGAACGGCTCTGGTAGTTCCGCTTCAGCACTGATGATGTTGTAGAAATAGTGCGCTCTGGTTGGTCTGGATTATTCTGGAATTTTTATTTTATACAGAAATAAGTTATTTATAATTCAGATGAGAATAAAGTTAGTGTTGATTAAAATGAAGGAAAACAAATATATTGATCTGAAATATAGAACATTAATTTTAAATTGATTTAGGTTCAATTACCAAACATACAATCTTAATTTAATTTAAAGCAAACAATACATTTAAAATATATTGGTTGTATGCACTTTTTTTTTTATAAAAGAAGATATATATCCAAAAAGACAAGGCCTTAAAGGGTTAAACTCTTGTCACTGTAACAGACACAATCTCTCTCTCTCTCTCTCTCTCTCTCTCTCTCTCTCACACACACACACACACACACACACGTCAAGTCACTTACATTTTAGATGCAATATTGAATAAGCAGAAAAATCGGATTTTCTGCTCTGAAAATATAAATAAGCATAAAAATTGAATAAGCACTTTGAATATTCTAAACAGAATAAGCACTAGTCGCTAATGAATAAGTACTTGTACTTAATGGAATAGATACTAGTATCTAAAAAATAAGTACTAGTAGCATGAAAATAGAGACTAGTAGGTTAAAATGATTACATGTTAAAACGGCTTGCCATATTGGCTCAGAGAGAGACAGAGAGAGGCTCACCATATTCAAACCAAAATATCTGACTTCCTCTTGGTCTGAGCTAATTACGGTAAATTAGAAAGTTGTCCGGCTCGAAGAGTACAATATACATATCGAGTTTTGTTACTGTAGATAAAACTAACCCCCCCACTTTTGTCAAAAGCATTTAGAAAGTGACACACTTCTTGCTGCCAGTTGGTGGCGCTATAACTTTGACTCACAATAGTTACATCCATCTGATCGGCCTTCCTAAACCCATAATAGCCGACTTCCTAATTTTAAATTTATTTAGGTTCAATTACCAAACATACAATCTTAATTTAATTTAAAGCAAACAATACATTTACAATATATGGGTTGAATGCACATTTTGTAATAAAAAAAGAGATATATATCCAAAAAGACAAGGCCTTAAAGGGTTAAACTCTTGTCACTGTAACAGACACAATCTCTCTCACACACACGTCAAGTCACTTACATTTTAGATGCAATATTGACTTTTTTTCAGTTTTAGCAGCGAAAATAGTTAAATAAAGATCACAGCAGAACCATTGCGCATCTCACAGCAACGTGTTTTCTCATTACTGAATGATTCAGCATTTTGAACGAATTGGTTGACTCAAAGATTCAATGACCAATCCATAAACATCTGTCTCATTCATGAATGACTCAGTCGTTCGAACGAATCGTTTGAACGAATGAATCAATGACTCGCTCATTAACATGGTCGCCTGGCGACACCTAATGACGGTTTAGTGTTATGTTTAAAAGTATCATTCTTTCCAACGATTTTTAATTGACTTATATTTAAAACAATCTCATAACATGATTTAATGCATTGTTATTTTTCAGTGTAAACGATTTAATTTGATCAGCCCTACCTAGGGTAAAAGCCATATAGTGTCTTATCATTTTAAATAATTGAATTTATTGATCAAATTTACAAATTAAAAATGAAAGATGAAGAATACATTTAATAAGACTAGACTGGGGTGCCCTGCATATATTACAATATGCAGATTTAAATATACCATTGCCCCCCACCGTCAATTTGATGTGTGTGTGTGTGTGTGTGTGTGTGTGTGTGTGTGTGTGTGTGTGTGTGTGTGTGTGTGTGTGTGTGTGTGTGTGTGTGTGTTTAATAAAATCATTTAGTCACTACAATTAAAATCTGAACGTGTTTGCTTACTAAATTGTGAGCTGAACGAAAGTTGCAGCAAAGATCAGCAACCGGAGTCAAATTTCATTAATCACGAGTCGAGAGTGAGCGTCTCTCTCTGCTGTGTTATGCTGCATCACACGGGCATTCATAACGCTGCGCGTCCACGACGATGAGCGAGCACAACAGAGTGAACGTTTTTTAGTTCATTCCTACTTCATAGGAATTCCCTCGAGCGCTCTGCACGCGCCACCATTATCAATGTCCATGTGGACGTCCGCGATCGAACAGTGGAAACATTGGCTACTCCGTCATTTTATTCAAGAAGATCATTCAAACTGCAAAGTGTTTACTTATATTTTTGGATACTCGCAATCAAACACAACATTGTGATTTTGTAAAATACATTCAAGAAATCCGCCCCCGATATGGGGCTTCTTTTAAAATGAAACGAAAATGCTCACGGCTGCACGGGCATCCATAACGGTGCGCGTCCACGCCGAGGAACGAGCAGAACAGAGTGAATGTTGTTTAGTTCATTCCTACTTCCATAGGATTTAATTGAAAACTCTCGCTGTACTCCGCACCCTTGTTAATGTCTTGTGGGGACGTCCGTTACTTTCGCTTTCAAGTTAGCGATTTTAAAGCCCCCAGCGGTGTCACGGTGGGAAAATATTCCCATAGTAGCGTCCCTATAATTTAATACAATTTGCCTACCTGATTTTGAACACAAGAGGGCAGTAAAGCACTATGAATGATTTTTTTTTTTGGCTAAACAACCATTCTGACTGTTTTTAAACTTAAACATAAATCTTAAATTGAAAAAAAGGAATACAATGGGTTTAGTTCTAATATTAGTATAATTTTATAGAAAAATAAATGGTGTATAATTACATTTTAGAAAGATATGAGACATTTCCTGATTATTTTTTTGACATAATCCCTCGCCATAGCAAAACCGTTTGAGATATTCAATATCCGTTCACAATTTAGCATCTTTAATGTATTTTCATCAAGTTGAAAAAGTTTTGTAACTGTAGATGAAACTAACCCCCCCACTTTTGTCAAAAGGTGGCGCTACTGAGTCCCTGCACCACGCCCGTTTCTGAAACTTTGCACATGTCTACTGGCTAATAAATGTGATCTGTCTGTCGAGTTTCATGCAATTTCAAGCAATTTCAGGCATGCTAAGAGTCTCAAAAGCATCCTAAAAGAATTTTAAAGTTTGATGCGTTGCCACGGCAACAGTATCAAAGATATCAATAATCCTTTCACAGGTCTACATCTGCCGTGTATTTACATTATACAGATGAAGTTTGAAGCAAATCGGGTTAAAATAAGAGGGTGATTTCAAAGCATTTTGAAAGTGACACACTTCCTGCTGCCAGTTGGTGGCGCTATAACTTTGACTCACAATAGTCACATCCATGTGATCGGCCTCTTACAGCGAACACACTGGTGAAGTTTCATTACGATCAGCTAATGTATGCTGAAGTTATAACACACTTCCTGTTTCACGTTTCTCGCCATAAATTTGTTTCCTCGCCACGGCCAGACCGTTTGAGATATCAAAAATCCCCTGGCAATTTTTCATCCTCAATGTCTTGACTTCATGCTGACCGAGTTTCGTGGCATTTCTTTGAATTCTCTAGGAGAAGTACTTTAAATTCCATTGCATGCGTTTAACAAACAACCCTAAATAGCCGACTTCCTGTTGGGCTGGGGTAAAAAGTAAGAGCATGAAGTATATATGAACCGATGAGATCTATATGTGTACCGAGTTTCATATTATTACATGCAAGTGTGTTTGATTTATAGACCAAGTTTTCGGACCCCGTTCCAGGGGGCGCTGTCGAGCCCCCCTGCTACGCCCGGGTACCATCTTCAGCCCGGCCCTGATGGCCGCGGGTTCTGACCTGTGTGCAAAGTTTCAAGAGTTTTCGAGCACGTTAAGGGCCCCAAAACCTTGAAAAACAATTTAAAAAGCATTTTCACTCAACAGACAACCCCCTCACCCCCCACACACACACATAGATGCAGAGACAGAGAGAGAGGGAGGGAGAAAATCCTCCTGAAAATCACATTCAAACCAAAATATCTGACTTCCTGTCGATCCGAGCTAGTGAGTGTAAATTAGAAAGTTGTCCGGCTCGAGGAGAACAATATACGTACCTATTTTTGTTACTGTAGGTAAAACTAATACCCCATTTTTGACTAAAGGTGGCGCTACTGAGCCCCTGCACCACGCCCGTTTCTGAAACTTTACACATGTCTACTGGCTAATAAATGTGATGTGTCTGTCGAGTTTCATGCAATTTCAAGCATGTTAAGAGTCTCAAAAGCATCAACAAAGAATAATAAAGTTTGATGCGTTGCCACGGCAACAGTATCTAAGATATCAATAATCCTTTCACAGGTCTACATCTGCCGTGTGTTTACATTATACACATAAAGTTTGAAGAAAATCGGGTAAAAATAAGAGGGTGATTTCAAGGCATTTAGAAAGTGACACACTTCCTGCTGCCAGTTGGTGGCGCTATAACTTTGACTCACAATAGTCACATCCATGTGATCGGCCTCTTACAGCGAACACACTGTTGAAGTTTCATCAAGATCAGTTAATGTATGCAGAAGTTATAACACACTTCCTGTTTCCATTATTCGCCATAAATTCGTTTCCTCGCCACGGCCAAACCGTTCGAGATATCAAAAATCCCCTGGCAATTTTTCATCCTCAGTGTCTTGACTTCATGCACACCGAGTTTGGAGACGAACGGGCGGGGGAATTCCCTAGGAGAAGTGTTTCAAATTCCTGAGCATGCGTTTCCAAACAACCCTAAATAGCCGACTTCCTGTTGGGCTGGGGTAAAACTTAGAGCACGAAAGTTGTTCGGCCCGATGAGATATATAAGTGTAGCGAGTTTCAGATTATTACATGCAAGCGTGTTTGATATATGGACAAGTGTTCAAACCCGGTTCCAGGTGGCGCTGTCGAGCCCCCCTGCCACGCCCGGGTACCAGCTTCAGCCCGGCCCTGATGGCCGCGGGTTCTGACCCGTGTGCAAAGTTTCAAGCGTTTTCGAGCATGTTAAGTGCCCCAAAAGTGCCCAAAAGGTAGTAAAATAATAATAAATATAGCTGCGAGCAGCGATTACGGGCCCAAGCCGGTGGCACCGCAACCCCGGTGCCTTTAGTTACCTAAAGGCACCGGGGTGGCGGTGCCGCCGGCTTTGGCCCTTCATCGCTGCTCGCAGCTATATTTATATATATATATATAAAGCCGGTGGAACCGCCACCCTGGTGCCTTTAGGGTTATTGTGCACAACGTGACACAAAATATCTGCTAGCTATCTGCCGAACGGCTCTGGTAGTTCCGCTTCAGCACTGATGATGTTGTAGAAATAGTGTGCTCTGGTTGGTCTGGATTATTCGGGATTTTTTATTTTATACAGAAATAAGTTATTTATAATTCAGATGAGAATAAAGTTAGTGTTGATTAAAATAAAGGAAAACAAATATATTGATCTGAAATATAGCACATTAATTTGAAATTTATTTAGGTTCAAAAACCAAACATACAATCTTAATTTAATTTAAAGCAAACAATACATTTAAAATATATGGGTTGTATGCACATTTTTTTTTATATAAAAAAAAGATATATATCCAAAAAGACAAGGCCTTAAAGGGTTAAACTAATAAGCACTTTGAATATTCTAAACAGAATAAGCACTAGTCGCTAATGAATAAGTACTAGTACTTAATGGAATAGATACTAGTATCTAAAAAATAAGTACTAGTAGCATGAAAATAGAGACTAGTAGGTTAAAATAATTAAATGTTAAAACGGCTTGCCATATTGGCTCAGAGAGAGAGAGAGAAAATGACCTTTTAGATACTAGTACCTATTAATAGATACTAGTATTTATTCAATAAATACTAGTACTAAGTCATTAGATACTAGTACCTATTAAATAGATACCAGTACTTATTCATTAGCTACTAATACGCATTCAAAAGAATATCAAAAGAATAAGCACTAGTATCTAAAGAATAGGCACTAGTACTAAAGAATAAGCACTAGTCGCTAATAAATAAGTACTAGTACTTAATGGAATAGATACTAGTATCTAAAAAATAAGTACTAGAAGCATGAAAATAGAGACTAGAAGGTTAAAATGATTAAATGTTAAAACGGCTTGCCATTATGGCTCAGAGAGAGAGAGAGAGAGAAAATGACCATATTCAAACCACCATATTCAACTTCCTCTTGGTCTGAGCTAATGACAGTTAATTAGAAAGTTGTCCGACTTGATCTGAACAATATGTGTACCGAGTTTTATGATTGTAGGTAAAACTATAAAACTAACCCCCCCCCACTTTTGTCAAAAGGTGGCGCTACTGAGTCCCTGCACCACACCCGTTTCTGAAACTTTGCACATGTCTACTGGCTAATAAATGTGATCTGTCTGTCGAGTGTCATGCAATTTTAAGCAATTTCAGGCATGCTTAGAGTCTCAAAAGCATCCAAAAAGAATATTAAAGTTTGATGCGTTGCCATGGCAATGGTATCTAAGACATCAATAATCCTTTCACAGGTCTACATCTGGAGAGTGTCTACATTATACACATCAAGTTTGAAGCAAATCGGGTAAAAATAAGAGGGTGATTTCAAAGCATTTTGAAAGTGACACACTTCCTGCTGCCAGTTGGTGGCGCTATAACTTTGACTCACAATAGTCACATCCATGTGATCGGCCTCTTACAGCGAACATACTGCTGAAGTTTCATCAAGATCAGTTAATGTATGCAGAAGTTATAACACACTTCCTGTTTCCATTATTCGCCATAAATTAGTTTCCTCGCCACGGCCAAACCGTTCGAGATATCAAAAATTCCCTGGCAATTTTTCATCCTCAATGTCTTGACATCATGCTGACCGAGTTTCGTTGCGATTGGTTGAATTCTCTAGGAGGAGTATATCGAATTCCAGGGGCATACGCTTCCAAACAAACCATAATAGCCGACTTCCTGTTGGGCTGGGGTAAAAAGTAAAAGTACAAAGGATATATGAACCGATGAGATCTATATGTCTACCGAGTTTCATATTATTACATGCAAGCGTGTTTGATTTATGGACCAAGTTTTCGCACCCCTTTCCAGGGGGCGCTGTCGAGCCCCCCTGCCACGCCCGGGTACCATCTTCAGCCCGCCCCTGATGGCCGCGGGTTCTGACCTGTGTGCAAAGTTTAAAGAGTTTTCGTGCACGTTAAGAGCCCCAAAAGTGCCCGAATAGTCGTTAGAATAATAATAATAAATATAGCTGCGAGCAGCGATTACGGGCCCAAGCCGGTGGCACCGCAACCCCGGTGCCTTTAGTTACCTAAAGGCACCGGAGTGGCGGTGCCGCCGGCTTTGGCCCTTCATCGCTGCTCGCAGCTATATTTATATATATATATATATATATATATATATATATATATATATATATATAAACAAGCCGGTGGCACCGCCACCCCGGTGCCTTTAGGGTTACTGTGCATGACGGGCAATATCGTAACTCCGCTTTGACCTTTGAGAAGATGTGTGCTGTAGAGCTTGCATTGGTGTGGGCTCTGCAAAAGTGTGCATTGAGGGCACATATCAACCACAAAGTATGCGTGAGCAACCTTCTGAAACCTAAAATGAAAAATGAGACACCCTACGGTCTCATGGACTTAATGCACACATGAAATAAGTACACAAGTTTGAAAGTTATATGAAGTGTGCCAAGACAGAATATTACTTGCCTGATCTGATTAGAAAAATAGTTGGTGTGTGTGTGTGTGTGTGTGTGTGTGTGTGTGTGTGTGTGTGTGTGTGTGTGTGAGGCGTGATTGAACAATGTAGACATAAAAACATACCCCGTCCTTTTGTTCATACAGGACATTATTCAAACTGCAAAGTGTTTACTTATATTTGTGTACAATCACAATAAAACACAACATTGTGCTTTTGTCAAACTGTAAACTACAACTGTCACCCAACCGAAATCTCTTACACACACACACACACACACACATAGTTTAAAAGCAAAAAAAATCTTTTGGACATTCATCATATTGCATTGGTTTTCATTTATTGTCCTCGATCAGAGCCCTAATCTGTTTATTTTTTCAGTTACACATTCTACATTGATTAAAAAAGAAAAATCAAATGTGTTTTTATTTTATACATAAATAAATAATCTATCATTCAGATGAGAATAAAGTTAGTGTTAGTTCAAATTTTAAGGAAAACAAATATATGATCTGAAATATAGCACATTCATTTATAATTCATTCAGGTTCAATTACCAAACATACAAATCTCAATGTAATTTAAAGCAAACAATACATTTAAAATACATGGGTTGTATGCTATTTTTTTTTTATATAAAAAGATATATATCCAAAAAGACAAGGCCTAAACTTTAACAAGGGTTAAACAATCACTGTAACAGACACAATCACACACACACACACACACACACACGTCAAATCACTTACATTTTAGATGCAATATTGACTTTTTTTTCTGTTTCAGCAGCGAAAATAGTTAAACAAAGATCACAGCAGAACCATCGAGCATCTCACAGCAACGCGTTCTCATTACTGAATGATTCAGCATTTTGAACGAATCGGTTGACTCAAAGATTCAACGACCAATCCATAATCTGTCTCATTCATGAATGACTCAGCCGTTCGAACGAATCGTTTGAACGAATGAATCAATGACTCGCTCATTAAGACGGTCGCCTGGCGGCACCTAATGACGGTTTAGTGATATTAAAAGTATCATTCTTTCCAACGATTGTTAATTAACTCATATTTGAAACATAAGCTATATATATATATATATATATATATATATATATATACACACATATATATACACACACATATATATATACACAAAAATAAAATAAAAACACATTTGAAGCGTGTTTGCTTACTAAATTGTGAGCGGAACGAAAGTTGCAGCAAATATCAGCAACAGGAGTCAAATTTCATTAATCACGAGAGTGAAGAGCTGACTGAAAAGATGATGACGGAATAGGCTATTTTATGTAAAAGCCCCTATTTAAGCGAATCTATCATTGTACTCTTTTGTTGTTGTGTTTTCCGTGAAAAATAATAGACTATTGAACTCACAATTCAAGCAATCGGCCCCGTTATTGCACTAATTTTAAAGTGACACTAAAAAGTATGCGGCTGCACTGGCATTCATAACGGTGCGCGTCCATGGCGACGAGCGAGCAGAACAGAGCGAACGTTTTTTAGTTCATTCCTACTTCCATAGGAATTCCCTCAAGCGCTCTGCAAGCGCAACCCTTATCAATGTCCGTGTGGACGTCCGTATTTAAAAGCTCTCGGTCCTCAGTCACATGCTTGCCAAATATATGTATAAATATCATTTTGGACACAAGAGGGCAGTATGGCCCTATGTATAATTTTGTATAATAACTATCACTCGAAGAGCCCCTCCCCACACAGACACACACACACACACAGTTCGCCCGCGCCTCTCTCTCACACGCACACACACACACACACACACACACTCCAGCATTGCAATCTTGAGATCGCAGCTTGTTCATTATGCTGCGTTCACACCAAACTTTTATACTCTTTTGTTGTTGTGGTTTCCATGAAGAATAATAGGCTATTGAACTCACAATTCAAGCAATCGGCCCCAGAAAAGGCGCTAATTTTAAAATGAAACTAACGGCTGCACGGGCATTCATAACGGTGCGCGTCCACGGCGATGAGCGAGCAGAACTTCCATAGGAATTCCCTCGAGCGCTCTGCACGTGGCCATTATCAATGTCCCGTATTTAAAAGCTCTCGGTCCTCAGTCACATACCAAATATATGTATAATGTATATATAAATATAATTTTGGACACAAGAGGGCAGTATGGCCCTATGTATAATTTTGTGTTTAAACTAAAAGAGCCCCTCCCCCCCTCCCCACACAGACACAGACACACACACACACGAATGGCAGGGTGCATTCTCTCTGTCAGAGGGAGAGGGAGAGAAAATTCTCAGAAACATCCACATTCAAACCAAAATATCTAACTTCCTCTTGGTCTGAGCTAATGACAGTTAATTAGAAAGTTGTCCGGCTTGATCTGAACCATATGCATACCTGTGTCTGTCGAGTTTCATGCAATTTCAAGCATGCTAAGAGTCTCAAAAGCATCAAACAAGAATATTAAAGTTTGATGTGTTGCCACGGCAACAGTATCTAAGATATCAATAATCCTTTCACAGGTCTACATCTGCCGTGTGTTTACATTATACACATAAAGTTTGAAGCAAATCGGGTAAAAATAAGAGGGTGATTTCAAAGCATTTAGGAAGTGACACACTTCCTGCTGCCAGTTGGTGGCGCTATAACTTTGACTCACAATAGTCACATCCATGTGATCGGGCTCTTACAACGAACACACTGTTGAAGTTTCATCAAGATCAGTTAATGTATGCAGTAGTTATGACACACTTCCTGTTTCACGTTTCTCGCCATAATTTTGTTTCCTCGCCACGGCCAAACCGCTCGAGATATCAAAAATCCCCTCGCAAACTTTCATCCTCAATGTCTTGACTTCATGCTGACCGAGTTTCGTGCCGTTTGTTTGAATTCTCTAGGAGGAGTATTTCACATTCCATTGCGTGTGTTTTACCAACAACCCTAAATAGCCCACTTCCTGTTGGGCTGGGGTAAAAAGTAAGAGTGTGAAGTATATATGAAACGAGGAGATCTACATGTGTACCGAGTTTCATATTATTACATGCAAGCGTGTTTGAGTTATGGACCATGTTTTCGGACCCCGTTCCAGGGGGCGCTGTCGAGCCCCCCTGCCACGCCCGGGTACCATCTTCAGCCCGGCCCTGATGGCCGCGGGTTCTGACATGTGTGCAAAGTTTCAGGAGTTTTTGAGCATGTTAAGGCCTCCAAAAGTGTCCAAAAGGTAGTAAAAAAATAATAAGAATAATAATAATAATAATAATAATAATAATAAATAATCCTAAGGAAAACAATAGGGCCTTCGCCCTTTGGGCTTGGGCCCTAATAATAATCCTAAGGAAAACAATAGGGCCTTCGCCCTTTGGGCTTGGGCCCTAATAATAATCCTAAGGAAAACAATAGGGCCTTCGCCTTTTCAAGGCTTGGGCCCTAATAAGTCGGAAGAATAATAATAATCCTTAGGAAAACAATAGGGCCTTCGCCTTTTCAAGGCTTGGGCCCTAATAATCCTTAGAAGAACAATAGGGCTCTGCGCCCTTTTAGGGCTTGGGCCCTAATAATAAATAATCCTAAGGAAAACAATAGGGCCTTCGCCTTTTCAAGGCTTGGGCCCTAAAAAGATTTGTTCGCCATTTTTTACCTATTTACAGATAACTACTTTGAATGGAGCTAACTAAATATAATATATATCATAAACACTTTAATGGTGTTTTTATGTGACTAACAACTAACAACTATAGGTGATATTAATAAAGTACAGAAACAACATTTTCATTTTGGGACGGTTGACATTCACTTTAGGACGGTTCAAATTGTTTATCAGGACGGTTTCAGGACGGAGGTGAAAAAAGTTAGTCTGGAGCCCTGTGTTGTCCTCTTAACCCTACTGTATCATAGAAACATGAATCATCATAAATCATCAACATGAACAAAATATTGGTGAGAAATCACTACTACATGAGAAAAATCATGTTAAAATGTATCAATTAATAATAGTAGAACAGACTTTTGAGGAACATTTATTTGTTAATCTCTTAATCACAATTTTCACCATTGTGTTTTGCCCCCTCAATAAAAATTACAGAACTTATCATAAAACTAAACATTTAAATATCATCTTACTAAGAACTATTATTGACAAATAGCATGACAAAGGATATTTGCATTTTATGCAAGTAATATCTGCTAACCTTTTATAAAAATCTAATTAATTTGCATTTTTGGCCATATAAATAATAACCCCACCAAATTGCAATTTTTGCTCAGTTTGGGCCTCTGAATAAAAAATTGAGATGTGTTTCCCTCCATATTCTCACTTCATAATACTATATGGGCAACAAAAGGCTCGTGTTTCAAGTATACTGTATAACAACACATAAAACAAACTTTTTTTATATTTTGTTTTAAGGCAGAACAAAGAGCTAATTTAAGTAATGAATACATACATGTTTGTGTAATGAATCATCAGAATCAGTCAGGTCCATTTGCAACAAGTTTATTATTAGAATAGTCGACAGGAAAAGGTCAGCCACAGGCAGAATGAACAGAGCAGGGCAGGCAAAGACGTGGTATAATCCAGGCAAAGGTTCAGAGGCAGGCAGCAAGCAAACAGAATCCAAATACAAGGCAGAGGGTCAATGGGCAGGCGGCAGGCAACGAGAGGATTGGATCGGATTGGATCAGATCAGATCAGATCAGGTCAGATCAGATCAGATCAGATCAGATCAGATCAGATCAGATCAGATCAGATCAGGTCAAACACAGGCGAAATGTTCACAACAGCAAAACAAGACTTCGCACTGGTTGTAGTGTGAGTGTGGTTTTTATGTGTGTAGGGAACGAGATGCAGGTGCATGAGTGATCAGTGATGGCAAGTGGATGCGGGATCAGTCCAGGAATGATGTACTATTGGAAATGTAGTTCGTAAGGGAAAGTCAGTATTCAGGTGAGGGCGCCCTCTGGCGGCCAGAGAGGGAGGTCATGGAATCTGTGATTGTGACAGTTTGTTAATAGAGGATTAGATTAGGACTCTGACTAATATGGTATAGCCTAATGGAAATGCAGATACTTATGCTTATAAGCTTAAATAACAAACACTTGATTTTTTTTTTTAAATTAGTCGTTTAGATTAGTCGACTAATCGAAAAATTAGTCGAAAGATTAGTCGTTAGAAAATTAGTCGTTAGTGGCAGCACTATTAATAATCTTATTCTTTCATTGGGCAAAAGTATTATAGGCCTAATATGCGCATCCCGTCCACAGAATGATGCGCTTGAAGCAACATGAAGTCATTGCGTGCAGCGCTTCACATTGAAAAGTGCAGAAAACAAGGGGAAGATATTGATGCTTAGTGTATCATATCTATGCAACAGTTTATTGAGCCTTTTATTTTAACAGTTGTAAATTTAATTTACTGTGCGCGTAAAGAACAATTCATGGTGCTCCGTACTCCATTGTGATCTAACAGACACCCGGGAGAAAGACTCATGATTTAGAACAGAAATAAACTCCAGCAAGATAAAGTACTTTTATGAAAAACCATAGACCTTTTTCTAGAAATAAAGTATAAAAACAGGAACATTGATCTTGGAGTGAGTTTCCTCGTGTTACTGTCGTAACCGAACGCGAAGCGCTGTTTGATTGCTGAATGGAGAATGACTGAGGACTGAGGAGAGATGAGTTTCCATTAACTTTAACGACTTAAATATTAATTTGTACCTCATATTAAGCTATCGAATGGCTTCAGAAGTCTTGGAATATAGTGCACGAAAACTTTATGGTGCTTTACAATATTTTGTATATCTTTAGTGGGGCTTAACAATAACAGAGAATAGTACGTACAATATTGGACGTCACTGAGAAGCTGCAGCCGCCCGCCATGTCTTCTCATAAAAAAAAAACAAAAAAAAACAACGTTGCATGCTCCGGCTGCGGCAGACTAATGCTGCCTGTTCAGGATTTACTGTGAGTTCGTGAAAATCGTGATAATCGAACACGGTTTTCGTGATAATTATATTTTAAACGATAATACTAACCGTCAGGACATTTTATCGTGGTTTATCGTGAAACCGGTAATCGTTCCATCCCTACTTTCAATACAGTTCACTTCGCATTGCGTCAGAGAATCTTTTCTGATCACTATGGTGAACGGCTGCATAACGCCGTGCTACTAGCACAGAACGAAGCCGTAGCCCGGGGGCACTCAGCGAGGCAGACTACTAGAATAAGGGACGTATGTCCAGAAAAGGCAGACTCGGGTCTGCTGACCAGAGTCTGAAGTCTAGAAAAACCCTTAGAGGGGGGTGCCTGGTCTAGGCTGACAGGACTTGTGCTTGAAGCGCTGGTACATCCAGGCTGTAGAACCTGATAAAGGTGAACGGTGAGGACCAGCCGGCCACCGAACAGATGTCAGCCATGGATATTCCGTTAGACCACGCTCAAAAGGAGGCCATTCCTCTTTTGGAGTGGGCCCTCACTCCTATGGAGCACTGCAAGTCCAGGGACTTGTAGGCTAGCACTATCACGTCCACTATCCAAAAGGAAAGTCTCTGCTTCGTAGCTGGCAGCCCCTTAGAGCGGCCTCCGAAGCACACAAATAGCTGCTTCGATTGCCTGAATTGACTGGAGCGCTCAATGTACACCCTATGGGCCCGGACCGGGCAGAGTGGGTGTGGTGTCTGATGACCCTCAGCGGAGGGGAGAGCAGAGACCGATATAATCTGTGCTCTAGGAGGGAATTGAGAGAACTTTTGGCACATAGCCTCATTTGAGTTTAAGGACCACTTTACTGTTGTTAGGCCCAAACTCAAGGCAGGAAGGGTCCAATGAGAGAGCCTGCGGATCACCAATTCGCTGGACCGATGCCAGAGCCAGCAGGAGAGCGGTCTTTAGCGAAAGAGGCCGAAGGTCGGCTGTCGAGAGCGGATCAAAGGGGGGGCCTCTGAGTGCCCTTAGAACAATGGACCCTGGAAGTGTTGGGACGAGGCAGGTTTAGCCTCCTGGCCCCTATGAGAAATCTGACCATCAGGTCATGTTTCCCAATTGATTGGGCATTTATAGGGGCGTGGTAAGCCATTCTCCTGGCTCTCCTGGTGGAGTCTCCATTCCCATGGGGGTGGTCTGTTCTGACGGTGGTTGACGCTGGCTTGGGGTGCTGCTGAGACGGCACTGTCTTAGGGCGACTGGAAGCAACTGAGGAGCTTGTCTTTTAGGCAGAAAATGCTGCATGTCTTGCGATGTCTTCTGCGCTGCTGTGAAGCGCTCCGCGAAGCTGTCCACTGCAGGACCGAACAAGCCCAAGGGGAGTCAAGGAAAGCTAAATATACTAAAATACTCAAATGTATTTGAAATACATTTATTTTATGCTAAGTATACTACAAATGCATTTACATATTTATATACTTAATATAAATACCCTGCAATTGTACTTTTAGTACTAAATTGGTATACTTAAAAGACTAATGAATTGTACTTATTGTTAATTGTTAATATTGTTAGTTAATTGTACTTAATGTACTTTTTGATATCCAGAAATAGTGCTGACGTTCAACTAAATATATACTATATAAGTATATTTATATTATAAGTATAATATAAGTATATTTGATTGTGTTAAAGTGGAACTATTGCAAGTATACTTTAAATATCTAGCATTTAATGACTGTTACTATACAGAGATCATACTATCCTTACTAATAGTAATATTAAAAACATTTTAAGACTTAATATTAAGAAATGTGCATTGTGCAATAAAGTACTCCAAATAAAGTTTAATTATAATATTTATATCAGTAAGTCTCAAGCAATATGTCTGTAAATATGTTAATGGATTTGAAGTATACTTAGTATGAAATAAATGTATACATTTTGGTATAGGTTTTTTTTCACTAAGGAAGATATGACGCATGGAACAAGCTGTTGTTGTTGAATGGTGTCAAATGAATGTCATGTCATTCTAAAATTCTCCTTCCACTAATTGTCTGGGAAGTGGAGCAGGACAACCTCCCACCGGTCCTTGTATCGGACTGTCATCCACACAGACACCTTGTTTTGGGCACGAGAAGGGGCGTTTTTACTGCTTATAAGCATATAAGCAGCATGGCACATCGGTTTGTGTGCTCGTCGTCTCCTAATTAGCACCTGAAATAGATAAATATTAATTCTGCGCTTTAAAACAAAGAAAAGAAGCAAAATAGGCGAATGGTTAGTATGCCAAACAGCAGGAAACAATTAAAGCAGTGTGTGTGTATGTCAAAAAATGTATTCAAATTCGAAGCTTTATGTTTATAAATAGGTACAAGCTACAACAACAATGGATGGCTATAGGATGAGAGAGTTTATTAAGTACCCACATTTTTACAACTCTAGCCTAAAAAGATTATAAAGAGTGCAAGAGAATGCTCAGTCCATTAGGCCTACACTGCATAAGCCTTATCTTTTGATAAATAATATTCCTATTATTTCTATTATTCCTACTATTATTCTATTTCTCTACTATTCCTATTATTAAAATCCTCCTATTGCTGAGATCAATTCAAGTGTTTCACGTTGTTCTCGTCCTTGTGTTTTGTGATTACCTTGTTTAGTTTGTTTTGAGATGGCTGTTTTATGATTTTATGGTGAAATTAGCGCTACTTAGAGAAAAAAAAAATTGATACAATATTAACAACAGCAAAAAAACGTCTCAGGTTACGACTGTAACCATAGTTCCCTGAGAAAGGGAACGAGACGATGCGTCATCGATGCTTTGGGAACGCCCCCAGCGTGAATGCGTCTGAGCATCAATGTCAACTAGTCCAATGGAAAGAATGAGCGTCACGGGCGGGTGACGTCATGACCAGGAAGGGATAAAGCACATCCGGTGAAAACCGGCATTAGCTTCAAAAATGTCGAAGCAAGCCGATCACAAGGATGCAGGAGTATGTGTAAGGATTCAGGGCGGATCTAATCCGTGGGGAATTTGCATATCATAATTAATAATTGGTAATTAATAATTATTCATACATGTTTGGAGTAGATCAGTCTTACATGTTAATAAATCTCCCGATAAGGGAGGATCTGTCATTTTACCTGCATGCATGCATGTGACTCCCTGAAATTAACCACAAGTTGATTGCAATTAATTACACAGACCACGTTTCACAAAACAGGTAAAATGAATTAGCTCAATTGTCAGGATAATATTTGTGGGGCTCCACAATATCATCTTACTTTATAGGATTTCAGGAAACGCAATTCTCTGGCCAGAAGAATTGGGTTTCCCGCCCTATGAACACATACTCTTTAAGGTATATTTAATTTTAGTAAGCTTGTAGCATAAGATCTTTGGCACTTAAGGGACTTGAAACTGAGCAAAGAGACAGTACATCAATCAAATGAATATATATTTAATTTAATAGAGGCATGACTACTTATGTATATACTACGGTTATACGGGATATATACTCACCGGCCACTTTATTAGGTACACCTGTCCAACTGCTCGTTAACACTTAATTTCTAAGCAGCCAATCACATGGCGGCAACTCTGTGCATTTAGGCATGTAGACATGGTCAAGACAATCTCCTGCAGTTCAAACCGAGCATCAGTATGGGGAAGAAAGTTGATTTGAGTGACTTTGAACGTGGCATGATTGTTGGTGCCAGAAGGGCTGGTCTGAGTATTTCAGAAACTGCTAATCTACTGGGATTTTCACGCACAACCATCTCTAGGGTTTACAGAGAATGGTCCGAAAAAGAAAAAACAACCAGTGAGTGGCAGTTCTGTGGGCGGAAATGCCTTGTTGATGCCAGAGGTCAGAGGAGAATGGCCAGACTGGTTCGAGCTGATAAAAGGGCAACAGTGACTGAAATAACCACTCGTTACAACCGAGGTATGCAGCAAAGCATTTGTCAAGCCACAACACGCACAACCTTGAGGCGGATGGGCTACAACAGCAGAAGACTCCACCGGGTACCACTCATCTCCACTACAAATAGGAAAAAGAGGCTACAATTTGCAAGAGCTCACCAAAATTGAACAGTTGAAGACTGGAAAAATGTTGCCTGGTCTGATGAGTCTCGATTTCTGTTGAGACATTCAGATGTTAGAGTCAGAATTTGGCGTAAACAGAATGAGAACATGGAACCATCATGCCTTGTTACCACTGTGCAGGCTGGTGGTGGTGGTGTAATGGTGTGGGGGATGTTTTCCTGGCACACTTTAGGCCCCTTAGTGCCAATTGGGCATCGTTTAAATGCCACGGCCTACCTGAGCATTGTTTCTGACCATGTCCATCCCTTTATGGCCACCATGTACCCATCCTCTGATGGCTACTTCCACCATGTCACAAAGCTCTAATCATTTCAAATTGGTTTCTTGAACATGACAATGAGTTCACTGTACTAAAATGGCCTCCACAGTCACCAGATCTCAACCCAATAGAGCATCTTTGGGATGTGGTGGAACGGGAGATTCGCATCATGGATGTGCAGCCGACAAATCTGCGGCAACTGTGTGATGCCATCATGTCAATATGGACCAAAGTCCCTGAGGAATGCTTCCAGCACCTTGTTGAATCTATGCCACGAAGAATTGAGGCAGTTCTGAAGGCAAAAGGGGGTCCAACCCGTTACTAGCATGGGGTACCTAATAAAGTGGCCGGTGAGTGTATGTATTTACAAAAACATAGACTTTAATGAACAATACAATAAGACATCAATGAACGAGAAATGCGTAAAGTTTGGACAATGGATAACTTACACGCGTGAGCGAGTAAGAGAGAGAGAGAGAGGGAGAGAGAGAGGGAGAGAGAGAGAGAGAGAGACAGCATGGGTACGATTTTTCCCTAGACTTTCACCTTTCTGTAACAACACGAAACACATAATCTTAATGCTTCTGAGAAGCTTCAAAAGAGATACTTGCACAAGTTTTGGTCTCTCTGTGTCCGGCATTCCTGCGGAGTCCTTTAAGAAGCGTCACGTGGTGCTGCTTGGCGCGCGTGTTGAACGGAGGTTCAGAGTCTTTGGGTAACATTACCAAAGGAAGATAGTTCGGCTAAGTTAGTTTCACTTCGTGGAAATGAACTGAGTCGACTACAGAAAACAAAACTTTGACTAACAAAAAAGAAATAAAGATCTCTACGGGGAAATCACGCGGAGTTAACGTTACATCTTTGCATGGCTGGTTAAGAAGCGCGTGCGTCGCTCGGTCCGGCGCGTCACGCGGTCACGTGCGCGTGTTTCTCCTTCAAAGCGAGCGCGCTCTTTTAAAGGTCCCTTGTAGATGGATTTGCTGAAGAGATATGTCACGCGGTTTTCTTTTCACTCGTCGATTGGATTTAAACACGGAGACTTATCTAAAACTGAAAAACACAAACGAAACTAGAAACAAATAAAAAGAAAGTCGAAGAGCTCGCCCGGAGGCGAGACGTTACATTATAACACGAGGACAAGGGAGGAAGAGAGCGGGGATACTGCCGCGTGATCTTGATCGTACGGAGTGGGTTTCCCCTCAGGGAGAACCCTCTGGTCCTGAGCCACCACTGTAAAGGTCTCACGTACAGCAGGTCAAAGGGTATCACATTGAACGCTGCTGCCCTGAGGCCTAACAGTCACTGTTTCAGAACAACACATGATGGCCCCTCAGGTCTGGGAGGAGATGTCTCAAAGCATTGAAGACGATCATCATCTCTAGGCAATTCATGTGCCAAGCGAGATGATGACTCCTCCAAAGCCCTGAGCTGAGCGGCCTTCCAATACCGCTCCCCAGCCGGTAATGGAAGCATCTGTCGAGATCACAACTCGATGGCAAAGAGCTCCCAACACGGGACCCTGGGCTAAGAACTAGTGTTTCCTCCATATAACCAAGGCGCGGAGACACCGCCGCGTGATCTTGATCATACGAAGTGGGTTTCCCCTCGGGGAGAACCCTCTGGTCCTGAGCCACCACTGTAAAGGTCTCATGTACAGCAGGCCAAAAGGTATCCCGTTGGACGCTGCTGCCACAAGACCCAACAGTCTCTCGAACTGTTTTACAGTGCGTGACTGGACTAGCCTCAGCTCTTTTGTGGCTGTTAGGATAGCAGCTACACGAACGGGCGACAGAGTGGCCCGCATCGTCACTGAATCCCATACCACACCAAGGAAAGTGGTTCTCTGTACTGGAGAAAGCACACTCTTCTTGGCATTGAGCCTCAACCCCAACATCTGTATATGAGCAAGAACGACACCTCAGTGCCGAACCGCCAACTGTTCTGATTCCGCTAGAATCAGCCAGTCATCTATGCAATTCAGAATGCGTATACACTGCAGCCTGGCGGGGCCAGAGCTGCGTCTACACACTTCGTGAATGTGCGGGGTGATAGAGCTAGACCGAAAGGAAGTGCCTGATACTGGTGTTCTTTGCCCCAAAGAAAACCTCAGGAACCTCCTGTGCTGAGGGAGGATGGAGATATGGAAGTATACGTCTTTTAGATCTATCATGACAAACCAGTCCTCGGATCTGATTTGAGTCACGATCTGTTTGAGTGTCAGCATCTTGGACTTGAGTTCCAGCACCAAACACTCCAACAGACGAAGATCTAGTATGTGACGCAGCTCTCCATCCTTTTTTGGAACAATGAGATAACGACTGTAAAGACCCGACGCAATGTCACGCCCAGCAGCCCCAGGGGGTTGGACATAGCGAGGGAGAGATTATCTTGTATCTTTCTCCATGATTCCCATCAAATTGCCATCCCTGAGAGATAAATCTGAGGCCCGACGGAGTTCTCAAACCCCATCGGGCCAAACTCCCTCACTTCTGTCCAAATACCACAGCAGGTCAGCCTGATATGCTTGCAGCACTGCTATAGTGTGCAAGCAGGCTCATGCTAGACCCACTGCCATATATGCTTTTCCCACTAGATTAAAAAATGGTTTTCTTTAATGGTTTAGTGAGAGAAGCCGACGCCTTCAGGGACGATACTGAACCGGGAGACAGATAGCTCGCAAGTGTCTGTTCTACCCGGGGTATTGCCCCATAGCCATACTCTCTTAACCCCCAAATATCTGAATATACATGAATGTGGGGCTAATAGATGAGTAAGGATTTTTCCATGATCTAGACAGCTCGCTGTGCAGATCGGGAAAAATGGAAGGCCCCGTGATGGAGGTGGAAAAATAGAGGGAAGGAAACTCGTTCAATTTATTTTAAGGACGAGTGCCCCCTTATTTCTGCTGGCCATTAAATATTTAATTTATCTACAGCCTTAGTAAACACCTCCACCAGCTTATTATTATTAATTTTTTTATATATAAATTTTTTATATATATTCACTTTATTTTATATATAATATATAAACTATCATATATATATATATTAGGGCTGTAACGATACGCGATATAAAATCGAAATCGCGATACTCAGGTCCACGATCCTGTATCGCGATGTGAGAAGGCAGAATCGCGATCACACCCCTTCCAACTCCCAGAGTTATCCTTCCTGTCCAGAACCAGGGCTCGAATTTCGGCGCGGGTATTGCGCATAATTCTAATCATTCCCGCAGGTCTCCCATTTATAATGGGGGAAATTCCCGCAATCGTAATCCACACAGATAATAAAATAAAATCATTCTTTTAACAACTATCTTCCAGACGCAATTTCACAAACAGCGTGAGTGTTCAGCGGTGTCGCGCGCTCTTCTATCTCTTCTCTCATAATGTGTTGTGCAAGGCAAGCATCAAGCGCTGCGGCGATAATACACACTCGCGTTTTGGAGTCGGGACCATAGACTGTAAGGTCGGGGCATGACGGAATATTCACTTGCACAATCGGGCCAGCAGTGCATCGTGACTGTCTTACCAGTTTAAACATTCAAGCGATTTTAAACTAATCAGTGCTCGCGCGCTCTCTGAGATTATTTTCTATGCGCACATTCATAGAAAATCCGCCTCAAAAACAGCTGGCTAGTAACTATTTTTCGCGGATTATATTGCTTTAGCACGCAAAATTGTCAATTTCGGTCTTTGTGAGTAGGCTATACTCTAAACATAGTCGGTTTTGTCTTTAATAAGCATAAACGCATGCCAGTATAATGAACACAGGATCCGTGCACTAGCTCTTAAAGTGACGGCAGCCATATGTGTCTGTCATTAATTTTGTTGTCAAAACAACAAAAGATGGCTTTAAGTTAAAGGAATCAGGATTAATAGCCTATGTATTTAATTTATTCAGGACTAAAATACTACCCAGTGTTATTTTCCATTTGATTACTTTATTCATATACTTTATGTATATGAATATTAGTGTTAAATACCTAGGAAAAAATGCCCCCCCTTTCTCCCCCTCAAACAAAAAAAAATCCTCCCCATGAGAATCATCTCCCCCCCGATTTTTCCCAAAACGAAATTCAGGCCCTGAGAACTACCACATCTTTAAATTACTATTAGTATTATTTGAAGTTAACATTATAAAATACGTAGACCTACACCACAAAACTAGTTGAGGACAAATTATTTAAAATTTGGCAATTTCAGCATTATGGACGTGAAATTTGCAGCCAAAACTTGAAATATAAATTCTCAGAAAGTGCATTAAATTAATCCTCAATTGACCGGCAACACGTCCAACATGCAGATGCATATCCTACGGCACCATCCCGAAATCAATTTAGTTGGAGTACAGAACACAGCCCAAAAGCAGCAGCCTACACTGCCTAGTATAGTTTAATAATTTGCATAGTTATTATTGTTCTTTGGTGTTTAGATTATACAGGTTTTTCCTAATGTTATTTAATAAAAATACCGTTTTTTTTCTTCTTCTCTCAAAATCTCTTTTTTTCACCACAAGCCCCGCCCCCTCAAGCCCCACCCAGTGATAGAATCGCGATACGAATCGAATCGTGGGTCAAAAATCGTGATACGAATCGAATCGTGGGTTTGGTGTATCGTTACAGCCCTAATATATATATATATAGGCTATATATATTTCTCATACGCTGGGGAAGAGATGGCAAATCCACTTCCCCCATGATTGTGTCACTTTCAATGCCCAGCACATCTACCTCCTCGGAGGTAGAGCACTGAAGCATTGATTTCTCTCCCCGGGCGGAAGAGACCGCAGCGCGGGCTTCCGATACCGGCGAGAGAGCACTGGATCCCTCGTGGAAAGGGAGGAGATAAGATCCGCGGACCCGTCTCCAACCCCGTAAAGAGATCCTACTCGCGATCCACAGGAATGCATTCTCCCCTGCACCCTGAGGATCGCGAGCCTGGCCACTTTCCTCGAAAAAAGCCAGGCGAGAGCGGAGCATGCGGAGCGGAAGCATCTCGCAATGCTGGCAATCACAGGGATTAAAGTGAAAAAAATTCTTCTGACTGAATTTTTTTTCAGGCCAAGTCATATTCCTGTAACTTTATTTAAATAGTCGAGACCAATAGCGTTTTAAGGGGAGATGTTTTAAACCGCTTTAATATTGCCAGTGTGCGTATTTTAAAAGCTATTTTAATCTATGAAAAACAATTACTTATCTTGACAAATAATCAACCATCTACATAACTTTTCAGTGCATGTTTTTATTTATCTTATAAGACCAAACAATGCTAAACTATGTTAATATATAGTTTGTTCCATGGCAAATCGTTTTGGCTGAGGGCAAAGTGAAGTTTCATAACTTTATATATTTAGGCTATTTAACTTTGTAGCCTATTAGAGAGCTGACTTATGTTTGACTGAATTGTAGAATAACCGGACTCGCGTCCTCGGGAGTTCGTTCTCCTGAGTCGAATTGGCAAGTCCGAACTACCAGGACGCAAGTCCGAAGTTTGCGTAGGCTACTTGGTAGGCTATTGAGAAACGGCCAATATTGACCCGCGTTCTGTTTTCTATCATGCGCCGTGCACGTTTGCGCGCTCGGGCTCGGACCGCAGCAAACGAGCTGTAGCCTGACATGCACTTCTCCAAAGATTAATTGAGTGAACACGGAGCAGTTTTTTCCGTGAGCGGGAATTGAAAACCCGGAGTGGACCGTAAGCGAAGTGATAACAGAATGCTTAGAGTGGAGAGAGGAACGTGCTTTCGCTCCACTCCAGGCTTTGATCACATCCCCCTCAGCAAGGTGAATACACCTCGTCTCTCCTTAATATAAGACCTATTCAAACTGTTCAAACTAAAATTAAGACATTTATCACACTATTTGAGAAATGAAAGCCTATTTACGGCCTTAAAATTATGAAAAGTTAATTTAAGACATAAGGATAGACGGGAACCCTGCAATTGACGGAAATCCCTCATAGACTCGCTGCAATTAACGGAAATCCGTTGTAGCGACGGAGAACTTTAATCCCTGCAATCAGCCCCCTCGAAGGCTGACACCGCATGCTCCACTCCCAAACAAACTACACAAAGCTCGTGTGTGTCCCCACCCGTTAAATAACGCGGGCAGGGAGAAGCACAGAGTTTGTAAAGTTGTTTCGCCATAACTCTTCCCAATAATATCGAACAGACAACAATAAATAGACAGAGACAGAGTAACACAGATCGCTTGCTGAGACACAGAAGCTAATGCCGGTTTTCACCGGATGTGCTTTATCCCTTCCTGGTCATGACGTCACCCGCCCGTGACGCTCATTCTTTCCATTGGACTAGTTGACATTGATGCTCAGATGCATTCACGCTGGGGGCATTCCCAAAGCGTTGATGACGCATCGCGAGTTCCCTCGAAAGGGAACAGTCTCATAACTATGTGTTCTACCTATGGGGTAGCATCGTGTTGTCATCGCAAATGGCAGACAAATCGGAGGATAGCGACAGACTGGGTGCTTTGATGTGGATTACTGCGCCTTGTACGGTGGATTTTTTCCATTCGAATCTGGCTCCATTTGGATCAAACCACTGGATTACAGCACCGCGTCCTGCGGAATTGTGTCAATATGACGATCGGAGGTTGCAGCAAGTGCAGCGGTGTAGAGGAACAATGAGTGCACGGCAGTTTGTTTCTTCAGCTGCTTGCAGACAAGGACGGACAGGGCTCCAGACTAACTTTTTGCCTTGGTTGCACTGGTGCGCCTAACTTTTTTGTTTAGGTGCACCAGCACAAAATTTAGGTGAACCCAAATGTTTCCTCGGCTCGCGTCGCCTTTAACGCCACAGTTTCAAGCTCAGCTTTTTATCATGCTCCATATACATGCATATATATTATGTAAATGATTTTAAACAAGAATAAGGTGTAGGTAAATACTTTTTTTTAATTTGAAGCACAATTATATTGTATACAAAACATTTTTTTGTGCTTCACTGAGCTGCCAAACTAACTATTTTGAGTCTCTAGCTCAGGCTCGGTAGGCTCACCGAGGAAGGACCAGGGCTTGGCATCTTACAGGGACTGGGGAGACGGGTGGCTGAAGTAGCTCCATGTCTGGGCTGTTGTCGGAGCATTGACCGGGGAGTAGGGATGGGTATCCATAAGGTTTTAACGGTATTACTACTCTTACCGATACTCCTTAGCGATCCGGTACTTTAACAGTATTCTTATCGGTTCTTTTTGTTTTATAAACAAAGATAAACAATTAAACAAAGATGCACATTATATAGGCCTACACAGTGCTTTAATTTCAGGAAGGTCTACTAACATTAGCTACTTTTCAAGTATGGTCTAAAAAGAAATCTAATAAAGTAATCAAATGTAAAATAACACTGCATATTTTATCATAGATAGATCATCCTTATTAAAGCTGAAGTTATTAATTCAAGAGCTGTGAATACAAGCCGGTCATTTTGACATATTTTTGTGTACATTTGATAGTTTAGACACGCACATGAAACCCAAAGTATAATTTGCTTGTCTCGTTACGTTCTGTTTTTAGAGCGCGCGTCGCCTTGGGAACAGCATCTCTTGTGCAGACTTTTGTGCTTTTAATAGCTCTTTTTATTATTAAACGCGTCCCGCAATTTAGCAACAGTAGCTGGACTGCATTTTACAACAATCACGAGCTGATTCTGTCGTTAAGTTTGAGTTTTAGGGAGAAGTGACAGCGCACTGCTGCGAATGGAAGGAAGCTGCGCCAGACCGAATGTGTCTGTAGTTTTTAATGGTTTTACCTCAATATATTTTTTTATAATCTTTGGAAGCCGAAATCTAAAACAGAATGAGACTAATATCACAGACCTAAAGTGTAACCAGGCTACGTTTGAATGTTTAGTTCTGCGTCGTCACTCATTAAGCAGAGCTGTCGTGTTTTGCGCGCTGTGGCTCCGCGTGAGAGATCTCTCTCTCTCTCTCTCTCTCTCTCTCTCTCTCTCTCTCTCTCTCTCTTGGACTGCGAATAGCAAAAATGGTGTAATATTATTATACACAGAAAAGGCTCGCAAGATAAATTCTTTTTTTTAATAACGTCTTTATAGTAATAATAAATAGTATGTGTATTTTCTTAATTTCTCCAGTAAGTTACCAACATCAGAACCGATCACGTCCGAGCTGATCGATACAGCGGTCTTTCAGAAGTTGAATACCAGGTTTCGGTACCCATCCGTACCGGGCAGAGTGTTGGGGGAAACAGGCCTACTTTTCTAAAAGAAAAAACTCTATGGGTCTATTTCTTTTCATTGTTCGTCGTCTGTTTTCTTGCGTTTCTTTTGCTGATGCTGATTGCCGTAACTGATTCTCTGGTGCTCAGGTCGCAATTTCAGTCACACAGCACGGAGCAGTGTAGGCCTACCACAGCCAATCAGAGGCAAAGACCCGCCCTATCTCTGTCTCTGATTGGTTTAGACCACGATATGATACAACCATGAGTGTGCTGTGAGTTCCGACAAAGGAGAACAAGCGCTTCGCTCGTGGAAACTTGGCAGCGGATGCGAGGACGTTAGGTGCACCGGTGCGACCTTGGAAAAAATTTAGTCGCACCCTTACAAATTTTGGTCGCACTCTAGAGCCCTGACGGAGATCTGCTCCAGTTAAGAAACCCTTGTTGATTCTTCTACTTCTTCTATCAGGTAACATTCACCCCAATCCAGGCCCTGAACTGGCATAACTTGAAACCCCAGAAGATCTTAAAAAGAGCAGTGGATTGCGTTTCATTCATTTAAATGTGCACAGTTTAATTAATAAAATTGATGCAGGTCGTGTCTGGGCAAATTCGACTGTGAGATTATGGTTTTGTCAGAAACGTGGCTGAAATCATCAGTTACGAACAATATGATTAACATTGACGGATACATTTATAGGACAGATCGCACTAGTAAAGTTGCGATCTATGTCAAAACGGCATTGAACTGCACTTGGATTGAGTCGATCAGTAAAGCAAAGTGTTTTGAATTGTCTGTAATTAAGTTACATCTTCCCAACGGTGTGGAATTTACAGTAATGGGATGCTATCATCCACCATCGGCATCTCATGAAGCTTTAACACTGCTGTCGGACTATATCAAAAAATGTTTTCAGACAATGATTTTGTATTACTGGGAGACTTAAAGGGATACTCCACTATTTTACAACTCCCCCAGAGGTAAACTGTTGAGTTTTACCGTTTTTGAATCCATTCAGCCGATCTCCGGTTCTGGCGGTACTACTTTTAGCATAGCTTAGCATAGAACATTGAAGTGGACAAGTCCATTAGCATTTCTCAAAAAAAAATGACCAAAGAGTTTCGATATTTTTCCTATTTAAAACTTGACTCTTCTGTAGTTACATCGTGCACTAAGACCGACGGAAAATGTTAAGTTGCGATTTTCTAGGCTGATATGGCTAGGAACTATACTCTCATTCCTGCGTAGTAATTGTGGCCACCAGGGGTCTTTTTAGCTCTTCCTTCGATCTACTACTTATATAGATTAAAGACTCATGATTGAGAAATAGTCAGTTCAAAAGAACTACCTGGGTTCACGCGAGCCACCCTTATTAAAGGACGCAGATGGAAGCTGGTGTGTCAAAAATATACATTTATTTATTTCACAATAGTTCCATTTATATAAGCAATTCTAAAAGACAACGATAATACTTTATGAAACTTCTCTTAATCAAAACATCAAATGGTTAAGGGTGTGCACGAAGTTTCCCTCCTGAGACGTGTCTAAATATAAAACACACCACACGTCACTCTTAATAGATAATTTAAGAAGAATACACAGGTAACACAACCCAATTAAATATTTCACGTGATTCACAGCAATATCCCCCCTTCACTTCACGCACACCACTGCAGGCGTTTGTCTCTTTAGAAAACTAACGTTCCACATTACCCAAGTATTTCAATAAAAAGAGTCTCACCATGTATATGAGTTGTCAGAGAGAGTCAAAACAAAACAAAACAAAAAGAACAAACATACAATGTAAAAGCTTAAACCCTCTCTCTCTCTCTCTTCACAGGCCCCTAGGGCGTTCAAGCAAACGGTCGTATAAATTATGGTAGGCAGTTTGCATAGCTAAAACCAAAATAGGAAAAACAGTGACTGGACACGCGTCCTATAACAATAATAAAATGTCATGAGATAGGTTTCTTTTGTAACAACATACAATCAATAGTTATAGGCATGGTCATACCTGAATAGCAAACAAATGTGACCCGTCACGGAAACCAGGGACACAAGTCGGCAGCACAACTTGCGAGCAAAATGAGAAAGAAGCGTTTTTTTCCAAAATTGGTGATTTCCGCTTTTTTGCAGAATCTGTTAGTTGAGATCATGAAGAAGCCTCTCCATGTTTGAGATAACAGTATTGGTATATTTAAAAGCGTACATTTTGAGGTTGAAATCGGCTTGTTTTTCGGAGATTCTAGCATGCAGTAGGGGCGTGTCATTGTCTGTGTGTATTTCCATACTGAATAGCCGCCGGCGCTTTTGCCCCCGCCCCCCAACAGCGTGGCTACTTATTATGCAGCGCTCTGGCCGGCTCTATCTGATATCAAAATTCAATGAAGATCGATGCCGCAAAGATTGTCGCAGACGAGCTGAACCGTGGCCGTTACACCGAAAATGTTTTCGCCGCACTTTGTGGGCTCGGGAAACTGAACCGGAGGTATGGGCGCGGCGCGCGCGCGCCCTCGGTGCTTGAATACGGCGGCTCGGCTCGCTGACAGCGGTGGCTAACTGTTTCATATGTGACGTCCCGATTGCTTTGAATGGGGAACGTTTTGTGAACAGGGAACAGACTTAATGGACTGGCAACAATCTCCATAGAACATGAACTGGCACAGAGAATCGAAATAGAGGATGCAGTTAAGACCTTTGCTGCGATGAATGCCTGCCGTGCGCGTTTCTGAAACGTAAGTTAAGCTTTATTTGCTCCTTAGTCGTTATCTAAGATGCTGAACCTGCTGATGATATAATGTGCTTGCGGACATTTCATTTGTGTGTGTATACGCACATAAGAAAGTGGTGTAAAGAGATTTGCAACAGTAATCTGAGGAGGAAATATGATTATTTGGAAAATTCCTGTCATGACTGCTTAAAGAAAAATGCCAGCAGGCATTTACCTCCTGCATAAACTTTAATAGTGTTGACATTTTGGGCACACGTGCGTTGCGCACTATTTGCGTTATATGTAGGCCTATGGCTTATTGGTCTTTGTGTGTTGTTGCTGGTTTTGCGTTATATGTATATGGCATATTGGTGTTTGTGTGTTGTTGCTGGTAAACGTTGCAAATAGAGGGGCAGCACAATTGTTTTTCGCCTAGAGCGGCAGAAGTGCATTCGCCGGTTCTGGGGGTGAGTTTGCATTAAACATTAAAGTTTGTCGTTTTGTTTTAATTCTAAGAACACGTACATGTTATCTCATGTTTAGTCTGTTTAGACCTTCCCATACCTACCTATTGTTATTAGCTAGCTCAGGAAAGAAAAAAAAGCTGTAAAGCACAGGGGGAGCTTTACAGGGGGTATGGCTTATCTAAATGAGATGTAAATGAGCCCTATTGTCACTCCCAGCAGGAGAGAGAGGTGAGAATGCACAATCTTTTGAGGCCGTTTTCTCCCATTTTAGTTTTTTTGAGTTCCTACCTTCAAATGGCCACAACTTCTCCAAATATTATCAGATTTCCACGTGTTACACATCGTTGGAAAGCTTGGAGACTACACTTTCAGAATCTATGAATAACTCAAAATGCCGAAGAACCGACTTGTGTCCCTAGTTTCCGTGATCGGTCACAAATGTTTGCACAATGCGTCTTCACCACAATCGCACTGCGTTACCGTGACAGAATAGAATGCATCCTCACCACAATCTCAAACTGTGTTACTATGACAGAAGATACAAAATCAATATACCAAGCTTTTACGATCATTCACAACATTTCATAATCTAACTTGGTACCTGCAACAGTTTTTCCAGAACAACTGCTTTGTCCACTGGCCAACCTCCAGCCTCAAGCAATGACCACCGCACTAGTTTGAACCATCGATCCAGGTGCTTTCATTCCCCACGCTGTACCGACACACTAAGCTGGAATGCTAACTTGGCTTGTCGCTCTGTGACTACGTCACACTAAATAGCCGGCTGAGCTCTGAGGTGGTGTCTACTGGGTCCTAATGTCTTACCCCTTACATTCACCCCCCTCGTAAAATGTCACTGTCCCAGTGGCAGAAACAAAATAAAGTCAACACCAGGGTCTAAACACAACATGTAATGCATTGACTGTAGGGCGAGTTGTAACCTCCTCCTCACCCTCCTCATTTCTTACGGCTGCACGAGGGAGATGAAAACGATTTGAGTGCTGGCCTGCTGTTAGCCGTGTGGTTCGTCGAGTTGTTTGAATTGATGCTTGTTCTTCTTCCTCCGATCTACCACACTCAAGGTCTGGACTCAATTCCATGGAATCGGAACTTGGACTAGCCGGTTGTTCATTTAACTGCCCGGATAACACCGGGGCTGCGACACATCTCTGTCTTTCGGAATCATGTGGATTCAACGGTGCACACACCCCCAAGTCAAACTCCTCGTCTGTACTAGGGTCAGGGCTAAGTACCACACCCTCCTTGGGCACATCTCCAAATAACTCCACCTCAATCGCACATGGGTGCGGGGAGCCTAAATGGATTGGCAATGGGCGCAATTCTTGTCGATGGATATTCCGCTCTGGGCCTAGCTGACCCTTGGGCTTGATTTTGTATAATGACCCAACCTCATCCAGACATCGCACTACTTCATATACCACAGGCTCCCACTGATCTTGGATTTTATGGCGACCAGGGGGATGACTTCGCCTGTACACAAATGAGCCAATAGGCAGAATTGGCAATGGGGCCGAACGATGTTGTGCTCGAGAAGTGGCTGCATCTTCCAATTGAGTTCGCGCTTCAAGATAAATTGATGTTAAATGCTTCTGATGTTCTTGAACCCAATCTTCTACTGTCCCACCCGATGTCACCTCAGTTAGTCCCAGAAGCGAATCTATAGGAAGAAGAGGCTTTCTCCCAAACATCAATTCATAGGGAGAGAATCCTGTAGAGCTATGCACTGAGGTGTTATAGGCAAACAACAACTGAGGCAAATGATGAGGCCATCTCTTTTTCTGTTCTGGAGGTAACGTGCGCAGCAAATCGTGCAATGTCCGGTTGAAGCGTTCACATTGCCCGTTTCCTTCTGGATGGTAAGGGCTAGTTCGTGACTTCTCAATTCCATACAACTGGCAAAGGCGTTTCAGTAGCTCTCCCTCAAAGTTTCGTCCTTGATCTGAGTGGATCCGTTTTGGGACACCATAAGCATAAAACCATCGTTCCGTAAGAATTCGAACAACCGTCACAGCTCTCTGGTCAGATGTAGGATATGCTTGTGCAAACTTAGAGAACACATCGGTCACAACAAGGAGGTTCTCTCTACCATCACTAGCTCGTTCAAGCGTGGTAAAATCAATGGCCACAATCTCTAGGGGTCTAGAAGCAAGCAGGCTGCCCATAAAAGTTCTCACCTTTGGCTGTACAGCTTTGGCTGTCAGACACCTAGTACACTCTTGACACCAACGTTCAATATCCTGACGCATAAAGGGCCAGTAACAGCGTTGACGTACCAGGGTGGTAGTACGTTCCACCCCTTGATGACCGTGATGGTCATGGAGATTAGTAAGTACTTCACTTCTCAGCCTCTGTGGTAACAACAGCTGTAACACCTCCTCTCTACCCCCAGGGACATGACTTCGCCGATACAAGACTCCCTGCTGTTCTTGGATTCTATTCCACTGGCGAACCATTTCCAGGACTGCTGGAGATTCCTTGGTCCGCTCCACAGCTGAGGGGCCGCCACCACGTTTCCAATACGCCAAGAAAGCCTGTATCACCGCATCTTCTGCCTGTAACACTTGCAGGTCAGCTTTATCTCTTGCTGGAGCTGCCTCAATAATAGATGTAAAAGCAGAACCCCGCTGATGGTTTTTAATGCAAGCTTGTTCAACCTCTTCAGGAACCGTGATACCAGGGGCGACTTCTCCCATAGAACTTGGCAGCGGGGCAGGAAGCAAGCGAGAGAGTGCATCTGCATTTTTATTAGATGTTCCAGGTCTGTACATTAGAGTGAAATCAAAGAGTGCCAGCTGTGATGCCCAACGTTGTTCTACGGCACCCAGTTTAGCAGTACGGAGATAACAAAGAGGGTTGTTGTCTGTGAAGACTGTAAATTTAGAGCCGAGAAGGTAATCTCTAAATTTTTCCGTTACCGCCCATTTGAGTGCAAGCAGCTCTAATTTCATAGCTGAATAATTTGTCATATTCCTCTCGGTAGGTCTGAGCCCACGGCTTGCGTATGCGAGTGGCCGACGTTGCCCTCCTTCCTGTTCCTGGGACAGGACTGCCCCCAGCCCCAGATTGCTGGCATCCACTTCCAGGACAAATGGTCTGGTAAAATCTGCATACCCCAACACTGGGGCCCCAATCAGCTTCTCCTTAAGCAAATGGAATGGCTGTTCGCAACTCCAGTCCCAGTGATCACTCCAGGAGCTATTTGATCTGGGCCTAGCTCTTTTACTGGAAGGCTGCAACTTTGCTACTAATTTGTGGAGAGGGGCGGCATACTTTGCAAAATCTTCCACAAACCTCCTATAATAAGAGGCAAAACCCAAGAAGGAACGCAGTTCTACAACAGTAGATGGGGTTTTCCACTCTTTAACAGCACTGATCTTTTCGGGGTCAGTGGCGACACCAGATGCGGAGATGACATGCCCAAGGTACTTTACCTCTGGCTGGAAGAAGTGACACTTCCTGAGCTTAAGTTTCAGGCCATTCTGTTGCAACCGGTGTAACACTAGCTCCAACCGCTCCAGATGATTCTGAAATGATGATGAAAAAACAACCACATCGTCCAAATATAGGAGGAGGGAGTGAAATCGTTCATCTCCAAAGATGCGCTCCATCAATCTCTGGAATGTCCCTGGTGCATTACAAAGGCCGAAAGGCATTCGCTGAAATTCAAACAGACCAAAAGGTGTACAGAAAGCAGTCTTAGCTTGATCCTTCTCAGCTACGGGGACCTGATTGTAACCACTCGCCAAATCCAATGTCGAAAACATGCAAGCACCAGTCAGAGCATCCAAAGATTCCTCTATGCGTGGAAGGGGGAATGCATCCTTCCTGGTTTTCGCATTTAATTGGCGATAATCAACACACAGGCGAATTGACCCGTCCTTCTTCTTGACCACCACAATGGGAGAGGAGAAGGGGCTACAACTCACCCGCACTACCCCCTGCTCTACCAAATCTTGAATATGAGCCTTCACAAGATCATACTGAGAGGGAGGGAGTCGACTATAACGTTGGCGAATAGGTGCATTATCTAGCAAGGGGATCTCATGCTCTATCAAGTCTGTGCATCCTAAATCCCCATCATTCTGACTGAAAACCACACTATACTTCGCCAACAAAGCCTTAGCATCTTCTTGTTCTACCTCTTCTAGATTGGGCCATGATATATTGGCCAGACCAGGGACAGTACGATTCACTACTTCAGCTGACTGAATAAACACAGTAGGGCTTTCGCAACTCTCTTCACTGCCAAAAATTACAGGTTGACTATGGGGACATACACTCACCATTTGAAGTCTACCCAAAAAAGTACGGGGTCTTAACCACCTGTCCTGAGTACCTATATTAACCAAGGGTACATAGACAGTTCCCTCCCCAATAGTCACCAAGGAAGATGGAATCAGGAGGTCTGCAGGTAGTTGCCAGTCACCTATACCCGGGGGTTCTAAAAATGCAGCAGGAATAAGTGAACCAACTCCCTGTCTGCATAAGGCTGTGACTAGCTTAAATGACCCAGAGGGAACACAAATGGGGGGACCTGGGGGAATTGAGACACTACCAATAAATTCTGAATCAGTTAAACGTTCAAGAACCTGGCACTCAGACATAGCGTTTTTTAGCACATCAGGTACAGCTGGTGGGGAATGAAAAAACGCAGTGCCATGTTGACTAAACAGCTCTTTGTAACAACTTTGCAGAATATTCATTCCCAACAGACCAGGAACATTACGTTTTCTTGTCTGAGTCTGTACATCAGGGGGATCCCGTACAACCAAAATACCCATTCGAGACAAAGTTCTACCAAGTACTTCTACATCCAACTCTAAATATCCTTTATACGGGATATCCAGTCCATTGGCAGCTTTCAACTGTAGCCAGCCACATGACTGCAAAATACCCTGATCCTGGGGTTGGAAATGTTCTGCAAAAAATTCCTCTGTAATAGTTGACACCATTGAGCCCGTATCAACAAGACATGGCACAACTACACCTGCCATTACAACCTTCATTACTGGACATTGACCAATGAGTGTAGAATGTGAAGGTACAGTTGATTTTAAAGAGGAGCCACCCAATCCACCATCTAGAGCCTGACTCTGAGCACTAGATGAAGCTAGTTTCCCGAGGGCCCCATGACATTTCTGCCCCGCCCCCCAGTTCTAATCTGAAACTCCCCGGCTGCAGCAGCTTGATGGCCTCCCTCCCAATTCCGACAGCGCCTAGCTATATGACCTGGGTGTCCACACCGCATACAGATAGGTTGGCCTTCTGAATCAAACCGATATCGCCTAGGCTGGGTGCTAGGGCCACTGGGGGCAGCATGCCAAACTGGGTTAGACAAACGTTGCAAAATTGCATCTAACTGTACTTGTTGCTTGCGCAAAGTTTCTTTTAATTCACTAATTTCTTTACCTGGTTCTACCGCTACCGCACTTGAGTTTACCCCCAATTCACAGGCATCAATATGGGTATCACACGAATAGGCTCTAGCCCGGGGAAGGCTAGGACGCTCCCCATCATCTGACCAATGCAGAGCTTCACTGCGAACGTCAATAAAGGACATACTAGGTTGTAATCGTATGAGACGTTTTAACTCTCTGCGAAGCATATTATCACGGACATACTCAGCTAAATGATCATGAATTACAATATCAGAATCAGGAATTCCCCCTGGATTCTTACGCTCAATTATCTCCATTAAAGACATTACTGCATAAGAAAATTCACGTAAAGATTCCCCATCACGCTGGCGTCGTTGAAAGAATTGTTTCTGAGCTTCAATATAAGATTGAGGGCAACCAAATGTTTCAAGCAAAATAGCCAGGATTCGATCAGGGTTATTTCTATCTGCAGTGGGACGAAATCGGATCTCTGACTTAGCTTCCCCATAAAGATGGTCATACAGAAACAATGCCTGCCCAATAGGGGTCATATGTTTGGAATCAAAACATCTGCGGGCTTCTTCTACCCACTCCTCAACCCCCAGACATCCAGTACTATTATTACCTGAAAACCTTGGGCATTTCCGCTCTCTTGGGATAATGACATACCTCGGGTTTACTAAACTTTCTTGCTGACTGCTGGTTACCCCTCCCTGTCCTGCCACAGCATTTGGTAGCGCTGCTGCTTCCTGTTGAAGCCTGGTATTAGCAGCTTGCAGCTGCTGGAGCTGCTCGGTCAGAGCCCTAATCTGATCTTCTGAGCCTGAGAAAAAAAACACCAAAAAATTTGAAAAATACACACATATATATATAAATATGAGGAAAGGAACGACACTACCAGCAACCAACCCTGCCGACTACGCCAAATGTGGCCACCAGGGGTCTTTTTAGCTCTTCCTTCGATCTACTACTTATATAGATTAAAGACTCATGATTGAGAAATAGTCAGTTCAAAAGAACTACCTGGGTTCAGGCAAGCCACCCTTATTAAAGGACACAGATGGAAGCTGGTGTGTCAAAAATATACATTTATTTATTTCACAATAGTTCCATTTATATAAGCAATTCTAAAAGACAACGATAATACTTTATGAAACTTCTCTTAATCAAAACATCAAATGGTTAAGGGTGTGCACGAAGTTTCCCTCCTGAGACGTGTCTAAATATAAAACACACCACACGTCACTCTTAATAGATAATTTAAGAAGAATACACAGGTAACACAACCCAATTAAATATTTCACGTGATTCACAGCAATATCCCCCATTCACTTCACGCACACCACTGCAGGCGTTTGTCTCTTTAGAAAACTAACGTTACACATTACCCAAGTATTTCAATAAAAAGAGTCTCACCATGTATATGAGTTGTCAGAGAGAGTCAAAACAAAACAAAACAAAAAGAACAAACATACAATGTAAAAGCTCAAACCCTCTCTCTCTCTCTCTCTCTCTTCACAGGCCCCTAGGGCGTTCAAGCAAACGGTCGTATAAATTATGGTAGGCAGTTTGTATAGCTAAAACCAAAATAGGAAAAACAGTGACTGGACACGCGTCCTATAACAACAGTGGTGGACGAAGTACACACACCATGTACTTGAGTAAAAGTAAAGATACTCAAGGTAAAATATTACTCAAGTAAAAGTAGAAGTGCTGCCTTTAAACATTCACTTGAGTAAAAGTACAAAAGTATTTGCCTTCAAATGTACTTAAGTATCCAAGTACTTTGATTTTTTTATGGCTATAATGTCCCATTATAATTTGTCACAAGACTCTTGCTTAACTCAGTCTAAGTGAAGACTAATGTCACTCTTGGCACACCAATCTATTAATGAAATGACATTAATTAGTCTGATATATATATTTGAATTGAATGCATTTTTTGTGTTTAATTTTGGAGGGAAGGGGACTGTTCCCATAAGGTATAAAACATTTACAGTATTTACTGTATATATTTTTCTCCAGCGCCTATGGTCATAATTATTAACATCTTAATGTTATGATACATTCACATAATCCTGCACAACGCCATTAAATATATATATATATATATATATATATATATGAAGAGTTTGGTTCCAAACTTTAGCTGGAAATAACATTATTCAAGAACCGCTATAAAGCCTAAACAATCTCTGTTACCTTAAATTATGTTTATCTCTGTAAAGCTGCTTTGAAACAATCCATTGTTAAAAGCGCTATATAAATGAAGATGACTTGACTTGACCAAAACGCAATAAATCCATTTAGATTAATTTGAGTAAAAATGTGTTTTCTTTACCAAGAAAGTGGAAATATGAAAACCACTATTTTCTGTTTCAAACTTTCACATAGCATTTGTAGGTCATAATAACAAAAAAAAAAAAAAAAAAAAATCCAGGTTTTGATTTTCAAAGATTTATTATAAAAACGGATAGTTTTTTCCCCCCAAAATGCAATAAATTTTTAAAAATCAAAATGCAAATAACCCATTGAATCAATATAAAAGTTTTTTTTTTCATATTGAAACTGTTGAAAATACACAACAACGTAAGTTTATTAGTATAATATTTTTATTAAGAACTGTAAAGAAGATTGAAAACATTTTTCCTCCTCCCGAGTGCCGTTACTGTTTACATTGCGTGGAATGGTGCGTTGTGATTGGTTGAGAGCGGATGTATCGCATTCTGCAGAGAAGGGAGACTGGCGTTTGTCGCGGTTTGGAAAGAAAGGGAGAAAACATGACAGAATAACACGGCGGATATCGCATTTTACTTAAAATTAAACATTGACTTTTCAATACCAACCAGATACAATACTGATTTTTGCAGTAACTAATAAAAAAAAAAAAAAAAGGCATTTATCGCGTTTTGGAACCAAACTCTTCATATACACACATATTTACACACACACACACGCACACACACACACAAACACACACCTTCACACATTCACACACACACACACACACACACACACGCGCGCATACATACATATATATATTCTATGTTATGGGAGCAGCCAATTTCCGTCCAAAATGAAACAAAAACGAATTAATGCAGTGTTTCTGCTAGGCTGCTCCCCAGAAAAAAAAGCTATTATATGCAAGTCATTTTAGTGGCAACGTAAGCAATGTACGCTTCAATACTTACCGATAATCTCCAATAACAGCTGCTGCTCTCTGTCCCGCTTAAAAGCATTGTCAACGCGATTTGTTTGGAACTATTGAGAGCTACACGAATAACGTGACCGCGCGGCGACGAGATCACTGTCACATCTATGTTCGCAACTCTCATATTTAACAGCTCTGGTTCGCGCTTAGTAGATACCGCCAACTTGCGCCAAGGCAAGTTCAAAACAAAGCGGCGTGCTGTACTGTGATTGGTGGCTCGTTCGACCAGTTACGTTTTAATCCACTCATAAATAAAAAGGAACGACTGATTTTGAAAATGTAGTAGAGTAAAAAGTAAGATATTTGACTTTGAAATGTAGTGGAGTTAAAGTAAAAGTCTCCCAAAATTTAAATACTTGAGTAAAGTACAGATACGCAAAAAAGCTACTTAAGTACAGTAACGAATTACTTTTACTTCGTTACTGTCCACAATAAAATGTCATGAGATAGGTTTCTTTTGTAACAACATACAATCAATAGTTATAGGCATGGTCATACCTGAATAGCAAACAAATGTTTGCACAATGCGTCTTCACCACAATCGCACTGCGTTACCGTGACAGAATAGAATGCATCCTCACCACAATCTCAAACTGTGTTACTATGACAGAAGATACAAAATCAATATACCAAGCTTTTACGATCATTCACAACATTTCATAATCTAACTTGGTACCTGCAACAGTTTTTCCAGAACAACCGCTTTGTCCACTGGCTAACCTCCAGCCTCAAGCAATGACCACCGCACTAGTTTGAACCATCGATCCAGGTGCTTTCATTCCCCACGCTGTACCGACACACTAAGCTGGAATGCTAACTTGGCTTGTCGCTCTGTGACTAAGTCACACTAAATAGCCGGCTGAGCTCTGAGGTGGTGTCTACTGGGTCCTAATGTCTTACCCCTTACATAATCAAGAAACTTTACTGCCGTACCATGAGTGCAGCAGGCGTAATGATATGACGCAGCGCCTGAAAATAGTCCCCAGCTCGGTAACTTCCAACGTGACAGGGACTAAGTGCCTGCGCCTGCTGCACTCATGGTACGGCAGTAAAGTTTCTTGATTATTACGCAGGAATGAGAGTATAGTTCCTAGCCATATCAGCCTAGAAAATCGCAACTTTACATTTTCCGTCGGTCTTAGTGCACGATGTAACTACAGAAGAGTCAAGTTTTAAATAGGAAAAATATCGAAACTTTTTGGTCATTTTTTTTTTGAGAAATGCTAATGGTCTTGTCCACTTCAATGATGTATGCTAAGCTATGCTAAAAGTGGTACAGCCAGAACCGGAGATCGGCTGAATGGATTCAAAAACGGTAAAACTCAACAGTTTAACTCTGGGGGAGTTTTAAAATAAGCCTATTTCCAAAAAAAAGTGGAGTATCCCTTTAAACTGGGACTGGTTATCGAAAACCTCAAACGCTGTGATGGCCAAAATTTTTCGCAATTAATCAACTATCCAACTATCCAACTCGGTTGAATTTAAAATATGGAAAAGTCTACATTGCTTAACGTTATACTTTATACAAATTCTCCACAAAAGTATTCTTCAGTTGGAATATTTAGTAATGATGTTAGTGATCACTGCACAGTAGCCTGTGTTAGAAATTGTAAACTTCCTAAATGTCAACCCAAATTAATTTTTAGAAGAAACTATAAACATTTTAGTGAGCAAGCCTTTTTACACGACCTGTACAATAGTGAAGTGTTCCATGTCTGTGAAATGGTAGATGTTGATCTGGCATGGAATTATTTTCAAACAAATTTTTTAACCTTGATTAATAAGCATGCACCTATAAGAAGATTGAGAGTCCGTGGTAAAGATAATTCATGGTTTAATAAATCAATATCTTCTTCCATTAGAGAAAGAAATGTTGTTTGGGCAAAGGCAAAAATAACTAATAATGCTAGTGACTGGGAACAGAACAATATAGGGCATTAAGGAATAAATGTACTAAAATTATAAAAAATGCAAAAAGTGTGTATTACCTTAACATAGTAAATTTTGGAAGCTGGTCAAATCATCATTGGGTCTATGCCCCCTCCAGCAGTTCCTGATTTACTAAAGGTCAAAGATGATGAAATTAAGGATAAACATGATATTAGCAGAAGCTTTTAATTTGCACTTAATAATGTAAGTTCAACAACTTATTCAAGTCTTCCAGTACATGATAAAGATAATATGGCTATCCCCTTAAGTTGTAAAAGAAACCATTTTAATTTTCTTCCATTTCTCCATCTCAGGTTTGTAAAGCTCTGTTAACTCTTGATTGTAAAAAGTCTGCTGGCCCTGATCAAATAGAGCCTTTTTTTTTTTTTTTTTTTATCTGCGGACCTGATAGCAAGACCTATTGCTTCTATTTTTAATTTAAGTCTAAGTAGTGGTCTGATACCAAGTTCCAGGAAGTCAGCAGAAATTACACTTTGTTGGATAATTATTGCCCTATTTCGAGATTGTCTGTTACAGCAAAAGTGTTTGAATCCCTGGTAAATGAATAGTTAAAGCACTATTTGTCAGCTAATAATATTTTAAGTCAAACTCAGTCAGGTTTTAAACAAGGACATAGTACTATAACTGCCGCAATGTCAGTCACTTATGACATTATTACTGCATTGGATAATAAAAAATCATGTTGCACTTTTTATTGATTTATCCAAAGCATTTGATTCTGTGGATCATGATCTTCTTTTCCAAAGGCTTAAAGGTCTAGGTTTTAGTAGTACAGTTTTAAAGTGGTTTTCAAATTATTTGGCTGGAAGAATTCAACGTGTGTCTATAGATAATTATATTTCTACCCCTTTAATTGTGAAGACAGGTGTTCCTCGAGGATCAATTTTGAGACCAATTTTATTTTCCATCTATATAAATGAACTTGGCATAGACAGTGAATGTACACTTTTATGCAGATGTATCATCTATACAATGGCTTCATCTTTAAAAGTGGCAATGGACTCTTTACAGAATGCTTTTAATTCATTTCAGACTTCTCTTGATAATCTAAATTTAGTGATGAATACTAAAAAAAGCTGTTGACGTAATGAAGAACAAACTCTCTAAAAAGTGACTCTTCCAGATATACACTACCGTTCAAAAGTTTGGGGTCGGTACGATTTTAAATACTTTTAAAAGAATTCTCTTCTGCTAACCATGGCTGCGCTTATTTGATTAAAAATACAACAAAAATCAGTTATAGTATTAAATATTATTCCAGTGTAAATCAGCTGTTTTCTGTGTGAATATATAGTAAAGTGTAATTTATTAATGTGATCAAAGCTGAATTTTCAGCATCACCAGTGTCAGTGTCTTCAGTGTCAAATGATCCTTCACAAATCAGTATAATATGAGGATTTGATGCTCAAGAAACATTTATTATTATTATTATTATCAATGTTGAAACAGTTGTTGGTCTGTCAGTTGTACAGTTTCTTTTTTTTTTTTTAGGATTCTTTGATGAATAGGAAGTTCAAAAGACTTTTGTAACATTATAAATGTCTTTACTGTCACTTTCGATCTAATTAATTATTCCTTGATAAATAAAAGTATTGATTTCTTTCCTCCAAAAAATAAAAATAAAATTCTCACTGACCCCAAACTTTTGAACGGTAGTGTACGTGTGCTTCATGTGTCCAGCACGGAAAGATTAAAAAAAGGCTTTATGGCATTTATCGAAATGTTCTTAAAAGCATCCACAGTGTTCAATTTAGGTGAATCACAAATAAATGCACGTAGACCAAAGTTTCCCTTTGAGATTGTGTTAGAATACATTGGTCCTTCTGCTTGATTTTAAAAGCTTTAAACCCATATAAACTGGAGCAAACTTCTGAAAGTGGGTTGCACAGAGACTTTTTTATGTAGAAAGCTACAACAACCTATATGTATGTGTGTGAGTCAACTTGCATGTCTGTTTATGGGTGCGTTGTTAACAGCCAAAAGCCCATTAAGCACACTTTTAGGGTATCTACTGAAAAATTCAAAGACTTTTTCTCAAAGCTTTCCCAGGAAAGAATACATCTACAATAAGCAACCCCACAGCTCTTCACGAACAACCTCTCTTCACCAAACCTTCTACCAGGAGCAGTGTGCAGATGGTCTAATTTAGCCTTCAACAATTTTCTACAGTACATTTGCAAGAATGTTTCAAAACACACTATCCCTTGATGCTGCTCCCCACAGTTTATCGCTGTAGGATTTCCTACCGACAAGCCGTCACGCACACACAGCTATTTTCACATAAATTATGCACAGGTCTGAGATGTGACTGTTCACTGATATAGGTTGCCATCTGCCTGGTCAGTCTGGAAAAATTACAGCTGATAGAATGCCCAGGTGAGCGCAGCTGAAATTGAATTCTATAAATATTAAGTCTGTTTTTAATTTTTAAAAAAAATTTTTTAACAAACAGTGGGAAACTCTTTTCAGATTTGAAGATTGTGACATATAAACACATACATCAACCCGATCTCTTTATTTAGCGTTCATGTGTTAACACTACGATCAGATTCGGAAACAAAAGGTGTCCATGTAAACCAGTGGTGTGCGGTGGTGTTTTAAAATGAGGAGGCAAAAGTCCTCACTTTTTTATATATCAAATGTTAATTTATGTCCCTGTAACACTTAATTTTCCTGGTTAAACAAACATTACATAAAAAAGAGAGACAAAATACAATTCTATTTTGTATTTCTACACTATGTAATGTTCTATTTATTAAAACCAAATATAAATTTCATTGCCTCCTCTCACGTGACTTTCCCTTATTCATTCTCAACCTCACATTGACCTCCTCTCAGTAGCATGGCAAAACTATAATAACACTAGTGTATACATAGTGTAGGAAACTCAGAAGCAAAGACCAGGAGACTCTGTTGTAACTTCAGCAGGATTCTTTATTGAGGACACAAGCTGTTGGTAGCTGCAGTCATCAAGTCTACCTAAGGTAGTGTACATTGTAGTTTCTATAGATTTTAGTGGGCAGTGCATGGAAATGGAGACAAAGCACCTGGGTGACGACCTTAAACAAGGCATGCAAATGATGTATCCAGGTATAGGAACCCTTCCCTGACTCTAGAGTGTTACCAGTCCTATTCCAATCCGCAAACTATTCAAAGAATGGGACAGAGGCTCCAAGAGCCATTAAAAAGGTGAGAGTCTCAGTAATCTGACTCATTTGACTTACAATAAAGAGAACAGGACTGGCAGGAATCTCTTGCTAGAAACTTTGCTTAAAAGCTGATATCATCATCATAACCTTAAATGCTAAATTCAATGTACTTCAATTTAGTTTTTCATTTGATGTTATGTCAAGATGTTGGATCAGCAGATCTTAACCCCCTGGGTCGGAGTGTGAAAGAGACTTAAATAACTCATACAGGCAAGTGTTACATCATTCAAAACTGTTAAATGTCTACATTTATTTGTGTACACTCCAAATCTTGTGATTTTCGTAAAATAAAGAAAATAAACGATGCGCGTTCTGCCGTCTCTCTCAGTGTGAAGTTCATTCTGAAACGCAACAGAAAATTAACTGTAACTCAGTGAATACTTGCCTCACATACATGAGAGATATGTCTATAGAAAGCTTGAAGTGTCTATATTTTAAATTATGTAAATCATAAAAAAAAACTCTGTTCTCTGTTTAAGTAATCCATATGAAAGCAACGAGAGGTCCAGTTTCTCAAGCGCCTGCTCATTAACTCTAATGTGACCACACCCACGCGCGCACAAGCGATTCACGTGCAAATAGTCCACGTAAAGGAACGCAGACCTGTGAATGCCCTCATCACCTCAAAACAAAACATCAAACTTCATCATTCCTCTGCTTTTCATTGAGTTTGGAAGACACGCTGTGAGTTTACCTTGGATTTACCTCAGAAGAAGAAGAACGCGATTTGAAGATAAGATTTTTAAGGTAAGAAATGTATTCTCCTTATAATAGTTATGGTGTTGCATAAACTTTACATTGTACTAGTTAAACTGCTGCCAGACTTAAATGTATGAAATCGACGGAAACATGTTGAAATATGAACTATAGACAGGTAGGCAACCTTTCAATGCTAAATAAATATACATGTACTACACAAGGATGTTTTTATGCTCGATAATATAAAACACAGCATGATATAAAAGTAGTGTGAGTGTTTACACTAACATGATGAATATTATAATGTTTATATCAATATTTACTATAAAAAATACTGTGTTCGTGGATATCTGCTCAAACGTAGAAGTTTATAATGTGGTAACAATAATGTTTCATATGAGGAGCGACTCGATCGCTTCAGTAAATGCAAAACGCGCCAAACATTAGGCTACATGTTTTTACTACAATCTCATTTCATAACGTCATAATGAATGAAAACATTAATTCATGAAAACATGTTTCTCTAGTGTAGTGTACTGAAGTGTTCCATTTTAATGATTTATCGTTATAGGCCGCCTGCATTTCTGTAAAGTAAAATTATTACTGTTCTTATTACTTTATGCAGCCCTAAAAGTATATACCTGCTGTTTATTATTAAATTATTAAATCATTACAAAAGTTATTAATTAATTCAATCAATTAACACTGAGCTAAACTGAGCTGAATGAGGACACTATTATATTCTGTAGAGATGCTTTTATTGCTGAAATTAAAGTTGTTTCATAATCGCTGAATTTGCAACATTTATATGGTTCATTTCCTTTTTTTTCCTTTTTTTATTTTTTTATTTTATTGTTTATTAATGTGAAGCTGCTTTAAAGGGATACTCCACCCAAAAATGAAAATTCTGTCATCATTTATTCACCCTCAAGTTGTTGCAAACCTGTATGAGTTTCTTTCCTCTGCTGAACACAAAGGAAGATATTTTGAAGAACGATTGGAACCAAACAACCAAGCTGTTTGGCACCATTGACTTCCATAGTAGAAAAAAAAATACTATGGAAGTCAATGGTGCCAAAGTTCCAATCGTTCTTCAAAATCTTTTCCTTTGTGTTCAGCAGAAGAAAGAAACTCATACAGGTTTCCAACAACTTGAGGGTGAGTAAATGATGACAGAATTTTCATTTTTGGGTGGAGTATCCCTTTAAAACATCTGTACAAAGCGCTAAATAAATAAATGTGACTCAAAATGCGACTTGTTGAATTGCTTTCAGCAGTATGGCACACAAAGATTTCTCAACTCAGGTGACAGAAGTTCAGTAGAGAAATAGGCTGGCACTATTAAGCCAGATCTAATAACATCACATGAGGCAAGCTGCTGGAGTCGGCTGTCCTCTCAGTGTACTGACATGGAGATGCAATGATGTTTGTTTGTAAGAATAAACCCAGTGAAGCAGCATCAGCACACTACACCTTATCCATGTCTAAAACATCACTCAACAGCCCACCATGAAATACTAAAGAATATTTTGATTATTTTAATGGCATATTATATAAATATTGTGGCAAAGGTGATGCCATGAGTATCTACAAGAAGCTATTTTGTACTTCTCAAGAACCTGTCATTAAGTGCGTTTACATGCAATAAACGCCCTCATAATGAAATTATAAGGGGATTTTGGCAATATTGCAATTAAACTTTACCTCATGTAAACGCAATACTTAGATCAAACAAATGCAATTAAGCCCAATTGTAGTAACGTCTCGGTTACATGTGGTAACCCTCGTTCCCTGAAGGAGGGAATGGAGGCGTACGTCGTGACCAACGAATAGGAATCTCGCAAGAGATGCCAATCTACTTCAAGTGAAACTAAACAAGCCAATGCACATTGGCCCGCAATCATTTGCAGCAGCTGCTCTGCCATGCAGCGTGGGTATATTATGAGCAGCAGGTGCGATTGCACTTCAGTTCTGTCAGGACCACCATCGTCAAATACGATTGATAATTAGCATACAGTTAGGATTGGTGGTATGGTTCTGTTCTGGGCAAGAACTCCCTGCGCATCAATGCAGCCTAGCATGGATAAGAGCAGGGAGAGCAGCAATAACCCCCCTTAGGGTAAACAGAACAGAACCAACATGAATGTTTTGCAGATATCATTAATTTAAGATTTTAAAGTTTTTTAAATACTGACTGCACGAGAGGAGGAGCTGGGGATGGAGGAGGGTAATTCGCTCCTGATAATACTGAAGGAGCTTTTATATGTATACAGTGATAGGCATCGTATTCCTATAGGTAGACGTGGATCAGCTGAGAGTCAGCTGATGCGAGCTTGACTAACGTGACCTGCCAGAATAGACGCAACGCTTAATTTCTGTCAGGAACACTATTGACAATTAGCATACAGTTAGGATCGGCAGTATGGTTCTGTTCTGGGCTAGCATGGATAAGAGCAGGGAGAGCAGCAATAACCCCCCAAAACAAAACCATATGCCAATTCCCCCAACACAAACTGACAGCGAATTTTCTGGATACCTTTTTTTTTTTACGCACTACCCTCAACATGACTGATGTTGATAGAATGGTTAATACATCCTGATGTTAGTGGCATGTTGAGTGCAATAGATACAATCTAGGAAGCATCACCCCAAGCTGGAGCAAGCAAGGACACATTGCAACAAGAGTGTTTCTGTAGCCAATTTAACAGTGTATGGGATCTATTGGGGGAAGCTTACACCCCTAGCGGCAGCAAAATCTGATACAAGCATGTTGTATAATCGCAGAACTAATGCTAAAACTAGTGTAGTTTGGCAGGGGAAGCATACACCCTAAATCAATAGCTCCGACTAGCGACAACAAACTGGTACAACAAGCATGTTGTATTATGACAGAACTATTGCTAAAACTAGTGTAGTTTGGCAGGGGAAGCACACACCCTAAAGCAATAGCTCCGACTACATTTACATTTAGTCATTTAGCAGACGCTTTTATCCAATTCGACTTACAACTGAGGACTAAAGCAAGCGAGTCATCGTGAAGAGGCAAAAACAACGCAAGAAGTACTCAAAATACAAAGTTCAGGCACTGCTCAGAGTAGCATAAGCCAGACAAGGGAGGATTTAAAGGAAAAAGTAAGAATTTCTTTATTTTTATTTTTATGGGGTTAAGTGCTCACGGAAGAGATGAGTTTTCAGCTGTCTTTTGAATGCTGTCAGGGATTCTGCATTCCGGATGAGGGTGGGGAGATCATTCCACCAGCATGGTACCGTGAATGAGAATGTTCTGGAGAATGATTTTGTGGCTCTTTGTGATGGAACCACGAGCCGTCGCTCATTGACCGATCGTAGGCTTCTGGTAGGGATGTAGACTCGTGGGAGCGAGTGAAAGTAGGACGGAGCTGAGTCTGTGGTACATCTGTAAGCAAGCGTCAATGCCTTGAACTTGATACGAGCAGCGAGTGGTAGCCAGTGCAGAGAGATGAACAGAGGAGTGACGTGGGCCCTTTTGGGCTCGTTGAAGACAAGACAAGCTGCAGCATTCTGGATCATTTGTTGAGGTTAAGTTGCACATGATGGAAGTCCAGCCAGAAGAGCATTGCAGTAATCAAGCCTAGAGATAACCAGGGCCTGGACGAGAAGTTGTGTTGCATGCTCAGTTAGGAAAGGCCTGATCTTCCTGATGTTGTGCAGTGCAAACCCGCATGATCGAGCTATCTTCGTAATGTGGTCTGTGAAGGTCAGCTGGTCATGTTACTCCAAGATTTCTGACCGACCTTGATGGGGTGATTGAGGTTGAATCTAGCTGGATAGTGAAGTCGTGTTGTAGAGACGGATTGGCAGGGAGGACGAGAAGCTCTGTCTTTGCCAGGTTGAGCTGCAGGTGATGTTCCTTCATCCATTCCGAGATGTCCACCAGACAGCTTGAGATACGTGCAGCTACTGAGCGATCATCTGGTTGAAATGAGAGGTAGAGCTGGGTGTCATCAGCATAGCAATGGTAAGAGAAACCATGTGCCTGTATGATGAGTCCCAGTGATGTGGTGTAAATGGAGAAGAGGATCGGTCCAAGAACTGAACCCTGAGGAACCCCTGTGGTCAGTTGATGTGCTTTGGATACCTCGCCTCTCCATGCGACCCTGAAGGATCTACCTGTAAGATAGGACTCAAACCAGTGGAGAGGAGTACCTGTGATGCCCAGTTATGAGAGGGTGGAAAGAAAGATCTGATTGTTTACAGTGTCGAAGGCAGCAGACAGATCCAGGAGAATGAGAACTGATGATTCGGAAGCAACTTTTGCGGTCCACAGGGCTTCTGTAACCGATAGTAATGCAGACTCGGTTGAATGCCCTTTCTTGAAGCAAGATTGGTTTACATCTAGCTGGTTGGTCAGAGACAGGAAAGATGATACTTGGTTGAAAGCAACACGTTCAAGTGTTTTCGCAATGAATGGTAAGAGAGAGACAGGTCTGTAATTCTCTAAAAGTGATGTGTTTAATGTTGTTTTTTTAAGCAGTGGAGTTACCCGAGCCTGCTTGAATGCTGTAGGGAAAATGCCAGTGTGGAGGGATGAGTTGATGATGTGTGTGAGTGCTGGTAGAAGTGTGGGAGAGATGGTTAGTAGAAGGTATGAGGGGATGGGGTCTAGAGGGCAGGTGGTAGGATGACTGGAGAGAAGAAATTTAGATACTTCTTCCTCGGTTAGTAGAGAGAAGGAAGAAAGAAGGTTTTTGGCTGTGGGAGAGGTTGGTCTGGGTTCCTGTGTGTGTGAAGCTGAGAACTGACAGCTGATAGTAGTTGTTTTGTTGGTGAAGAAGTTGGCAAAATCATCAGCAGTTAAAGAGGACATGGGTGGTGGTAAAGGTGGACAGAGGAGAGAGTTGAATGTCTTGAAAAGTGTTTTAGAGGTGCTGTTGATCTTGTTGTGGAAATATGAAGATTTCGCAGCGTGAACATCAACAGAAAAGGAAGAGAGCAGAGACTGATACATACTCAAGTCAAATGTGTCTTTTGATTTGCGCCATTTCCTCTCCATTGCCCTGAGTTTGGTCCGGTGTTCACGAAGAACCTCAGATAACCAGGGGTTAGAGGGAGTAGCATGTGCTTGCCTGGAGGAGAGAGGGCAGATATTGTCTAAAGAAGAAGTTAAAGTGGAGCATAAAGTATCCGTTGCCGTATTCACATCCAGAGATGAGAATTGTGAGGGTGAGGGAAGAGAAGATGACACAGCAGAGGAAAAATGGGAGGGAGAAAGTGAGCACAGGTTACGCCTGAAAGTAACTGGTAGGGGGGTTGGTGGTGCATGGGTAGTGAGTTGTAGATTGAAAGTAATGAGGAAATGATCTGAAACGTGGAGAGGTTTCACCAAAATGTTGTCTATGATGCAGTTGCGTGTGTAAACCAGGTCCAGTTGGTTCCCTGATTTGTGAGTACCTGTGGTGATGAGCCGTTTGAGATTGAAAGAGGCTAGGAGAGAGATGAAGTGTGTTGCATACGGCTTCTCTAGATAAATGTTGAAATCACCAAAGACTACAAGTTTGGTCCCATCTTCAGGGAAAGAGGACAGCAGCACATCCAGCTCAACTACAAAGCTTCCTAGTTGACCTGGGGGGCGATATATGACTATGACTACAATATGGATCTTAATGGGAGTTGTAAGTGTAATGGCATGATATTCAAACGAGATGTTATTGCATAGAGTAGAGAGAGTTGAGTATTTCCAATTGTTAGAAATGAGAAGACCAGTACCCCCACCCCTCCCCGGCTGGCGAGGGGTGTGAGAGAAAGAGAAGTTGTTAGAGTATTTTGTATTGTATAGTTGTATAGTTGTATTTTGTCTCTCTTTTTTATATAATGTTTATTTAACCAGGAAAATTAAGTGTAACAGGGACATTTCTGGTCATATAGAGTTAAGAAATATGAGAAAATAAACTGTTAAATGTCTTCTTTTTTATGTGCCCACATACAATCGAAATAAAATATTGTGCTTTTGTAAAATAAAGAAAATAAACAGGGTGTGCGTTCTGCCTCCCCTTCTCCGTGAACTTTTTTTCTGGAGCACGTCTCTTAAACTTAAACAAAACTCAGCTAATACTATTCACCCAGGCCTGAAATGTATATCTTTATAATCATTTAAGTTTGTACTTTTAAATGATCTGATTCAAAACAAAAACAAATTTTCTCTGTTTAAGTAATTTGTATAAAACTAACAAGATTTCCAGTTTCTCAAACGCTTGCTCATTATTTTTAATTTGACCACGCCCACGCGAGCGCGCTCATTACCTCAAAAACAAAGCACCAAACTTCATCAGTCCTCTGCTTTTCGTCGAGTTCGGAAGACACGCAGTGAGCTTACATTGGATTTAGTTACATCAGAAGAAGAACGCGATTTGAAGACAAGGAAGATGTAAGGTAAGAAATGTATTATGAATTATATTAGTTAGTGTTATTGTTGCATACACTTGACATTCCAGTTGAACTGTTGCTAGACTAAAATTTATGAAATCGACAGAAACATGTTGAAATATGAACTATAGCCAGAACAGGCAGGAAATGTATTTGTCATGTACGACACGAGGATGTTTTTATGTTTAATAAAACACAGCTTTATGTTAGGCTATTATCAGTGTTTACTCTAATATGGTGAATATTATAATGTTTAGAAACATGTTTACTGTTAAATACTGTGTTTGTAACGAATGGAAACATTTGAAGTAAACGTATCCATATATTTTTTTCTAGTGTACTGAAGTTTTCCTTTTTAACGATTTATAGGACGCATGCTAGGCTATTGTTATTATTATTAACTAACTGAAATAAAACCATGTCTATATGCTGAAGGGTGTGTGATAGAAGTGTCCAGACGTATGCACCCTGTATTTTAAAGAAGAACATTTAATTATTTGTGATACATTATTCATTCACAAAGAATTCAGGGACATTATTCATGTCCCTAAAGGTTGGAGTTTTCCTCATCTTTTTAATTAAGGCATTAAGATTTTTTATTCCTCTTTTTAGTCAACTTTAGCATGGGTGTGTTCACTTATTCTAAGCAGTGTGTGTGTGTGTGTGTGTGTGTGTGTGTGTGTGTGTGTGTGTGTGTGTGTGTGTGTGTATATGATTAAAAAGCAATTTTAACCAGAAAAATCTACAATGCATGCCCAAAGCCGTGCAGCCATATAGTTTCTCTTGATATCAGCATGTTCACAGGTGTTTATTTTATTTTTTACAGGGATGAGATGCCACTGATGAGTCCTGACATCAACATTCACAGGAGACTGTACATGAACATGGTAAAATGAAAAATCAAACACCTTGGAAATGACAGGTATGTACTATGTTTCAGGAATGGGACAATGTTGTGTGACTGTTCAAGCCTATGTCTTTAGATCAGTGTGTTAACTAATGTGTTTTTTTGTCCTTTGTTGTGTATCTTTGGATTATGTTGTGTTGTAAATAAATCCAAACAATCTAAAAGCTATTCTTTTTTAAATCTCCTCATTCTTTGTGCAAGGCTCCTCATACTGATATGGCCTGATAGCACCTAATAGGGCCATTATTGGAGGGTCTTTGTCTTTCTCAGGTGTGAAATGCCATACATATTAATGAGAGATCACGCCTCCTCGCATAAAGCTTTCTCACACTAAACATGTCATACACATTCTAAAAGACTTTATTGACTTATCTGAATGAGTAGTCAGGATGATTCTCACATAGTTTTGGAGCAAATATTCTAGACTATGTGATACAATTTTCAAAAGTCTTGTGAAGAAATAATCATGTGGCCTTATTTCAGAAACTTTTAGTTTGAGTTTTTTTCAATAACCATGCATAAATAAATACAAACATGTACATACATGCTGCTCACATATTATGGTAGCCCCGTTTGTGCTATATAGAGTGAATTTACACCTTTGCCATTAACATGTGTAGCGGAAATGAGTCTCGTTTTGGGGAAATTATTTAACTCAAATGGGGAATATTATTCATTAGATAATGAATATGTAATCGCATACATAAATTAAATTATCCCAAATAGGGAATGGACTAAACATTACCATATATGAATAATTAACACGATTGATCGTAGTAATTATTGATATTTGGTTTGGTTAAGTCAGATTAATTGTCAGGGTCAATTTACATGTGATTCCAAATTAGTTTGTCATGCATCCTGGTTCGTCCCGCGAACCGGAGATGAAAACTTCCTTATATCACAAGATTACCTGCCTGTATACCGAGTGAATATTTTCCGCTGGCCACACGGAAGTATCTGCTCGTATACGGCACTTTCAGACGTTTAAAATAGTTAACCGAGGTAGAGCGTTGGTAACTTACAGATCTTTGACATATTACAGAGACTTCAATCATGGGACAATGAGACAGATTCGATTTCAAAGGATTATGGAATTTAATAACACAATACTAAGGGTTATATAGACTACTAAAAATCACGCAGGAGTAAATAATATGCATATAAAAACAAACAATTAATACAGGATTGCAATATGACGTATTTAAAAAGAGACAGATAGAATGAGAGTGAGAGAGAGAGAGAGAGAGAGAGAGAGAGAGAGTGGGTGTGAGAGAGAGTGAAAGAGACAGAACAGTTCAAACAATTCACACAGAGACCCAAAGGATGCGAATATTAATCTAGACAACTTTAAGCAGCACTTAATTGAGATTTGTACGTTACTTGATTTAAACACGGTCCCTTTGTGTTGAGTTGTGTGTTACAAAGGCAGCGTGGTTGGAGTTGTCTGGCGCGTCTTCCGGTAGGAGGCAGATGTTTGCGATTGCTTCAGCTGCGGCCCGTACGAGAGGCGATTAATCTTAAACTTGTTTCGTTCTTGAATGAAACCGAACTATCAACTGAGGTAAATCGAAAGAAAGCAACTTAGATTTAAAACAAAGTAGAAAAACGACGAAGAAGGAAAACTCCGGCTGGAGTTTAGCAGGAAAGTTTAGGCATCTCTCTCTGGCGTAGGAAACTGCCCAGAGGATAAGGTGGCGGTCTATTTTGAAGGAGCGAGGGACACGCCTTCCTCACGTGTTTGATCCAATCGTGTTGCAGGAAGGCGTGTCGTCAGACCTCGTGATTCACGCCTTACGGATCATGTGTATAGGGGATAAACTTGTTCGAAATACACTTCTAAACTAGTATTAATAAAAGCATGCATCATATTACATTTTGGGTTGATGATTCAATCTTCTTTGATTATTCTGATTACAACCATACCAAATTCGGCATTCCTAGGGCTTAGTGAAATGCAGATACATGATTTTCGTGATTAAAACGGATGTTAAATTGGTCACATATCATAACAGCTTACAGTTATACCAGTTTTGTCATCAGGGAATCATGAAAACACAACCACAAAACATTATACATTTACAAAAGGGGATTTTTGATCCCCTGGGTTCAGAGTATTTCGTGTGTGTTCATGCGTATGTATGTATGTTCAGAGTTCATTGACCGATGGTGACGGGGGGGGGTGAACTCGCGACCAGTCCCGTGTGAGCGTGTGTGCTTCGAATTTGATGAGTTTAACAACGGCTACAATGGCCAGTTGTCTAATCTCACAATTCTCTTCTGTTTGTGTGTAAGCGAAAAACCCCAAAGGGGATTCCACGTGTGTGCGCTTATCTGAATGGACAATGTTCGTCTTGTCACCTTCGGAGGGGTTCTTCCACGTGATCTGCCTTTTGGTCATGTGTCTTGATCAAATGTGGTAAGCGGGGTATTGTTTAGTCATTAGAGAAAAGCGCCACGGGGCACTTGTACCGGTAATTCAATTACGTCCAAACACCATTTGCTTTGTGAGCAGTGCGTGGAGGGATAAGAACTTGTGGAAATCAGTGATTTAATCAAAATGGCAGATGGCATCTGCTTTTTGTCACAGTCGCTAAATGAGAAGAATGCAAAAACAGCAGTTTAAGGAGAGGGCAGATCTGACCATGGCTACATTCCCCCCTTTGATGGTTCGACAGGGCCCGTGGGGGTGGACCTCGTTGGACCATCACGATTGCCTTGGTCAGATGGCAGGCAAATCATGGAGGTCGGACTCTGCAGATGATGGTTAGGGCTGAGGGCTCAGCTCTATGAGATCCTCCGCGTTCGCTAGCGGGGAGTCTTCTTTCCGAGGGGTCTTACGAAACCCCACGGACATGGCTTGGGTGAGCCTGGCTGTAGAGGCTCGCATCTCGTTGACTCGTCGGTACAGGACGTAGGCAAGGCCCAAGGTTAAGGCGTGTCCGATGACCGTTGAAATGCACACGGCAGTGTCAGCGGCGGTCCATGCTTGGACGACTGGTGAGGCGTTCAGGATAGGCATTCTGGACAAGGCTTGGAGGGCGGTGTCCAGGGGAGCGATGTCGACGATCTGTGACCCCCCTTCCTGAATCCATTTCTCCAGCTCTGGGTCGAGGGTGAAGTTGCAATCCTTAAAGAAGGATGGAATCTCTAGTTCGGACTGGTATTCTTCACTAGGGAGGTGGTACAAGGCTAGGTCGTCCAGGTGGAGGATGGCTCCTCGTGGAACTTGGATCCACATGGTCTGGTTCAGCAGGTTGATACGCGTAGCGGTGTCGTGTTGGTCGTAGGTCAGTGTCGCTGTCCGTACTGGGGTATTAACGAGCCATCGGTTTCCCACAATCTCAGCTTGCGTCTCGGTGACTTGGCTGCGGGGTTTAGCATCCGCCGGGCAACGTGCGTCGCTGGCCAGATGTTGCAGGCCGCAGATCCCATCAGTGTTGTCTCTGAGGAACGGCTTGCTTGGGCAGAGATAGTGGATATCTTTGGTGCGGGTGCACATGTGCAGGTTTGGGGCTAGGTACAGCTGAGGGTCGCTGTCGTGGTAGGCTACCACGTCAGGTGTCCGTACCTTAAAGTAGGTATTGCTCTGCCAAAATCCCACGTTGACAATGTCTTTGAGTCGGTAGATTCGGCTTGATTCTATGATGGGCAAGTTCAAGAGGAAGCCTACCTCTCGCTGTGCGGGGTCAACGTACAGTGGAATGGCACTGCCTAAGGAGTAGGCAAGGTGGGTTTGGATCGGGTCAATGGGTGTGGTTATGGCGGAAGCCAGCACGGTTTGTACCAGGCTTAGGGGTATCAGGTATGGCGGGATCCGACCCATTGCTAAGCTGTCTATGGAGGAGCTTACTTCTCGGAGCATGTCGGTCATTAATGCTGTGACCAACTGTGTTTGGGCAAAGTCATTTTGGAAAACTGTGAACATCTGCTTCATGGAGCTCACAGTCTGATTCAGCATGACGCTGTGAGTGTTGAGGATCGTCACGGTTCCTCTCAGTGTCTTGCCAATGGTTCGCAGGGATTCGCTCTGTGTGGTGAGTTGTTCTTTCAACTGTGGAAGCTCGGCCTGGATTTCGGCCACGTGTCGTCGCACCGTGGCTATGTTCACGGCGTTGACACTGGACATGCCAATGTTGAACAGCGTGCCCACGGCTGCAGCGGCCCCGAGCAGCGCTCCCAGGAACCGTTTGGAACGTTTGTTGTGTCCTCCCAATTCCGCTTGGGTGACGGTCATCTTCTCGAGTTGGCTCAGCATGTGCTCGACATCGGCTTCGGCGTGGTTGAGGGCGGCTTCTGTCCATCGCGCACCTGCCCAACTGTACTGTGCCACCGAGCTTGGGTAGTGCGCCCGGTAGACATTTCGGGGGTCCAGTCGCACATACACTTTCTGTGTGTGCGTTCGGCAGTTAGTGATCAGGAGTCCTGGTTGGTCCCTCAACACGATGCCCGAGGCCGGTCCTGGTGAGATGACGTCGGCTGGCGGCTGGCCTCTGGTTGACTGAAGGCACATAAGGACTATCAACAGCAGCATCCTATTACAGGCAAGAGAGAGAGAGGTATGGAGGAGCAGGGGAGAGAGAAAGGCACAGGTCAGCGAGGTTTGTCCCGGGTTGTGTGAGACAGTCTTTCGCTGCGATGACGGCGGTTGAGTTTTTAGCTTGCATTGGCCCCTCCCTGTCTGTCCCTGCTAGTGGCCACATGTCTTTTGATCTGATTGCGGTGGACCCATTTGAGAACGGGTTCTCTCTGTCCCCGTTTTAGCTGGATTTGGTATGCAACGGGGGAGAGTTTGTTCACAATCTCGTGGGGTCCTGTCCAGTGGGGCAGGAGCTTCTTTGACAGCCCCCGTGGTGGCGGGGCGAAGATGTAATACAGGACTTTGTCGCCCACCTTGAACTCGTGGTGAGATGCCTTTTGGTCATAGTATGCTTTCTGGCCTTCAGCGCTGCTTTTCAGGTGTTGCTGGGCGAAAGCGAAAGTTCCTTTTAGATGTTTATGGAGCTCGTCCAGGTACTGGAACGTGGTGTAGGCGGTGACGAGGTTGTGGTCTCCTGGTTGGTACAACAGGTGTAATGGCAGAGTCATCTGCCTCCCGGTCATTAGTTCAAATGGGGACACCCGTGTTGATTCCTGCGGTGTGGCTCGGAGGGCCATCAGCACAAGGGGAAGTTTCACGTCCCAGTCTTTCTGGTTAGTCGACACGTACTTTCTTAGCATGTGGACCACCGACTGGTTAGATCTCTCAACTTGGCCCGATGAGGTTGGCTGGTGCGAAATGTGCAGTCTAGCTTGTACCCCTAGGCATCTCCAGATCTTTTGCATGATCTCGGCAGTGAAGTGGGTACCTCTGTCTGAGTTGACTCTTAGTGGCAATCCGAACCGGGAGAAGACGTGGTTCATCAGGAGGTATGCCGTTGTTTGGGCAGTGTCGTTAGGTGCTGGCAGACACTCTACCCACTTGGTAAACTGGCACACCACCGTGAGAAAGTACTTGTTGCCTCTTGTTGACCTGGGCAGGGGTCCTACCCAGTCGATTTGGAGGTCTGACCATGGGAACGTGATTCCTCTGCGTTGCAGTGGGGCTCTGTGATTTGGGTTTGCTGGTTGGAATTGACAGCAGACCAAGCATTCTCTCACATACTCTGCCACATCTTGCTGCATGCCTGGCCAGTATGCCACCTGTCTGAGTGTGTCATACGTGGCTCTGGTACCGTGGTGTCCAGCATAGGGTGTGTTGTGAGCGTGCATTAGCATCACCCCCCTTTGGCACAGTGGCACCACGAGCCTAGGCGGTGTGGTGCCATCGGGGTCAAACCATAGAATGTCGTCCCTCACACGCAGCATATGTCTGGAGTTGTGTAGCTGTCTGAGGTATGAGTCGTCCGCCAAGGCTGAAGGTGAGATAGGGTGGCAGGAGGGGTCAGAGAGGAGGTCAAGAATTGTCTTTATAGCAGTGTCTGTGGCTTGCATATCCGCAATATCGTTGTTAGAAATTTGCGGTGTTAGCGATAGCGGCTGTGAAGCTGGTGCTGTCGCAGGCAAGGGCCGTTTGCTGCGGGTTAGTACCGCCACATCGGGTGTTGGTGTGGGGTTTGGCGCAGACCACAGCTCACCGTGGAGGGCGCCCGCTTTGGCAAGGGCGTCAGTGTGGTCATTAAAGTCTTTGTCTAGGCCTGGCAGTTTTGAATGTCCCTTTACCTTCTTCCAGTACACGGTGACATCGTGTGTTGTTGTGATGTTATCACATTCCTGGAACAGGTGTTGGTGTTTGACAGGCTTGTTGTTTGCTGTTTTGAAACCATTTCGTTTCCAGATCGGGAGATGGCACACAAAACTGAGTCTGACATAGTTAGAGTCTGTGCAGATGAGAAGTTCACTGACGTTATGGGCCGATGCGATTTGCAGAGTTATGAGAATGGCTGCCACCTCTGCATACTGGGATGACTGGGGGCCCAGTTTGAAGCGTTGTGGTGGGCATGGGTGGTTGTCAACCCACAGTACCCCTGCACCTGCCTTTAGGATGCCCTCGTGGTTGTAGGAGCATCCGTCGACGTAAGCTGTGGGCATGCCGTCGCACGCATTCTTGTCAAAGTACCTGTGACAGGTCAGTTGTGGCTGTTGGGGCTCTGGTGTGTCTAGCATCGCAGCAGGTGAGTCGTCGGAGCAGTTCTGACATGCAGCCAGACCGTTTCCCAATGCCGACTTGTGATTCTGTGCATATCGTGCCTCGACATCTCGTCCTTGTAGAGCCATTAACCACGTGGCTATGCGTGCATTGGTGACCACGCCGTTTCGGATGCGTTGGCTGTTGAGGTACATCACAGGCTGGTGGCAAGTGTCAATGATAACTTTCTGTGCTCCAATGTAGTTGGAGAAACGCTGTATGGCCCATACCGTACAGAGCAAAGCTTTTTCACAGTCTGAGAATTTACATTCTGGAGGGAGAAGCGTCTTGCTGGCATATGCGACCACCTTTTTGTCTTGATCGTGCATTTGGTATAGGCCCGCACTGAGACATTGGTCAGAAAATCCTGCTTCCAGGTAGAATTCCTTTTGAGGATCGGGGTAAGCAAGGCAAGGGGCTGAGCATAAATGTCTTTTTAGTGCCGCCATGGCGTGTTCTTGAGCGTCTGACCAGACGAAAGGGCAGTCCTTTTTCAGCAGCGCTGTGAGGGGCCTGGCGATGTCCGAATAGTTTTCGATGAACTGTCGGGAGTAGTTGCATACCCCTAGAAAGCTTCGCAGTTCAGAGACGTTAGTGGGAGGCTTGATGTTTTGAATGGCGTGGATACGGTTTGATTGTGGTTCGATGCCATGGGATCCGACGAGAAGGCCCACGTAGTTGACCTTGGTGCGGCACCATTGACCTTTGTGGAGAGCTATTTTGGCGCCGGCAGCGGATAATTGGTTCAAAACATAGTCTATTTCTTTCAGGTGGTCTGCCACCGTCGTGCTCTTCATAAGAACATCGTCCACGTAAATCAGGTTACCTCTCATCCTGGCGTCAGGACAGGCTTTGTTCAGGAAGATGTTGAACTCAGCTGGTGAGTTGGCGTACCCGAACGGGCATCTGTTGAAGGTGAACTGTCGGTTGCCAAATGTGAATGCCAGCTTGTGTTGGTCTTCTGGGTGCACTGGAATGGTCCAGAATCCAGAGGCCACATCGAGTGTAGAGAAGATGGTGGCTCCTCTGATTCGGGGTATTTCCTGTTCGAGTTGGGTCATGGGCCATCGTGATAACGGCACCGGTTGATTCAGCTTTCGATAGTCAATGGTGGGCCGCCATTTCCCATTCGGTTTGAGAACGGGCCAGATGGGGGCAGAGTAGGTGCTGTTACATGGACGGATGACACCTTTCTCAAGCATGGATTCGATGATTTCCTGCACTGGTTCGTGCGAGGCGATGGGAATTTTGTACTGCTTGACGAAAGTGGGAGGAGCCTCGGGATGCGTGGGGATGCGCACCGTGTGGAGGTTGGTAAGGCCACAGTCTAAAGAGTCTTTGGCAAAGGATTCTTTGAACTTGTAAAGGACTTGTCTTAACCTCTGGCGGTCTGTGTCATTCTGAAGCGCGTCAGCCTCTTGTAGAATTTGCTGCACTTGAGATTCAAAACCTTGATATGGCTCCTCTGTCGATGTGTCATCAGTCGGGTTGATCTTTGAAGGCATAGCAGGTGCATTAGTCTCACTGACAGGCTGGTGGGAGACTGTGTACACTGCGAGGTGTTGGTCCTCTGTAAGCTCAGTTCTGCACACTTGGTCTTTGGCCACTGACATGACAGATGTGATGGCAATGAGTTGGAAGGGCAGCGTGAGCACTGTGTTGTCTGTGTGCCCTTCAGGTATCAGTGCAGGTGGAAGGGGGCCGATGACCGGTAATACAAGTTCAAAGTCATGAAAGTCATGGCTCACTAGCCATCCTAGCCTGTAGGCTCTGGGAATGCTGATGTCCCTTGCTGTGCAGTTGTTGAACAGAATGTAGACTATCCGAGATGACACTTCCGTGAGGGGTGTGGCTTCGAGTGTGAGTCCGAGGTCTCCACATTCAGGTGAAGGTTGGAAGAAACCTAGCGTGTGGTAAAAAATGTTTGGTTCCGTCGTATGTTGAGGCGTACAGCGACCCCTTTGGTGTAGGCTGGTACTACTGTTGCTTGTTCGTTGATTAGGGTGCAGACTTCAGGGATGGTCTGTCCCGACAGTAGATTGTCATGATTGCTGGGAACAGGTGGCTGTATAGTCAATGGGGCCCATACAACTTCATTTAACATGTCCACATGAGCTTTGAGGCGAATCAGAACGTCTGCTCCAATGTAGACATCGTGGGCTGGATCCGGAAGGATCAGGAAGTAATGAGTCAGACACCGGTGATTCCACTTTAATTGCAAAGCACAGATCCCTTTGGCAGATATCATGGAGGATGGATTTGCGTTGAGAGGGAAGCGGGTGCGTTTGCTGGTATAGGGCAGGTCCGATGTGTTGTCAATGATTGCATTGAATAGTGAGAAGCTTATGGCAGATTGGTCAGACCAAATCGCCAGAACAATGTCTGTTGTGGTTACATCCTGCAGCTGCAGGTCGGTCCTGACCTGAGGGCAGTAGGTATCAGAGCCTTGGCTGGTTTTGAAAGTGCAGAGTAGCGAACTTGACCCTTGATCAGCTGTTGTGGCTGGGTCGCCATGTCTGGCTGAGGGAATTCCCGTGAACTCTGTGACCTGACAGTCTGGCTCAGCAGATTTGTTTGGCGAAAGGGGGAGGGGTTCACGCACTTGAGCCCAAACTTGCAGGTGTTTGAAGTCCAGTAACGGCTCGAATCGATCCAGCAGGTCTTTGCCTATTAGGAATGGATAAATGTTCATTGGTGAAACATAGACCGGGTGTACTAAACTCATCGGGCCGATTGCCAGGTGAATGGGGGCCACGTTTCTCAGCTGGATGTCGTTTTGGCTGTACGACTGCACATTCAGCTCACAGGTGTGGAAGTTAAGAGTTCGATTCTGTCTTTGAGCTTCAAATTTGAGTTTTTCAAAAAGTTCAGCTGATATGAGTGTGAGATCCGAGCCCGTGTCCACGAGCGCTTCGAGTCTCACCTCCTTTTCCAAAGTGATGGTTAGGTAGAGTTTGCGTGCCACACCTCTCTCTATCAGATTTCCCAGAAGTTTTGGTGTGGGGTCTTTTGTGTTGATCGATAGACAGTGTGGTTGTGTTAGGTGTGGCTCGCTGTGAGTGCAGATCACCAAGACAGCACTGTCTGGTACCTTTAGGTGAGCGCTGCTACCGTCTTGTTCAGGAAGTGCAGTGTTTTGTTCAAGAAGTGCAGTTGGCAGCCGGAGTGAACGAGGGGGGTTGTCAGTTGGTGATGCAACATTGAGTTCACTAGTCTGTGACTGACAAGCCGTGTTCTGGGCTGTCAGTTGGAGGGAGTGAGTGGTGCTGTCACTGGGTGATGTGACAGCGAGTTCCATAGTCTGTGGTTTGACAGTGTCTGTGGGGCCGTCATTGGGAGAAGCGTTGGGAGTGGAGTTGGCTTCAGGCCTCAGGTTTAGTCATGCGGTGTCTGGCTTGTCCTTGTCTTTCTTGTGAGGTTTCTTTTGAAGGAACTCCCTCAGCATGCTCAGAAGTTCTGCAGCGTCAGACGCGGCGGCATTGTCTCTGTTGGATTTGAGTTCCAACTTCAGCTTACCAATGTCATTTTGAGAGGGGTCTTTCAGCCGGTTCTCTGGGCTTGTTGTCCGGGGAGATGGAGGTTGGTTCCTTCTGGGTTGCCGGCCGGTTTCCCAGGTGCCCCCTCCCCTTTGGTTGTGGGAGGTGCGAGGCCGGTCCCAGAATTCCCCAGTGCGGCTGTTCTGCTGCCTGGGGCGGGCACCCCCACGACCGCGCTGACCTCTGCTGGGTTGGAATGGTCGTGTCTCTCTGTTGGCAGGCTTGTAACTGGGGTGCTGTGCGCCCTCTAGGGACAGCTCTGGACGGTGCTCAGAGACAGGGCAGATTGTGGGGTTTCTCACAGTCTTTTCAGAGATAGTCTTTTGTTTGGTGTAAGCTTTGTGAGCCAAGTCACGCAGTTGTTGGATTGACATAGTCCGTGGCTCAGCTAAAACCCCGAGGTGGTGCGATAAGGTCGGATGGAGATTCCGCAGGAACAAAGTTTTGAAGTTACAGTCTTCTTCCATCCCGGACTCATTGCGAGGTCCGAAGTAGGCTTGTCGGAGGCGGCCGTAATAAGCTTGCGGGGTTTCTAGTCGGGCCTGCTTGAGGTCCATTGCTGTTACGAATCCGCTCTCAGAGTCTGGGTCAGAGAATTCACGGATCAGAGCTTGTCGCAGCTGCTGGTAGTCCGTTTTGACGATCTCAGGTTGCCTGTCTAGAAAACTCCGCACGTCACGGCTTGAAGTAATCCTGAGAAGATACAACTTATCCCGATTAGTGACGTTGACCATAGTTTGTAGGTGAAAGTCAATGTCTTGTAAGTAAGAGTGAACATCGTGGCCTCCTGCTGGATTGGGAGTGAAGGTCGGGATGTTTCTAGCCAGCTTGTCCAGTTCTTTATGGGCTGTGTGGTGACCGATGGCTTGACCCCGCCCCTCTTCAACTGGTGGGGACACGTAGCGGCTGGCTAGTGATGTCTTTAGCAATGGGCTTTCGCCCCCCTTTTCAGGTCTGGGTTTTTGGCTGAAAAGTGCAGGCTCACTGGTGAGGGGAAACGGAGTGATGGGTATTTCCCCCTCCAGGTCGCCTTGTAATTTGTAAGAGTGTTTGAGTTCTTTATGGACCAAGTCCAGTTCATACTTTAGATCATGTCTCTGTTGGGCAAGCTCGGTAATTTCAGTTCGAGCTGCGTGCAAATGTTTCTCACAGGCCTTGGCTCTGGCCTCTTTGTCTTGTATTTTACTCTCTGCTCTTTCTAGAAGGGCCTCGGCGCGCTGCAGTCTGTCATGGAGCTCCTCCGTGGTGTGTTTCTCCGACTGCATCCTCCTGTCTGTGTCCGTGCGCAGATCCTCCAGGGCCTTTTGCAGTCTTTCCACTTCCTCTTGTAGTTCTGGGGGCATTTCATCCTTGTCTTTCTCCTCCAGAAGTAGCTGATCCAGACGCTCCTGTGTGTGGTCCTTTTGTTTGCGGGCCTCCTCCAGTTGAGTCTTTAGTCCTGCGATTTCCTTTGCCAGACTGGCGTTGTCCTCCTCCGCAGAGCATGCCTGTGCCACTAAGTTGTGAGCTAGACGTCCAATGATCCGACTCCATTCCTTTGAGCTGTAGGTCTGCGTTGGGTCGTTGGCCATTATCTGGTCCACCTCGGTGTCCAGTTCCTGCCGGGTCGGAGATTTCGGGTCGCCAGAGTCCTTGGGCAGACAGCCGGTTGTCATGGCTCGTAACCAAGCATCCAGATTGCTCCAATGGTCCGCGGGACTGGAAGCGCGTGACATTCTGACTCCCTGAGGGCGAGAGAAACACAACACACACACAAAGGGCCGCTGCTAGCTTGTTTTGGCTAGCTTGTTTTGAGGCTAACGAGCTGTAGTACAGCCGTGCCGTTTATAGAAATTTGCCTAACTGTCGTAGACAATTTTATGCGGGTCAACGTGGGACCCGAAGTACTGCTTGGTTGTCACTATTATTTAGCTTCCTTGGGGGTCTCTTGGTGAACTGAAAGAAACAAAACACAAAAGACCAAAACAAAGCAAGGAAGAGAGGAGCGAGAGGGGAAACAAACACAAATATTGCAGTGGCAATAACACCTAGGTGAATTGACCAGCGCTGTAGTGTAGCCGCTAATAACCCAGAGGGTGTGTCTTAGGGAGAAAGAGGCAACCCTACGCTCAGAAAATATATCTGGGGAAATACCTAATGTTCTGTGGCTTCTGCTAAGTGGCAGGGTTTTTATCAAAATCCAGTCTTACCTGGGGTGAATTGAGGTCAAACCCAGCTGGCCTCAATGAGCGTGGTCAACCTTCCGGCGCCGCCAAACACCCGACCGCCGTGACTCCGGACTCTCCGTCGCTCTGTCACGGTTACGCCCACTCAAACAGCACGTGACTGTAAGCACAACCTGGTATTCTCCGAGGTGTCAGCCGGCCGACCGCACTGCAAAAGTGGGTGGTGCACAGAACCCCGCCAGCAGTGCTGACGTAGACAGTGGCGCATGCACCGGTCCCTGCAATTGACTTGTGCGTCGGCTTTAGTGGTTGAGCCTTTGGAGCACCAGGTTGCTGATGTCACGTTACTGCGTGCCGCAACCAATGGCAGGGACAGCAGACCCCGAGAGCCACCGCACGGTCAGCGTCAGTGACGCCAGTCAGCAGACCCGCCCACAGAGGACAACAGGGCCCCCGCAATCCACCACAGGTGCTGAGACTTTAACCTGTACACATGCACACGGAAAGAACAAGGGAGCTTAAAGTAAATTAAGATTTTCCTGCTTCCGGCAAATTTAACTCACTTTAATCAACAACAAAAAGTTATTATTATTACTTCCTATTTTATACTCAAAGTAATTCAAGTAGGAGTAAACGGAAACTACAATAGACCTGAAAAGGGGTTAGGTAGTAACACAATAGCTCTGAAGAAACTTAATTTAACCTGGAAAGGAAAAACCAAATTAAGAGATGAAGGCTTTTGCCAACTGAGGATAGTACCGAAAGTAATTAGTAGTAATTAGTTATTGAAAATATCCTAACCCGTTTTGGAAGTTATCAATAACTTAATGCAGGTGGAGGTCAGGAAGGGGAGCGTTGAGCCGCGGTGGGTCTTGGAGCCTCACAGGGGGCGCACTTCCTTCCTGTGGTTCACCTTGACTGTTTGGTACAATTTAAAGTTAATTCAAATAGTTTTAAACTCCAATCAAAAATAAGCCTGGGGGAGATTGACAAAATTAGAATGATTTCTTACAATAATCACAACAACCCTGTTGTTGTTAGCAATGATTATAAAATACTCATCCGGAAAACATAAATGAAAATTATTTCATACAAAGTTCAGTGGAAGGCTGATAGCTGACTTGAGAAGGTTGTCTGCCACTAGATGGCGTCCTGCTTTTCAGGGGGCTGTCAACTGACTGAACTGAGAAAAATTTATAGTGGAAATTAATTAAAAAAAAAAATTAATTAAAAATTAATTTTATCAAAAATTTAAAAAATAAAATATTGTTCCAATCAAAATTAAATCCAGATATATTGGGGAGGAGATCAAAAGTTTTGTAAAGGAATCAGAATGGCTTCTGATAATAAATCACCACTTCACTAAAGTTATTAGTAGCGATTATAAAAATAAAACAAAACAGAACAGAGTCATCGAGACAGAGAGAAATGGGAGCAGGGTAGAGCAGAAATTAATTGAGCAGAAGGATGATAGCTGACCTGGAGGAGTGCCACCGCTAGGGGCGTCTGCCTCCAAATTAACTGTCAGTGATTTGAACTGAGGAATTCTATAGCTTAAACCCTAATTCACTTCTGTGAATTGAACTTAAAATAAAATGTCTCAGTCCAAAACAGCAGGATTGTTTTACGAACTAGCAAGCTGTAAATGCAAATATGTATTCAGGCAGCTTATTCGACAATAATCGCGGTGAATTTGGAGGAAATACACGAGGAGGTACAGCGAGTATGGGAAGCAGATGGGTAGCAGGTCTTCCCTGCTATTGCCACGCGGTGGCAGTGTCGCGCTCACGCGGCCCAAACTCACAAGTGTGGTACTTTGAAACTGATAGCGCTTGTGAACCTGGATAAGGAACACAGAAGTTTTCATGCGCACAGATTTAAACACGAACCAAGTATACACACATTTTACAAATATACTTTTCGCAGATCACGGCGGATCTCAATGTCCTTTTAGACACGGAACAGGCATACGAACATTTCCTAGTATATTCTTTGTAGATCACGGATCTCTTTGTGCTTGGTTTGCACAGAAAATGGGATTTTCTAACCGGTTTAGCTAGCTTTACGCCAGCGTCTTTTTTGAAAACCCGAAGTTATTCGTTGCTAACGAATTTAAAGATCTTTTACTGCATGGGAGATTCTCGTCCCAACAGTTAAACCATATATACCGGTAATGTGCCTGTTTTTGAAGTTTTCTTCGTTCAAAACAGGGCTTCGGACAGTGTTAAAATGTCACAGCTAGGCAAAGAGAGAACAAAGAGTTTCCTTTTCTCTCAGCTGGGCCGTGCAGTATACTGTCTGTGGCTGCAGTTTTTCACTCACATCCAGTCGAGCTAAAAATATGCCCTTAGGCTCATTTTCGGCCAGATGCTGGTGTGTTACTGAAAGGCTTCTGCCTTGCTCAGTTTTCGAGTCGACTTAATTACACAATGCAAACGCGCGTACACAATATTAAATTCCCAAAACACACATGAACATGAATCTGAATATTGATCCCACCGTGAAGTTTGTAAATGCCCGCATTCTAAAACACCATAATATATGTAGCGGAAATGAGTCTCGTTTTGGGGAAATTATTTAACTCAAATGGGGAATATTATTCATTAGATAATGAATATGTAATCGCATACATAAATTAAATTATCCCAAATAGGGAATGGACTAAACATTACCATATATGAATAATTAACACGATTGATCGTAGTAATTATTGATATTTGGTTTGGTTAAGTCAGATTAATTGTCAGGGTCAATTTACATGTGATTCCAAATTAGTTTGTCATGCATCCTGGTTCGTCCCGCGAACCGGAGATGAAAACTTCCTTATATCACAAGATTACCTGCCTGTATACCGAGTGAATATTTTCCGCTGGCCACACGGAAGTATCTGCTCGTATACGGCACTTTCAGACGTTTAAAATAGTTAACCGAGGTAGAGCGTTGGTAACTTACAGATCTTTGACATATTACAGAGACTTCAATCATGGGACAATGAGACAGATTCGATTTCAAAGGATTATGGAATTTAATAACACAATACTAAGGGTTATATAGACTACTAAAAATCACGCAGGAGTAAATAATATGCATATAAAAACAAACAATTAATACAGGATTGCAATATGACGTATTTAAAAAGAGACAGATAGAATGAGAGTGAGAGAGAGAGAGAGAGAGAGAGAGTGGGTGTGAGAGAGAGTGAAAGAGACAGAACAGTTCAAACAATTCACACAGAGACCCAAAGGATGCGAATATTAATCTAGACAACTTTAAGCAGCACTTAATTGAGATTTGTACGTTACTTGATTTAAACACGGTCCCTTTGTGTTGAGTTGTGTGTTACAAAGGCAGCGTGGTTGGAGTTGTCTGGCGCGTCTTCCGGTAGGAGGCAGATGTTTGCGATTGCTTCAGCTGCGGCCCGTACGAGAGGCGATTAATCTTAAACTTGTTTCGTTCTTGAATGAAACCGAACTATCAACTGAGGTAAATCGAAAGAAAGCAACTTAGATTTAAAACAAAGTAGAAAAACGACGAAGAAGGAAAACTCCGGCTGGAGTTTAGCAGGAAAGTTTAGGCATCTCTCTCTGGCGTAGGAAACTGCCCAGAGGATAAGGTGGCGGTCTATTTTGAAGGAGCGAGGGACACGCCTTCCTCACGTGTTTGATCCAATCGTGTTGCAGGAAGGCGTGTCGTCAGACCTCGTGATTCACGCCTTACGGATCATGTGTATAGGGGATAAACTTGTTCGAAATACACTTCTAAACTAGTATTAATAAAAGCATGCATCATATTACATTTTGGGTTGATGATTCAATCTTCTTTGATTATTCTGATTACAACCATACCAAATTCGGCATTCCTAGGGCTTAGTGAAATGCAGATACATGATTTTCGTGATTAAAACGGATGTTAAATTGGTCACATATCATAACAGCTTACAGTTATACCAGTTTTGTCATCAGGGAATCATGAAAACACAACCACAAAACATTATACATTTACAAAAGGGGATTTTTGATCCCCTGGGTTCAGAGTATTTCGTGTGTGTTCATGCGTATGTATGTATGTTCAGAGTTCATTGACCGATGGTGACGGGGGGGGGTGAACTCGCGACCAGTCCCGTGTGAGCGTGTGTGCTTCGAATTTGATGAGTTTAACAACGGCTACAATGGCCAGTTGTCTAATCTCACAATTCTCTTCTGTTTGTGTGTAAGCGAAAAACCCCAAAGGGGATTCCACGTGTGTGCGCTTATCTGAATGGACAATGTTCGTCTTGTCACCTTCGGAGGGGTTCTTCCACGTGATCTGCCTTTTGGTCATGTGTCTTGATCAAATGTGGTAAGCGGGGTATTGTTTAGTCATTAGAGAAAAGCGCCACGGGGCACTTGTACCGGTAATTCAATTACGTCCAAACACCATTTGCTTTGTGAGCAGTGCGTGGAGGGATAAGAACTTGTGGAAATCAGTGATTTAATCAAAATGGCAGATGGCATCTGCTTTTTGTCACAGTCGCTAAATGAGAAGAATGCAAAAACAGCAGTTTAAGGAGAGGGCAGATCTGACCATGGCTACATTCCCCCCTTTGATGGTTCGACAGGGCCCGTGGGGGTGGACCTCGTTGGACCATCACGATTGCCTTGGTCAGATGGCAGGCAAATCATGGAGGTCGGACTCTGCAGATGATGGTTAGGGCTGAGGGCTCAGCTCTATGAGATCCTCCGCGTTCGCTAGCGGGGAGTCTTCTTTCCGAGGGGTCTTACGAAACCCCACGGACATGGCTTGGGTGAGCCTGGCTGTAGAGGCTCGCATCTCGTTGACTCGTCGGTACAGGACGTAGGCAAGGCCCAAGGTTAAGGCGTGTCCGATGACCGTTGAAATGCACACGGCAGTGTCAGCGGCGGTCCATGCTTGGACGACTGGTGAGGCGTTCAGGATAGGCATTCTGGACAAGGCTTGGAGGGCGGTGTCCAGGGGAGCGATGTCGACGATCTGTGACCCCCCTTCCTGAATCCATTTCTCCAGCTCTGGGTCGAGGGTGAAGTTGCAATCCTTAAAGAAGGATGGAATCTCTAGTTCGGACTGGTATTCTTCACTAGGGAGGTGGTACAAGGCTAGGTCGTCCAGGTGGAGGATGGCTCCTCGTGGAACTTGGATCCACATGGTCTGGTTCAGCAGGTTGATACGCGTAGCGGTGTCGTGTTGGTCGTAGGTCAGTGTCGCTGTCCGTACTGGGGTATTAACGAGCCATCGGTTTCCCACAATCTCAGCTTGCGTCTCGGTGACTTGGCTGCGGGGTTTAGCATCCGCCGGGCAACGTGCGTCGCTGGCCAGATGTTGCAGGCCGCAGATCCCATCAGTGTTGTCTCTGAGGAACGGCTTGCTTGGGCAGAGATAGTGGATATCTTTGGTGCGGGTGCACATGTGCAGGTTTGGGGCTAGGTACAGCTGAGGGTCGCTGTCGTGGTAGGCTACCACGTCAGGTGTCCGTACCTTAAAGTAGGTATTGCTCTGCCAAAATCCCACGTTGACAATGTCTTTGAGTCGGTAGATTCGGCTTGATTCTATGATGGGCAAGTTCAAGAGGAAGCCTACCTCTCGCTGTGCGGGGTCAACGTACAGTGGAATGGCACTGCCTAAGGAGTAGGCAAGGTGGGTTTGGATCGGGTCAATGGGTGTGGTTATGGCGGAAGCCAGCACGGTTTGTACCAGGCTTAGGGGTATCAGGTATGGCGGGATCCGACCCATTGCTAAGCTGTCTATGGAGGAGCTTACTTCTCGGAGCATGTCGGTCATTAATGCTGTGACCAACTGTGTTTGGGCAAAGTCATTTTGGAAAACTGTGAACATCTGCTTCATGGAGCTCACAGTCTGATTCAGCATGACGCTGTGAGTGTTGAGGATCGTCACGGTTCCTCTCAGTGTCTTGCCAATGGTTCGCAGGGATTCGCTCTGTGTGGTGAGTTGTTCTTTCAACTGTGGAAGCTCGGCCTGGATTTCGGCCACGTGTCGTCGCACCGTGGCTATGTTCACGGCGTTGACACTGGACATGCCAATGTTGAACAGCGTGCCCACGGCTGCAGCGGCCCCGAGCAGCGCTCCCAGGAACCGTTTGGAACGTTTGTTGTGTCCTCCCAATTCCGCTTGGGTGACGGTCATCTTCTCGAGTTGGCTCAGCATGTGCTCGACATCGGCTTCGGCGTGGTTGAGGGCGGCTTCTGTCCATCGCGCACCTGCCCAACTGTACTGTGCCACCGAGCTTGGGTAGTGCGCCCGGTAGACATTTCGGGGGTCCAGTCGCACATACACTTTCTGTGTGTGCGTTCGGCAGTTAGTGATCAGGAGTCCTGGTTGGTCCCTCAACACGATGCCCGAGGCCGGTCCTGGTGAGATGACGTCGGCTGGCGGCTGGCCTCTGGTTGACTGAAGGCACATAAGGACTATCAACAGCAGCATCCTATTACAGGCAAGAGAGAGAGAGGTATGGAGGAGCAGGGGAGAGAGAAAGGCACAGGTCAGCGAGGTTTGTCCCGGGTTGTGTGAGACAGTCTTTCGCTGCGATGACGGCGGTTGAGTTTTTAGCTTGCATTGGCCCCTCCCTGTCTGTCCCTGCTAGTGGCCACATGTCTTTTGATCTGATTGCGGTGGACCCATTTGAGAACGGGTTCTCTCTGTCCCCGTTTTAGCTGGATTTGGTATGCAACGGGGGAGAGTTTGTTCACAATCTCGTGGGGTCCTGTCCAGTGGGGCAGGAGCTTCTTTGACAGCCCCCGTGGTGGCGGGGCGAAGATGTAATACAGGACTTTGTCGCCCACCTTGAACTCGTGGTGAGATGCCTTTTGGTCATAGTATGCTTTCTGGCCTTCAGCGCTGCTTTTCAGGTGTTGCTGGGCGAAAGCGAAAGTTCCTTTTAGATGTTTATGGAGCTCGTCCAGGTACTGGAACGTGGTGTAGGCGGTGACGAGGTTGTGGTCTCCTGGTTGGTACAACAGGTGTAATGGCAGAGTCATCTGCCTCCCGGTCATTAGTTCAAATGGGGACACCCGTGTTGATTCCTGCGGTGTGGCTCGGAGGGCCATCAGCACAAGGGGAAGTTTCACGTCCCAGTCTTTCTGGTTAGTCGACACGTACTTTCTTAGCATGTGGACCACCGACTGGTTAGATCTCTCAACTTGGCCCGATGAGGTTGGCTGGTGCGAAATGTGCAGTCTAGCTTGTACCCCTAGGCATCTCCAGATCTTTTGCATGATCTCGGCAGTGAAGTGGGTACCTCTGTCTGAGTTGACTCTTAGTGGCAATCCGAACCGGGAGAAGACGTGGTTCATCAGGAGGTATGCCGTTGTTTGGGCAGTGTCGTTAGGTGCTGGCAGACACTCTACCCACTTGGTAAACTGGCACACCACCGTGAGAAAGTACTTGTTGCCTCTTGTTGACCTGGGCAGGGGTCCTACCCAGTCGATTTGGAGGTCTGACCATGGGAACGTGATTCCTCTGCGTTGCAGTGGGGCTCTGTGATTTGGGTTTGCTGGTTGGAATTGACAGCAGACCAAGCATTCTCTCACATACTCTGCCACATCTTGCTGCATGCCTGGCCAGTATGCCACCTGTCTGAGTGTGTCATACGTGGCTCTGGTACCGTGGTGTCCAGCATAGGGTGTGTTGTGAGCGTGCATTAGCATCACCCCCCTTTGGCACAGTGGCACCACGAGCCTAGGCGGTGTGGTGCCATCGGGGTCAAACCATAGAATGTCGTCCCTCACACGCAGCATATGTCTGGAGTTGTGTAGCTGTCTGAGGTATGAGTCGTCCGCCAAGGCTGAAGGTGAGATAGGGTGGCAGGAGGGGTCAGAGAGGAGGTCAAGAATTGTCTTTATAGCAGTGTCTGTGGCTTGCATATCCGCAATATCGTTGTTAGAAATTTGCGGTGTTAGCGATAGCGGCTGTGAAGCTGGTGCTGTCGCAGGCAAGGGCCGTTTGCTGCGGGTTAGTACCGCCACATCGGGTGTTGGTGTGGGGTTTGGCGCAGACCACAGCTCACCGTGGAGGGCGCCCGCTTTGGCAAGGGCGTCAGTGTGGTCATTAAAGTCTTTGTCTAGGCCTGGCAGTTTTGAATGTCCCTTTACCTTCTTCCAGTACACGGTGACATCGTGTGTTGTTGTGATGTTATCACATTCCTGGAACAGGTGTTGGTGTTTGACAGGCTTGTTGTTTGCTGTTTTGAAACCATTTCGTTTCCAGATCGGGAGATGGCACACAAAACTGAGTCTGACATAGTTAGAGTCTGTGCAGATGAGAAGTTCACTGACGTTATGGGCCGATGCGATTTGCAGAGTTATGAGAATGGCTGCCACCTCTGCATACTGGGATGACTGGGGGCCCAGTTTGAAGCGTTGTGGTGGGCATGGGTGGTTGTCAACCCACAGTACCCCTGCACCTGCCTTTAGGATGCCCTCGTGGTTGTAGGAGCATCCGTCGACGTAAGCTGTGGGCATGCCGTCGCACGCATTCTTGTCAAAGTACCTGTGACAGGTCAGTTGTGGCTGTTGGGGCTCTGGTGTGTCTAGCATCGCAGCAGGTGAGTCGTCGGAGCAGTTCTGACATGCAGCCAGACCGTTTCCCAATGCCGACTTGTGATTCTGTGCATATCGTGCCTCGACATCTCGTCCTTGTAGAGCCATTAACCACGTGGCTATGCGTGCATTGGTGACCACGCCGTTTCGGATGCGTTGGCTGTTGAGGTACATCACAGGCTGGTGGCAAGTGTCAATGATAACTTTCTGTGCTCCAATGTAGTTGGAGAAACGCTGTATGGCCCATACCGTACAGAGCAAAGCTTTTTCACAGTCTGAGAATTTACATTCTGGAGGGAGAAGCGTCTTGCTGGCATATGCGACCACCTTTTTGTCTTGATCGTGCATTTGGTATAGGCCCGCACTGAGACATTGGTCAGAAAATCCTGCTTCCAGGTAGAATTCCTTTTGAGGATCGGGGTAAGCAAGGCAAGGGGCTGAGCATAAATGTCTTTTTAGTGCCGCCATGGCGTGTTCTTGAGCGTCTGACCAGACGAAAGGGCAGTCCTTTTTCAGCAGCGCTGTGAGGGGCCTGGCGATGTCCGAATAGTTTTCGATGAACTGTCGGGAGTAGTTGCATACCCCTAGAAAGCTTCGCAGTTCAGAGACGTTAGTGGGAGGCTTGATGTTTTGAATGGCGTGGATACGGTTTGATTGTGGTTCGATGCCATGGGATCCGACGAGAAGGCCCACGTAGTTGACCTTGGTGCGGCACCATTGACCTTTGTGGAGAGCTATTTTGGCGCCGGCAGCGGATAATTGGTTCAAAACATAGTCTATTTCTTTCAGGTGGTCTGCCACCGTCGTGCTCTTCATAAGAACATCGTCCACGTAAATCAGGTTACCTCTCATCCTGGCGTCAGGACAGGCTTTGTTCAGGAAGATGTTGAACTCAGCTGGTGAGTTGGCGTACCCGAACGGGCATCTGTTGAAGGTGAACTGTCGGTTGCCAAATGTGAATGCCAGCTTGTGTTGGTCTTCTGGGTGCACTGGAATGGTCCAGAATCCAGAGGCCACATCGAGTGTAGAGAAGATGGTGGCTCCTCTGATTCGGGGTATTTCCTGTTCGAGTTGGGTCATGGGCCATCGTGATAACGGCACCGGTTGATTCAGCTTTCGATAGTCAATGGTGGGCCGCCATTTCCCATTCGGTTTGAGAACGGGCCAGATGGGGGCAGAGTAGGTGCTGTTACATGGACGGATGACACCTTTCTCAAGCATGGATTCGATGATTTCCTGCACTGGTTCGTGCGAGGCGATGGGAATTTTGTACTGCTTGACGAAAGTGGGAGGAGCCTCGGGATGCGTGGGGATGCGCACCGTGTGGAGGTTGGTAAGGCCACAGTCTAAAGAGTCTTTGGCAAAGGATTCTTTGAACTTGTAAAGGACTTGTCTTAACCTCTGGCGGTCTGTGTCATTCTGAAGCGCGTCAGCCTCTTGTAGAATTTGCTGCACTTGAGATTCAAAACCTTGATATGGCTCCTCTGTCGATGTGTCATCAGTCGGGTTGATCTTTGAAGGCATAGCAGGTGCATTAGTCTCACTGACAGGCTGGTGGGAGACTGTGTACACTGCGAGGTGTTGGTCCTCTGTAAGCTCAGTTCTGCACACTTGGTCTTTGGCCACTGACATGACAGATGTGATGGCAATGAGTTGGAAGGGCAGCGTGAGCACTGTGTTGTCTGTGTGCCCTTCAGGTATCAGTGCAGGTGGAAGGGGGCCGATGACCGGTAATACAAGTTCAAAGTCATGAAAGTCATGGCTCACTAGCCATCCTAGCCTGTAGGCTCTGGGAATGCTGATGTCCCTTGCTGTGCAGTTGTTGAACAGAATGTAGACTATCCGAGATGACACTTCCGTGAGGGGTGTGGCTTCGAGTGTGAGTCCGAGGTCTCCACATTCAGGTGAAGGTTGGAAGAAACCTAGCGTGTGGTAAAAAATGTTTGGTTCCGTCGTATGTTGAGGCGTACAGCGACCCCTTTGGTGTAGGCTGGTACTACTGTTGCTTGTTCGTTGATTAGGGTGCAGACTTCAGGGATGGTCTGTCCCGACAGTAGATTGTCATGATTGCTGGGAACAGGTGGCTGTATAGTCAATGGGGCCCATACAACTTCATTTAACATGTCCACATGAGCTTTGAGGCGAATCAGAACGTCTGCTCCAATGTAGACATCGTGGGCTGGATCCGGAAGGATCAGGAAGTAATGAGTCAGACACCGGTGATTCCACTTTAATTGCAAAGCACAGATCCCTTTGGCAGATATCATGGAGGATGGATTTGCGTTGAGAGGGAAGCGGGTGCGTTTGCTGGTATAGGGCAGGTCCGATGTGTTGTCAATGATTGCATTGAATAGTGAGAAGCTTATGGCAGATTGGTCAGACCAAATCGCCAGAACAATGTCTGTTGTGGTTACATCCTGCAGCTGCAGGTCGGTCCTGACCTGAGGGCAGTAGGTATCAGAGCCTTGGCTGGTTTTGAAAGTGCAGAGTAGCGAACTTGACCCTTGATCAGCTGTTGTGGCTGGGTCGCCATGTCTGGCTGAGGGAATTCCCGTGAACTCTGTGACCTGACAGTCTGGCTCAGCAGATTTGTTTGGCGAAAGGGGGAGGGGTTCACGCACTTGAGCCCAAACTTGCAGGTGTTTGAAGTCCAGTAACGGCTCGAATCGATCCAGCAGGTCTTTGCCTATTAGGAATGGATAAATGTTCATTGGTGAAACATAGACCGGGTGTACTAAACTCATCGGGCCGATTGCCAGGTGAATGGGGGCCACGTTTCTCAGCTGGATGTCGTTTTGGCTGTACGACTGCACATTCAGCTCACAGGTGTGGAAGTTAAGAGTTCGATTCTGTCTTTGAGCTTCAAATTTGAGTTTTTCAAAAAGTTCAGCTGATATGAGTGTGAGATCCGAGCCCGTGTCCACGAGCGCTTCGAGTCTCACCTCCTTTTCCAAAGTGATGGTTAGGTAGAGTTTGCGTGCCACACCTCTCTCTATCAGATTTCCCAGAAGTTTTGGTGTGGGGTCTTTTGTGTTGATCGATAGACAGTGTGGTTGTGTTAGGTGTGGCTCGCTGTGAGTGCAGATCACCAAGACAGCACTGTCTGGTACCTTTAGGTGAGCGCTGCTACCGTCTTGTTCAGGAAGTGCAGTGTTTTGTTCAAGAAGTGCAGTTGGCAGCCGGAGTGAACGAGGGGGGTTGTCAGTTGGTGATGCAACATTGAGTTCACTAGTCTGTGACTGACAAGCCGTGTTCTGGGCTGTCAGTTGGAGGGAGTGAGTGGTGCTGTCACTGGGTGATGTGACAGCGAGTTCCATAGTCTGTGGTTTGACAGTGTCTGTGGGGCCGTCATTGGGAGAAGCGTTGGGAGTGGAGTTGGCTTCAGGCCTCAGGTTTAGTCATGCGGTGTCTGGCTTGTCCTTGTCTTTCTTGTGAGGTTTCTTTTGAAGGAACTCCCTCAGCATGCTCAGAAGTTCTGCAGCGTCAGACGCGGCGGCATTGTCTCTGTTGGATTTGAGTTCCAACTTCAGCTTACCAATGTCATTTTGAGAGGGGTCTTTCAGCCGGTTCTCTGGGCTTGTTGTCCGGGGAGATGGAGGTTGGTTCCTTCTGGGTTGCCGGCCGGTTTCCCAGGTGCCCCCTCCCCTTTGGTTGTGGGAGGTGCGAGGCCGGTCCCAGAATTCCCCAGTGCGGCTGTTCTGCTGCCTGGGGCGGGCACCCCCACGACCGCGCTGACCTCTGCTGGGTTGGAATGGTCGTGTCTCTCTGTTGGCAGGCTTGTAACTGGGGTGCTGTGCGCCCTCTAGGGACAGCTCTGGACGGTGCTCAGAGACAGGGCAGATTGTGGGGTTTCTCACAGTCTTTTCAGAGATAGTCTTTTGTTTGGTGTAAGCTTTGTGAGCCAAGTCACGCAGTTGTTGGATTGACATAGTCCGTGGCTCAGCTAAAACCCCGAGGTGGTGCGATAAGGTCGGATGGAGATTCCGCAGGAACAAAGTTTTGAAGTTACAGTCTTCTTCCATCCCGGACTCATTGCGAGGTCCGAAGTAGGCTTGTCGGAGGCGGCCGTAATAAGCTTGCGGGGTTTCTAGTCGGGCCTGCTTGAGGTCCATTGCTGTTACGAATCCGCTCTCAGAGTCTGGGTCAGAGAATTCACGGATCAGAGCTTGTCGCAGCTGCTGGTAGTCCGTTTTGACGATCTCAGGTTGCCTGTCTAGAAAACTCCGCACGTCACGGCTTGAAGTAATCCTGAGAAGATACAACTTATCCCGATTAGTGACGTTGACCATAGTTTGTAGGTGAAAGTCAATGTCTTGTAAGTAAGAGTGAACATCGTGGCCTCCTGCTGGATTGGGAGTGAAGGTCGGGATGTTTCTAGCCAGCTTGTCCAGTTCTTTATGGGCTGTGTGGTGACCGATGGCTTGACCCCGCCCCTCTTCAACTGGTGGGGACACGTAGCGGCTGGCTAGTGATGTCTTTAGCAATGGGCTTTCGCCCCCCTTTTCAGGTCTGGGTTTTTGGCTGAAAAGTGCAGGCTCACTGGTGAGGGGAAACGGAGTGATGGGTATTTCCCCCTCCAGGTCGCCTTGTAATTTGTAAGAGTGTTTGAGTTCTTTATGGACCAAGTCCAGTTCATACTTTAGATCATGTCTCTGTTGGGCAAGCTCGGTAATTTCAGTTCGAGCTGCGTGCAAATGTTTCTCACAGGCCTTGGCTCTGGCCTCTTTGTCTTGTATTTTACTCTCTGCTCTTTCTAGAAGGGCCTCGGCGCGCTGCAGTCTGTCATGGAGCTCCTCCGTGGTGTGTTTCTCCGACTGCATCCTCCTGTCTGTGTCCGTGCGCAGATCCTCCAGGGCCTTTTGCAGTCTTTCCACTTCCTCTTGTAGTTCTGGGGGCATTTCATCCTTGTCTTTCTCCTCCAGAAGTAGCTGATCCAGACGCTCCTGTGTGTGGTCCTTTTGTTTGCGGGCCTCCTCCAGTTGAGTCTTTAGTCCTGCGATTTCCTTTGCCAGACTGGCGTTGTCCTCCTCCGCAGAGCATGCCTGTGCCACTAAGTTGTGAGCTAGACGTCCAATGATCCGACTCCATTCCTTTGAGCTGTAGGTCTGCGTTGGGTCGTTGGCCATTATCTGGTCCACCTCGGTGTCCAGTTCCTGCCGGGTCGGAGATTTCGGGTCGCCAGAGTCCTTGGGCAGACAGCCGGTTGTCATGGCTCGTAACCAAGCATCCAGATTGCTCCAATGGTCCGCGGGACTGGAAGCGCGTGACATTCTGACTCCCTGAGGGCGAGAGAAACACAACACACACACAAAGGGCCGCTGCTAGCTTGTTTTGGCTAGCTTGTTTTGAGGCTAACGAGCTGTAGTACAGCCGTGCCGTTTATAGAAATTTGCCTAACTGTCGTAGACAATTTTATGCGGGTCAACGTGGGACCCGAAGTACTGCTTGGTTGTCACTATTATTTAGCTTCCTTGGGGGTCTCTTGGTGAACTGAAAGAAACAAAACACAAAAGACCAAAACAAAGCAAGGAAGAGAGGAGCGAGAGGGGAAACAAACACAAATATTGCAGTGGCAATAACACCTAGGTGAATTGACCAGCGCTGTAGTGTAGCCGCTAATAACCCAGAGGGTGTGTCTTAGGGAGAAAGAGGCAACCCTACGCTCAGAAAATATATCTGGGGAAATACCTAATGTTCTGTGGCTTCTGCTAAGTGGCAGGGTTTTTATCAAAATCCAGTCTTACCTGGGGTGAATTGAGGTCAAACCCAGCTGGCCTCAATGAGCGTGGTCAACCTTCCGGCGCCGCCAAACACCCGACCGCCGTGACTCCGGACTCTCCGTCGCTCTGTCACGGTTACGCCCACTCAAACAGCACGTGACTGTAAGCACAACCTGGTATTCTCCGAGGTGTCAGCCGGCCGACCGCACTGCAAAAGTGGGTGGTGCACAGAACCCCGCCAGCAGTGCTGACGTAGACAGTGGCGCATGCACCGGTCCCTGCAATTGACTTGTGCGTCGGCTTTAGTGGTTGAGCCTTTGGAGCACCAGGTTGCTGATGTCACGTTACTGCGTGCCGCAACCAATGGCAGGGACAGCAGACCCCGAGAGCCACCGCACGGTCAGCGTCAGTGACGCCAGTCAGCAGACCCGCCCACAGAGGACAACAGGGCCCCCGCAATCCACCACAGGTGCTGAGACTTTAACCTGTACACATGCACACGGAAAGAACAAGGGAGCTTAAAGTAAATTAAGATTTTCCTGCTTCCGGCAAATTTAACTCACTTTAATCAACAACAAAAAGTTATTATTATTACTTCCTATTTTATACTCAAAGTAATTCAAGTAGGAGTAAACGGAAACTACAATAGACCTGAAAAGGGGTTAGGTAGTAACACAATAGCTCTGAAGAAACTTAATTTAACCTGGAAAGGAAAAACCAAATTAAGAGATGAAGGCTTTTGCCAACTGAGGATAGTACCGAAAGTAATTAGTAGTAATTAGTTATTGAAAATATCCTAACCCGTTTTGGAAGTTATCAATAACTTAATGCAGGTGGAGGTCAGGAAGGGGAGCGTTGAGCCGCGGTGGGTCTTGGAGCCTCACAGGGGGCGCACTTCCTTCCTGTGGTTCACCTTGACTGTTTGGTACAATTTAAAGTTAATTCAAATAGTTTTAAACTCCAATCAAAAATAAGCCTGGGGGAGATTGACAAAATTAGAATGATTTCTTACAATAATCACAACAACCCTGTTGTTGTTAGCAATGATTATAAAATACTCATCCGGAAAACATAAATGAAAATTATTTCATACAAAGTTCAGTGGAAGGCTGATAGCTGACTTGAGAAGGTTGTCTGCCACTAGATGGCGTCCTGCTTTTCAGGGGGCTGTCAACTGACTGAACTGAGAAAAATTTATAGTGGAAATTAATTAAAAAAAAAAATTAATTAAAAATTAATTTTATCAAAAATTTAAAAAATAAAATATTGTTCCAATCAAAATTAAATCCAGATATATTGGGGAGGAGATCAAAAGTTTTGTAAAGGAATCAGAATGGCTTCTGATAATAAATCACCACTTCACTAAAGTTATTAGTAGCGATTATAAAAATAAAACAAAACAGAACAGAGTCATCGAGACAGAGAGAAATGGGAGCAGGGTAGAGCAGAAATTAATTGAGCAGAAGGATGATAGCTGACCTGGAGGAGTGCCACCGCTAGGGGCGTCTGCCTCCAAATTAACTGTCAGTGATTTGAACTGAGGAATTCTATAGCTTAAACCCTAATTCACTTCTGTGAATTGAACTTAAAATAAAATGTCTCAGTCCAAAACAGCAGGATTGTTTTACGAACTAGCAAGCTGTAAATGCAAATATGTATTCAGGCAGCTTATTCGACAATAATCGCGGTGAATTTGGAGGAAATACACGAGGAGGTACAGCGAGTATGGGAAGCAGATGGGTAGCAGGTCTTCCCTGCTATTGCCACGCGGTGGCAGTGTCGCGCTCACGCGGCCCAAACTCACAAGTGTGGTACTTTGAAACTGATAGCGCTTGTGAACCTGGATAAGGAACACAGAAGTTTTCATGCGCACAGATTTAAACACGAACCAAGTATACACACATTTTACAAATATACTTTTCGCAGATCACGGCGGATCTCAATGTCCTTTTAGACACGGAACAGGCATACGAACATTTCCTAGTATATTCTTTGTAGATCACGGATCTCTTTGTGCTTGGTTTGCACAGAAAATGGGATTTTCTAACCGGTTTAGCTAGCTTTACGCCAGCGTCTTTTTTGAAAACCCGAAGTTATTCGTTGCTAACGAATTTAAAGATCTTTTACTGCATGGGAGATTCTCGTCCCAACAGTTAAACCATATATACCGGTAATGTGCCTGTTTTTGAAGTTTTCTTCGTTCAAAACAGGGCTTCGGACAGTGTTAAAATGTCACAGCTAGGCAAAGAGAGAACAAAGAGTTTCCTTTTCTCTCAGCTGGGCCGTGCAGTATACTGTCTGTGGCTGCAGTTTTTCACTCACATCCAGTCGAGCTAAAAATATGCCCTTAGGCTCATTTTCGGCCAGATGCTGGTGTGTTACTGAAAGGCTTCTGCCTTGCTCAGTTTTCGAGTCGACTTAATTACACAATGCAAACGCGCGTACACAATATTAAATTCCCAAAACACACATGAACATGAATCTGAATATTGATCCCACCGTGAAGTTTGTAAATGCCCGCATTCTAAAACACCATAATATATGTAGCGGAAATGAGTCTCGTTTTGGGGAAATTATTTAACTCAAATGGGGAATATTATTCATTAGATAATGAATATGTAATCGCATACATAAATTAAATTATCCCAAATAGGGAATGGACTAAACATTACCATATATGAATAATTAACACGATTGATCGTAGTAATTATTGATATTTGGTTTGGTTAAGTCAGATTAATTGTCAGGGTCAATTTACATGTGATTCCAAATTAGTTTGTCATGCATCCTGGTTCGTCCCGCGAACCGGAGATGAAAACTTCCTTATATCACAAGATTACCTGCCTGTATACCGAGTGAATATTTTCCGCTGGCCACACGGAAGTATCTGCTCGTATACGGCACTTTCAGACGTTTAAAATAGTTAACCGAGGTAGAGCGTTGGTAACTTACAGATCTTTGACATATTACAGAGACTTCAATCATGGGACAATGAGACAGATTCGATTTCAAAGGATTATGGAATTTAATAACACAATACTAAGGGTTATATAGACTACTAAAAATCACGCAGGAGTAAATAATATGCATATAAAAACAAACAATTAATACAGGATTGCAATATGACGTATTTAAAAAGAGACAGATAGAATGAGAGTGAGAGAGAGAGAGAGAGAGAGAGAGTGGGTGTGAGAGAGAGTGAAAGAGACAGAACAGTTCAAACAATTCACACAGAGACCCAAAGGATGCGAATATTAATCTAGACAACTTTAAGCAGCACTTAATTGAGATTTGTACGTTACTTGATTTAAACACGGTCCCTTTGTGTTGAGTTGTGTGTTACAAAGGCAGCGTGGTTGGAGTTGTCTGGCGCGTCTTCCGGTAGGAGGCAGATGTTTGCGATTGCTTCAGCTGCGGCCCGTACGAGAGGCGATTAATCTTAAACTTGTTTCGTTCTTGAATGAAACCGAACTATCAACTGAGGTAAATCGAAAGAAAGCAACTTAGATTTAAAACAAAGTAGAAAAACGACGAAGAAGGAAAACTCCGGCTGGAGTTTAGCAGGAAAGTTTAGGCATCTCTCTCTGGCGTAGGAAACTGCCCAGAGGATAAGGTGGCGGTCTATTTTGAAGGAGCGAGGGACACGCCTTCCTCACGTGTTTGATCCAATCGTGTTGCAGGAAGGCGTGTCGTCAGACCTCGTGATTCACGCCTTACGGATCATGTGTATAGGGGATAAACTTGTTCGAAATACACTTCTAAACTAGTATTAATAAAAGCATGCATCATATTACATTTTGGGTTGATGATTCAATCTTCTTTGATTATTCTGATTACAACCATACCAAATTCGGCATTCCTAGGGCTTAGTGAAATGCAGATACATGATTTTCGTGATTAAAACGGATGTTAAATTGGTCACATATCATAACAGCTTACAGTTATACCAGTTTTGTCATCAGGGAATCATGAAAACACAACCACAAAACATTATACATTTACAAAAGGGGATTTTTGATCCCCTGGGTTCAGAGTATTTCGTGTGTGTTCATGCGTATGTATGTATGTTCAGAGTTCATTGACCGATGGTGACGGGGGGGGGTGAACTCGCGACCAGTCCCGTGTGAGCGTGTGTGCTTCGAATTTGATGAGTTTAACAACGGCTACAATGGCCAGTTGTCTAATCTCACAATTCTCTTCTGTTTGTGTGTAAGCGAAAAACCCCAAAGGGGATTCCACGTGTGTGCGCTTATCTGAATGGACAATGTTCGTCTTGTCACCTTCGGAGGGGTTCTTCCACGTGATCTGCCTTTTGGTCATGTGTCTTGATCAAATGTGGTAAGCGGGGTATTGTTTAGTCATTAGAGAAAAGCGCCACGGGGCACTTGTACCGGTAATTCAATTACGTCCAAACACCATTTGCTTTGTGAGCAGTGCGTGGAGGGATAAGAACTTGTGGAAATCAGTGATTTAATCAAAATGGCAGATGGCATCTGCTTTTTGTCACAGTCGCTAAATGAGAAGAATGCAAAAACAGCAGTTTAAGGAGAGGGCAGATCTGACCATGGCTACACATGTTTATAAATAACTGAAAAAAGCACAAATGTCAGTGCATGTCAAAACATCCCAAGGGCCCCAAAAACCCCTTGGTCCCCAGAGGGTTAAAGGTACATCTTCGTGTCTGTGACCAGAGTGTACAAGCTTGATGACTGCTGAAAATAATTTGACTATTAAAAAAAAAAGGTGAACGTTAGCTCACAAATAATATATATTGTTTAAATTGTTACTGCCTTTCGATATTATTTTGGAATACATATAAAAATGTGCAAAAACACTAACTTGATGAAATTTATACTTGGTTTTAATAAATTATATACATTATATAGTTAGTGTAAAAATACAAAATAGAATTGTATTTTGTCTCTCTTTTTTATATAATGTTTATTTAACCAGGAACATTAAGTGTAACAGGGACATAAATTTGCATTTGATATATGTGTAAAAAACAAATAAATGTGAGGACTTTGCCTTCTCATTTTAAAACACCACCGCACACCACTGGAAGCAGCAGAAACAATACAATTATTTCAATGGATATGGACTCTTCAGACTGAAAATTGGGAGATAGTACAGCTCTAAAGTTAAATATAAGGTAAATAAACAATAAAAAACGTTGACAGTTATGCACTTACAATGGAAGTGTTCGGGAAAAGCATACAACTGACTATCCCATATGGAGCAAGCATGTGTCTCATGAATGCATCATGCTTATAATACATATGCACATATGGATCAGGGAAGGGTATTTTCTCCAAGGAGGAATGTGACAAAGTGTCTAAAAAAAAATTATAATAATAATAAATAAATAAATAATTTAAAATGTAATGAGAAATAAAAAATAGACATTTGTTACACATATAACAAAATTAAAGTGACACTATCCAACACCAGTGGAAATAGGCATTGTCTCATTCCCCTCCTTGTGAGGGAGTAACGGCAAAATCCAGACGAAAAGCCATGTGAGAGGAGGAAGCATCCCCATCAAACTATGATTGCGAAATCGACTGTTTACCATGGGAATGACATAATGCCCATCTCTCATGTTCACAAACTTTCTGTAAATCAACCTGAATGGGTCAGAGTAGTGGGAATGGACCCGAATTCAAATGAATTCAATAAACTATTAATAATTTGTTTTAAAAAATATATATATTAACACAGAAGATATACATTTTATCACTTGTTGCTTTATTGTTTCACTCTGATTAGGACAATATTTTATATAATAATAATAATCAAGCACCGTACAGAGAGGCTCCAAGTGCTGCTCAAGCCCCTGCTCTTTTGGTCTCTGACTAGGTAAGTGCCCTTTTCTTTTTAACCCTCTGGGGACTAAGGTGTTTTTGGGGTCCTTGAGATGTTTTGACATGCCCTGACATTTGTGCTTTTTTCAGTTGCTTATAAACATATTAATGGCACAGGTGAAATTACACTCTATTTAGCACAAACAGGGCTACCATAATATGTGAGCAACATGTATGTACATGTTTGTATTTTTGAGAGAATATTGTTTATGCGTGGTTATTGAAAAAACTAAAAATTAAAGTTTCTGAAATAAAGCCACAAAACACATTCTAAATATGTGTCCACAAGACTTTTGACTAATGGAAGTTGTGGCCTAGAGTTTTTGCTTCAAAATGATTCACATAACACAATAGATTCTTTTAAATTGTGAAAAACATTTTTTGTTAGCTAAGGCAATATGCGAATGGGCGTGAACGGCCCAACCCCATTGTGAATAATTAGGTGGTTGAGAAGACAGAGACCCGCATATTAATGAGCCTTTCATTCAGGTGTGTCACACAAGAAAGAATGCAAGGACAATATACACACACACACACATACATACATATATATATATATATATATAATATCAAAATATAAATGAAAGTCAAAAGCACATTTTTAGTCATACCTGGAAACAAATCCTGTTCAAATAGGTTATACGGGCCATTCTACAGAATTGGTTCAAAGTTAGAGTTGGAAACATCTTGAAAAAAGATAATTGTCTTTTTCCATAAATGTCTTAGTAGGCCAATACATTTTATCATACATATTTCAAAGTTAAGGATTCATTATTTTGATATAGCTTGCATTGGAACAAACTAGGCATGTGCCGGTATCAAATTTTCATGCTGCGATTAATTGATTGAGCTTTTATCACGGTATACGGTATTATCACGATATTTTAATTGCACAAGAGAAACAGATGGATTGGGGGTATCTAAAAAAAAACTTGCATCACAATGTGTAATTGTGATTGTCAAAACATTAATTTTATTTTTTAGTGACAACATGTTATAATGTTTACATGGTACAGTTACTGAGGCTACTGTTTGTATTATTGCTTAACACAATTTTCACGATTTCAATTAAATTCTTGGATTTAATTTCAATCTTGATTCAATATTGACTCATTTGGATAAATATTAGGTAGGCTACAGTAGATAGCCTGCATTTAAATTTTTCTCAAGAAAAAATATATCTCACATAATGCTGTAAACATACAGAGAGAAATTAAATATAATGCATACAATATAAATATAATAATAATATAAATATAAAAATGTTATATGCCGTAATATTCATTATAATAACAATAATGACAAGTAAACATATATTAAAATATGTAATATAGTGCACATATTTAGCAAAATACTCCTCTCTATAGCTATTTTCTTATAGTCAACTAACATTAAATGGCTTTCCTGAGGTAAATGTAACGTTCTGTGACATAATTGTTCTCCTGCAGTGTTATTGACCTCTTTCCGTGGTTGAAAAACACTGATTGATCGAAAGTACGTACCTTTCGGTGGGTTGTACTGTATCTTTAATGAAAAGTAAAAGATGATCGGTTTACTTGAACTGAGGCGCGCGATCTGTCACGTCACATTTACAAGCACCAAAACAGTATTTATTATCTGAATTTCGTTATAAAACCTGAGAGCTGATATTTTTTTCATATCAAAAGTAACCTGCTCTGTCTAGTCTGTCGGTGTCAGTGTCCTCTTTGCTCCGCGATTTTTCTCTGCGTGAGAAAATGGATGTGTGGCGCGAGACCGTGTGAAAGTGTCAATTGCGTGAGTCTCAAGCTGAATGCGTGAGAGTTGGCAGCCATGCGGGGGATAAATAGTCGGCAGCGTTCCTCCTTCCGCCGTGCTTCTTCTCCATGTGAGGATTGTTTACATTAGACTAGAGTGCGCACTGCATGCACACAGTGCTTATACATGTGATGTGGGGATTGTTTACATCAAAGTGCGCACGTGTTTTGCGCAGCATATGTAGGCCCTACGTATTGTTTTTTAAGCGGTTGATGGAAAATAAGCTGATGCGCGTTCTAAAAATCTAAATTCGGATCTATTATTTTTCACGGTATTTCGAAGTCCCCGCGATAACAATATCGTGCATATTCATTACCGCGATTTATCGCATTACCGAATACCGGCACATGTCTAGAACAAACACTATTCTTAGTTGATTAGTTTATTGACAAAACATACTATATATTTAACATATGAGCAGAAACTGCTAACAAAAGCTTATTTGATGTCTATTTTAGAGTTAAAACTTTATAATCTATCCAAAAATAGTCACACACACACACACACACACACACAGAAACATGATTCAAATTTAAACAGTAGGCTATTTTTGCATTTACAGACACTAACGTTATTATATATCGCGATTAGAACAAAGCACAAGAATAAAAACACTTACAGCCCAGCTCGCTCCTCGAAGTGAAAATAAACGCGGGCAAGACGACAGTACATTTAATCTGACTAAATATAGTGTGTTTACCGAGTTTATGTGGGCGTTTACACGTCTAAATGTGTTGCTTCAGATCATTAGCGTTTTTAAATAGCGCGTGCTCTCCGTGGGCGTGTCACATTAGCGGAATAATGAGATGCGAGAACGATAATGAGAACGGCTGACACCTCTCTCTTTTTATATAGATTACATAAACAGAGAATATTTATTTTAGTTTTAAATTAGATAATTTAAAAGTACAAACTTAAATGATCATAAACATATATTGCTCATGTCTGGGTGAATAGTATTCGCTGAGTTTTGTTTAAGTTTAGAGACGTGCTCCAGAAAAAAAGTTCAAGGACACGGAGAAGCAGAACGCACACCCTGTTTATTTTCTTTATTTTACAAAAGCACAATATTTTATTTCGATTGTAGGTGGGCACATAAAAAAGTAGACATTTAACAGTTTATTTTTTAATATGTCTTAACTCTGTATGACCAGAAATGATGGAGTATTTTAAGTCTATTTTTCTGCTATGTGAAAAAAATCTGCCAAAACGCACTGGTGCGTTTGCCGTCCCCAGAGGGTTAAGTACATTTATTGTTTAACTGTATTAAATCTAATTCTGCGAGACTGAACAGTATGTAACTTACTTAAATTGTATGTATTTTTATAGTAATTGTGAGAGGGGTGCCCTTTTTTCTCACTTGAGCACCTGCCCCCCAAAATAGCTGTTAACGGCCCTGATAATAATAGTAGAATAACAGTTAATAGTAACAAAATCTGCACAAAATATGTTTCCTGTTTTAAGTTATTGATTGCTGAACAGTATAATATTTGTAAGCAAAATTAAAATATTAGAAATTATTGAAATTTTACAATGTTTTTATTTTAGTAAGCAGTAAAGTTTAGAACACTGATTTACTATTTCAGCATAAACATACAAAAATATTAGGCTATAGTACAGGCTATGTCTTAAATGTATAGTACCCCAACTTAATAGGATACTCATTTCTACTTTCCAAGAATATTTTGTAATTATTTAACAACATTAGGCCTACTTTATTTGTCATTAAAGAGACATTAAAGAGACCTCTTTCTACATATTTATACGCCTCTCGCTGGCTTCTAACACTGCACAGGCCATTTAAATGCTAAGTAGCCTTGTCTTTTTCAGTCTATTTGATTATGGTCATACACTGGTCAGATGACCATCCATCAAGACTGGATTTGCACTTGTGAAATTTAATTATAAATGTATGCTTTCAAAATTCTTTCCCATAAATCTCTTCAACTTCGGGATACAGCTATTATTTTCAGTGGAGTGAAGGGTTCATACAGAAAGAGCATGTGGAAATATGCCAGCACTTGGTGATTTATCTTTACAAAAAAAAAACTCTTTCTACAATACAAAATGAGTTCCACGCCTCTAGTAGCTAAAAAGTGTCTTCTTCATGACACCTTCATTTGAAATATCATGTCAAGGAATGCATGTGAATTCTTGTCACCAATTTATACAATAATAAAATTCAGCTTGTGGAAACGCATTTTCACTTGCTATTTCATCCTAGCTACAAAGCTACAAAGAGCTCTATTGAAGACAGCAGATTAGAATTTCTTCCATGGCAAACATGAGTGCACTTTTTTCCTCTAAGAGGCCAAGGGAGTTGACGGTGATAAATGGTAGTGGCAGAGGCACAGCAGCACCCACGTGGGGATTGGCACTGTCATCTGTTTTCATTTAGCCAGAGATTCATAGCACTCTTGCATGCAAAACGCGTGAAGATGCTCTAGGAAATTGAGATGGTTAATTTCACTCACCCTCACTCTTTCGCCAGTCTTGGGCTATACATGGATTGGAAAGTGGATTCACGTCCATTCGGTCATTCACTCTTTGCCAATATACTAATGAAACTCAATGTGTGTCTACAAAGCCTTTTTTCCATAGAGGACTAGTTCACCCAAAAATTTACATTTTGTCATTTACTTACCCTCATATCATACCCTACCCATCATATTATGTTCTTACTCCCATGAGATTTGTGTGGGGAACAGACCAAAATGTAAGCAATATTTTTAAGATGACTTTTTGAAGAGAAAAAAATACAGAAGCTCGGAGATTCTGATATGATCGATCTACATGAGGATGAGTAAATGATGAATACATTTTCATTTTGAGGTTTGCTTCAAATAAGACTGCATGTGTACTGTGCCGAATTGTCAATTGAAATAATGTTGATGGTGAAATACATTAACCATCTGTTACTTTGACATTAATTATAGGGGCAGTACAGCAAATATTGTAACAATACCACATCTGATTAATCTGACACATCTTAACACAGGATGTTAATTTGATTAAGAATACTGAAATAGAGTTCTCACTGTTTTGATATCTACTGTGTTGACTACAAACTATATTTGGAATATATATACAGTATATATATATATATATATATATATATATATATATATATATATATATATATATATATATATATACTGTATTTATCTGCTGCTTTCCTCTAACAAACATAATCTATTTCTTAATGAGTGAAATAAAAAATATGCAAATTATTAGTAAAGATCAGACTTTAGAAAAGAAGCTTAACCTCAAACTATTTAGTGTCAGTGAACAAGACTGCAATTAAAGAGACATTAAAACAGCCACAGCATACAATAACTTCACTTTCCTAATCCATTATACATTTGCACCTAAGATTATCAAGCACTGCTGCTGTACATTAGAGAACAAACCATTAGTACTGCTTTCACGTCAGTCTTCATGTAGGCTACAATTCCATCAGTGGTAATTAAAACACAAAATTAAGCAGGGAGAAACAGTGGAAAAAGCTCATTGATGGAGTTGCATTTCTTTGTTATGAATCAAGCCTATAGTTTGTGAAGGTAAGCACAGTACAACATCCAGTCCTCTGCAAGATTTAAGTTTATCAACATTAAAGAAACCTACTGTAGAAACAGATCTAGTAGAACTGCATCAATGCCCAATCTGCCTGAGAAATGCTTTGAAAATGTGAGTCAGATATGAAATATTGCAATCTAGAGCTACTATTCCAAACAACTAACGCGAGGTAGGGTAAAGTAAGATGCATTCCGCAGTGTTGGGGGAAATACCGTCATTCAGGCAGGGTTCAAAAAGGCCTGCACACCTTCTATAAACCCCACACACAAAAAATTGGTCTGAAATGTATGTTGACGACAATCACAGGAAATTCTAAAAAAATGTAATCTTTCTAAATCTTTGTCTATAAAGCTTCATCCGTTACCTTTAACCACTCATTCTCTATATCAGCTTTTACCACAGAGAAACGTATCATGGGTAAAAAGCTATATGAATGAATGAATAAATATATAAAGAAAGAAAGAAATAATCAAAATTGACTATGGTGCAGAAGAACGCTTGTTGCCATGGAATATCAGCAAATGTTTATATCCATGTTAAAGTGGCACTAATAGTATGTCTTATCTCATATACAATGATCAACATATAAAACCATCCAAGTTATATTGAACCTTATGATAACTGTCATGGTTACTATGGTAAATTGTATAAGACACATGCAGGCCTGTTGTTCATAGGGTAAAATCATAATAAAATATTATTACAGCTCCTTCGATCATTGTAAGTAGCTTTCAAAAGCTTTCTGCAATGTTTTATTTATTTATTTATTTATAATAATAAAGCCACCACTGTAGAACAAAGTAATATGGAAACAGTATCAACATATTTTTTACCGAATAAATCTGACTACACTAGGTTAAAGCTACAGTAGGTTATATCAAAAAGTAATGCACATTTCCACTTTTTTACAATGCAACAATAAATCCGTGCAAGGACCATCTTTTTGGTGGTTACCATGGTGACTTTAATAAGGGCCAACCGTCCCTTGCCAGTTTTAAGTATCCCATATAGTAAATCCCCAGACATTTATTGCTAAGCATTTAACATAACAAATCGCTATCAGTGTGGGTAAAGTAGTGCAAAATAAAAAAATCTTGAGATTAACAAAAAATTATGACGTATAATCCGCCACACGAGAGATACAATATAGACAATCAATCCATTTTTTCATATAGTCCACTTACCGGATGGTGCTGAAGTGTTTTCAATCTCGCACGTCAGATAAACGAATAATCTTTGCGATGTATTTCCACAAGTTTATATCAGATGTACTTCATGAAGATGTGGTTTATCACGGGCAGAACCCGCAGATGAAATTAAACGAGATAAACTGAGGAGAACCGTAAATAGCGAGACGGAGTCAGTCAATATAACGATGCAGTTTGTCAAAGTCGCCAAAGTTATTTCTGCTGATCGTCATATATCATCTGCTCGACTTGTTAGTTTTTGACATCCACTTAGAACTTCCATCCTATCAGATTTTTTTTAACCAGCACCTGGAGGATAACTGCCCCTTTCTCTGCTTTAGAGTGAATTCAATCCTTTGGAAGCGCCTCCACACGTAACGTTAATTCAGGAACCATAGATGGAGAGTTCAGTCGTATCACACACATGCGGTTACAGGGCTTTTCAGATCGGCACACTACCATATTACTCCTAATAGGAATGCAGTATACAGTAGCCTATTGGTGTTCGATTCACAAATGAATCATCTTTTGAACAGCTTTTTTAGTGATTTGGTAGATCCGATTCGCGCAGCATCTGTGAATCACTCGACAGTGAGGACGGCGAGTAACACTTCATACGACGCTGGATTCTGTAAAACAAGAATTGGAAAAAAGGTGATTAACAGCCGTATGTTATTAAAACGTGTACTGCAACAGTGCAACATGACACGTAAAATTACTTATGCGAACTCTTTTAAGTCATGAAACGAATCAGTGTACCGTTTCTTTAAAACAAACAGTCCGAACGAACCGACTCGTTCAAACGTATAGGACCTCTCAATAGGCTACTAGTGTGTAGAATATAGAGCGTTAGTTCTGCTGAGGAACTGTTCTTCAGCATTTAACTCTTCAATCCGTTTATTAGAAAACTCTTTATAAGTATAAACATTTTTCATGTATCTGTTTTGAACATACATAGCCTACAGCTATAGAATGAGTGTTTGCTGAAATAGTTTTGCAGTGCTTTATGACAATATCCGAGTTAGCGCCTCCCTGTGGTCTATCACGTGTGTGAATATCCCTGGATTGAGTGTGGGTATTTTGAGACTTTCCTGATCTCAATACACACTTGGATCTGTCCATTTGAGTTTAACCAATCAAAAAATACTCTCTTGTTTGAGAGTAGGTGGCTGTAGTCAGTGGAGGAGTGAAATAAATGCACTCAAGACAGTTCTCACTTCTTGTTGGATCAGCCACCTATGATATCAAAGGCAGATATTGCGTGATTCATGCTCATGTTCTTTGTTACTAATAGGGTAAGACGGGGTAAGATGCACCCCGGGGCACTGTTTCTCTTGACCATAGATGGCACAAAAGCTCCTCTCAACATTTGATGAATGAATGTGCTCTTCTTAATTTTTTTATTTCATCTAAATATCCATTTTTAAAATTTAGTCAGTCAAAACAGTTTTTACGTTAACCATGTAGGCAAATCTAAGTTTGTGTCTCTGAAAATAGTGATATGTGTCATTGTATTAGGCCTATGCTTTGTGTCCATTTGTTAAATCGGCATTTGTGGACATGTTAATGTTTTTGTTTTGTTTTTCTTATTGTAATTCATGGGGTTATTATTCATTTCCATGAGTTAGATGTAGGCAATGGCTTACACTTTAGATATCTTTGCTATTCATTAGGCTAATTGAGTGAAATCATTTTAATTGTAGGCTACTTCTTTGAGGTTTACTTGTTTTAGAGATACTTTTCATTCGACTACTATTTTTTTTTTTTAAATAATTATTGCAGTCATCAAAACTGACTTGACATCAAAAATAATTATGTTGACCAAAAATGTTGAAAATAATGATCTTTGTATTGAAGTGTCAGCTTCAGTTCAAAGTTCAAATAATTTCAACCATAGACTGTAAAAAAAAACATGTTTTTTGTGTGTTTCTGCATAAAGCATATTTTTTAGTGAAATTGTTGAATGAATGGTCAGCTGACTAACTCACTCATAAAGACAGTCTCTTGCCGCCACCTACTGACGTAACAATGTAACCTGCACTGAAATCTTTGAAAAAACCCTACCAACACTAACAGAGACTGACCATCTGTCTAGTAACAATTTATCATTTATTTTTTCACATTTTTTAAATATCTAATTACCTGCTTTCCAAAATATAAACACAAGTTTTTGGAACAAACATAACATAAGTGTCACATCAATCATCTGACTAAATTCTACATTAATAAATAATGGATTTACATGGATTTACATGGTCACATTATGAAATAAATGGCACCCCTAGAAATTCTTATGAGTAAAAGATCTCTTAAGTATATTCCCATTCATCTTTTTTTTTAAATTAGCACACTGGTGACCAGTAACATGAAATTGTCCAGCCATGACTTCTGGTTTCACAGGAGTATAAATATGAGGAAACACAATGGCCAAATTCCCTTAATCATCCATCACAATGAGTAAAACCAAAGAATATAGTTCTGATGTGCAGCAAAAGATTGCTGAGCATCTCAAAATAGAAAGTGGTTGTAAGAAAATAGCTAAAGCATTGAAAATCCCCATTATGACCATCAGGACAATAATTAAGAAGTTCCAATCAACTAAAGATGTTACGAATCTGCCAGGAAGATAGTTCTGATGTGCAGCAAAAGATTGCTGAGCTTCACAATTCTTCACTGAGCTGCACTGAACCCTATTTTTAAAAAAGTGTGGTGAACTGAAGAGAAGAAGCACTAACATGGACCAGAATTTGAGAGATTCTGTATGGAGGAATGGTCTCTGATCTCTTGTCGAGTGTTCTCCAACCTCATCGGGCATTATAGACGAAGACTCAAGAGCTGTTATCTTGGCAAAAGGAGATTGCAAAAAGCATTGAATAAAAGGGTGCCATTAATTTTGGCCAGCGTGTATTGAAGAAAAACATTTATTTCATAAAGAGATTTTCCTCACATTTTCCATTCTTTTAATTCAATGAAGGTTCGATTTTTAGTTTTTTAATTAAAGGTCAAAAGGAATAACAATGCAAATTTATTTTTACACACTTCTTTGTTCATTTTTACCAAGGGTGCCAATCATTTTGACCATGACTGTATATTTCATCTTATTATGCATATTAATTTGAATAAGAAAATATTGAAGAAAATATGATCCACCGTGACCCTTGACCTCCACTTCCCCTGTGGTCGTACAGTGTGAGTCCATCTGTTTTCTAATCAGGATGTGATTGTGCCAGGTTGTTTTTCCATATGTTATGACTTGTCCCTGGGATCTCACTCAGGCAGTTAATGGTTGCATTCCTTCCTTTGTCTCTAGTTGGTTCACATCTGTTCTCTTTTTCCGAGCAGGAGAGATGTTATGTGAGGGATATGTTTTCAGTATGCATACCATCCATACTGGCTATGGTTGAAACAATACAAGTTTTTAAGAAAAAAGAAACATTGATGATATAAAGCATTATTTGTAAAATAAAATATTGTAACAAGACATGCGGAATGTTGTATTTTTCAGGTTTTAAAGGTCCCCTGACATGGGGTTATTTTATTATTTTATAATGTTTCCTTGCCCTTATAATGTTAGTATGTTTTTTAGATCAAAAACAGTCACAATGATTGGCTGACATGCTTGCATATGAAATAGCTATGTATTACATGTGAAACTCTCTCGAATACTTTTACTATTATACGTTTTTACTATTACAGCTATCGAGATTAACGAATCGTGAGAAGTTTTGAAGTATTTAGATCTATTCCCATCACATAAAATGTTGCCGTGATGAGCATTGCGCAAGCAGATGACAGTCTGTTGATCGCGAGAATGAATATCTTATTATTGCAACGCAGTTTCTGCACTCTCTCTAATGCTTTCAGTCGGCACATTTCCAGAGAAAATAAAATTAACCCATTGTTTCTTCAGAGGCTCGGATGAAGGAACTAAAAAATACTTTTGTGTTCATTTGTACATCCGAACACTGATCAACTGCCATGCTTCGCTCGTTTGCAAGCCATGATATCTCTCGAGGAAAACTCAAATCTTAAAGCTATTTCTCTAGGAAAAACTAAAATCACTGTATTCTCTGGTTTTCTCATTGTGATGGATGATTAAAGAGCAACGTGCAGGTTGAATTTATAACTGAATTAATACTTGATATTGTCTGAAGAGGTCTTTTAAAAACACATATGTAGAAATTACTAATGAAATCTCATTTGATGTAGAGATTTTGATGAAAATGTGCTAGGCTCTGGAATACGCCTTTCCCGCTAGCAACGCGTCATATGAAGTAGGCCGAGGCAAACAAGAGCTCGCGGTCAGCTGTAGTTAGAGCGGTAGTGAGAGACAGAGAAAGTTTTAGATCGAGTTTTAGAGATGCCATAATGGTAAATTGTTGTGTTTGTGCTGGTTGCACGAATTCCAGCCTGTCAGGACATCGTGTCCATCATTTTCCTTCTAGGAAAAACAAGGCTTTTCGTTCTTGGGTGCGTTTTGTGCAGGTGAAGAGAATACATGAATTATACTGGTATCTGTCCCGATACCGACACTGGATCGGATCGCCCCCATCCCTACCTGTGGGCCATAGGCATGCTCGTCAACATTGGAGAACTCGGTTTCTTCATTCACATCCATTGTAACCTGAGCTTGAACTTGACCAGACTCCCTCGCCCATCGTCACTTCCGGTTAGTGCTTTATAGACGCGGAAGTTATTTTATCACAATTTATCTAAAAATATCGTTAATGACTAAATATATATTACTCCAGTTCAGAAAATCTAGTTGTTTTATCATCAACATACACTATGCTATATAGGGGTGTCCAACCTGCATGTTGCTCTTTAAGGGCCATGGCAGAAGCTTCATTTTGTGCTTAGTGACCCACTTTTCTGTTGATTTTAATGTTTGTTTTTGGATCATTATCCTGATAGAAGATCCAACCTCGGCCCATTATACGATTTCTAGCAGAGGTTTTGAAATCAGCGCGTTCGTACTTCCTGTTCCAACTTCCTAACTCGTTTTCTCATGGGTGGGCCAAATTCTCCTCCGGGCGGGCAAAGCAGAGAAAGGGGAGGTAACCTTTCCTCGTTATGACGTCATAATGAGGAGATTCAAGATCAGCACGTCTGAGCTGCAGAGAAGAGAAAAATAGCCAAAGCTCGGTTTACACCGATTGAAAATTCTAGACACGAGGGGACCAAATACAGGCTAGGGGAACTAATATTAATGTTAAAAAAAACTAAGAGAACTAACATTAAAGTGAGATCCATGCAGTCCAGTTGCCTATCTGTAAAATGAAGTTGTTTCCAGACTCACATGACTCACCCTCCTGTTTGTGAGGACTCACTTTCCGATCATTGCTCTTTCTGACCTGTGTTAATGCTTACCTGTCTTATTCATAGTTGCTCTGGGAATTCTTGTTGGACAATTATCTGAATCTCAACCTGTGGGTTTAGTTTGTATGGACGGATGTGGAAAGGACTTCAGTTTGGCATCAAGTTAAGTGTTCAATGTGTAACGGAGGTATTTTTCTCTATGGGGACTTTTAAAAGACGTCTGGGAAGAAGAAGAGTGAGCAGTGATACGAGACAGACACGCCATGATCGTTGTACGAGAAGTCGTAATTTTTTCGCTGAAGCTGTATTAATACAGATTAAGTTTCGTGAGTTTAGTGTTCACCAACATTGTTGTGTGAAACTAGAAACGCAGTTAAAGAAAGAGTTCGGTCGATTGCGTCATCGGACAGAGAACGTGTTGGAGACTGGCTGAGAGCACGAGAGAGAGTTGCTGGAGCCGTGAGTTTTGTTCAGAACACTGTTGTTGTTTGGCGTTTTTCTGACTGAAAGCATTTTTGAGAGTCCTACTGTTTTTCTTGAAGTCATCCACGAACTGTGTCGGAGCGAGAGACATTGATTTCTTTCTGCGAATCATTTAAGTGCACTTGTTAGTGCGCGAGAATGCGTATGTGAACTGAATGATCGGCTTTGAAGGAGTGATTCGTTTTTTTGCTGAGTTTTTGTTTTTAAGAGACTAACAATCGTCCAGGTTCAAGATTTGCTTTTGAGAGACATTTTTTTGTGTGATTCAGATCATTCGATCTCTGAGTGCCGCGTGCGAGCTGAGCTGAGTTGAGCGCCATTTTGTTCCAGAAAGTTTTTCCTGAGTTTTTTCCCTGGCCGCGCTGAAACATTTCTTGTGTTTTTGTTTATTGCCCTGCCATCCTTACGACATCTCACTGTCCTGTCTCATCTGTTCACAAGTCATCGCAAGTCATCACAAGTCATCACAAGTCATCGCATCAAAGTTTCGTTGCCACAGACTGGTACAACAGTTCGATACACACACACACACACACACACACACACACACACACACGAACACTTCACTGATGTAGAGTGAACTGAACTGAGTGTTTGAGCGAACTGAGTGAGTGAACCGAACTGAGTGTTTGAATGAACTGAGGGTTTCAACTCTCAATTTGAACTGTGTTTGTGATAACTGAGTCGATTGGAAACTGAATCATAAAATTGATTCATAAGAGTCGTTTAAGTGATTTAAAGGTTATCTACGCATTTGAAATGAGTTATTTGAAGTGAGTCATCTGGATGGAATGAGTTATTTGAATTGAACTGAGTCGTCAAATCGAGTCATCAACCTCAAGTGTTGTTTGTAAATAAGTTTGTGCCCTAATACTTAATTTTGAGGAAACACTTTTGATGTGTTAAAGGAGGTTTGTTTGAAAGTGTCAACCATTTGAAGGTATTTCAAGAAACGAAATCTCAAAACTGTTTATTTTTATTTATTTATTTTTTGTTACTTTTTGTTATTTTATTCTATTGAAACAGATCCTTCCAGCAGAGATATAACCTATCAAGGGAAGGAAAATAAATTATCTGTTGTTCAAATTAAGACAGTTGATAGTCATTTCTGAACTTACCTTGGGGTAGGGGCGTCTCGCTTACATTATTAGGATTAGGTGGGTGGGGACGTGAATTAAAAATTATTTCATTTCACTTCATGCACTTCAGGAGCCACCGCATTGACATACTCACCTGAAGCCTACACCACTTATTCCTGCTGCATCATAGAATAGTGTAAGATAAACATATACACGTAAGTGCATACTGAGACTCAAAGCACTGGAGCGGGGACTAGGATCCTTTCGCTCTTAAGTCTTCCAGGGTAGCGTTTTAATTTTCCCCTACGAGGCGAGACTTACAGTTCCGTTACATTTGGCGTCACGAACAGGATAGAATTAGACTGTATTTACTTTTTTGTGTGTGTCACGAGTCCCAGGCCTACAAGCTGAAGAATGGCAGAGTTTGAGGAACTGAAGAGGGAGATGGCGGAGATGCAGAGGCGGTTTGCCGAGCAGGCGGGAGCACTCGACCAAGCAAGAACCGAACAAAGAGAAGCCCTGTCACTAGCAAGAGCTGTCATCGAGCATCAAGCCACCACCCAAGCACCCCCAGCTGCCATTTATATTCCCAGGGACCGGAAACTCCCCGAATTCAGTGGCCGTTCGACCAAAACTGGAGAGTTAAGTGTGGAGGAATGGGTTGCATCAATGAAATCTGCCTTCCAAGTGATGAGAGTACCCGCTGAAGATCGTGTAGAGTTGGCGAAGCAGCATCTCAAAGATGAAGCCAAAGCGACTGTGAGGTTCATGTTGGGTGATGGTGAAAAATCAACCGACGATATCTTTCAAGTCCTACTAGACACCTATGGAGACAAAGTGCCAATTGGAACCAGACTGAAAGATTTCTACGAACGAAAGCAAATGCAAGGTGAGACGATACGCTCATACGCATATGACCTACAAGAGAGACTCAGCCGAGTTCAGCGCAGAGAGCCAAACAGAGTTCCAGAGGCCGAAAGTGTGTTAAAGGAACAACTTGTTCTGGGCCTTCGAGATGATTTTCTGAGGCGTGAAATGAAAAGGCCAGTTAAAGAGGATGCAAGGTTGACTTTTGTTCAGGTAATGCAAGCCGCAATCACTTGGGCTGAAGAAGAAGAGACTCAAATGCAGGACATTCCAAAACCCAGCCCGCAGGTCAGAGTAGTAAGTGCTGATGCAGAACAAGCTTCCTCTACGTTAACACTGGAGAAACTGCATGAAGCTATACAAAAGATCGCCGCCCGTCAAGATGAACTTTACCAAGCAGTGCACGGTAATAGCAGGGTGCAATTCCAACAGAGCCGTCCAAAAAGACAACCCCTGAAGGACAGTGATGGCAGATACATCTGTTATTCATGTGGTGAACCGGGGCACACTAGCAGGCGATGTCCACAAGGCACTGAAGCAGCTACAGTGACTGATCGGGCCCGACGTTCTACGGGGGTGCCTGGAACTAACACTGGAAACGTTACAGCAAGTACAGCGCAAACCAGCCCTGGGCCATCTATGATAAGAAGTCATACAGCTGGATGGACTGACGAAGTGACAGAGACGTTGAAAAGTGGCGCGTTTGGAGATTGTCTGACTGTTGAAGTTAAAATAGCTGGTGTCAAGACAAACTGCTTACTGGATACAGGCTCAGAAGTGTCCACTATTACAGAGTCACATTTTAGGAAGCACTTCGAAGAACAAGAGCTGAAACTGTCATCTGCTCACTGGGTTAGACTCACCGCAGTTAATGGACTCGACATTCCTGTTCTAGGATGTTTGCAAGCTGATGTGGAGTGCATGGGGAAGGTTCTCCTGGGGAAGTGTATCTTTGTGCTGACAGACACAAGCCAACAAGCAGAGGAGATAAAGGGACTCTCAGGAATCATTGGAATGAACATAATCAGGGAGTTCAAGTCAGTGTTCGTCACAGGAGAGAAGGTGAAGTCAGCCAACAAATATGGACAACCCGCAGAAGCAAAGATACGAAGGGTGTTAGCCAGTGTTGAGAAAACTGAAACCCTGGGTCCTGATGGCAAGATTGGGTTTGTCAAAGTTGGTGGAAAACAAGCTATCACCATCCCTCCACTAAGTGAAAAGGTGTTTGAAGGTCGTTGCAGAGTACCACCTAAAGTGAAGTGGCAAGTATTAATTGAGCCCACCACTGGTGTGAGTCTACCCAAGGGGCTCCTAGTGGCCAATGTTCTAACAAAAACTGAGGGTGGTAAAGTTTCTGTACGTGTGATGAATTCGAGCGAGCGGGCAATCAGACTTAACCCAAGATGCAGAGTGGCAGTAGTGTCTAAACCACGGGAGGTCTTAACTGAGAATACGCTGGAGTTTGAGGAGGAGGAAGGGGCGCTTCATGTTAGACGAGTGACGCATGTTCAAGCAGTTGAAATCTCTGACAACCCTCCCGTATCAGTCCAGGTGAATTACGAAAAGCTCACCCCTGCACAAAGAGAGGAACTTAACCAGTTGTTGGAAAAGTACAGAGACATATTCTCCAAAAGTGACAGTCACTACGGGTACACACAGTCGGTAACGCATGACATTCACACCGGTGATGCTCCACCAGTGAAACAGAGGCACCGTAGAGTACCACCACATGTTTTCCAAGAATTCAAGAAACACGTGCAGGACCTAGTGTCACAAGGCATCCTTAAGGAGAGTGCGAGTCCCTGGGCATCCCCAGCAGTGATAGTTGTGAAGAAAGACGGCAGTGTGCGCTTCTGTTGTGATTACAGAAGGCTTAATCAAGTCACATGCAAAGATGCATATCCACTTCCCAGAGTGGAGGAATCTCTGGACGCACTGGGGAATGCTCAGCTGTTCTCCACCCTAGATCTTACGGCCGGCTATTTCCAGGTAGCTGTGAGTGAGCGTGATCGTGAAAAGACAGCAGTCACTACCCCGTTTGGACTGTTTGAGTGGACGCGGATGCCATTCGGACTGTGCAACGCGCCGGCCACCTTCCAGCGCCTTATGGGAGTAGTGCTCGGGGATTTGACCTTTGATGTCCTCTTGATATATCTGGATGATATTATTGTGTTTTCCAAAGACTTTAAGAGTCACTGTGAGAGACTAGAGCTGGTCTTTGATCGACTAAAGCGCCATGGCCTAAAGTTGAAACCAAGCAAATGCTTTCTCTTCAGATCCGAGGTGAAATTCTTGGGTCATGTAATCTCCTCTGAAGGAATCAAAGTTGACAGCGAAAAGGTTAGTGCCTTGGATGCTTGGCCTGTGCCTAAGAGTGTGAAGGAAGTGAGACAATTGATTGGATTCATGAGTTATTACCGGCGGTTCGTACCACAGTTTGCTCAAATAGCAAAACCGTTGCATGCATTGATGGGCAGCAAAGACAAAAGGAGAGCCTCTGAACTGTTTACGTGGAGTAGTGAATGCCAGACTGCATTTGACAAATTGAGACAATGCCTGATGTCACCACCAGTCCTTGCTTACCCCGACTTTGGCCTTCCATTTATCCTCACTACAGATGGGAGTCAACAGGGCCTCGGAGCTGTATTGAGCCAAAAGCAAATGGGAGCAGAGCGCGTCATTGCATTCGCTAGCAGAGGCTTGAGAGGGTCAGAGCGAAATGACAAGTACTACAGTGCATTCAAACTGGAGCTGTTGGCCCTTAAGTGGGCTGCAACAGAAAAATTTAAAGAGTACCTGATGTTCTCCAAGTTCACTGTAATCACTGACCATAATCCACTGCGTTATCTGGAGACCGCAAATCTCGGTGCAGTTGAACAACGCTGGGTGGCCCAGTTAGCGGAGCTTAATTTCGAGGTTCTGTATAAGCCTGGACGACTGAACACCAATGCGGATGCTCTGTCGAGGATTCCCTCCAGTGAAGTTCCTGAACAGGAAGACACAGAGAAGGATTTTATTAGACTGAACTCTGAGGAAGTGCGTGCATGCCTGTGGCCAGCTCAAGAGTCCAAGCAGGGCGAGACTGATGACCGAGTGGCTGTACAAGCGTCCATCAAGAAAGTGCTGAATGGTTACAGCTGGAGTGAAATAAGGGAGCTGCAAAGAAGTGATGCCTTGATGGGTCCCATATACAATGCAGTGTCCAAAGGCAGAAAACCAAGTAGGGCAGAACAACAGAGTATGCCACCAGAGTCGAAAAAGCTTTGCAGAGAGTTTGAACGTTTTCAACTGCATCATGGAGTGATGTTTAGATGTATTCTTGATCCAAGGGATGGAGAGAAAATTAAGCAGCTGGTTGTTCCGGTCCCCTTGCAGCGTTCAGTTTATGACAGTCAACATGAGCATGGAGGTCATTTTGGAGAAAAGAGTACTCTGACACTGATGAGACGGAGCTACTATTGGCCTAACATGTCTAAGGATGTTCAAGGATGGATAGCACAGTGTAAAAGATGTACCCTTGCAAAAGATGTCTTTCCAAGAATCCGAGCTCCGATGACTTGTAGCAATGTCACTGCTCCTTTAGAAGTGCTGGCAATGGACTACACCCAGCTGGAGATGTCCTCAGGAGGGTATGAAAATGTACTGGTTCTTACTGATATGTTTACCCGGTTTACAGTTGCCGTCCCAACCAAGAACCAATCAGCGAGTACCACTGCAAAGGCCCTCATCAAACATTGGTTTGTCTACTACGGTAGCCCAGCTCGTCTGCATTCAGATCAGGGAAGATGTTTCGAGGCGCAAGTGATCAAGGAACTCTGTAAAGTCTATTGTATTGGAAAAAGTCGCACGAGTCCCTACCATCCTCAAGGAAACTCTCAGTGCGAGCGGTTCAACCGCACCATGCATGATATGCTGAGAACGCTGACACCTGAGAAGAAGAAAGACTGGAAAACACACCTACCAGAGCTAGTGATGGCTTACAACAATCACGTCCACTCATCTACGGGCTATTCTCCCTTTTACTTGATGTTTGGGAGGGATGCGCGCCTTCCATTAGATGTCTTGGGTGGAAAGGATTTGGAGGAAAGCGATGCAGAAAACTTGGATGATTGGGTGAAGAGCCATCATAGCCGACTAAAGACTGCCGTAGAAGTCGCGAATACGGTCGCACAGGAAGCCTCTAATAGACGAAATAGAGTGTATGATCGCAAGTCCTCTGGAGCGCTTGTAAGGCTTGGTGACCGTGTGTTGCTACGTAATCTCAAGCATAGGGGCAGAAATAAGATTCAAGACAAGTGGGAACACACACCCTACATTGTAGTAAAACAGAATCACCATGACACACCTGTATTTACTATTAAACCTGAAAAGGGGGGTCAGTCCAGAGTAGTACACAGGGATCAGCTCCGTCACTGCACATTTCCTTTGTTGTCGTTTAGTCCGAGACGCACAACCACATGTAGACCCGTAAATCCGTCAGACTCTGAAGCAGAATTTTCCGGTCTTGTGTGCTTTCCCGCCACGACGCATAGTCAGAGTAGAGATAACGGGCTGGTACAGTCGGAAACCAATGATGTAGAACAAAGGCAGAGTGTATTACAGGAACAGGAGAATGTAGTAGAAGATGTGGTCCCTGAAATAGAGTGGGGAGTTCAAGAAGTTTCTGATGATACTGACATTTCAGATGTTGATTGTGAAAATGTTCCAGAGCTCAGACGCTCTCAAAGACAAAACCATGGTAAATTACCTGTGAGGTATAGAGATGATTATCTGATGAAATAAGGTTTAAAAAAAAATTTAACTGAGGTTGTGATGAGAAATGTATGAGGTTGTTTGAGTTTGAAAAAATGTGTTTTGTATAATGTTGCACTTTTAAATTGTGTTCTGTTTATGTTCCAGGGACAGGCCGTCTGGAGATGTCGATGGTATGGCAGGGTTTAGCAGGGGGGAATGTAACGGAGGTATTTTTCTCTATGGGGACTTTTAAAAGACGTCTGGGAAGAAGAAGAGTGAGCAGTGATACGAGACAGACACGCCATGATCGTTGTACGAGAAGTCGTAATTTTTTCGCTGAAGCTGTATTAATACAGATTAAGTTTCGTGAGTTTAGTGTTCACCAACATTGTTGTGTGAAACTAGAAACGCAGTTAAAGCAAGAGTTCGGTCGATTGCGTCATCGGACAGAGAACGGTGTTGGAGACTGGCTGAGAGCACGAGAGAGAGTTGCTGGAGCCGTGAGTTTCGTTCAGAACACTGTTGTAGTTTGGCGTTTTTCTGACTGAAAGCATTTTTGAGAGTCCTACTGTTTTTCTTGAAGTCATCCACGAACTGTGTCGGAGCGAGAGACATTGATTTCTTTCTGCGAATCGTTTAAGTGCACTTGTTAGTGCGCGAGAATGCGTATGTGAACTGAATGATCGGCTTTGAAGGAGTGATTCGTTTTTTTGCTGAGTTTTTGTTTTTAAGAGACTAACAATCGTCCAGGTTCAAGATTTGCTTTTGAGAGACATTTTTTTGTGTGATTCAGATCATTCGATCTCTGAGTGCCGCGTGCGAGCTGAGCAGAGTTGAGCGCCATTTTGTTCCAGAAAGTTTTTCCTGAGTTTTTTCCCTGGCCGCGCTGAAACATTTCTTGTGTTTTTGTTTTTTGCCCTGCCATCCTTACGACATCTCACTGTCCTGTCTCATCTGTTCACAAGTCATCGCAAGTCATCACAAGTCATCACAGGTCATCGCATCAAAGTTTCGTTGCCACAGACTGGTACAACAGTTCGATACACACACACACACACACACGAACACTTCACTGATGTAGAGTGAACTGAACTGAGTGTTTGAGCGAACTGAGTGAGTGAACCGAACTGAGTGTTTGAATGAACTGAGGGTTTCAACTCTCAATTTGAACTGTGTTTGTGATAACTGAGTCGATTGGAAACTGAATCATAAAATTGATTCATAAGAGTCGTTTAAGTGATTTAAAGGTTATCTACGCATTTGAAATGAGTTATTTGAAGTGAGTCATCTGGATGGAATGAGTTATTTGAATTGAACTGAGTCGTCAAATCGAGTCATCAACCTCAAGTGTTGTTTGTAAATAAGTTTGTGCCCTAATACTTAATTTTGAGGAAACACTTTAGATGTGTTAAAGGAGGTTTGTTTGAAAGTGTCAACCATTTGAAGGTATTTCAAGAAACGAAATCTCAAAACTGTTTATTTTTATTTATTTATTTTTTGTTACTTTTTGTTATTTTATTCTATTGAAACAGATCCTTCCAGCAGAGATATAACCTATCAAGGGAAGGAAAATAAATTATCTGTTGTTCAAATTAAGACAGTTGATAGTCATTTCTGAACTTACCTTGGGGTAGGGGCGTCTCGCTTACATTATTAGGATTAGGTGGGTGGGGACGTGAATTAAAAATTATTTCATTTCACTTCATGCACTTCAGGAGCCACCGCATTGACATACTCACCTGAAGCCTACACCACTTATTCCTGCTGCATCATAGAATAGTGTAAGATAAACATATACACATAAGTGCATACTGAGACTCAAAGCACTGGAGCGGGGACTAGGATCCTTTCGCTCTTAAGTCTTCCAGGGTAGCGTTTTAATTTTCCCCTACGAGGCGAGACTTACAGTCCCGTTACAAATGCTTACCTTACTTTTTTATGTTTGAGACTGTTTGAGTAGGACCCTTTTGAGAAGCTACCTGTATTGAAGATAATCCTGTGATAATCCTAAATAATGCCGCGTTCCAGGCAACCTGTAACCCGTGTTTTTCCAACCTTATACCCGTGAAAGTGCACTGGAACGGCAGTCAAACCCGTGACTTCCCACCCGTGAACTCGTACTAGATCAATGTACTCCCAGGTACGAGTTCTGACGTCACATAGCCCGCAAAACCATACAAAACAACAATGGCAGCCCCTACGGATGCAGTGTTTCTGCAGGCGGTACACAGTGAGAATACACTTTAGGACAATATAACGTTGCAGTCAAATTAATAATAATATAATAATAATGATAATAATACACACAAGATTATGTATTACAATTTTATGTGTCTGAAACAATAAGTATGTATATACACTAGGGTTGGGTACCGAAACTCGGTGCCAATAGGGAACCGGTTCCGACGTAAACGGTAGTAACCAGACCGAATAAGAACGGTGCCTGATTTCGGTGCCTGACTTAATTAGGCACACACGCACACACACACGCACAGTCTCTTCTGTCTCGCATGCGCGCTCTTGCTCGCAAGGTTTGGCTGCATTTCATGTGTAAAATTACGCGTCAGAACGCCCTCTGGGTGTGCCGATAGTCTGAATCCCATATAGAATCAAGCCAATACATTGGCTAATGGCGCGGGCGCCGCATCGACGCACTTACGTCGTCATACTATGTTGGCGCGCGCGCGCCATCTGCTCCTCAGATTTCTCTGCCGAAAAAGGAAGCTGGTCGGCAGCGCGAGGAGCTTGGCAGCGTCCCGTTCCCTATTGAGAGAACATAGGTTACACCAGTGACCAGAGATGTTCTCTTTCATAGGTTCACTCAACGCTGCGTAGCTAAGAAGCAGTGGATTTGTAGGCTGCTGTATCACGTGTCGTTTGAACTGACGCGCTACAGCGATCTGTCACATTTCAAAGAGCCAAAACGTTATTTATTGTGTGAATCTCGTAAAAATATTTACAGGATCTGACAGCTGTGGATTTGTTCCATATCAAAAGTAACCTTCTCTGTCTTGTCTGTCGGTGTCCTCTTTATCCGCGATTTTTCTCTGCGTGAGAAAATGGATGTGTGGCGTGAGAGCGTGTGAAAAGGGTCAATTGCATGCGTGAGAGTTGGCAGCTCTGCAGTAATCTCTATTAATCTCCAGTATTATTACATTGTTTGATACAATATTGTTTTTATTTGATATTATGTAAATGTGTAAAATGTAATGTAATTTTTATTTTATTTTATATTGGTTTTATTATTACTACCATATGTTACTTGTATTTATATTGTTTAAAGATTTAAGTTAATATTGTGTCCAGTTTGGCCCTGTAAATAAAAGGGTATTATTTTTTGATAAAGTGTGTGCGGTTTCGTTTTCTTAAGTACCGTTTCAAGAACCGTTTAAGCACCGGAACCTTTTAAAAAATACCGAGTAGGTACTGGTATCGGATAAAACACAACCGATACCCAACCCTAATATACACACACGATTATGTATTACAATGTTATGTGTCTGAAAAAATAAGTATGTATATTGCGCTCAGGTAGTTTGGCGTGACTGGCCTGGAATGCTACAAAGTCGTGAGTCGTGGTTTGAAGTCGTGATTTACGTGCTCAAAAACCTGCCTGGAACGCAGCATTAGACACCTAACTGGGGTCCTGAATGATCGTTCTTCCTCTGCTATTGTACTTAAAGATCTGTGTATCCTTTGTTGATGTTCTCACCACAGTATTTACCTGCCTCCTGTTGAGTGTTACACACTCACCTGTTACACTTAGCCGTTATAATTCCTGTGTTCAAGAAGTCTTGATAGATTTACCTGTGATTACGTATCTGCTGGAAGAATCAATCTGTTCAGTTAAGTTTTTTTTAATTCCTATTGATTGATGGACTGATATAGTCTGATGTTTCTAACTGTCCTGTTACGGGGAAAGGACTATTTACCTGTATACTTGCCACATGATGTTTTCGAATTGCATTGTCATGAAGAATGTCTTGTTAATCCAATTTGCCCTTGTAAAATAATTGAATGCAACCGACACAAAGCTTCAGTACAGAGCCATTCTCATACTTAGTACTGCAGAGCACATACAAAGTCGGAGGAGACATAGGGACAACTACGGAGGCCAGAGCATCACTTAAAGAAACATTGTCAAAATGACAATACATTACATCTCCACCTCCTAACTATGAAACAAGAATGCCAACATAATCACTTTGCATACATATGCAGATATTGCATATATAAAATACTGCTGTTTATTTTAACTCTGGAATTTGCGTAACTTGCACATCCAAATAATAATTAAGAAACGTTAGAACATCTTTGTATGCAACTTAGTCAAGTCAATGACACAATCAATCACAACAACGTTGAACATCAACATGTGTAACTAAGAAAGAGAGGTACTAGCACATCACTTCCACAAGGCGTCTTTACCATGCCTTTCCCTGACTACAAACGTAGCCTGTCAGTAGGCTTCACAACTCTGCCTTGCCTGGTAGTGTTGTGTGAAGTGTTTGTTGTTTTCTTCAAATGCTAAATGCTTAAGCACTAAACAAAATTTTGTTTTAGTCAAAAAATTACATTCTTACCTAAAAATCTTTTTTCTTTCTTTATGAAATATGCATTTGACAAGCCTTGACAGCCTTGACAACCATTCATATGGGATCTGGGGGAGGTAACTAAGAAAGAGAGGTACTAGCACATCACTTCCACAAGGCGTCTTTACCATGCCTTTCCCTGACTACAAACGTAGCCTGTCAGGAGGCTTCACAACTCTGCCTTGCCTGGTAGTGTTGTGTGAAGTGTTTGTTGTTTTCTTCAAATGCTAAATGCTTAAGCACTAAACAAAATTTAGTTTTAGTCAAAAAATTACATTCTTACCTAAAAATCTTTTTTCTTTCTTTATGAAATCTGCATTTGACAAGCCTTCACAGCCTTGACAACCATTCATATGGGATCTGGGGGGAGGTCAGTAAATAATGAAATGATCAAGGACTCATAGCTTATCCCTGATTGGTGGAATTGGTGGCGTTACAAATCTCCCATGTTACAAACATAAACGTCCCCTACTTGTACTGAAACTCATATATTCACTGTGAAACAATCGTTTAGCACCATTGTAATTTTGTTTCAAATGGACCAGCCCAAAATGCCTACTACAGTTCAATACATAAATGCATTTGTTTTGAAAATGCGCAGTAGCCTAACAGTAATTGCTTAATGTGAAAAATATTGCCCTAAATGCATTGTTTTATAAAGTAATAGAAAACATTGCTGTTTTAATGGAAACCAGTATGTTACTGTCAGAATTTGGCCGTGTTTTAACAGTCGTGTATGACACAAGTGATGTCATATGATGTTGACAAAAGATTATATTGGCTGGTCAAGTCAAGTCACCTTCATTTATATAGCGCTTTTAACAATATGGACTGTTTCAAAGCAGCTTTACAGTGATAATTAGGGCTGGGCAAAAAAATGGATTTTTCGATTAATCGTTTTCTACAATGTGGTCGATTCAAAATCGATTCTCAACTTTTTATTTTTTATTTTTATATTAAGGGCTCGCGGTGCTGCGTCTTCTCTGCACAAGGCAAGCGTCAATCGCTGCAGGCGTCGATACACACTAGTGTTTAGGAGTCGGGACATGATTCACTTGCACAATCGGGCCAGCATAGGCTATATGCACGGGGCGTCTTTAAGATGGCGTCGGTGTAGGTCACATTTTCTTGGCTCTGTCTTGAATTTTGTGCAAAACTTGACTTGTCTTCCCCTTTAAAGACTCTTTTGTCCTCAATGCGCTGATTTCAGTTTTGTTCATGCTCCGCATACATCAAAGATACTGTCTTATGCGAATTTTTCATCTTTTTCCCTCAACGATCATTAACGATAGGCCGCACAACACGTGGATTTGAGCTCTTCTTTGTGGCGTCAGGATGGAGGTGGAAGATATCCCGAAATCTGAAAGCGTTAAACGTATGCATAATTATTCCAAAGCTGCCAATGATCTGGATTCGTTGGATGTTTGTTTTCCCGAGTCTCCAGCGGCAAGCCCTTTACCGAAAATGCGACGCCCGGCCTCAGATCCTTCAAATGCCGTTTTGCTGGAAGCAATAGAGAGACTGGGTAAGAAGCAGGATTACTTTATGGAAAGACTTCTGGAGCTCGAGAAATCGGTTGCATCCAATTTCACCCTCATCTCCGATCTCACAACACGAGTTGACGCCGTTGATAAAAAATCAGAGAATACAGCTGTTAAATCTGGTCAAATGGACTCCCAGCTGTCTTCGCTGGCTGCAGAAAACAAGTGCTTATGGGATAAAGTGGATGAGCTGGATGCCTACAAGAGGCGTTGGAATCTGAGGATTTCGGGTGTGCTGGAGGAAGATGGGGAGAATGTCAAGATGGTAATAATGGACATTTTTCTTCAGGTGTCACCAGGTTTAGCAGATGTTCTGCAGTCTTCGATCGATGTTGCGCACAGGCTTTGGCCTAAGCTGGGCAATGCACGCAATCGCACGATAATTGTACAATTTCTCTCTCGTTCTCATCGCGATCGTATCTGGGCTGATGCAAGAAGATCAGAAGTGCTGAAACAGAAAAAGATTAGGATCTCGGAGGACCTGACGCAGAGGACGAAGGAAGCACGGAACAAGCTGTGGCCTTTGGTGGAGAAAGTCCGAAAGGAGGGTCGTCGTGCTGGCTTCAGGGGTCCAAATGCTATCGTGGATGGATATGTTTCAAGTTTTGCACTTTAATTGTATTTTGTATTACATTTCATAACTTTGTTATTGTAGTTGTAAAGTAATTTTTATTTTTTTGGTTTGTTACTGTTCATATGCCGGTTAAACTGTCTTGTTTTTCTCTTAATGTACGGGGGATTCGTGATTTATCTAAACGCAAGGCTTTATTTTTATTTTGTACGTCACAGAAAAGGGATGTTTATTTTTTTCAACAAACACATTCTTGTTATGAAGATGAAACATTTTGGCGCAATCAGTGGGGTAGTAAGGTTTTATTTTGTCATGGTACTAATCACTCCGCTGAAGTTTTGATCTTATTTGACCGAAATTTTAGTGGCTCGATTCTGCAGTCATTGTCTTCTGCCGAGGGTAGATGGATTATTGTTGTCATTCTTCTAGGGGATTTTTTCTTTATCTTGGTTAATGTTTATGGTTTTAATAATCATACACAAAATAGATAATTTTTTCAGGATCTGTCTTCTAAAATTCTTGATTTAAAAGGTAAATATCCATCTGCTGCAGTAATAGTTGGAGGAGATTTTAATGAAGCTCCTGACCTATGTCTGGATAGATTTCCCCCGAAACGAGAGTCATGTACTTGTAACGCCATTATTAATGATTTTTGTAGTAACCTTTCTCTTCTGGATGCTTACAGGTTTATGCATGATAAAGATTGTTCATATACTTGGTTTAGTAAAGATCTCTCGAGAAAATCGCGTATAGATTACTGGCTTACATCAGACTTTATGTCTTCTTTTATTAAGTCCAGTGGTATCTGTCCTGCTCCCCTCACAGATCATGCTTTTATCGATCTTATTTTATATGATTCTGATACTTGTCACAGAAACCCTGGATACTGGAAACTAAATTGTTCCCTACTACAGATTCCCTCATATTGTTTAGGTATTAAGAGCATCATTGAACAATTTAAAGCAAAACCTGGTGTTTCAATATCTTCTAATTGGGAAATGTTTAAATACGAGTGTAGAAAATTCTCTGTTCGATTTAGTAAACAGTTAGCTAAGGCAAAATCTTTAAAGTATACATCTATATTAAATGAAATGAATAAAATTTTAGGCAAGCAACAGACAAGTGAAGATGATAAAGTAAAAATGCACAACCTTAAAGAAGAATTAAATAACTTTTATGCAGAAAAGGCTAAGGGTGCCATTGTTAGATCAAGAGTAAAGTGGCTGGAATTCGGAGAAAAAAATTCAGCATATTTTTTTAATTTAGAAAAGAAAAGAGGGAATTCTAAGAAAATAGTTTCTCTAAATATTGAGGGCAATTTGGTCACAGATGAAGCTAGAGTTTCTAATTTTGTTTCCAATTTTTATTCACAGCTTTATTCTACTTCATTTAAACCTCAGTTTGCTGATAGTTTTTTTGAGAGGGTTCAAGCATTCACATCTATTATAAGTGATGGAAGTCGGTCGTCTTGTGAGATGGATTTGACTATGGAAGAGTTGGATATAATTATCCAGAAAGCCCCCCGCAATAAAAGCCCTGGTCCAGATGGACTGCCTTTTGAATTTTATAGGACCTTTTGGCAAGACATAAAAAAGTTTGTTTTGGAAGTTTTCAAAGACTGTGTAAAAAAAGGTGAATTAACTGAGTCTATGAAGCAGGGCTTGATCACTTTAATCCCAAAGCCTAACAAAGATTCATCATATTTAGATAATTGGCGCCCAATTACTTTACTTAATTCAGATTATAAATTGTTAGCTTCCCTTTATGCAAATAGATTAAAACCATGCTTAGAAGAAATTGTCTCAGTTTCACAATCGGGCTTTATGAAAGGTAGACATATAGCAAATAACATTCGGCTTGTTTTAGATATTTTAGATTATAATGAATTGATCAACGATAGTGCAATAATTTTATTTTTAGACTTTTATAAGGCCTTTGATACGGTCGAGCATGAGTTTATGTTTGAATCTTTACGCAAATTTGGTTTTGGATCTTCCTTTATTAGAATAGTTCAGACTCTTTATAAAAATATTAACAGCAATGTGTCTTTGGTGAATGGTGTTTCTCCCCGGTTTACGATTAGTAGGGGCATCAGACAAGGGTGTCCTTTTTCACCATTTTTGTTTTTATTAGTCACAGAGTTTCTTAATATTTTTATTACTCGCTGTGTAGATGTTCAGGGTATTGTTGTAGCTGAACATACTTTTCTAATTAGTCAACTGGCGGATGACACCTGTCTGTTTTTAAAAGATGAGAAACAGGTTCCTGTTATTTTGGAAGCTTTAAAAACTTTTTCTAATGCTTCTGGTCTCACTGTTAATCGAAATAAAAGCGAAATTATATCCATTCACAGTAGTGAAAAAGATCATATAGAAGGTATTGAGGTTAAAAGTTCTGTTAGATATTTAGGCATTTTAATAAGCAAATCTCCCAAAGATAGAATTTTAGATAATTTTTCTCAACGGACGAAAAAATTAAAGAATGTCTTCAATTGCTGGCAACAAAGAAATTTAACTATCTGGTCATGTCTTGATATCTAAAGCTGAAGGCATTTCTAGGATTGTTTACCCAGCTTTGTCCCTATATGTCAACCCGAAAACTTGCTCATCTATCGACTCTATACTATTTAAATTCTTGTGGAAAAATAAAACTGAATATGTTAAAAGGAAGACTTTGATAAGAAATACTTTTGAGGGAGGTGTGAATGCTTTGGACTTCAGTACTCTCAATCAGGTTTTCAAGATCGGCTGGATTAAACGCTGCCTGAATGCTGATTCTAATTTGTTATGGTTTCACATACCTAAATTTATCTTTGAAAAATGTGGGGGGTTACATTTTTTATTGTCTTGCGATTTTAAATGCAACAAACTTCCGTTCAAGCTTGCTAATTTTCATAAGCAAGCCTTGGAGGCCTGTAAGCTTGCCTTTTGCCACAATTTTTCCCCTCATAGGAGTATTATATGGAACAATCAGAATGTACTGCGTGGAAAAAAATCTATCTTTATTAAGGATTGGGTTGACAAAGGTGTTATTTTTGTTTTGGATTTGTTGAAAAAGGATGGCAGCTTTTACTCCTTTAATGAATTTATCAACCTTTTTGGAGTGAATTCCTCACCTAAAGTTTATAACTGGGTTATTAATTCTATTTCACCTAAACTTTTGCATATGGTTAGGTCATACTGTAGCTACAGAGTATCCGTTTGTGAAATGCCCCAGTTATCTATTGGAGGATTGGAGCTTTCCAATGGCAAATGTAACAATTTTTGGATTAGAAGATTTCTTATTAGGAAGATCAGCTGTCATCCTAAAGCTTTTTTCAAATGGAAACTAAATTATCCTTTTCTTTCTACCATTAATATATGGACTGGCTTTAATAAGTTTCTGTTACCTAACAAATGGAAAGAGCTTCACTTTAAAATTCTACATAATTACTATCCCTGTAACTCTTTTCTTTCCAAATTTAAGTTGGACGTCTCTTCACAGTGCACATTCTGTAATACTAATCTTGAAACAATACCACATTTGTTTTTTGAATGTGATTGTGTAAAGGAGTTCTGGAAAAAAGTAGCCTGGCTTATTTTTTCTACTTATTACAAACGCTTTACTTTTGAGGTTGTGAATGTGTTGTTTTTGATTTGGGACTCTGGGTTAAAGGAGATGGATGACAGATTAAAACTACTTACTTTATGTGGTATTTTCATCTTCATAAATGTAAAGTGACTGACTCTAAGCCCAATTTTACACTTTTTTGTGTTGATTTAAAATTATTTTATGACTCTCTTTGTTTATCAGCTAATAAGAAAGCTACTAAAACTACTTCGTTGCTCAAAGAAATTATGGTTTCATTATAAATGACCTCCTGATTGTCGGAAGATTATTATTTATCTATTTCCAATGCTATTTTTTTCTAATTACTTGTATTCATTTTGTGTATTTGTAGTTTCTGTGCATGTTTTGTGAACTTTTATTTTGATTTTTTGTAGACTATCCCGTATCTACTGCCTTGCTTGATTGTACTGTTATATTTATTTTATCTTTTGAGCTTGATACATGTATCCCCTGTACTTTTTGTTCATTAGAATTTAAAAAAAAAATAATAATAATAAAAAAAAAAGGCTATATGCACGCACAAGTTCCGCATTTGACGCAAGGCTGCTCTTCAGTTTCCGGTTGGGGAGATTTAAAGCGGAGGAAAACCGAGGAAAACGAGAGTTACGAATGTAACTACGGTTCTATGAGTTCTGGATGACCGCCAGAGGCAGTGCTTCCCACTGAATATTATCTCTCTTGCTCATGCTCAGGTCGAGTCTAATAACAACAAAGTCATCACATGACCAGGTGCGTCATGGGGATCCCCTCTATTTAACCCCGTGACATCCTGCAAACTGTCTCTACAGAATCTTCTCGCGAGACTCCGAGTGACAGGGTGCTCTGGCGGTCATCCAGAACTCATAGAACCGTAGTTACATTCGTAACTCTCGTTCTATTTCGTTCTTACTGACCGCCAGAGGCAGTGCTTCCCACTGGATGACTCATAGCAACAAGGTCACGAGGAGGCTACTCCTAACCTTAAGCTGAAGTTGAGGGTCCCAAGAGGACTGCCGCTTCCAGAGCACCAGGGGCTGCCACATTAACCCTGTAGTATCTGGAAAAGGTATCAGTGGATGACCAATTAGCCGCTGCACAAATGTCCATTAGAGGTACACCTTTTAATGCTGCCCACGATGTTGAGATACTTCTTGTTGAATGGCATTTTATGCCAGCTGGCACTGTCAGGTTGTTTTCCTTATATGCCTGGACAATGACCTCCACCACCCAGTGTGACAACCTCTGCTTTGACAGAGGCTGCCCTTTTCTTGGCCCGCCGTAGCAGAGAAAGAGTTGGTCTGACCGTCGCAGTTTCTCTGTGGCACTCAGATAGCCCCGAAGGGCTCGCACTGGGCATACTTGTTCCATTGGATTGCCCTCTTGTGTGTCAGACACATAACGATTAAGTGCTACCAACTCAATTGGTTGATTCTTAAATGATGTTGAGAGCCTTTTGGGTAGGAATGAGGGGTTAGGCCACAATGTCACCATTGTTCCATCCGCATTCCAACGCATACAGGACGTATTGATTGACAATGCGTGGAGGTCACCAACACGTTTGGCTGACGTTATTGCCAACAGGAATACAGTCTTTATTGAAAGCTACTTCAGGTCACAATGCTCCATTGGCTCAAATGGGTGTTGTGCAAGTGTTCTTAAAACCAGACTGAGGTCCCATGCGGGTACTCTAACAGTTGGAGCAGGGTGCAATCGCTGAGCACCTTTCAGAAAGCGGGTGATTAGAATATGTGACCCAAGTGATTGACCATTTACTTTTACATGCTGGGCAGAAATTGCAGCCACATATACCTTTAGGGTAGAGGGAGCCCTGTTATTGTCTAGCAGGGACTGCAGAAAACATAACACCATTGGCACTGGGCAGTGGTCTGGGACCAAACTTCTTGGTGTACACCAATCAGTGAAAAGCTTCCACCTGCAAGCATAGATATTCCTGGTGGAAGGTGCTCTAGAATTCAGGATTGTGTTTTGTACCTTAACATCACAAGACTTCAACAGTAATTCTGGCTCTTCAGCGGCCAGACACAGAGCTGTAACCGATCTGGGTTTGGGTGCCAAATCTGCCCCTGCAACTGAAGGAGCAGGTCCTGCCTCCTGGGTAGGCTCCAGGGCTCCCCATTGAGAAGCCTGCATAACATTGAAAACCAATGCCTCCCTGGCCAGTTCGGTGCCACTAGGAGCATCCTGTGGTTCCCTTGAAGAATTCTGTGGAGAGTTGGCAGAATTAAGGGGTTCGGGGGAAAGGCATAGAGTAGAAGATTTGGCCAGGCATGTGCTAACGCATCCTGACCCAACGGGCTGGACTTCTCTGCCCAGGAGAACCACAGGGGGCAGTGGGTCGAGGTCTCTGAGGCAAACAGGTCCACCTGTGCTCTGCCAAATCGTTGCCAAATCATCTGAACAACTTCTGGATTGAGTCTCCATTCTCCTGGCAAAGGTCTGTGGCGAGACAAGAAGTCTGCCACCACATTCGAGACTCCTGGTATATGCATCGCCCTGACGCTTGCGAATCGAGGGAAGGCCCATGTCAGGAGGTCTTGTGCTACTCTCAAGGACTGACTGGACTTCGTGCCGCCTTGATGGTTGATATGATATACCACCGATGTATTGTCCGTTCTGATGAGAATATGGCGATTCTTTAGGGCCGGCGCAAAATGCTTCATAGCTAATTGCACTGCTTGGAGCTCCAGGGTATTTATGTCTTTTGTGGCTTGCTCGGGTTTCCATAATCCCCTGATCATCCTGTGCTGCCACACTGCCCCCCAGCCACTTAGTGAAGCATCTGTCTGTATTATCTCCCGGCGAGAGGGAATCACACCCAGAGCTACCCCTTTCGTCAGAAATGACCTCCCTTTCCATTGTTTCAAGGTAAGAAGGCATCGTTCTGTAATTTTGACCAGCCTGCTCCTGTGCCATGTGGGGTTCAGGTGAAGACTGTTTACCCATCTCTGATAAGGGCGCAGCGAAAGTAGGCCCAGTGGTATCAATGCAGCTGCTGCTGCTAGCATGCCCATCAATCTGAGGACCGCTCTGAATGGCAGCTTGATCTGTTTCCGAAAACGCTGGAGTAAGAGCAATATGCTGTCCACCCTCTGAGGTGATGGGAATGCTTTCATTGATCTCGAGTCTAGAGTGATGCCTATGAATTTCACCGACTGACATGGGATCAACTGACTCTTGCTGAAATTCACCCTGAGACCCAACTGAGTGACATGGGCAATCAGCAGATTGGTGTGTTCTGTTGCCTGCCGTTGAGATGGAGCACAAATGAGCCAGTCGTCCAGATAAGGGAGCACCTGTACCCCCCTGGCTTGTATTGGGGACAACGCTGCCGCTACGCATCTGGTGAACACCCGAGGGGACAGGGACAGCCCAAATGGTAGGACTCGGAACTGATAGACCCGACCTTGAAATGCGAAGCGGAGAAAGGGTCTGTGTTGCGGTGCAATTGGGATATGAAAATAAGCGTCCTTCAGATCTATTGTGGTGAACCACTGTAGTGGTCTGACTGCCTGAAGGACCTCCGATGTGCGTAGCATGTGGAATGGTAAAACCTTGAGGGACTGATTGAGGCCACGAAGGTCGAGAATGGGCCTTACGCCGCCATCTTTTTTTGGGATTATATAGTACACTGAGTAAAACCCATTTAGCCGTGCTGACCATTCTACTGGTTCTATGGCGTCCTTTTCTAGGAGTTCGGCTACTTGTCTTGACAATGCCAGTGAGCTGTTGGGGTCTTTGACAGTAGTCATCTTGACCCCATTGAAAGCAGGGGCCCGCCGTCGGAATTGCAGCCTGTACCCTTGAGATAGCGTTGCTATTAACCAAGGGTCTGAGGTGTTCTCTTTCCAGAAATTGAGCTGCTGGTGTGAAAAACGTCCGACGGATGGCCCCAGGACTTCATGCCCTGCGCGCCTGGGCTTTATTGTCTCTGGGGGGGCGCTGACCTGACGCCCTGCCCCTTGGAGCCCGAAATACTTGTTGTCCTCGTGCTCTGGGGTACTGCACCTGCTGATGTAGTTGCCTTGGTTGGCTCCTCTGAACAGCACCAGAACGAACTAAAGGTTGAGAGCGAGTAGGATACCGTCCCCCATACCCATGTCTAACTTGTGATGGTGGAGTTCCTCTTGGGTCTGCCAGCTGCTGTCTGGTCTTATTCGTCTGAATGCTCTGTTCCAGAGTTTGCTGTGCCGCTGGTCCAAACAGTTGGCCTGGGACTACAGGGAGGTCACGAAGTGTTCTCCTACAGGCCTCTGACAATGGAGACTGTGCCAGCCATACTTGCCGGCGTGCCTGAGTGAGTGTTGACATGAGTCTACCCAACTCTCTTGACATGAATGCGAATGCTTGCAATGATGCATCACTTAGTATTTGGGCTGAAGGATCACCCCCAATAGGTTGGAGAGACTGGGATAGCGCCAGCATAAGATGGGAGAGTGAATTCCCTATGCGACCCATGCGCGCTGCAGTGTTGTACGCTTGACTAAGAAGATCGTCCGTTATTCTGCACTGAGGTCGTGGGCAGCGAGCATTAGGTCTCCAAGCCTCTTCCGGTGATATGATAAAAGAGGCGATAAATGGATCCACTTTCGGCATCTGACCCAGGCCATAAGAGTCTGGTTCGTGCATTGCTGCCAAGGCCCTGCTTGCTGTGGTATGATGAGTAAGTGACTTGGGATTAGCCCAGCACCTCTGTAGTTCCCCAATATAATCTTTGGATGGGGGAATGCTAAGAGCAGATGGTTTTGCCGATCCTCTGAAAAAGGCACTGGAGGGAGCTGCCACTGTAGGGGCAGTGTCCAGGCTTAAGCGTGCCAACGCAATCTGGAGGGCTTGTCTCACCACATCTTGATCTGATTCTACTCCTTCAGCTGAACCCTGTGCCGTGTTCTGAGAGTCATCATGAGAGAAGTGAGAGTGGCTTACTGATAAGAATTCCTCATTTCCCTCCTCCCGAAACTGGTTTTGAGAGGCTGCCATGGACAGCATATCCTCCTCAGGAACGGGTAATTCCTTACTGGGATTTCTCAACATCGGTGATGATGCCTCCCTTGGTTGCAGATTTAGAATTAAAGACTTAATCTGGGCAAACTCTGAGGTCAACACCTCCACTCTATTGGTTAAAGAATCCTCTCTAGGTCTCTTACTGGTGGAGACACTCACCGTTTCCACCCTTTTCCGCTTAGCCGACACTTTTCCCTGCCGAGGGGCCTCTGAGGTCAAGAGTGCCTCTACTGCAGCTAGTCTGGAGGTTCTCCGCCCCCATGACATGGTGCTACAATTCATACAGGCATCCTCAGTGAGGCCCTGCTTCAAATGTTCCACGCCTAAGCAGGATGGACAGCAGTCATGTCCATCGTCCTGCTGTAAAGTGGCCCTGCACACAGTGCACGTCAGGCTAAGCTGTTCCATACTGCCACAGCAGTGCTTATTGAAGGCCAAGCGAGAACACTCTGGAGCCACAAAAATTCTATACAGTAAGGTACCGAATTAGATTTTTTTTTTTTTTTTTTTTTTTTTTTTTTTTACACAGCCAAACTAGTGGTAATACTATCCCACTGTTAATAGAAGTACCAGGTAGGTAGCAGTCCAGAAAACAGAGCGAAAACACTCGTATATACGCAACTGCTTGAAATATACTACCTATATAAGAAAAAACAAACAAAAACAATGAAATTGGATGTACATAGCTACATGTGTAAGACTATGTAATTTTATAAAAAATACTTACCTAATTTGAATGCTCAATATGAATACAACCGACTGCCGTGAACACCGATGGTCTGTGACGAAAAAATATATTGTTGTTTCTGGAGCGCACACACTCTTACTGTTCGCGATAATTAATCACTATGTCGCTTTTCTTTGGAGCGAAATCACTCTGAGATGCCACTTATACACGTTTCATCAAAGAAACAATATCCGGTGCTTATAAGCAACTTACCGCGCTCTGGTAGTGACCGGAATAAACAGCCGTGTTCCAACAAAGTAAGTTTGTCTTCAATCCGCCGCAGCCTCTGGAGGACGCACAACGCGCGGCTCCAACAAAAAATGTTTGTTACGAGGCTGTGAAGACGGAATCCAAGTATACTGAATGAAAGATTTTTCTCTTCGACCTGTAATCTGCACGTATGCGAGAAGATTAAAGAGACAGTTTGCAGGATGTCACGGGGTTAAATAGAGGGGATCCCCATGACGCACCTGGTCATGTGATGACTTTGTTGTTATTAGACTCGACCTGAGCATGAGCAAGAGAGATAATATTCAGTGGGAAGCACTGCCTCTGGCGGTCAGTAAGAACGAAATAGAACGGGATTATGGCAGAGTCTTCAAAATGTACTGTCCTCTCGTCTTTGAAACGAAACTTAAATACATTTAGATGTAATTTTATATATAGTTATGTTTATTTAATATAATAAACAAAGAAGCATAAACAAAATGAGGGGTGTCTGTTTTGTCTGTTTTTGTGACTTACGTTTCTTTAGTATAGCAATAGAGTATAAAAACCAATATAAATTCTCGGTATAGCATTGGACTCTACGATAGGCGGAAGTAATCCAGCATCGTTAGACCTTCACCGGAAATTTAAGTTTTACCAGTTTTAACATTCAAGCAATTTTTTTTCAATTTAATTCAAAGATTGAAATCAAGCTTCCATGTGTTGCATAAACTCTTAACAAAAAAAATTACCCCATTGTAAAAACAAACATTTAGGTGAGATCAATGTAATAAAAAATGGTCTAAAAAATGATAACTGATATTTAGACTGAGATTTGTATTACATCTATATTCATTATAGTCGAATCGAGAATCGAATCAGGAATCGAAATTCGAATCGAGAATCGAATCGAACTGTGAGCTTGTGAATCGAAATCGAATCGAATTTGAACATCTGAATCGATACCCAGCCCTAGTGATAATAGGAAATTAAAGTAACATAGATTGATCGATTTACTTCCGTTGCAAAGATCAAGGAAAAATTGTGGTCACAATTGTGACCAGTTGGATTAAATGTGTTAATTTAGGGGCCGCTAACACGACACCGTTCTAATAGAAGACCCTTAACACGCTCCGGCCTGCTCATTCACACAACAAAAGTGCCTGGTGGCTCTAGAACGCAAACCTTGAAATAGGTTCCAAGGTGCAAGCCTTTTTTTTTCTTTTTGTTTTTTTTCCAAGTTCTCAAGTTCTCCTTTAAGAGCATCACTTAATGTTAATGATTATTATTAATTTGTAATTTGTTTCTTCCAATTATTGGCATAACCTTTATTACAATAATGTTATTCAGCATTTAAAGTATTTCTGAATTTCTAAGACACCAAACCCATTCTCTGAACCAAATTCTCAATAGCCTAAACCAATCGAATTAATCACTCTTTCTGCAAAACCTTAAACAAGTTCAGGCCGTTAGACACCATTTGCAAATTGTACTCTTTTGTGCAAAATTCTAAACATGTTCTCACTCACTAAAACACATTTAACACTGTGATGCACTTGTGTTGCAAAATGCTAAACACAGGCAGGCAAAAGTTAAACACCACTACAACACAGTTGTCATTTGTAAACAATGACAGCGACTCAAAATTGTCCACACTTGTTTCTAATGATGTGATCAAACCAACTGTACAGAGTGCTCAGGTGACACAGGTGCACTGAATGTTGATATGAACAATAGATGAAAACAACCTGAAAAGGAGAGGAAGAGTATGTGTAAGAGGTGGTGGATGAGGAGGAAGAGGATGAGAAAGATCAAGGCGTGGACAGTGTTGTCAAGGCTGGATCCATCACACCAGAGACAACATTACCTGCGAGTCCTCAGGTCAGACCCAAGACGAAGACATCACGCTGAGGCTGAATAAATCTCTCACTGACTTTGATTTTGCAGTTGCACAACTCTTTTGAGTTTACTGTAAAATACTTTTCATTTAGTTTAAATAAAATAAAAAAACTTTTTGGCTACATGCAAGTGCTGAATATATAGACACTCAGTAATATCCAATACAAACTTGCAGTGCACACAATATACAGTTTAATCACTTTACTACTGTAAGTTGTGATTACTATACATTTATACATAATTGCAAAATTTGTTTACTGTTACAATATATATATATTTTCTGTAACTGCATGCTTTGGATGCTGTATTCTCCTTTTTTGATGTAGTGTCTAATGAATGATCTGTGGTGTTTATATTTTGACTGACTGAAAGCATTTAATTTTGAGCACAGATAAAATGATTTTGAGGCAATTGTTTGATTTTGCCAGAAGAGTCAGATGTTCTCTGAATGTAGTTTGAAGATTTGGTTTTGTTTAAGGTCTCGAGAAATGTTTTAGCAATTCAGAAAATCTCTAATTACTGTGTATTGGCAAATAATTTTAAAAGGCTGCATTACCTTCCATAGTAGGAACAATTCCTAAATGGTTATACTATTTGTTAACATTAACCTATTGCCTGCACATTAGCCAAAAAAGCCTTTCAAATGACTAAATAAATATTTATACATATTTATAAAGAGTAATAACTCTCTATACTAATTAAGAACTAATTAATTCTCATTTATAAAAATGCTAAATGTTTGACTGCACAATTACATGACTGCCAAGACGATACACTTACTGTAAAGATAGATTTAAATGCTGAAAGTATTTCATGTCAAGAAAAAATATAATTGACACAAAAGCTACTGCAATATATTTCACACCTCAATCATGTCATACTTTGATTTTATTTGATGAAATTAAGAATATTCAGACATTTCAGCAAAGCAGTTAAATCATACTAACTTCATCTTACACATTTATGTCCGGATCAAAATATCTATGTACTAATCTTACAAATAGTGTAAAGAATAACAAAATGGTCTTCTCCAAAAATGTATGTTATTTAGACACACTGCAACTAAACAGAATTTTGGGAATTATCCCAATTGTTTGAAAATCTGCGCATTTATGTTTGAAAGATCAAAGAAAAAATACTTTAGGTTAATCCTTTTTTTTTTTTTGTTGATTAAAATCTTAATTTTTGCACAAAGTTGTTTTCTGCACATTTGCAATAAAAGGATGTTTAAATGGATAAAGAATGCTTAAATAACACATTTGCAAGGTAAAAAAAAAAAAAAAAAGTTCTGTAACTAAACTAATGCTAACCTTAAGGTTGCATAACCTTAACAAATTCCAAGATGTAATGTATTTTTTTACACTAAAAAGTAGTCCCCTCACTTCCAATATTTAACCCAATTACATAAATATAATCACAATAAAAATTGGGAAATATTACTTTTCTCCAACTTGGCTAAAAGAGAGCAAAGTAAAAAAAATCAGGTATCGTGTTCTACTAGTTTTTAATATGAAATTTAAATGTCAAAAAGTTCCAAAACATATTTGTATGACCTTTCACATGAATTTAAAGTAGATACAAAATGAAGGCAATGACTTAATTTGTCAGTGTTCCCTCTATGCCTGAGTTCATATTGTATACTTCTACAAGCAATAATTACCCAATAAATTATGTACATAATGATGTCATTGTATAACACGATGAAATATATTTTCAAATATTCGTCACTGTCCTTTTAATATTTTTAAACACTATTTAAGAACTTGAATTCGTAAGGTACAATGCACATTTAACTGCGCTGTTACAAAAAGATGTCTGGATGTTTTATCTTCTGGGCAAGAGTCAAAACACTTCTTTTTTTTAAATGTAAACCAAATACATTTTTTTTTCAATGCCCTCCATATTTATCAGACTGTAAGGTTTAACGTTCATCACTAGTCTGGCAAACCATTAAAAAAAAAATCCCTATCATTTACAGTATGTGCTGACTAAAATTGTACCAAGTACAGATTAAACTTGGTAACAGATGCAACTGTGTGCTTAAACAATTAATTGTGTTAAATAGCACATACATTTTTGCTGTGGTACCAAGAATCATGAAACTCGTTGCCACTGGTACTGACTAGTAACATGCATCAAGTACGAACAACTTTAGGAGGCAGCAGTCTTTTATGGGTCTGTGGACTGCATGCACAACTTTTCTTTCAACCAATTTCATGTAGGTATGTGCACCTATTATTTTACTTCAGAAAACTGATGAGATGTACATTAACATTTACATATATGATAAACGGTCACTGGAGATGTTGGTCAGACAGCATTTACTGTTAGGATTACTGCAGAGAGACTTTATTATTACAACTAAAGATCTGGGGCCTCATGTATAAAACATGAACATGAAATAAAACATGAAAATGTAGCATGCCACAGGAAAAGAGATCAAAGCAGCACATCCACTTCAAATATTTCTGAATTCATTATTTTTTGTTTAATTTCTGGATAATGACTATGTAATTTGTGTGCTTAACTTCATTAATGAGTGGAATATTTAATTGAAATGTGTATGAAATGCATCAAAACTGAAAACAGTTTATAATCATTCTGTTTACTTCATTACTTTTCTCACTCCAGTAAAAGAATGCATACGCACATATTTACGCTAAGTTTATTTTTTTTATAAATCCTGATATGTGCGGGGAAAATTACGTACACATATTTCAATGCCTTTTTTTGTGCGCACGCAACGTTTATACATCAGGCCCCTGGTTGCCGAGAGATGTCTAGAACAGAGTAATTAATGCTGCATTGGAAGAGGCTTAGAAGGAACACTGAATAATTTACTCTCGTCACATCAATACATCAACATCATCACAATGGTCTTCCTCCTCTGTGACTTTAAGTGAAAGGACCTCCTCATTCAGGAAGAGGCCGCTCAATCTCTCTTTGCGAGCCTGTCTCTGCTCCTTCAGCTGGTGCTTGCGTAAAGCTTTCTGCTGCATCTTCCTCTGCTTGGAGCGTTTCTGTAAAAGATGGTGATCACAACATTATGTTTTTTACTATTAAGAATAGGTAACCCCTCTGCTTAAAAAATCAACATTAAACACATCACTTCTAGAGAACTACAGACCTGTCTCTCTCCTACCATTCATTGCAAAAACACTTGAACGAGTTGCTTTTAACCAAGTATCATCCTTCCTGTCTCTGAACAACCAGCTGGATGTCAACCAATCTGGCTTCAAGAAAGGACATTCAACTGAGACTGCATTGCTGTCAGTCACGGAAGCCCTGCGGATCGCAAAAGCTGCTTCTAAATCATCAGTTCTCATTCTACTGGACCTGTCTGCTGCCTTCGACACTGTGAATCATCAGATCCTCTTGTCCGCCCTCTCATCACTGGGCATCACTGGAACCTCCCTCAACTGGTTTGAGTCCTATCTCACAGGTAGGTCTTTCAAGGTCACATGGAGAGGTGAGGTATCCAAAGCACATCAACTGACCACAGGCGTTCCTCAGGGTTCAGTTCTCGGACCGCTCCTCTTCTCCATTTACACCACATCACTGGGACCTATCATACAGGCACATGGTTTCTCTTACCATTGCTATGCTGATGACACCCAGCTCTACCTCTCATTTCAACCAGATGATCCCACAGTAGCTGTACGGATCTCAAGCTGTCTGGCGGACATCTCGGCATGGATGAAGGAACATCACCTGCAGCTCAACCTGGCAAAGACTGAGCTTCTCGTCCTCCCTGCCAATCCGTCTCTACAGCACGACCTCACTATCCAGGTAGATTCATCCTCAATCACCCCATCAAGGTCGGTCAGAAATCTTGGAGTAATCTTTGATGATCAGCTGACCTTCACAGACCACATTACAAAGACAGCTCGATCATGCAGGTTTGCTATGCACAACATCAGGAAGATCAGGCCTTTCCTAACTGAGCATGCAACACAACTTCTCGTCCAGGCCCTGGTCATTTCTAGGCTTGATTACTGCAATGCTCTTCTGGCTGGACTTCCATCATGTGCAACTAAACCTCTACAAATGATCCAGAATGCTGCAGCTCGTCTGGTCTTCAACGAGCCCAAAAGGGCCCACGTCACTCCTCTGCTCATCTCTCTGCACTGGCTACCACTCGCTGCTCGCATCAAGTTCAAGGTTTTGACGCTTGCTTACAGATTGACCACAGGTTCAGCTCCCTCCTACTTCCACTCACTACTACAAGTCTACATCCCTACCAGAAGCCTACGATCAGTCAATGAGCGACGGCTCGTGGTACCATCACAGCGGGGCAAAAAATCACTCTCCAGAACATTCTCATTCACGGTTCCATGCTGGTGGAATGATCTCCCCACCCTCATCCGGAATGCAGAATCCCTGACAACATTCAAAAGACAACTGAAAACTCATCTCTTCCGGGAGCACTTAACTTAATAAAAAAAAAAAAAAAAAAAAATAAAAAAAAAAATCCTTTCCTCTAAATCCTCGCTTGCCTGGCTTATGCTACTCCGAGCTATGTCTGAACTTTGTATTTTGAGCACTTCTTGCGTTGCTTTTGCCTCTTCACGATGACTCGCTTGGTTTAGTCCTCAGTTGTAAGTCGCTTTGGATAAAAGCGTCTGCTAAATGACTAAATGTAAATGTAAATGTAATAGTCAAGCATTTAAAGTTGGGATGCACCAATCCAGTCTTTATAGGTCAATTAAGCTTCATCCACACAGGCAGCAACTTTGTCGCTTGCACAGTGATACAGTGAATTTCTATTGTTGGTTAGACCAGGGTTGGTCTTAGAACAAGATAGCAAGATTATATTTATCTATAATGCATGGAAAAGCGTATGTGAGATTGTGGGTATTCCAGGTAGCTTCAAAGGTTTTCCTCCATTCTTCCATCACCCGCAGTAGCTGAGAGGAAGTGTACTGTCTCCTCTCCTATTGGTTGTCGCTGGACACATCCGGTCGCCAGAGCCTGCTCTTGTCACCGGATGTTGTGAGCTCTCTTTGAAATTTAAAGAGATTTAGTCTCTTTGGTTGTGGTGATTTATTTCTTAGTTCACCAAAACAATGAAAATTCTCTCATTTACTAAACCTCATGAAATTCCAGATATATGACTTTCTTTCTTCAGATGAACACAAAGATTTTCAGAAAAATAACAATCTCTATGAATCCATAAGTAAATGAGTGCAAAAATGTTCAGCCAACTGTCTTGCGTGCATTCATGAGAGGGTCGAATTTTTGCGGTCTCTCAACATGACGCAAGCACGCTGTGAAGCTTATGTGCAGAGGAATGTACATAAACGGTTTACAAAACTGTCAGGAAATCTGTGCTTCTGTATTTTTATCCTCACTTTTAGCATTAAAATCATGAGAAAATCACAACACCCATTCACCCAAAACGTTCATATAAAGCGTTTGTGTCTCTTCAGAAGACTTGGATTAACCTGCTCGATACATATGGATTTATCTTGCAATCTCTATGAAAGTTTTAAAGCGTCAGCGTTTTGGGTGAATAGACTTTCAATGGAGGGACAGAAATATTTTAATTTGTGTTCCGCAGATGAATGAAAGTCAATAGGTTTGGAATGACATAGTAGTACATAGGGTGAGTAATTGATTACAGAATTTTCTTCTTTGAGTGAAGTGTCTTAAGTTTTTATAAGGTTATTAATGCATAAGTATGCCATTTGGGACGTACCTACTGTCTTTATGAATGAGTCACTGAATCATTGACTCCCAATTCATCCAAAAACACAGTTCAAACACCACTGTGTTGATAGGAGACATAACTGTTCTGCTTTGTTTGGAACCATTTTGTTGGCGATATCTAGCAAAAATAGCTATTTTACACCAACGCCAGACTAGCTTGCTTGTTCTTAAGCTTAATGGAAGGCTATTAACTGGTTTAGGCTGGCTATATTGAGATGTTTTAAGACTTCATACACCCACTTTCTATGATTGGATAAAATCTTTTCTTATGAAATTAGTATTACAAAGTGAAACTGTTGAAACACGATTATGTATGTATTACAGTATTGTTTATATCTACTCCAAAGGTTCCTTTAAGTTTTTTTGTTTTGTTTTGTTGCAGCAAGCATTGTAGCCAGTGCTGAATGCAGAAATCCAATAGCCAGAGTTTTGTGTGTATGTGTTTGCAAAGCTTGTATCCAAATGTGACAATTAATTATGCCCTACTGGAATTATCAGACACTTCATTGAAAATAAACAGACACTTTCCAAATTTTAGAATTCTTCTGAAGGTATGCAGATATGATGTTCTTCCACAACTAGAGCTGCACAACATTTGGAAAACTTCATCAAAATCTATTTTTATTTCATAGAAATAATAAAAACAGAATGAGTCATTTTGGCAGCTTGTTTTCAGTGAAAGCTTTGTAGGAAGTTTTGAATTTAGAAACTTACAATGTTTTTATAGTACAATTACCTCATGTCAAAAGATCAAGGGAAAAATCTCAATTCATGACCACTTTAACAAAGAAAATAAATAAATACCTCATCCAAATGATGATCACTAAAAACTTTTGTATATGTTCCAACTACATATTTCACTGTCAGTGTTGTGTGAAATGCATTACTAAGTAATTAATTACTGTAATTACTGTAAGACTTTTCCCTTGAAAAAGTAAAGTAAGGGATTATTCTTAATTTTTCTGTAATTGAATAAGTTACTTCTGGTGTCCTTGCATTAAATAGTTTATAGACTATAAAACAATTCTATATAAAACAATAGTGGATTAAACAAAAAAAATTATGTTAAAAATTTGTTTTTAATCTAACTTTCTCCCTTTAAATGCTTTGGTCAGTTCAAGCACTATTTATGCAATTTATATTATTTATTTGAAAGAATTAAAAGATCAGTTTCATGTCTATCCTTGTATTGTTCAACTGATTGAGGTTGATATGAGATTAAGAAAGTAATAAGTAATACAATACTTTTTATTAGTAATTAATCTAAACTAATCTAATTACACTAGGTGCATTTATATGGAGCATAGTACTCCTATTACAATCGGTTTAAAAGTATGATCCAAATTAAAGTGCTCCATGTAAACACCTCAATCGTAAAAAAAATGCCCAAACCAACTAAAAGTTTAATTGGTTTGAGAGGGGTGGGATAAACTTTCTCTAATAAATTCAATAGGACATATACACAAACGTTTCCAGTTCTAGTGTTTTTATGTACAATGACATAGAATTGACCTATGACGCATGGAACGAGCTGATGTTGTTTTTGACTATAATAAATGACATGTCATGTCAATCTAAACTTCTCTTTCCACTCATCATCTGTAAAGTGGTACAGGACAACACAAGTGCTTGCTTCACACTCTCATCTGCAGATACCTTGCTTTGGGCCAGGGAGTGGCCGTTTTTACACAAAGATAGCTTTTTAATGTTGTATATGAAGCAGACATGCCTGTATGGGGTCGCGCTAAAACTCACAATAGGGCAGGACGATATGACCTAAAATCAAAATCTTGATTCATTGAAAATTTTACCTCGATGACGATCAATGAACGAATTTTTTTTTTGCCCTCATAGTTCAACTGACAAGGGTTGTGCTGTAAACATGCTCAACTGTTAAAGGTGAGATGTTTTTTTTCTAAACAAAAGAGTGTATTTCTTATCTTTGTTATTTTAAAATAATTGAAGGAAACAAACTTTGATGTTGGCTTAAGAAAGTGTCACGGCGCTGTGCATAGTGCCATTACTCCGACATAGCTCACTTTCATCAGTTTTTATGTCTGTAAGACGTAACATTTCTTACAGATTTCTGCTTGTTGTAAATCAGATGCAGGTAAATTAGCACAGTACCAGTACATTTATTTTGATGCATTAATGAGAGAGCAATTGCATGTGTGAATTATTGAATTGTGAAGCTGTGGGTTGTAGTTACTTCAAAAGTAGAAAAATGTATGTTATAACTGATCACACACAGGACAGCATTGACAATGAGTTTCTGCGCTCCTGAATGTTTCCCTGTGTGCGTTATCTTCACGTCTGTCTGTATGTCTGTAAGATAACGCGCACAGGGAAACATTCAGGAGCGCAGAAACTCATTGTCAACGCTGTCCTGTGTGTGCCAAATGCATAAATGTAAATGTAAATGAGTGTTCGTGTGCCACAATGTATCAGTGCAGTAGTTCAATAAAATGATACACATCCGATGATCTAAAAATCGCTGGAATGTTGACACTGGCAAGCCTTAAAACATACAATTGACAAAATTTAATGAAAATGAAGTGAAAGTGATCTGGCTTCCGCGTTGTCAGAGACACGATGTGGCTTGGCTCTGTGTCACAGAAAGCAGCTCGCGAGCACTCAAGTGAGATGTCGCGCACTGTCTGTGTGTGTGTGTGTGTGTGTGTGTGTGTGTGTGTGTGTGTTCTTTACTGTAGCCAAAATGTGTCCAAACAACGAACACTGCGTTTTTCTTTTGTACAAGCTGCTCCTGTTTCTCAGTTGACTCGGAGTTTGAGTTCTCCATGTTGCTTCCATGCCGCTGACTGGACAGGGTGGAATCATGTGACTACACACATACGGTAGTATGTTTTTAAGGGGAAAGTATTAACAGGATTAAAAATAAAAATAAACGACATGGGAAAATTACGTCGGTTAGAGACTCTGCATTTCGGTTTCGATTACTTTTCGATTAATCGTCCAGCCCTAATCTGGAGTCGTGCCAAAACTCATGTACTAATCAACTAATCTCTTATTTACATTGTGTTTGCACTGTTAGTTATGAAGAAACCATTCGTTAGTGTTCAGAAATCGAGTTGCAATGACGAGATCGCTGCATTCATGCTCTCAACATGTCTGTGACCGGCTACAACGCTCATCACTGCAACCTTTTAAAGGGTTAGTTCACCCCAAAATGAAAATTCTGTCAGTAATTAATCACCCTCGTGTTGTTTTTTGGGCCGGCCAGTTTCGATCCCTTAAGAAGCCTATCGAGGAGTGATACAGCTCTCAGATTTAATCAAAAATATCTTAATTTGTGTTCCGAAGATGAATGAAAGTCTTAAGGGGTTGGAACAACATGAGGGTGAGTAATTACTGACAGAATTTTCATTTTGGAGTGAACTAACCCTTTAATGTCTCGCTCTAAATATAATGCTATAGATCTGAATATAATGTTATAATCAACACTTTTCACGATTAGTTAATCTTGAGAGCTGTAATAGTAAAAACGTAAAGATGTAATACTTAATTTCAGAGGGCTAAAATCAGGGTAGGAAAAATGCCTTTATTTTTAAATTATGGCAATTTTTGATGTAAAAAAAATCATACTAACATTATAAGTCTACAGGAAACATTATAAAACAATTAAAAAAATGCAGTTCATGACCCCTTAAAGACTTGCAGTGTAAACACAGCCATAGTCACTGATCATTAAAGGGATAGTTCGGCCAAAAATGATATTTAACACATGCATTACTCACCCTCAAGCCGTTCGAGATACATATGTCAATCTTGTTTCAGACGAACACATTTTCAGTTATTTTAGAAAATGTCTTAGACCCTTCAGTGGATATAATGTGAAGCAATGGGGTCCACCTCCTTCAAGTCCCAAAATGTGCATACATCCTTCACAAAAGTAATCCATCCGGCTCCAGGGGGATAAACGAAGGCCTTTTGAGGGTAATCCGTGCGGTTTTGTCGTAAAAATATACATATTTAAACTTTATAAATGAAAATATCTGACTTCCGGCAACGATCGACGCGCGTTCACGGGTGAACTGAGTGTAGTTTTGTTTTGCTCTGCACTCTGGCTGCGCAGGCGCGTTCGTTCTACGTCACGACGGTTCCTACGCTACGTCATACCTCGTACGCCGACTTCCATCACCCGTGAACGCGCGTCGATCGTTGCCGGAAGTCAGATATTTTCATTTATAAAGTTTTAAATATGTATATTTTTACGACAAAACCGCACGGATTACCCTCAGAAGGCCTTCGTTTATCCCCCTGGAGCCGGATGGATTACTTTTGTGAAGGATGTATGCACATTTTGGGACTTGAAGGAGGTGGACCCCATTGCTTCACATTATATCCACTGAAGGGTCTAAGACATTTTCTAAAATACCTGAAAATGTGTTCGTCTGAAACAAGATTGACATATCCATCTCGAACGGCTTGAGGGTGAGTAATGCATGTGTTAAATATCATTTTTGGCCGAACTATCCCTTTAAAGGTACAATATGTAAGAATTTTGTAATAAAATATCCAAAAATCACTTGCACAGTGTGATATATTTCATGCAGTTGTGTACTTACAATATCCCAAAAGTCTCCAAAGATTTTTTATTTCAGAGAAATTCCCATTTTAAATAAGTGGCCGTCCCGGAAAAAAAATTCGCCTGTCAATGACGCAATATCCGCGCTATCCTCGGTTTCCGTTCATACTGCCATAGCCATGAAGTAACCATGGTGACAGACGTGGATAACTGCGTAGTGCGTAACGTTTAGCGGGACGCAGTTCTTGAAATCTTTCAAACATAGACCATGGCAAGCAGACTTTGGGACAAACAAGGAGAACTAAAATGAGGATCAATATCAGCGTGGCGTTTTTGAGATGCCAAGAGTCCGCGACTAAATTAGACTTGACAGAGCTTCACGAGTCACGACTTGACAGCTTTATTAGACAGGTGAGCAAATGTACATAAAACAAATCAATGTTATATGACGTTAGCTCAACATGATGAAATGTTAGAATATGGTCAGCAGTGTTGTGTGTAAGCGTTACAAAGTAGTTACTTTTTCAATTCGTCACAACGTTACTTTTCCCAGGGACAGATTTGACAGCGACACTGTCTTCTCAGCTGCGCACTTGCAATAGTCACAAGCTCCACACAGTACGTGACAGAGGCTGGTAGCAGAGCAGTCAATTCTGTGATTTACACTGCACAAACCAAAACTATTACAACCCACCGGATGAAAAAGGGTTGCCATTTAAAACACCAAATATTAAGGATTGGCATAGCAAGCAAAATAATATTCGATGATTGTTCGAAAATCGTACCTCTCCCCCACATGCTCACCAGTAAGACGGCGTTCACTCAAATTCCGCTCAGACATTAAATTTCTCTGTACTGTAGGCTAATAGGCCTACGTGTTGTAGCCTAGTCATTAAAGAAAACGATTTAGTTTCATATTTATGTTTAAATAAAATAATACATTTTTTAATTTCATCTATGTTGATTATATGAAAAGTAAAAAGCATGAGTAAGATCATAAGATGCGCAATCGGGAGACAAATGGACTGGGCAGACATGATTTTGACCACTTCATTAAGTTTGTTTTTGTAGAAAGCCTTTCTTTAAAGTGAATTTGTTTTGTATTAATTGTATCTTAATTTTAATCAATGTTTCATCAACCAATTGCCTGGATTTAATAAATAAAAAAAGTAAATATAACAGGCAATAATATAGCTGCGAGCAGCGATTACGGGCCCAAGCCGGTGGCACCGCAACCCCGGTGCCTTTAGTTACCTAAAGGCACCGGGGTGGCGGTGCCGCCGGCTTTGGCCCTTCATCGCTGCTCGCAGCTATATTTATATATATATATATATATATATATATATATATATATATATAAAAAGCCGGTGGCACCGCCACCCTGGTGCCTTTAGGGTTATTGTGCACGACGTGACACAAAATTTCTGCTCGCTATCTGCCGAACGGCTCTGGTAGTTCCGCTTCAGCACTGATGATGTTGTAGAAATATTGCGCTCTGGTTGGTCTGGATTATTCGGGATTTTTTATTTTATACAGAAATAAGTTATTTATAATTCAGATGAGAATAAAGTTAGTGTTGATTAAAATGAAGGAAAACAAATATATTGATCTGAAATATAGCACATTAATTTTAAATGTATTTAGGTTCAATTACCAAACATTCAATCTTAATTTAATTTAAAGCAAACAATACATTTAAAATATAAGGGTTGTATGCACTTTTTTTTATATAAAAAAAGATATATATCCAAAAAGACAAGGCCTTAAAGGGTTAAACTCTTGTCACTGTAACAAACGCAATCTCTCTCTCTCTCTCTCTCTCTCTCTCTCTCTCTCTCTCTCTCACACACACACACACACACACACACACACACACACACACACACACACACACACACACACACACACGTCAAGTCACTTACATTTTATATGCAATATTGAATAAGCAGAAAAATCGGATTTTCTGCTCTGAAAATATAAATAAGCATAAAAATTGAATAAGCATTTTGAATATTCTAAACAGAATAAGCACTAGTCGCTAATGAATAAGTACTAGTACTTAATGGAATAGATACTAGTATCTAAAAAATAAGTACTAGTAGCATGAAAATAGAGACTAGTAGGTTAAAATGATTAAATGTTAAAACGGCTTGCCATATTGGCTCAGAGAGAGAGAGAGAGAGAGAGAGAGAGAAAATGACCTTTTAGATACTAGTACCTATTAATAGATACTAGTATTTATTCAATAAATACTAGTACTAAGTCATTAGATACTAGTACATATTAAATAGATACCAGTACTTATTCATTAGCTACTAATACGTATTCAAAAGAATATCTAAAGAATAAGCACTAGTATCTAAAGAATAGGCACTAGTACTAAAGAATAAGCACTAGTCCCAAATGAATAAGTACTAGTACTTAATGGAATAGATACTAGTATCTAAAAAATAAGTACTAGTAGCATGAAAATAGAGACTAGTAGGTTAAAATGATTAAATGTTAAAGCGGCTTGCCATATTGGCTCAGAGAGAGAGAGAAAATGACCATATTCAAACCACAATATCTGACTTTCTGAGGGTCGGAGCTAATTACTTTAAATTAGAAAGTTGTTCGGCTTGAGGAGAAGAATATACACGCTGAGTTTTGTAACTGTAGGTAAAACTAACTAACTTATAACACACTTTATATGTCCTTTTTTAGTCATGAAAATTAATTTCCTCTCCGTGGCCAAACCGTTCGAGATATCAAAAATCTGTCCACAATTTAGCATCCTTAATGTCTTGACTTCATGCACACCGAGTTTGGCAATGATTGAATGAATTGCCTAGGAGTAGTACTTCAAATTCCACAGCAAGCGTTTTCCAAACAACCCATAATAGCCGATTTCCTGTTGGGCTGGCGTAAAACTTGACCAGGGGAAAGATGTTTGGCCCGATGAGATCTATATGTGTACTAAGTTTCATATTAATTCATGCAAGCGTGTTGGATATATGGACCAAATTGTTGGACCCCGTTCAAGGGGGCGCTGTTGAGCCCCCCTGCCACGCCCGGGTACCAGCTTCAGCCCGGCCCTGATGGCTGTGGGCTCTGACCTGTGTGCAAAGTTTCAATAGTTTTTGAGCACGTTAAGAGCCCCAAAAGCCCCTGAAACCTTGAACTCCATTAAAAGCAATAGACAAATCCCTCACACACAGAGACGAAGAGAGAGGGAGAGAAAATTCTCAGGGTTGTATGCTATTTTTTTATATATAAAAAGATATATATCCAAAAAGACAAGGCCTAAACTTTAACAAGGGTTAAACAATCACTGTAACAGACACAATCACACACACAATCACACACACACACACACACACGTCAAATCACTTACATTTTAGATGCAATATTGACTTTTTTCTATTTCAGCAGCGAAAATAGTTAAACAAAGATCACAGCAGAACCATCGAGGATCTCACAGCAACGCGTTCTCATTACTGAATGATTCAGCATTTTGAACGAATCGGTTGACTCAAAGATTCAACGACCAATCCATAATCTGTCTCATTCATGAATGACTCAGCCGTTCGAACGAATCGTTTGAACGAATGAATCAATGACTCGCTCATTAAGACGGTCGCCTGGCGACACCTAATGACGGTTTAGTGATATGTTTAAAAGTATCATTCTTTCCAACGATTGTTAAAGGTTCTCTAAGCGATCCTGGGTGACATCACTTCTTGTTGACGTTCGAACTATTGTCAAACAAAACGGAGGCTAGCTAGACCCTCCCTCCTCCTCATCCGCACACTAACCCCCCAAACCCCGCCCCCAAACCCTTCTTGTCGGTCATTGGCTGGAACAGTTTGTTATGTTTCGGGGAGAGGGTCGCCGCAGTTTGCTTTTGTTGCTGTTTGTGGAGCCTGGGCTGTCTACAGAGATCGCGTTTCTTTACAGTGTGTTCAGGGGACAGGCAGCCAGCGGATAGTGAGGAGATGTTTGCTGTATGTGACAAAAAATGTTTTGGCCTAAAAAACGCGTGACATCGCTTAGAGCACCTTTAATTAACTCATATTTGAAACATAAGCTATATATATATATATATACACACATATGTATACACAAAAATAAAATAAAAACACATTTGAAGCGTGTTTGCTTACTAAATTGTGAGCTGAACGAAAGTTGCAGCAAAGATCAGCAACAGGAGTCAAAATTCATTAATCACGAGAGTGAAGAGCTGACTGAAAAAAATGATGATGGAATATTTTGTGTAAAAGCGCCTATTTAAGCGAATCTGTCATTTACTCATTTGTTGTTGTGTATTACCTGAAAACCGGAAACAATCGGCCCCCGATATGGTGCTAATTTTAAAGTGACACTAAAAAGTATGCGGCTGCACTGGCATTCATAACGGTGCGCGTCCATGGCGACGAGCAAGCAGAACAGAGCGAACGTTTTTTCATTTCCACTTCCATAGAAATTCATTCGAGCGCACTGCGAGCGCCACCACTATGTCCGTGCGGACGTCCTTACTTTACTTTCACTTTTATATTAGCGATTTAAAAGGCCTCGCTGGTGTCTAACGTCGATTAACCGGTGGGAAAAGATCCTCACAGCCACATACCTAATATATTTATATTTAATTACAATAGCCATACCTGATAAAAAAGTTTTATGTACTGAGTTGATATCATTTTGGACACAAGAGGGCAGTATAGCCCTTTGTATTACTTGATGTATTTATTTTTTAACTTAATAGCACATTCTGGCTGTTTTTAAACTTGCACATTATTCTTAAATTGAAAACAAGAATAAAATGGGGTTAGTTCTGATATTTGTGTAATTTTATCTAGAAATAAATGGTGTTACTTTCACTTTTATATTAGCGATTTAAAAGGCCTCGCTGGTGTCTAACGTCGATTAACCGGTGGGAAAAGATCCTCACAGCCACATACCTAATATATTTATATTTAATTACAATAGCCATACCTGATAAAAAAGTTTTATGTACTGAGTTGATATCATTTTGGACACAAGAGGGCAGTATAGCCCTTTGTATTACTTGATGTATTTATTTTTTAACTTAATAGCACATTCTGGCTGTTTTTAAACTTGCACATTATTCTTAAATTGAAAACAAGAATAAAATGGGGTTAGTTCTGATATTTGTGTAATTTTATCTAGAAATAAATGGTGTATAATTAATTTTTTAGAAGATATGAGGCTTTTAGTGTTTACTTTTTTGACATGACTTTAATCCCTCGCCATAGCAAAACAATTTGAGATATTCAATAGCCATTCACAATTTAGCTTCTTTAATGTATTTTCATCATGTTGAAAAAGTTTGGTGGGAATTGAATAAACCACTTAAGAGGAGTGGGTAAAAAATCAGAGGCTGATTTAGCCAAAAATCCACATTCAGACAAAAATATCTGACTTTCTGTTGATCCGAGCTAATTACGGTAAATTAGAAAGTTGTCCGGCTCGAAGAGTACAATATACATATCGAGTTTTATTACTGTAGATAAAACTAACCCCCCCCCCTTTTGTCAAAAGCATTTAGGAAGTGACACACTTCCTGCTGCCAGTTGGTGGCGCTATAACTTTGACTCACAATAGTCATATCCATGTGATCGGGCTCTTACAACGAACACACTGTTGAAGTTTCATCAAGATCAGTTAATGTATGCAGTAGTTATGACACACTTCCTGTTTCACGTTTCTCGCCATAATTTTGTTTCCTCGCCACGGCCAAACCGTTCGAGATATCAAAAATCCCCTCGCAAACTTTCATCCTCAATGTCTTGACTTCATGCTGACCGAGTTTCGTGCCGTTTGTTTGAATTCTCTAGGAGGAGTATTTCACATTCCATTGCGTGTGTTTTACCAACAACCCTAAATAGCCGACTTCCTGTTGGGCTGGGGTAAAAAGTAAGAGTGTGAAGTATATATGAAACGAGGAGATCTACATGTGTACTGAGTTTCATATTATTACATGCAAGCGTGTTTGATTTATGGACCATGTTTTCGGACCCCGTTCCAGGGGGCGCTGTCGAGCCCCCCTGCCACGCCCGGGTACCATCTTCAGCCCGGCCCTGATGGCCGCGGGTTCTGACATGTGTGCAAAGTTTCAGGAGTTTTTGAGCATGTTAAGGCCTCCAAAAGTGTCCAAAAGGTAGCAGAAAAATAATAATAAATATAGCTGCGAGCAGCGATTACGGGCCCAAGCCGGTGGCACCGCAGCCCCGGTGCCTTTAGTTACCTAAAGGCACCGGAGTGGCGGTGCCACCGGCTTTGGCCCTTCATCGCTGCTCGCAGCTATATTTATATTTATATATATATATATATATATATATATATAAACAAGCCGGTGGCACCGCCACCCTGGTGCCTTTAGGGTTACTGTGCATGACGGGCAATAACTTAACCCCGCTTTGACCTTTGAGAAGATGTGTGCTGTAGAGCTTGCATTGGTGTGGGCTCTGCAAAAGTGTGCATTGAGGGCACATATCATATGCGTGAGCAACCTTCTGAAACCTAAAATGAAAAATGAGACACCCTACGGTCTCATGGACTTAATGGACACATGAAATAAGTAAGTTATGAAAGTTAAATCAATTGTGCCAAGACAGAATATTACTTGCCTGATCTGATTAGAAAAAAAGTGTGTGTGTGAAACGTGATTGAACAATGTAGACATAAAAACATACTCCGTCCTTTTGTTCATACAGGACATTATTCAAACTGCAAAGTGTTTACTTATATTTGTGAACAATCGCAATAAAACACAACATTGTGCTTTTGTCAAACTGTAAACTACAACTGTCACCCAACCAAAATCTCTTTTTTATTTTATACAGAAATAAATAATCTATCATTCAGATGAGAATAAAGTTAGTGTTAGGTCAAATTTTAAGGAAAACTCTGAAATATAGCACATTCATTTAAAATTCATTCAGGTTCAATTACCAAACATACAAATCTTAATGTAATTTAAAGCAAACAATACATTTAAAATATATGGGTTGTATGCCTATTTTTTTTATATAAAAATATATATATCTAAAAAGTAACAGACACAATCATACACACACACACACACACACACACACACACACACACACACACACACACACACACACAGACACAGACACAGACACACACATAAGTCAAATCACTTACATTTTATATGCAATATTGACTTTTTTCTGTTTCAGCAGTGAAACTAGTTAAACAAAGATCACAGCAGAACCATCGAGCATCTCACAGCAACGTGTTTTCTCATTACTGAATGATTCAGCATTTTGACCGAATCGGTTGACTCAAAGATTCAATGACCAATCCATAATCTGTCTCATTCATGAATGACTCAGCCGTTCGAACGAATCGTTCGAACAAATGAATCAATGACTCGCTCATTAAGACGGTCGCCTGGCGACACCTAATGACGGCTTAGTGATATGTTTAAAAGTATCATTCTTTCCAACGATTGTTAATTAACTCATATTTGAAACATAAGCTATATATATATATATATATATATATACACACACATATATACACAAAAATAAAATAAAAACACATTTGAAGCGTGTTTGCTTACTAAATTGTGAGCAGAACGAAAGTTGCAGCAAATATCAGCAACAGGAGTCAAATTTCATTAATCACGAGAGTGAAGAGCTGACTGAAAAGATGATGACGGAATAGGCTATATTTTATGTAAAAGCGCCTATTTAAGCGAATCTATCATTGTACTCTTTTGTTGTTGTGTTTTCCGTGAAAAATAATAGACTATTGAACTCACAATTCAAGCAATTGGCCCCCGATATTGCACTAATTTTAAAGTGACACTAAAAAGTATGCGGCTGCAGTGGCATTCATTACGGTGCGCGTCCATGGCGACGAGCAAGCAAAACAGAGCGAACGTTTTTTCATTTCTACTTCCATAGAAATTCATTCGAGCGCACTGCGAGCGCCACCACTATAAATGTCCTTACTTTACTTTCACTTTTAACTTAGCGATATAAAAGCCCCCGGTGTTACACGTCAAATAACCGGTGAGAAAAAATTCTCGGAGTCACATAGCAGCTACCTATATTTAAATACAACAGGCCTACCTGATTTTGAACACAAGAGGGCAGTATAGCCCTATGTATTATTTGATATATTTATTTTTTAACTGAATAGTGCATCCTGGCTGTTTTTAAACTTGTACATTATTCTTAAATTGCAAAACAAGAATAAAATGGGTTTAGTTCTGATATTTGTATAATTTTATCTAGAAATAAATGGTGTATAATTAAATTTTTAGAAGATATGAGGCTTTTAGTGTTTATTTTTTTTACATGACTTTAATCCCTCGCCATAGCAAAACAATTAGAGATATTCAATAGATATTCACAATTATGCTTCTTTAATGTATTTTCATCATGTTGAAAAAGTTTGGTGGGAATAAAATAAACCACTTAAGAGGAGTGGGTAAAAATGTAGAGCCTGGTTTTGCAAAACATCCACATTAAGACAAAAATAGCCCACTTCCTGTTGGGCTGGCTTAAAGTTGTTTGGCCCGATGAGATCTATATGAGTACAGAGTTTCATAATATTACATGCAAGTGTGTTTGATTTATGGACCAAATTTTCTGACGAAGTTTATGGACCAAGTTAATTTAATTAATAAACTAATTATATAAAACTATTTTCAATGCACTACCATTCAACTGGTTATATGCCTTTACTTATTAATACAACTTATTTAAAAAATACAAGGCGTAAGACATTTATTTTCTTTTTTAATGCAGGCCAAACCACACAGCAGTCAAATGGTTAATCTAGCCCCCCTCCCCCTCCCCACACTCACAGACACACACACACACACACAGAGACGTAGGCTCAGAGAGAGAGAGAGACATAAAATGACAATTTTCAAACCAAAATATCTGACTTCCTGTTGGTTGGAGCTATTGAGTGTAAATTAGAAACTTGTCTGGCTGGAGGAGAACAATACACATACCGATTTTTATTACTGTAGATAAAATTAATCCCCCCACTTTTGACAAAAGGTGGCGCTACTGAGCCCTCAACACGCCCGTTTCTGAAACTTTGCACATGTCTACTGGCTAATAAATGAGATGTGTCTGTCGAGTTTCATGCAATTTTAAGCAATTTCAGGCATGCTAAGAGTCTCAAAAGCATAAAAAAAGAATATTAAAGTTTGATGCGTTGCCACGACAACAGTATCTAAGATATCAAGAATCCATTCACAGGTCTACATCTGCCGTGTGTTTACATTATAGTAGTGAAGTTTGAAGCAAATCGGGTAAAAATAAGAGGGTGATTTCAAAGCATTTAGGAAGTGACACACTTCCTTCTGCCAGTTGGTGGCGCTATAACTTTGACTCACAATAGTCACATCCATGTGATCGGGCTCTTACGACGAACACACTGCTGAAGTTTCATCAAGATCATTTAATGTATGCAGTAGTTATGACACACTTCCTGTTTCACGTTTCTCGCCATAATTTTGTTTCCTCGCCACGGCCAAACCGTTCGAGATATCAAAAATCCCCTCGCAAACTTTCATCCTCAATGTCTTGACTTCATGCTGACCGAGTTTCGTGCCGTTTGTTTGAATTCTCTAGGAGGAGTATTTCACATTCCATTGCGTGTGTTTTACCAACAACCCTAAATAGCCCACTTCCTGTTGGGCTGGGGTAAAAAGTAAGAGCATGAAGTATATATGAAACGAGGAGATCTACATGTGTACCGAGTTTCATATTATTACATGCAAGCGTGTTTGATTTATGGACCATGTTTTCGGACCCCGTTCCAGGGGGCGCTGTCGAGCCCCCCTGCCACGCCCGGGTACCATCTTCAGCCCGGCCCTGATGGCCGCGGGTTCTGACATGTGTGCAAAGTTTCAGGAGTTTTTGAGCATGTTAAGGCCTCCAAAAGTGTCCAAAAGGTAGCAGAAAAATAATAAGTCGGAAGAATAATAAATAATCCTAAGGAAAACAATAGGGCCTTCGCCTTTTCAAGGCTTGGGCCCTAATAATAATAAATAATCCTAAGGAAAACAATAGGGCCTTCGCCCTTTGGGCTTGGGCCCTAATAATCAGGACTTCTCAGGAGCTCCGTGCCGGCGCGTAAACTGGAGCTCGCCTCATAAATGAGTCCAAACTCAGCGTATAAGCTTTGCCTCAAATACCTGAGAAACAGTGTTGGGAAAGTTCATTTTCTACATGAACTAGTTCAAAGTTCAGTTCACAAATTTTAAAATGACCTAGTTCATAGTTCTTTTTTTCCATATGTTGCTGCGAGCTTCTTTTTTTATTTTTTATTATTGCCACAGCCCATATACAACCACAGACAGCAATTATTTTATCGACGGGCAAATTTTGCACAGAAATGTAAGGTTTTTCCCATCCTCATTCCTCACCGACCTTGTCATAAAACTCATTTAAATGATCATACGACGCCTCCTCGCTGCTTTGTCGACTACATGCTGCTTTTTGTTTTGATGACGCATGCGGCGGCCACGGTGCGACACTGGTGGCTGGTGTTGCCAGATTGGGTGTTTTTTTTTCGCTACATATTAAGGCCTGTTTACGTGTGTTTTAGCCGGGTTTTCGCCTGAAAGGCTCTATAGAAATCTGGCACCCTATTGAACGAAGTTAAACTGAGAGCGTGCGTTCACAGACACCAGAATGAACGAGTTCACAGTAACGTTCATCAGGCAGTAATACAGTACGTTCAGTTCACGTTCACCCAAAATATGAACGAGTTCATTGAACGCGTTCAGGCACAACACTGCTGAGAAATATATAGAAAGCTTGAAATGTGTACTTTTAAACAAAACTATTAAAAACGAAAGAAAACAGAAAACTCTGCTTAGGTAATCCGTATGAAATGTGCATTTCTCTCTGGCGCGTTCACTACTGCGAAGATCGCGAGTCAGCATCGTCAACTTCATCTTTGCAGCCGACACTTGTTTAGTAATAAACAATTGAAATGTACTTTTGCCGGTTCTTTGTGACATTTTTCATGAACGGCGTCACCACCGCATCACCATTTTTCATGAGCGGCATCACCACTGCTCAATAGTTAATATTGTTCTTTGGTGTTCACAATACAGTTTTTTCAAATGTTTTTTAAATAAAAATATATTTTTTTCTAATTCAAAATCTCTCTTTTTTCTTCTAGTTTTTCAATAAGTAGAGTTCATAGTAGAACTGTTTTTCAATAAGTAGAGTTCATAGTAGAACTTTATAAAGGCCTACACATTCAGGAACAGATATTGGGTTCTGCCCAAACTCAAGCAATATAAAAGTAACGAGTAACGTAAAAAGTTACCTTCCAAAGGGGGTAACTAAGTAAAGTAACGGATTACTTTTTTAAGAAGTAACAAGTAACGAGCAAACACTACTTTTTAAAAGTAACTTCCCCAACACTGATGGTCAGTATGTTATTCTAATGTTGATCTAGCTTACTGCTAGTTTCGTATAGCAAACGACGTAGTATAACATTATAACTTTCAACACACATTTAAATGCCGTTTAGTGTGATAGTGTAACGTTAGACCAAGTGAAGCAGCGCTGCGTTACCTCACAAGTTTAATTCGTCTAATAAACTGACCTGTGTGAGTAATCCAGCACTTGCGGGTAGTTCGGTAGAATTAAATGTCCTTATTCCTTTATATCCACGGGACTCGCGTGTGATATCTGTCTCTTTAGCAATCGCGACCTGCTTCATACCACTGTAATGTTAAAAAAACATGAATGTTTGCACTCATCCATAAACATTGTTAGATCCATCAGCTTGACAGCAAGCCCCATCATTCAGCTCATCACTGCGTCATCAACCTACGCCTTTGTTATTGTTGGAAACTGCGCCCTCTTGTGGCGAAAAAATCTTACATATTGTGCCTTTAAGGAAACTAAACACCATATTAAAAACCAAAGGGATGTAAAACTTTTAAACAAGACCATTTGTGTAAATTCAGTTTTTGTTTTGTCTAGTGGAATATGTGTAAATATTTGTTACATGAAACAGGGAAGTAAAAAAAATTGTGAATATCAGGGAAGTATTAAAAAAAAACATCACTATAAGTTACTGTTACTTTAGTTCGTACAGTGAATGATTTTTAGACTGATTCAATCTGTATTTTTTTTTCATTCAAGAGAAATGACTTAAGAGAGACATTTCCTTGTGAATCAGATTACACTGGCTGCACTGTATGTTTGTATTAAAGCTGCCGTCGGCAACATTTTTTTGATCATATTCAGTGAAATCGACACTATAATCTGACAGAACAACATAAATAAATTGGTTTTAGAAAAAACCCGAGCTTCTAACTCCACCTGGAGCTTGTTATTTGTTTTGCAAAAATCCACAGCTCCCGGTTCATCATGTCCAATCAGCGCAGGGGGGTGTGAGATCTGACTGTCAATCACAGATCGGGCACACGCCACCCCTCGCGCACGTTACAATCACATGCACACGCCTGAAGTTCGCACAGTAACGAAGAGTGATGGCGGAAAATCAAGTAAGCTCATTTAGAGTATAAATGACGTTAGCAATTGCAATCTATCGGTAGATTAGCCAGGACAGCATACCTCCAAATACTCCATGGTGTTGATGGATGCTGATGAGACGGGCGCGTTCCAGGGCTCTCAAGTTTTGAAGACAGGTAAGAGTGACACCCAGCCGACAGGGGGTTGGATACATTTTTGTCATTGGTTGTTGCGTTAAATCTTACCCAGATACAATAGTGCTATTTTCTGATTGGCTATTGTGTAGCTCGACGAACAACACCAGAGGAAACGCGCTTGATTCATGCCGGTTCCAAAGTGAGAGCGGCGCGGCCAGAGTTTTGGGCGCTGCGGCATATTAAATATATTACAAATAGTTTTTCAGCGTGAGAAATACAATGTGTGGCGGGAGAGCGTGACAAAAGACCGAAATGAGTGACTGTCACGCGTGACACTTGAGAGCCCTGGCGTTCACTGAAAATCTGGTGCACACGCACTGACGAGCATGAACTGGGTGGGAGGGTATCCGTTGATAGTGGGGGAGGGGCATGAGAGTTGAAAACATTAAAAATTTTCCTAAATCCACTCAATCTGCCAGACTTGCCGACTGCAGCTTTAAGACATGTCACCTTAGCAGTACAATGTCTTGTGCTATTTTTCTTGATGTCTTAAAGTAAATGAGTGCCGGAAGTACCTTAGAGTCTCGTATTCGCTCTGCAGCGGTGGCCAGGTTTCCATCGCTGTGTGCACGGCTGATGCTTGTGGAGGAATTGGACCCCGTGGAAGTGGTGCTACTGCTGGCACTGCTTACTATGCTGACATTACTGCTGCTGTGAGCACTCACACCACTGGTGCTGCCACTGCTCGCCATGCTCCTCTTCCAGCCATCACGTGTCATGCTGGGACGCTGCCGTGGACTGTGCTCACGTATGTAGCTCCTCACCTAAATTAACAATAGAAATCGGAATGTTTTTTACTGACCAACAGATCTCAGATTAACTTGCAACAATTTTAGGTAACACTTTAGAATAATGTATCTTACTTACTGCATAACTCATAAGGAATTATTGAAGAACTAGTAGGTAATTCTTCATTTAACTACTTATTCACTGCTGTTAACTACTAAGGAAGATGTGTTAACTAATCAGTATGTAATATAATTTTATGATTGTGTTAAGTTACAGTTAGTTAATCAATAACTAATGAATTATGTCATACCTCGTGAAGAACTACCATTAATTATCTATTAATTAAGGTTCAAGAAAAATAACTATGAAGTAACTACTAATGAACAGTCATACACAGTAGTCACTACAATAATCCAGTTTTTTTTTTTTTTGCATTGTAGTGGTGGAAGTAGTACACAAATCAAGTGATTGAGTAAAAGTACAGATAGCCCAATAAAATATTACTCCATTAAAATTATAATTAGGCCATTTTCAAAATTACCTTAGTAAAAGTACAAAGGTAATTACTTTTTAAAGTACTTAAAAAGTAAAAAGCATATTATTATACTTAGTTCTTATACATTTTAAACTTATTTTGCACCATTCAAGTTCCGGCAATATCACGGTAGCCCACATTTTACAGTGATTTGGTGATGCAAGAGCGCGGGCATTTGCTTCCTCTTCTGGAGAGTTCTCAGTGCCGCCGATTTGGTGCATTTCTTCTGCGAAATACAGGGTTGTGTACGTTTTATTTAATCTATAAAATCATTACTGTGGTGTAAATCATTTTATTTTATGCAAGGCAACATACAAGGACGCGATGTCAGTTAGCCTACCTAGCTGAGTCAGTCTTTTTTGCGTGATGGAAATTATTTTATTCATAAAGATAGTAAATCTATTTACATCAGATGTTAAAATATGTTCAGAGCTGTGCACTGTTTGTTTATGGGCAGGTTAGGGAGTCAGTCACAGCATATTTCAGCTATGAGTGAAACGCAGGGCGGAGGTCTGAAGTTAAAGCAGTTTCCCTGCTGAACACGAGCCCAGCTCCCGCAAGAGATCCATCACCACTACCGTGGAAACGAGACCAGTTGATTACTTAAATTACTTTTAAAGGTTTAACTTTTGATTTTAAAATGTTTGTTAAACTAGTTTAAATGTAGGCCGTATACATGTTAAAACAAAATATCATCTGAAATAAAGGAAGATATCATGTAGCTTAGTCATTGTAGTGTATTTTACAAAGGTTATAGATGATTACGTTAATAGTGTTTTTTTTACAGTAAGTTTTATTTGAGTCAGAAGTATGTGGTAATTCTTTATTAATTATTAATGGGTTCCCTATATTTTCACTTTAGAATACTGTTTCAGGTTATAAGTAGCCTAATTCCTGGATAGTTATTTGATAATTCTTTATTGATTACTAATGGGTTCCCTGTATTTTCACTTTAGAATACTGTTCCAGGTTATAAATAATTCCTGAAGAATTATCTAATAATTCTTTATTAATTACTAATAAGTTACTATATTTTCAGTTCCCCTCAGTTGTTGCCTAAAATACATGAATTTACTCAATGGCATTCTATGCTGAGGAAAACAGACACACACAGTACTGTATATATAAAAACTAATCTGAGGTTAGTTTTGTATGACTGTTTATTACTTCTTAGTTATTTTTCTTGAACCTTAATTAGTAGATAATTAGTAGTAGTTCTTCAGGAGGTATGACAGAATTCATTAGTTATTGATGAACTAACTGTAACTTAACACAATCATAAAATTATATTACATACTAATTAGCTAACACATCTTCCTTAGTAGTTAACAGTAGTTAACAGCAGTGAATAAGTAGTTAATGAAGAATTACCTACTAGTTCTTCAATAATTCCTTATTAGTTATGCAGTAAGTAAGATACCGTAATCTATAGTGTTACCCAATTTTATGCTCATTGTATGAAACTAACCTACTTGTATGAGATAATAACTGGCAAGCCTTAAGGCTAAAATACACGCTACAGGACTTTTTCACTATTTTTGCTCCAATTTGCATTCTGGACAAGTCAACGTTAGTTGCTGAAAGACAGACAGTCAGCAATTTAAGCTGTCAGAGTTGACAATACATATATAAAAAAAATTGAATCCCTTCTTTTTCTTGAAGACAACACACACGCACTTGACACATATTATTGTCATTTGTCATGCATCTCCTAGCAATAACGTACATTTCTGCGTGAGTTTGAGGTGTTTGGAACATCAAATTCAAGAGCGAATTTGTAAGTCAGTGTGTGTGTGTGGGGGGGGGGGGGGGGGTGAGGGCGGTTGTGTAGCAAACTTCATGCGATGAACTTGACTAATAAAAAGGGTTTTTTCTCTTTAAATAACTTGCTAGTGGATATGACTTCATTTCTATAGTGGAAAAAAAATGTCAAGTGTCAGGAGACATGGTGGCATTTCACATGGCTTAGTTCGATTTACTCTTGTTGATGCCGCTGAAGCAGTGTGTGTACTGTTTGAATCTCCCGCTGAATCCATTTGGAATGTTTGAATCTCCTGCTGAATCCATTTGGAATGTTTGTATCTCCAGCTGAAGCAGTGCTTGGGATTTTTGAATGTTTGAATCTGACTGGTTGGGGCGGAGCTTTGGAGTGCCCAATTTGTAAGTATGTGCCTTGTTTGCCTTCAGAATCGTCAAACCCTGACGCCCCGAGTAAAAGTATTGTGTCATGACTTTTAATTAACTAACTACACTAAATTGTTATAAATTGATCAAAACCTTATACTGTAGGTTTCATTCCATTCCTAATTCCAATTTACAACTACTAGAAGTATATCCAACTTGACCTGCACGTATAAAGCACAGGGTTGCCAACTTTGGCTGTCTGGCTGGAGTGAGAATTTGATGACATGGGCTGAATCAATGACATGCCCCTATTTGAGGTTAAGGATCCAACCATTCATTTGTATTTCGTCTTAATGCAAATTACCCAAATAATTAAGTCTAATGTCGTACTTGATGCACTTTTTACAGTAGTCAACATTTGAAGTTGATTAAAACCTTTCATCAGTTATACATGAATTTTGAACAATACAGTTCTTGTCTTAGGAAAACTTGATGAACTTTTTTGATCCACTTCAAGTTCAAATGTTGACTACTGTAGAAACTGTACCTGTTAACTTTACCTACCATATACTCCAAACGTTATATATAACAACTAGCGTTAGTTAGCTAATATTACCAAAGTCAGATTTCTTACTAATTTTTTTAAAAATAGTACATTTCTTTTTGTATGCTCTACATTGTGTGGAAAAACGATGTAGAATAGGCCTGTACATTATATTAAAAATTTTATGCAATATAAGCTAATTTGTCCACAGTTGTAAAGCAGAAAGATCACTTAAAGATAATAAGGACAAACAAAGGGAATATACATTAGCAGGTCAGAGGTAGAATGTTCCATAAGAAAACCCATATTCAGTTCCCTTGAATATGTTATTGTCATTTATTATTCCAGTAGGCTAAATGTAAAGGTCTCTGTATTAAGACGAATTAAAATTTATGGAAAATAGCTGAAAATATACTCGCTGCAGCTATCTGTTCAACTTAAACTGGGTTTATTCGCTCCTTCCTGGTGAGATGTGTGTGTGCAGATTTATTATTTTTTTTCCAACAGTTGTGATTCACAGTCTAAACCAATTGTGTTTATCATTAGGAAGGTGTGTGAGGTGGTGAGCAAAGTGGCATAAGGTAAGAATCTCTCTCTTGGAAGGTAAGGGATTTTTTTGTTCAACAACAATTTTGCTCAACTGATTTGTATGATCTGTATGTGAAATTTGAGTGTTTGGTATCTAGTCTTTGCCTTGTTGTGCCTATATATTGAACCAACATGTTTGTAAATGGTTACAAATTCGCTACAGTTACTGACCCAGATGCTGGCTTTGGGTCAAGCGGTTTAAAGGATAATATTTCAAGGTTTAAAGGATATATTATTAAATATTGTGCTTGAATTTTTCCATGGCACTGTGTCAGTTTATTTTTAGTCTCCCTTTTCTTTTCTTGTTAACCAATTGGTCCCTTTAAGCTGCATTTTGAAAGAGTTTTGATTTGATTACCACAACAAACAATGAGCCTGAAGCCTTCAACTGTGGATGCTATTCTTTTTCTTCACAACACTCGCGAATAAACAGTGAATGATGACCAACGTACATGTAGCCTACTCAGTTCAACAGATTTTTTTATTTATTATATTTGTATTATTATTTAACGTTAACCAGTTGGCGAAGAGTTCTTTGAAACGTTGTTCTTCAGTAAAGTTACTTAACATCAAAAAAAGGTAGGCCGTAAATCTTTATTTACTGCTGGATCACATTTGGCTATATACAATTCTCTACTGCATGCTTATGCTTCTCTGTAATGGACAGTCTGTATTAATATTTGTGGGCATGATTGTCAGTGGTGGTAGTTATGTTTGAGGCCTATAATAAAAGTTTACCTCTTAGTAGCGCGTGTGTGCGTGTAGCAGAGACAACGCGCATTAGAGAGCGCGTGTCAAAGAGAGCTTAAAGTGATATTGATGTTGGTCTCGGGTCGGGTCAGGTTCGGGCTGAAAAATCGCAGACGTTGTCGGGCTGGGCCCGGGTTAGGGCTTGAACACCACGGGCCTGGCCGGCTGGATTTTTTGGCCTGTACAGGGCTCAACTCTCAGCCACTCACTGAACAAAGTAGGAGCAGAAAGAGGTGTGACTGCAGCAGGAAAGAAAAACCCTGCGCTTGCAGGAGAGTACTGGAGCCATTTGTAAAGTCACTAAGGTTTGTCCAAAGAGTTGCTAAGCACTTTTTGGGGGAAAAAGTAGTCACGAAAGACCCCTTTCGTGACTACTTTTTCCCCCAAAAAGTCGCTTAATCTAAGTTGGCATATATATATATTTTATTTTGATTATATTATACAACTATTTATGAGCTTCAATCGAGTCACAATTTAAATATTGTGCATTTATGAGTCGAGCTTCTTTTTATCTTTTTTTATCTTCTTCTTGAGTGAAAGTCAATAGCCGCCCAGAGACTATTCAACCAATATTCAATTAATATAAATTTAACTCATGGACCCAATTATTTTTTATTTATTGCGTTTTGGGGAATTGTGCATTGTTGGAATTTAGTTGTTTCCATAATACATGCTGATATTGATGAGATTCAAGTGTTTTGTCAAATTTGAGGAAGGTAACTTGTAAAATCCATTACAAGGCCAAAAGAATCCTGTGGTAACGACAAAACTTACAGAAAGTAGATTCCATCTGTTACAATAAATTTCATGGTCAAGTGTTTTAAACCCATTCACCCGGTTCATAATCCCATTATGAAGCAGATACAACCAAGGACAGAGACGTCGCCCGGCATGGCACAGCCGGGGCCCCACCCTGGAGCCAGGCCCGGGGTTAGGGCTCGCATGAGAGCACCTGGTGGCCGGGCCTCCCCCCATGTGCTCAGCCCGAGTAACGTGGGGCCGCCCTCCCGTGTGCTCACCACCTGCAGGAGGGACCGGAAGGTGCATAGTGGATCGGGCAGCAGTCGAAGGCGGGGGTCCTGATGACCCGATCTCTGGACACGGAAATTAGCTTTAGGGACGTGGAACGTGGCGGGGACGGAGACTGAGCTTGTGTGGGAGGTTGAGTGGTACCGACTAGAGATAGTCGGGATCACCTCCACGCACTGCTCTGGAACCACTCCTTGAGAGAGGCTGGACTCTCTACCTCTCTGGAGTTGCCCACGGTGAGAGGCAGCAGGCTGGTGTGGGTTTGCTTATAGCCCCCCAGCTCAGCCGCCATGTGTTGGAGTTCACCCCGGTGAACGAGAGGGTCTCTTCCCTGCGCCTTCGGGTCGGGGACAGGTCTCTCACTGTCGTGTGTGCCTACGGGCCGAACCCGCCCCTCTTGGAGTCTCTGGGAGGGGTGCTGGAAAGTGCTCCGACTGGGGACACCTTGAGGGGCGTGATTGGGAGGAACAGCCCCCCTGATCTGAACACGAGCAGTGTTCTGTTATTGGACTGCTGTGCTAGTCACAGCTTGTCCATAACGAACACCATGTTCAAGCATAAGGGTGTCCATCAGTGCACATGGCACACAGACACCCTAGGCCGGAGATCGATGATTGACGTTGTGGTCGTTTCATCTGTCCTCCGGCCGTATGTCTTGGAAACTCGGGTGAAGAGAGGGGCGGAGCTGTCAACTGATCACCACCTGGTGGTGAGTTGGATCCGATGGCGGGGGAGGCAGCTGGACAGACTCAGCAGAGTCTGTCAGAGTACTCAGCGTACTGTGAGGGTCTGTTGGGAATGTTTGGCCAAGTCCCCTGTCAGAGAGATCTTCAACTCCCCCCTCTGGCGGAGCTTCGACCGGACCCCGAGGTAGTCTGGAGATATTGAGTCCGAGTGGACCATGTTCTCCACCTCCATTGTCGACGCAGCCGCTCGGAGCTGTGGCCGTAAGGTCTCCGGTGCCTGGGGGTATGGGGTCCGGGGCCCTTTGCTAGGGGCTGTCCGGTCCTTGTACGACCGGAGCAGGAGCTTGGTTCACATTGCCGTCAGTAAGTCAGACTTGTTCCCGGTGCATGTTGAGACTCCGGCAGGGCTGCCCTTTGTCAACCGGTTCAGTTCATAATTTTTATGGACAGAATTTTTAGGCGCAGCCAGGAGCCGGAGGGTGTCCGGTTTCGGGACCACACAATTTCGTCTCTGCTTTTTGCGGATGATGTTGTCATGTTGGCCCCATCAGACCAGGACCTTCAGCATGTACTGGGACGGTTTGCAGCCGAGTGTGAAGCGGCTGGGATGAGAATCAGCACCTCCAAGTCCGAGGCCATGGTTCTCAGTCGGGAAAGGGTGGCTTGCCCTCTTCAGATTGGTGGAGAGTTCCTGCCTCAAGTGGAGGAGTTCAAGTATCTTGGGGTCTTGTTCACGAGTGAGGGAAGGATGGAACGGGAGATTGACAGACGGACCGGTGCAGCTTCTGCAGTAACGCGGTCGATGTACCGGTTTGTCGTGGTGAAGAAGGAGCTGAGCTGCAAGGCGAAGCTCTCGATTTACCGGTCAATCTAGGTTTCTGCTTTCACCTATGGTCATGAGCTGTGGGTCATGACCGAAAGGACAAGATTCCGGATATAGGCTGCCGAAATTAGCTTTCTCTGTAGGGTAGCTGGTCTCTCCCTTAGAGATAGGGTGAGGAGCTTGGTCACTCGGGAGGAGCTCAGAGTAGAGCCGCTGCTCCTCCACATCGAGAGGAATCAGCTGAGGTGGCTCGGGCATCCATTCCGGATGCCTCCTGGACACCTTCCCGGGGAGGTGTTCCGGGCGCGTCCCATCGGGAGGAGACCCCGGGGAAGACCTAGGACACGATGGAGGGATTATGTCTCCCGGCTGGCCTGGGAACACCTCGGTATCCCCCCGGAAGAGATGGAGGAAGTGTCTAGAGAGGGAAGTCTGGGCAACTCTGCTTAGACTGCTGCCCCAGCGGCCCAGCCCCAGATAAGCAGAAGAAGATGGTATGGTATGTGTTTTAAACAGAATGTCAAACTTTTGAATCTATGTGCCGGAAAAATGCAGTCAAATCTCGAGTTAGGGGGTACTTTTTTTATAAAAGGGTAACTAAACCCCTGGTCAGAGCCCGACTCCACCCACTGGCAATATTTGAAAAATGCTAGAAAAGTGGGCAGAGCCCAGCGGAGATAGAGGGGACGAACTGAGGGCGGGGTTGAGCGGGGGGAGGGGGGGGGTGGCGTGCACCTGAGACCCGCAGAGACGGATTAATTGACAGCTGCTGTCAGACTGGCTAACATGGAGAGCAACTGGAGTGACTGACGCAAGTAGCTTTGCAACAGAGCGGTCATTTGAAGTCTCTTCTTCCCCACCTTCACCTGATTTTTCTGCCTGTTAAGAGGACCAAATCTGAGGTGTGTGGTCATATTTTGGCTTTTACAAAAGTCCTGAGGGAAACTTAATCGATGATGGTCACCCTGTCTGCAGAACATGCACAAAAAAATTCGCTGCAATACACTTCAAAATGTTGTTTTGAGTTGAAATATTTTATCTCACTCACTTGAAATAAACGTCAAGCTTCAACGAAGAAAAGTTCGCATTAATGTTTTAAATCTTACCTGTTTATAAATCCATTTTGTACAGGGTACAAAACAATCGTCCAGACAAGATGATCACAACAATATTATCAAACTCTGTGAATAATAAATTAACTCTGATTTCATTTTCAATACAATCAAAAACGGAGACGCAAGACGGCAAATTGTATTTGAATGAAACGAGAGAGCCTAACCTAATAACCCTAAAAGAATAGAATCTTGCCTTAAAAAGTGCATAGAGCTGCTTGTTTTTATTTGCTGTTTGTTGATTTTCAAATTTAAAACTATCCTGATCGTATTCAATACGCTTATTTCACGCAGTCGTAATTCCAACTCCTGACCCGCTACAGTAGTTTTGACGGAACCAGATGCTTTTATACCAGGGGCTGCCAAGGGCGTGGTGAGCTCGCACCAAGGGCGTGACAGAGGTCCGTCATAGAGTACCCAACGTCAGAGAGTACCCCTACTTCAGGAGCTTTCCGTTTAACCTGAAGAGGGCAGCACTCATTCGTTTTTACACCATATATTTGAAAATTAAAACACTTTATACCCAAATGTCAAAAAATGTACTTGAATCAATGAACAGCATTTATGAAGCTCCGTTCTTACAGATCATTAACTAAAAAAAGTTGTTTTAGTGTTTAGTTACCCTTTAACCATTTATCATATGTCTTAGAAGTAATAATTAGGAAAAACAACACTGTGGATAAATGAATGCCATTTTGTTTTGAGTGGGCATTAACCAGGTCACTTCCCCTAACTCATTTAGAATGGTATGTACTTAGTGTAATTCATTACCTGTTTAAGTTTTTCATCTGTGAGGCAGTTAAGTTCAATGATGAACTCGCTGTCTGTCGGCAGTATCTGTGCGCTCGGGTCAATTATTTTTATGATATCAAGTTGCTCCCGAAGACCCATCTCTGTGCTCACTTTTCGACTTAAATATTCAATATATTCCACCTGAAAAACAAAATCAAAGTTAGTTTGCTTTAAGAACAGTAGAAGCTCTAAAGAAACAGAACAACAAGTAAATGCAGAGAAAAGTCTTCCTTTCTTTCATAATTGTCTAATTAGCATTTTTCATTAAAATTATATTATCACTATAACAATATAAAAGTTATATTGAGGGGAAAAAAATGACATTACTAAACATTTCTCAGCATTTGAGAAATGTTATCCCATGTTGATTTATTGACAACAGCACTGGAGTTGACATGGACAAAACCTGATGATCCATGTTAATTATTGTTATTTGTTGGTCTCAGACTAGAGGGCTGCATTGGGATTGAGTCCCGCCAGGTCCCGCGGGACCCAACGCAAATCTCGCGGGAGCGGGCGGTTTTAACTTTGCTGCGGGCGGGAATGGGCGGTTAAAAACAACAACAGCGGGATCGGGAGATAAGCTAGCGACATGATGGAGATATCAATGATGTGGAAAAGAACCTCAAACGAGGTATCACAGCACAAAACCTAAGCAAGGCAAGTCTGACATTTGGACTACTATTCATCTTCCTGATCAGTGCGTCAGAATACATGGAGGCCAGGGAAACGAAACAAACAACCCCATGAATCTCTTTAATAACAGCAATACAAATACGTGTTTTTTCCTGCGGGACGGGAGAAGACACAAAGTCAATGCATCTCTCATATTGTGCGGGAATAAATTCTCAGAGTTTTGCGGGTGCGGGCGGGAGTGGACATGCATATTGCGGGACCGGGCGGGAGTGTAACACACTGAACACATGACAACACATACTGGGAGTATTTTATATTTTCATTGCATAAATAAAATAAATCAACCTGTTCATCATTAGTCATGGCACTCCAGGGCAGCTCATCCAGATTTCGGTGTGGTTTGTTTTTTCTTTTGGATACAAGGCAGGGTGAACTGGGCACGCTGGGTATGATGTCTGACAACACATCACTGCCACTGGCTATGTCACTGCCTGGTAACTACAATGGCACAGTTTTTGTTCAGCAAATTCTTCAATGAAATAATCAACAGCTTATCCATATGTTAATAAAATACAATGAAAGTGAAATAAAAAAAATTTAAAAACGGCTTCAAAACTAAGGGCTTACCTGCCACTCAAATTCGCTGTCTGACCAGTCCCAATAAGTGCTGATGGAGGACGACACGTCGCTGCAGACACTGCCTTCTGGGAACAGGTCAAAGGAGGTGAGTTCCTGATCATCCAGGAGGGAGTAGCAGTCATCCTGATCGCCCACAGAAACAGAGGAGAAGAGTTCCTCACTGCACTCTGAACTGGCAACACTTGTGCCGCATGACGTCAGGTTCCATCTGCAAAGAGGTGAACGTTGTTGACTTGAAGGCAGTTTACATTAGAGGTCTTCACGGGTCCACTTGGATCCGAAAATCCGAGGTCTGACCCAAGAACCAAGCGGGTTCGGGTTGTAAGAAATTATAGTCTGCTCCGATCCTACTTCCACTCCAATATAGATATATTGAAATGTTCCTTCACTTAAAAGAGCTTATTTATCATAGAATTAATTCCTTACAATCTTAAAAGTATCACAGAGTCACGTTTATTACCTATAGCGTGGGAATGACAGCGGGTATTCAAGAACCATCTTGATTAGGGAGCTTCAAAGAGATGTTATCACCTTAAACATTTGGCCGTTCTTATTTTAAAAGAAGATCAAAGACATGGACACAGAGGTACCACTTTTAGTTCTCTTCAATTTACATTTAAGATAGAGTTTCAGCTCCACGCTGAGAGAGAAGACGAATTTGTTATTCTCAATTTACATTTAAGAGAGAGCTTCATTTACATGCTGAGGGGAAAGACAGATGTAAGACGGTATAAAATGTTTACGCTGGGATGAGTTCGGGGTTCATTCTGACGCCAGTGAACCCAAGGTGCTTCGTGTCCCTTGCCACTGCTATGCTGTAATAAACTTCATTTTTGAGATCTTCGACATCTACATCATTTTTTTCTTACAGGGTCCAAAACTTTGACGAGTGCCTCGGGCACTGATCGGTCCTGATCTTAGTGGCCACAGGTTTAAGGTCATTTTAACCCCCTGGGGTCGGCTATCGCGCCGGCGCGATTGTCTCGCTTTTTTTCTTATCAGTGTAAAAGAGACTCAAAATACTCGGTTAATTTTGATCTTACATATAAGTGTTGTACATCATTAGATCCTGTTAAGTTTCTATTTTTTTTGTGGATACTCACAATAAAAACAAAGTGTTGTGCTTTTCACCAAATAAAGAAAAACAAACATGATGCGAGTTCTGCGTTCTCTCTGTCAGTGAAGTCCATTCTGAAACGCGTCCTAAGATTAACTGTAACTCCGCGATTACTTGTCACACAGGCACGAGAGGTTTTTCTTTATGAAGCTTAAATTCTCTTCTGTTAAATGAAGTAATTTATATAAAAAACAAATATTCTCAGTTTATGCAATCTGTATGAAAAGAGAGTGCTGTCAGTATTTTTTTCCCCAGCTCATTACACTTCATTACGCGTTAATCTGACACGCCCACGGAGGACGCGCGCTATTCAAACGCAAATGTTGAGGCAAGCCATGACAACGCCCACATCAGCCGTTCCACCGCGGCGGTAAAATGTGTGGTGTATTTGCTGCCTTTTACCGCTAAGAGGCGCTACAATCATAGACTCTGAAAAGTGTTCGTTTATTCCGGTTTATTCTCTCTAATGTGTAATCTGCTGCCGCACCGCGCTGATTCAGAGCGATTGAAAGCTGGTAGCAGAAGAATTCAACAAGTGAAATGTAGTTAAAATAATTCATAATCACAATACTGAAATTAGGCTACTGAAATGTAACTGAATAAATAATGAAAACATTTCAACATAAAACATTGCAATAAAAACATTTAGGCTACATGAATGAGGCTTTACAGCTTTTTCAGCGTACAGACGGTAGCTCAGTGGTTAACGCAACGACACAAGCTTCGAGGAGCTTCAATCGACCCGAGATCGAATCTCGATGTAGCATAGGCCTACATGTTGTTAACCGATTTTGGCCTACAGCGTTTATATAAATAGGTAACTGTTTATAACTGTTTACTTATTTAAAGTCAAGAGTTTTGTTTAATTATCATTACAACATAAATTTGCTACATTCCAGAACCGCAGCCGCTGCACACACGACAAAAACTGAAGGAAGATTGTCAGCCGATTGCATCAGAAAATGAAAAAGAAGAAGCTCGTCTTTAGTCTGCTAAATTATTGTGTAATGTAAAAAAACACAAAAATTACTTATGTTTGAAACCAAGTTCGAACATTTCAAGGTTTAAATAAAGTGTCGGGACAGTTTTTTTTTAATTTAAACCAAGGTTGCATCGGTTTAGAGTTTATTTCTTTTGCGATGCAAAATAAGAAACACTAGGCTAATCTTATTCTTACGACATTTTAAATTCGTATTGCCAAAGAAATTACAGCTAAATTAAACAATTAAAACAGTACAAAACGAAAATTGTCCAAAGAAACATATTTAAATTAAAAACATGCGTTTCTCTTTGCCTCTCTCGCGCTGGAACTCTTTTTAACAAGTTTATTTAGTCTCCCTCGCTCTGATAATACTACTGTATGTCGCTGCGTGTCAGCCATACAAATCACGAAAAAATTATTTAGCCTTTAATTGTTGCTTCAAAGACACAGCATGCCTTGTTGAATTCACCTTACAATAACTTCAATTGAAATTTTGTGTGAAAAAAAAACTTTAAATAGGCTACAATAAATAAACTACAATATTTATAATTTAATAAAATATGGGGCCTACATTTGGACACAGATTTATCCTTACAATAATTTTGCCTGCTCATCAGGCTGGCTATCCGACACTCTCCATATGAAAGAGGAACATTAACACCTTTGTTCAGCAACTGTCCCTCCAACCCCCCACAGGCTATCGGAGTCTGAGGCTCATGACTTAACACAAAGAGAAGTCGCAATTCACACTTAAATCGCCATTCTAGACAGTGTTGATAATGAAGGAATTAAATGGAATTACATGTAGCCTAGTGATATTTCTGTCATAAAAGTTTATTACTAAATATTTCATTATTTCAATAATTGATGAAATAAAACTGGTTTGGGGCAGCTTTTTCCAAGCAAAACTAAATATAATCTGAAAAAACGCTTGTTAATTTGTTGTCATGAACAAAATGTTCAACTCAATATTAAAGTCTACAGGGATCTTTGGATCCTTACAACCAGGCATGCAATTTGTGAATTAAGTTTTTATTTGATTTTGTATTATTCAAATAAATATCGAAACACGGTGCTTCGTGGTAATGCTGCTAAATTAAATAACAATTATGAACTTAAATGAAACAATATTGCAACATTTCGACAAATACATTATTTGATCTGTTTTTACATTTTAATTCAGGGCGATTTAGCCTACATTTAATTAGAGCAAGATTTTCACCCTTGTCTTGTCATTTTCTCATTGGGAAGCGCTTACATTGCATGTTTGAGTAGATCCTCTGTTCCTCTAGTTTTCATATGGATTAGCCTATAATCAGATAACATTTATTAGCCTAAATATTTAGACATTTAAAGGCTTTAGACATAGCCGATTTCTTATCGTGACTGAGCTGAAGTGGCTTTCGGTTCATTTTTGTGACGCGCAGTTCCCGGAGACAGAGACACAGATATACTGTTTTTGTCGTTAGCCTATATGAATACAAGTTTACAGTTTTGAACGATGTAAGCTACTCTACTCTTATCTGTATGACCAAAAAATTACGGAGTCGCCTATTAAGTTATTTTAGCTGTAATAATGAGAAAAATAAATTAATCTAAATGAACGCGCCGCCGTGTTTGTCGAACACTAACTCACCATGCCAGAATAAAACCCGACTTTAGAAAAATGCATAAGGCCACTCGGCGTGGTGTGCCAAAACACTTAATTATAAACTTCAATATTTCATTCAAAATAATCTCAACACGCTTTGTGAAATTTGAAAAGCTCCAGTGAAAATATCTCTATTTTATATATTTGATATTGGTGAAGTAGCCTATAGCATTGATTAGCTGTGGAGGGAGGGGTGTGGGGATTAAAATAATTCAGCAGAAGCAGGGATGTTTAGACCAGAAGGAAATCACAATCCCCCCTGGCAAATCACACTTTACTTAAAACCATGTTTTTAAAAACTCTAGGTTGTAGGGAACAGACCTCTCTGCCATGTGCGCGCACGGTTTGGAGCACAATATCTGTCTCGCATGCACGCTCGCTCTAGATAGATTACGGGATATTTTAACTAATTTGCGGTATAATAACTAGTCGATCACGAGTGGCTCAACAGGTATCTATAGATAAACTATATCCTTCAGGAATTTGACCGACCGGGTTGACACTTCAGCGTGAGAAATCGGGGGTGTGGCGTGAGAGCCTGGAATAAAAAATAATATATATATAGCCTATATATATAGGCTATATATAATTTATTTTTTTACAGAACTGCTTTTGAAATTACGATTGGTAGCCTATTATTATACAGATGCAAAGTCGTTCTGTTGGATACTATTTTGTTTTTTTGTATTTTTACTTAGTGTAAAATGGAAATGCATGATAATTGTATTTTATAAATATAAGCAAAAAAAAAAACTGTATGGTGTAACAGAGTTTTAGAGCTAGACAAATCTCTTTGCAATAATAAATATAAAATTTACAGCAGACCATGTTTGTGCGGGATTTGAACCCGTGTCATCTTGATGATGAACCGTAAGTTCTACCGCTCAGCTATGAATTTTCTCACTGAGAAATACCCAAACGTCTGTTTCTGACATGAGCGACAAAACGTTTTGTCTTTAGCCTGTGAGAGTGTAGGCCTACTTTAGCCTTTTAAAGTTTTAAAAGATTATATCTTATCTGTATGACCAACAATTTGTTGTAGGCTTATTTGGAAATTACCATAACTTGTAGTATTTCATCCTTAGGCTACTGTTAATAGACATTAGCCCCACTTACGTTTTGCTAAATGTCCCTTTGCGCCACCTGGCGGTCGTTTCGCGAACGACTTTGCAATGCGACTGGTTTATTTTTACTGGATGGCTAAAAATGGTATGTGGATGGCTAAAAGGTGTGAGTATAAATGTGCTTTTGGCTTTCATTTAAATTTTGATTGTTTGTATATATATATATATATATATATATATATATATATATATATATATATGTGTGTGTGTGTGTGTGTGTGTATAAAAATTTATTTATTTATATACACTACCGTTCAAAAGTTTGGGGTCGGTACGATTTTAAATACTTTTAAAAGAATTCTCTTCTGCTAACCATGGCTGCGCTTATTTGATTAAAAATACAACAAAAATCAGTTATAGTATTAAATATTATCTCCAGTGTAAATCAGCTGTTTTCTGTGTGAATATATAGTAAAGTGTAATTTATTCCTGTGATCAAAGCTGAATTTTCAGCATCACCAGTGTCAGGGTCTTCAGTGTCAAATGATCCTTCACAAATCAGTATAATATGAGGATTTGATGCTCAAGAAACGTTTATTATTATTATCAATGTTGAAACAGTTGTTGGTCTGTCAGTTGTACAGTTTTTTTGTTTGTTTTAGGATTCTTTGATGAATAGGAAGTTCAAAAGACTTTTGTAACATTATAAATGTCTTTACTGTCACTTTCGATCAAATTAATTATTCCTTGATAAATAAAAGTATTGTTTTCTTTCCTCCAAAAAAAAAAAAAAAAAATTCTCACTGACCCCAAACTTTTGAACGGTAGTGTATATATATTGTCCTTGCATTCTTTCTTGTGTGACACCCCTGAATGAAAGGCTCATTAGTATGCAGACTGCTCAGGTGAGAACTGCCTAATTATTCATGAGGGGGTTGGGCCGTTCCGCCCATCCGCATATTGCCTTTGCAAACAAAAAAATGTTTTTCACAATTTATAACAATCTATTGTTTTATGTGAATGATAAGGCAGAATGATTTTCAGATCAATTCGAAGCAAAAACTCTAGGCGATAACATCCACTAGTCAAAAGTCTTGTGGACAAATATTTAGTATGTTATTTGTGGCCTTATATTATAAACTTTATTTTTTATTTTTTTCAATAACCACGCATAAACAATATTCTCTCAAAAATACAAACATGTACATACATGTTGCTCACATATTATGGTAGCCCTGTGTGTGCTATATAGAGTGTAATTTCAACTGTGCCATTAATATGTTTATAAGCAACTGAAAAAAGCACAAATGTCAGAGCATGCCAAAACATCTCAAGGACCCCGAAAACACCTCAGACCCCAGAGGGTTAAATAAATAAGACTCGCCATAGACATTAACGGAGAGAAGTTCCGTCTACAATGTTCTTCCGCAAGACACGTGCAGTTTATTTATTAACGAACGTAGACGTCACACGCATTGCACACTGATGGTGAAACGCGCCAATTACGAATTCACGAATTAAGGCATATAAAAATGATAAAAATGGTCTCACGAAACACAGAGCCCCTTCCTCCTACGTCTTTTCAGACGTCTTTTTATAGACCAATTTTCAGTTGGTAAACATGGTGACGTTTTTCTGTGGGCGGAGCTTAGGTGGTGGCAGAACGATCCCTCTGGCCGCTTCACTAACGTTAAGTCTGCAAGTTTTGTTAGCTTGTTTTTAACAATGACTGGAGAAAATCCGATTTATCTTAATGTGCAAGGTCGCTCACTGTCCAGGACCACGATTGTTTTTTTGCAAAAGTTAATTTTAACGGACAGAACCAGATTGGCCGACCCTTACACTCATTGATTGAGGATCTGACAGGATTAACGTTAACGCTACCTCCGGTTGAGTGGCCTGACTTCTACACCTACCCGATAGAGAAACAGAGGGCATATAAATCTTTAGATGCTTATAACTATGTGCTGAATGGTCAAGTACAAGACTTGTGTGGTACGATCCGCAGTTCTGCCGAGCCAGCGCGATGAAGACGACAATGTAAAGAGTGACATTACGGTGCAATTTTAATTAGGTGAATATTTTCTAGAAATAAAAAATTGCAGATAAAGCATATTAATTTTTCATTGATTCTTGCACCCAACAACACAACAAGATGACATTTAATAATAAGAAGAATAATTTAAGATCCTTATTTTGTAGCCGAATCTGTGCTGGTTTGTATTTGCCGCCTCCAGTTTTCCCTTTGTTCTGCCACCAGCTAGCGCCGTGACGTAACTGTGACGTCGGCTGGAAATTGGTCTATATTTTCCTCTTTCGAGCGATTACTCTCATGATCGCTCGACAGAGGAAAAGGAAATTATTATAAAATGCAGAAGGTAAGGAGTGTAAGATTATTCTATCGGATTATTCTGCTTTTTGTTACAACTATAAACTTTAATAACGAAAAATCTGTATCAGTTTATTATAATACTCTAATCTTTTAAAATGTAATGCATACATTTGAATGTTTAATGATTTTTAAAAGATAGAAAGATGATAATAGACAGACAGACAGACAGACAGACAGACAGACAGACAGACAGACAGACAGACAGACAGACAGACAGACAGACAGACAGACAGACAGACAGATAGATAGATAGATAGATAGATAGATAGATAGATAGATAGATAGATAGATAGATAGCAAATTAGCTCAAAAGGGAAATATATATTTGATTCATCATAATGGGTTATAATTAATTAAAAATATTTAGATCAGCTTAAAAGAGAAATACAAGCAGAATTCATTTACAAATAGACTCATCTGTTTGTCCACCAAACCGACTGTACAATCTTCGATCAATTCTTAAAGGAGAACTCAAATAATGTTAACAATTTTAACATTGAGCTCATTTTTTTGTAAATTTGGAGTGCTGTCAGTACAGAGAACAACGACAAAAATCGGTGTTTCCTACACCGTGTTATCCTCTTTTTAAAATTTGCACCCTGTTGACTTAAATGGGGCAAGTTTTAAACCTGCTTTTACCCTCTTAACATCCTTGATGTGTCATTACAAGTGCACAGCCATGTGAGTGATTTTATTCAAAGTGAACACGGTGAATCTGACTGCAGTAGATGTGAAAGATATGAATAAAAATGATGTTTATTCAGCCAGCTCACATACCTGTATTTACTTCATTGGTATTTACTTTACTTCATTTCGCGATCATTGGTAACTAAGCAACAGTGGAGACTCACTGTTCGCGCGCGCAAACTCGACAATCAACTACTGTGGATTATTATTATTGTTATCTGTATTATTATTCTTAATGAAAAACACAACAACAAAACTCGCTTTTGAAAAACTCGCTTAAATAGGTGCCTTGACATATCGCTTTGGACTCTGACTGATAAATGATAAACTTGACAAATGAAATCTGACTCCTATTTCTGATCTGTGCTGTGACTAATTCGGTTCACAATAAATTGAGCAGACGAGTTCAGTTTTAAATTGTAGTGTTTCTTCTCCAACTGAACTAAATTAGTTTTGTTATACATTGATTTAGACTGACGTCTCGTGAGTTTAGCGTTGGACAGATCAGTTGTTTTAACCATTCATTAAAAAAATTAGCGGACGTGTAAGCGATATGTGCTAATCCCGACTGTAAGACTTAGGACATAGCAATTTTACCATCGTAGCAGTTGATTTTGATTAATATGTGCGAGGGAAAGAGAGCAAAGTCGGAGCTTATTTTGAAGACAGAGCGAGTGCGTGGGGGAGTGGCTCTCTGCTTATTCTGCGGACACTAGGGGTGGAACGGTACATGTATTCGTATTGAACCGAAACGGCATAGGCGTCACAGTTCGGTGCATGAATTTACACGGAGAATGCACGGTATAAAAATAAATAAAACTCGTGTGCAAATTAATGTAATGTAATGCAGAACTACTGTTAGATACGTGGGTTCTTTAGGGACACCTCTGTAGCCCGCCTTAGCTCTGATTGGCGCCTATGTAGCCATGTATGCAGTTTTTTGTCAGGTCGACGTTCCAGTGAATGAGTCAGAAGCTGTGTCTGAAACCGCTCACTCGTTCACTCATTCGCTAATCCCTTATAGTGTATGGCATTTGAGTGCACTATATCTGCAAGGAGTTGAACGAAATAAAGTGAGTGAATTCGGAGGCTGACGTTTACATGGTGCGTCGGAGAGCTGGAGCTCTCCAGAGAAACGGCTTCATCACACAGTGATAAAACTCCTTTTATCTTACATGTTACTTAATAAAATAATATTAACAACAATAACAATCATAATGACTTTATTTTGTAATTATATATACCTCCGTGCCAGCTGTAAGGTATCTGGGGTAAATCATTGACTCTGTCCTGAACGCAAATAAAGCACATTCTTCCGAAAACCCAAAGTTTTTAGGATAAATGAAAATTACTGGACTTTGGTGCCAACAAGTCTGCTCCTAACACTTTTACGACCCTGCGACACTCACCAGAGACTAACCCTACATTCTCCCACTCACCTAGTCCAAGCTTCAAAGGAATTCCAGAGAACCCCCCCCCCTGTTGGGTGCTCAATGCACGCAGATACAAACACACACACATATGAACTTTTACTACTCTTAGGGATGGGAATTGATAAGATTTTATCAATATCAATGCCACTAACGATTCTGCTTATCGATCCGATTCTTTAACGATTCTCTTATCGATTCCTGATAGCACTGTGTGGGAAAAAGTAGTCTTTTTCGGGGGGAAAAACAAGTTGTTTTATTTGTTTTAAAGCTTACACTTGACTAAGCAAACTGTACTTTTTATGTAATTTATGTAATAAATGGAACCTTATTGTAAAGTGTTACCGATTAGTTGTACACCGATTAAACGTCCCGTGAGTTCAGTGTTGGAAAGATCAGTTGTTTTAACCATTAATTAAAACGAATCGGTTCAAATGAGTCATTAGTTCGCGAATTGGACGTGTCATTATCATGCGATGACCCATCTTTCCTTTGTTTGTCTAGTTCAGTTTTATTTTCCTTTTTGTATTCTCCTTTGTTCATTCTCACCGGCGAGTGAAATGAACTTAGTTTGAATCATTTTTTGGCAACACCTTCAACGGACGATTTGAACATCCCGCCAAACGGGCGCGCCGGAAAGGACCTCTGACCGGGTTCGGAACACACACACACGTACACGAGAGTACATGATCAGCAAGTATTCGTTTTCCTACCGAGATCTAAATACTGCTAAGATTGCCTGCCCTAATTAGGGTACGATTTGACTCTAGTTGTCTTTCTTGACGGTTCTGTGTCTGTGATGAAGTTTGCCAGATCTCTCCATATCTCTCTCTCTCTCTCTCCCTCTCCCTCTCTGTCTATCTCACATGATTTTTCTCGATCATCTCTCTCTCTCTCTCTTTCTATATGCATTCTCCTTTCTCTATGTTTTATTGTGTTTGTAAATACATTTATTCCTTGTAATGTTTATTAACCGTATACGTAATCACCTTTATTAAATACATATATTCATTGATTGATTCTGCCTGTGCTCATACTTCAAATCACTTAAATGTTTCGATCAGCTACAAGCTTTAAAATGGTATAATACTTTAAATTCAAAAAATATAGAGTAAAAGGCCGTAAAAATGCATGGTTCACTGTAGACTTAGCCAACTCTCTTCACGAGCGCAATAAAGCCTGGGCAAAAGCCAGGAAAACGGGCCTGGACTCAGATTGGCTACTGTTCAGGAGACTGCGCAATTTGTGCACAGTTGCTATTAGAAAAGCTAAAGCAGACCATTATCTAATAGAATCTTCAAACAATCTAAATAACCCCTTAAAATTTTGGAAGACGATTAAATCACTGGCTGGAAATAAATTTGGCATTGAGCTGCCACCATGTATTCTTAAGGACTCACGTAAAATATCTGATAAGGCTGAAATTCTTGGCTGTTTTAATGAGCATTTTATTGCCTCTGGTTCACTGTTTGACTCCCTCAACACTTCGCATCAGAATCACTCTAAAGGTCTTACTCATGGACATAATCCAGTTTGTAATTCCTTTAGTTTTAAGCCATTTTTAGTCTCAGAAGTGCATAAAGCCCTTACACTTTTAGACACTAGAAAATCGCCTGGTCCTGATAACTTAGAGCCTTACTTTCTACAATTAGCATCAGATTTTATTGCACAGCCTCTGACTTATCTTTTTAATCTCTCTCTGGACACGAACGAAATTCCTCTTTTATGGAAATCTGCATTTGTTATTCCTCTGTTAAAAGGGGGAGACCCAACAGATTTAAACAACTACAGACCCATCTCGAAATTGTCCGTCCTGGCTAAGGTTATGGAAACTCTGGTAAATAAACAATTGAAAGAGTTTCTAGCTACTAACAATATTTTGTCTAACTTTCAATCAGGTTTTCGTAAAAGACACAGCACAACTACAGCAGCCTTAAAAGTAGTAAATGATTTCATTGACTCTTTAGATAAAAAACAACATTGCGCAGCTCTTTTTATTGATCTATCTAAAGCATTTGATACTGTGGATCGCCAAATACTAAAACAAAGACTTTTCAGTGTCGGGTTGTCAGAACAAACAGTTTGCTGGTTTGAAAATTATCTATCAGGTAGAACACAAAGCGTACAAGTAGATGGTCTCACCTCCAGCACTCTTAGTATATCCAAGGGTGTGCCCCAGGGGTCAGTGCTGGGACCACTCCTATTTATTTTATACATCAACATTCTTGATCAAAATGTCTCCAACGCAAATTTTCATTTCTATGCCGATGATACTGTGATATACTGCTCTGCTGCCACTCCAAACCAAGCTCTTTGTCAGCTACAACTTGCTTTTGATACTGTACAATTTACCTTGTCTGACTTAAAACTTGTTTTGAATGACGACAAAACTAATCTTATGTTGTTTTCCAATGCGAAATCTAAGCTACAAAACCTTCCACCCATTACGACTTCTCAGGGCTTCGAGATTGAGACTGTATCCCAATACAAATACCTTGGTATTCTAATTGATGATTCTCTCTCTTTTAAACCTCACATCCAGCAGTTGGTGAAAAAACTGAAGTTAAGACTGGGTTTTTATTTTAGAAACAAGTCATGTTTCTCCTTTGAGGCAAAAAGAAGGCTTGTTGCTGCCACTTTCATATCAGTGCTGGACTACGGTGATGTTATATACATGCATGCATCCATTCAATGCTTGAAATTGTTGGATACTGTTTACCATGGAGCCCTTAGGTTCATCACAAACTTTAGAGCACTTACCCATCATTGCTCTCTGTATGATCGTGTTGGTTGGTCGGCATTGTCCACCCGTAGGCATAATCACTGGCATATTCTTATTTATAAAGGTATTCTTGGTCTGCTTCCCCCATACCTTCAATCTTATATTAAAAAGAAAGGCACAGGACAATACTGTCTTCGTTCTGAGGACTTATTGTTGTTGTCCGTCCGTCATGTCCGGACTGAAATGGGAAAAGGGTCGTTTATGTATGCGGCCCCCAGCGCATGGAATCAACTGCAAAATGTCTTAAAGCTTCAGGAACCAGTTTCACTGGCTGCTTTTAAAATACTTTTAAATGATATAGAGGCTACACATACTGGCTGTAGTTGTTATGATTAATTATTTGGATGATCCTTGCTTCTATGTTTTATGTTTATGCTATATGTTATTATATGTTATATATATATATGTTTTTTTATGTCTGCAACTTTGTTATTTGTGCTGCTGCCTGTCTTGGCCAGGACACTCTTGGAAAAGAGATTTTTAATCTCAACGAGTTTTCTTCTGGTTAAATAAAGGTATATAAATAGTATTGTGACAAATCAGGAAAGCTATCTTTTACGGCCGTAAAGATCGTCTCTTCCTGCGAGTCTCTTAAAGGTAATTTCTCAGTGGAAATTGATGAAGATCTTTGACCAGTTTGCTGGACAAACAGATTATTCGATACTAATTAATTCCATTGAGGAGTATCCTGAGAATCTATATATTCTAGACAATTTGTATATGAATATTGAATTATAATTCGTTATGATTTGATTATTGATAAATAAAATTGATCTATCTTGCCGATCTGTATGAATAATTGATTATACATCCATTGTATTCAGTTGTTCATAACAGATTGGCAACGTAACCCCCTTTGCCGGGTGATTTTTAACATGTATTGTTATCTGAGTCAAACCCGTATCAATAGTTATTAATTTGTAATTACTAAATATTGAATACATATTCCCCAATGGCCCAAATACTTTACACAGCTTTGTAGTTTCATCGATTGAAATTGTTAGAAAATCTCACGCTCACAGATGACGTGGTCGTTGAGCGCCCTCAGGACACCGTTATACTTACATTCGTTACTTACAGATTATTAATGAAAATTTTTAAATCATCCACCAAATTATTATCTCTTCCTTACAGTTTAACGAATCAACAACAATGCCACATTATTAAACAATTATTAAAACACCTGGCTTATAGTAAAACACATTAAATTGAGTTAATGCCTAAATAATATATTTTAATAAAAAAATATATATATACCTATACAATTGACCTTATTAATATCAGTTAATTTAATTTTAACATTCATCTATATAATATTGTCTCAATATTTTAATGTTTTATTCAAGTAATGATTGATTAATAAAAAAAAGGTAGAAAAAACCCTAAAATTAACATGAAATAAATGTTAAAGCAGAAATAAGAAAGCTGTAAAGTAATTTCTGGTTTAAACTCGCTCGCTCCCGCACTTTCACGCGCGCTCAGTCCTCTACACATTGGATTCTGGGAAATAGTGCTTAGCTTTTTTTTCTTAGAGTCTAGTGCTGCTTTTTTTTGTTAATATTCTATGTAATTTGCACTTTCATAAATAAGAGATGCTGTATTTTCAGTTTTATAGCTGATTGTCTTATTTTGTTTATAAGTTACAGATGTAGTCTGGAGATGATGTGGGGTACTTATTGTTTACTGTTTACATCTTACTTTACACACTTCAGGCTAGCTCAGGGGAGAGACTGTATGACACTAGGTGGTACAGCCTGAGACATGCACAATAAAAAAAAACATTTGCCTTCTGCATTTTTGTTTTGCTTTTTCCTCCATTGTACTGAACTCGTACCGAACTGTGATGTCTGAACCGAACCGTGACTTCTGTGTACAGTTCCACCCCTAGCGGACATGATTGATGCCCATCATGTTTAGGGATTCAACACCTGAAGGAGGCTCTGAATGATCCATATTTGCATTGTAGTATGCTACCGTTGTCAGAGAGCCAGCTTCGCCTTGCTTAGTTAGACACTAACTCCAGTTAGTCTCGCAAAACAGCCACGGCGCTCTTAAATGCATTGCACGTCGGCAGCTGCTCGCACTCTACCGAGCAAGAAGAAATCTTTACCACTGACAGAAACTTCAGAACATTTGCTATCGAAGACTGTGGCAACTCTCTATTCAGAAATGGCGGAGATGAAACATCTTCTACAAGCCCCAGTGTCAGCCGCAAATACACACACACACACACACACACACACACGTGTATGAGTGATTTCCAACCCCTGCATGCTATAGGTTTAGATGCTCTCTACATGACTACATTTTCTTGATGCAGAATTGGTGGAACCTGCCATGCAACCCACCCTCCCACATGATGTTTTCTCCAGCCTATCTGCTACAGGTGGTTCGAGCAGTGCATTCATCAGGCGCAGACCCATCTTCTCCAGATGATATTTTATCTGTTCTGCAGATGGCGGTAGCTCGTTTTGGTCTTGACAAATCGCCTGTCCAGCCCGTTCAAACCAATGTGTTCTTCAGACAAGATGCTGATAGTAATGCGTTTGAAATGCCACCATGTAAGGACTTTGTGACACAATTCTCCAGTGCACTTCCAGGTCCCAATGTGCCTAGAAGGAGGTCAAAGACAGCCAGCACTCTTGCAATCTTTTTGGCCCCAATGTTTCTGAGGTATTGGAAAAGAGAAGGAAGTTGTCAGAAGCTACACGACAACTAACTCAGGTTCCTTGGGCACTACTTTTTAGGATGCCATTGGCTCCGGCTCACCCACGCTCAGAGTAATGAGTGTGTCAACACAACACTTCTCAGCTTCACTTCACTTCTCAGCTCCACAGCGACATAGAGGGGGTGGAGAGGCCAAGGGACGCCATCCTTTTCACTGTCACCATCAGGGGGGCCACGTCACCCCCTTACCCCCACAGGTCCTAAAGGCAGAAGTCAAAAACCCTGAAGCTCTGGGGCCGGTGGTCGGTCGTTTCACCATGCAACATCTAGATTACTGGAAAAATTCAGTGTCTGACCCCAAAGTTCTGGTGACTTTTGGCGCTTTTCCACTGCTGGTACGGCTCGGTTCGGCTCGGTACGGTTCGACTCGACTCGGTACGGCACGGTTCGGTTCGCTTTAGCTCGGTTGCTTTTCCACCGCAGTTAGTACCTCTTCAAAGTGGGTGGGACTGATCGTTATTTTGTCCCTACACTGTTTGTAGGTCCGGTGATAGCCGTGTGCGGCTAAGACCTGAGCTACTTTTTGGAACACTTTTTCATTCCGTTTTGCTCCATCCAGCTCTCGCTGGATCCGCTCCTCGGCAACCAACGAGAGGAACGTCTGCACCTCGTCCACTGACCACGATTTAGCCATTTCTTTTTAAAGTTTAAAAAACAGATGCTACCGCGTTGGCTGTTGTCTACTGGTTATTTAAATCTAGCGGGTTTAGTGTCCAATGACGCTGGTAGTGACGATTCTGTCTGACCAATCAGTTATCTGCAGTGTTTTTACGTCACATTTTAGTACCGGTACGGTACGCTTGGAACCTCAACAGACCAGGTACCATTTAAAGCGAGCCGAAGCGAGCCGTACCGTACCGGACCATGCAGTGGAAAAGCACCACAAGTGAGCCGTACCGTACCGAACCGTACCGTACTATGCAGTGGAAAAGCGCCAAAGCGTGCCGCACCGAACCGAACCGTACCGTACTATGCAGTGGAAAAGCGCCATTTGAGCAGGGGATACAATCTGCCGTTCCAACGCCGGCCTCCCAAGTTAAAGAATCCTTCCGACGGTTGTCAAAAATGTAACCAGTTCAATGGCCCTTTCCTTAGAAATGCCTTCAATGTTGCAGAAAGAAGCCATAGAAGTTCCTTCCCTCTGTCAGAGGGACGGGTTTTACTCCATGTACTTCCTTTTTCCAAGGAAAGATGGCAGTGTTCAGCCAGTTCTGGACCTGAGATGTTCTTAAAGTCTCTTCCTTTCCGAATGTTACGCAAAGTCGACTTTCTTAAATCTGTGATGAAAGGAGACTGGTTCGTGAGTGTGGATTTGAAGGATGCTTACTTCCATGTTCCCATTGCTCCCCACCACAGGAAGTTCCTAAAATTCTGCTTACAGGATCAAGCCTATCAGTTCAGAGTCCTACCATTCGGTCTATCTCTGGCTCCTCGTGTTTTTACAAGATGCATGAGTGCAGCCCTGTCTCCTTTTTGGTCCGAGGGCATGAGGATTCTGCCCTACTAAAACAATTGGCTGATTTGTGCCCCAACAAGACGACATGCTCTAGACAACACCAAGATTGTGCTGGAGCATATTCAGAGGCTGGGCCTACACCGGTTTCACACTGCACACCTCAGCAGAGCGGAGGCAGCGCAGAAGCAGTCCGTATGATGAGCGGGAGCAGCACACGGCCGTTTTGCTTTCACACTGCTAGCGTTTGTCGTGCGCGGCTGAACCCCGGCTTGTGTACAGACAGAGTACTCTATAATGGGTAAGTTCGCATTGCTTTATTTCCATTTCAAATACATTTAAGAGAAAAGACTTGTCAAATAGCTTATTGTATTAATTTCGTTTATATAACTTTTGGTTCATCTTTGTTTTTGGACATTGATTTCTTTTTAAATTGCTGAAGGTCATTTGATTGACTGTTTAAAACACAATAGATATTAGGGGTCGACCAATTATCGACGCCGATATTAAGCATTTTTATGGTTATCGGTATCGGCCATTTTCAAAACCGATTTGCAAATAAAATCATTTTATTTTGAAATGCGCTACGCAGCCACATCTGTCGGAACTCACCACTCTTACCCCTTTTCCACCAGCAAGAACCAGGTGCTAGTTAGGAGCTAGTGCTATTGCGGGTTCGGAGTTAGTTCGACTGACGAGCTTTCTAAGAACCGGTTTGCCTTTCCACAGGCCAGAGAGCCACCACAGAGCCAGGTCTTACGTCACTGTATACATCTCATGTTGCCCAGCAACGCTAGCGCTAGGGCTGTCGCGATAACCGCAATATTGCGGTACCGCGCTACTGACAGGCCAACCGCAGAGGAATGCAAGTAACCGCAGCAACCGCCAAACCGCGTTTTCTTTTTTCATAAGGCCACCCTTCGTAGTTCGTACCATGTGTATTGAATGTTAAATAAGTTAATAATGATAACAAGACTGTTTATCATGGTGATTTGTACAGAGGCTTCGTGGATTTGGACTTAAGCCTAAACAGACAGTGAATGAGATCGCCTGAGCGCGTGCGATTACCTGCGTCTGTCTCTGAAGTCAAGTCATTTATATTTGTGAAAAGGTTGCCGTTTCCAAGGAAAGCGAAATATTTGTCGTATCATCCTTTTAACGTGTAAGGGTAAGCTATTTACCATGAATGGCGTCAGCGCTGGTCAGCATTACACAGCGCGAGGAAGCCGTGGGGGGAAAGCAGCGAGTCACGCATTGGTCTCTATTAATTGAAGCATTGCTTCAGCTTTGCCCAAAAGTGAAGCATTGCTGGCCAGCTGAGCCTTGAAAAGTGGAGCTCAAATAAAAAAATAAAAAATGAACGCCTTGTTTCATTACATCTATAATTTAAGGAATCAGCTTTTTTGAACGTTTTCATTGAATGAACGGTTTAATGACTCACTCAAAGACAGTCCGTTGGCATAACAATGTAACTGCGCGCTGAGTGACAGTCTTTCAATGCGCAGAGACGCTGTTTAGTTTCGGTTACATTGGTTACATTGTTTTTGTGTATGCTGACCACGTCATAACACGTATTTATAGCAACAAATAAATATAAATAAATGGCGGTAATACCGCATATTGAGCCACTCAAAATTACCGCAAGGGAAATTCCTTCACCGCGACAGCCCTAGCTAGCACGGCAGCGCCAAACACAAACACACTAGGCTTGTTCGAGATGCATCGGCTTCTCGCAGACCGATTGGCGCATGACATCAAAGCACTGCAAAAGCGATCGAAAAGCACAAGGAGTCGTATGCTCTCCACACACTCCCACAGCTCCGATCGGTGCGCGCCGCTCCGATGCATCTCGAACAAGCCTTCTATCAACAATGGCGGTCGTTGCGTTACTATTGATGCTCATGGCTTTGCGAACCTAACGTACATCGGCATCCAAACACGGCGAATACAACGCGTTCGTGCAGCTTATCGTGACTTGCATAAACGGAGATTACAATCGAGCTGCTATTAGCTCGATTAGCTGCTATTTAAAAAATGGCGGTCACAAGTTTCTGTTCGTCTTGTTGGTCAAGGTAACCCCGCCCCCAGCCGCTGACGTAAGCGGTTCTTACTTCTAGAGAACCGTGATCAATGCATTGTCACTTTAATTCAGCGTGAGCGATGCAGCAAAAATAGACTCTGCGCCAAAACGATCGCAGCACTGCTGCGTCTGCTCCTGCTACGTGCTGCCGCGGGTGTGAATGCTCTAATCTGTATAACATGGGCGCAGAAAAAAATATGCGCTGCTTACGCTCTGCTAACGTGTGCGGTGTGAAATCGGTGTTAATGTGAATGACACAGAGTCGCTTGGTCCCAGAATTGTCTGCCACACTAGGCGCGTTTCCATTACAGATTTGCGCAAAACTTTTGCGATTTTTTCTAAATGCCGACAAAAAACTATTGTGAAATGACGGCGTTTCCATTAACCGATGTTATGCGACTAAAACGTAATTTTTTTCCTTCTCGCAATAAGTCATTACAAAAATCATGGCGACGGCTGTTATTATTTGTTGTTATTGTTATTATTAATCGAAGGAGACATGTGTGTGTTATCCAAGCATTAATGGTAAGGAATACTTGGAGCGGCTGGTGTTTCTCCCTCATATCTGCTTGGAGGTCTTGATTGTGGCATTTCTTTGAGGTTTAGAATCCAGTAGTCCTGTAATTCTTGTCTTTTATGAATTTAATAGAGAACTCTGTCTCATATTCTGTCCATTCCACGAACATACCACATCATCTACGTCAGGTGACCTGTAAATGCGCACAAACAGTTTACATTGCAGTTTTGCGAAATATTTCTTTTTTGAATTGCCTAAAAAACAAGCGTAAAAAGTTTTTTTGCGATAAATGGGAGTTTTTGAGAAATTAACGTGTTTCCATTGGCGTATTTTCAATTCACAATTTCAATTTGGGCCTCTTCAGACATCGTCATTGCATGATTGTCTTTTCTCCATCATGTCGTTTCTGTCTATGCACTGAAACCCTGGAATCGGGTAACATTTCTGAAAGCTGGAATGCCACTAGGGGCGGTGTCCTCCCATCGAGAAGTGATCATGACCGATACTTCACTAACAGGATGGGGGGGCAACGTGGAACCAGAGGGGAATTGGTGACATGGAAATGAAGGCAGCGTTCTTAGCTCTACAACACTTCTTACCAAATTTGATGGGTCGTCAAGTGCTTGTCCGGTCCGACAACATGTCAATAGCCGCGTTTCCACTGCCGGGCCAGGGCCGAGCCGTGCTAGTGCGTGCCAGGGCCAGTCGCGTTTCCACTGTCACTTCCGGGGCTTGATCAAGGCTCACTCGGGGCCAACGGCCAGGATTTCTGGCCCATCGAATACCTTGGGCCAAAGCGGGCCAGCTCGGGCTAGAGGCATGCTCAAGGTAAAAGGCGTTTTAAAAAGTTTAAAGTTAAGAAAAGAAAAAAGTTTATCAGTGTTATGGAACGTTATGATTTGAAGCAAGATGCACATTTCACTTTTTTATATCTTCTGAGCATTTGGGCAGAAGAAAGAGTACCACGTCAATTTGACGGCGTGTGAAGAAACGAGGACGTTATAAAATACATCGATGCTGAACTTTCTAAGCTAAGCATTCAGCGAGCAACGCTTCAAGTTCAGGAAAAAATAAAAAAAAAGTTGCAGGCGCAGTATTGTACAAGGCGATTAAAACGCACAATGAACAAAGCGGAGCTCAGAGAAGGGATTTTCCATGGATCGACTTGATGGACGGTGTGCTGCGTCCCTCTGTTAGTGCCGACTCGCGAGACAATCGGGACACTATTGCAGCCACGGTCGGTGAGTTAATATACATGCTATCTTCCTAACTTAATAAATAAATAAATTCATAATACCCGCTGAAATGGGTTGGGTTGTATGACGTTTGATCCAGAAAGGCGTGTTAGGGGCGGGGTTTAGGGCAGCGCTGCTGGGCTACTGGCCCGGCAGTGGAAACGCAAGCCCGGTGCTTGAGGCCCGAGGCCACTGGCTCGGCTCGGCTCGCTGTTAGCCCTGGAACGGCCCTAGCCCGGCAGTGGAAACGCGGCTAATGATCGTTCATTTGAACCATCAGGGCAGCAACAGGTTTCTTGCTTTTTTAACAGCTAACTCGCAAGATCCTTAAATGGTCTCAGGGCCAGCTGGCTTTGTCAAGGGAAGTTCATCTCCCGGGATCGGACAATCAAGTGGCGGATGCTCTGTCTAGGGATCTGCTGCCCATGAGTGGCTGAGTTGCCTGTTGTATGCGTTACTTTCTCTTCTACTTCTGTGGGAAACATTACACCGAATATTCCTATACAAGCACAGGGTGCTTTTAGTTGCAGCCCGATGGCCAGATAGGTTTCTTCACCTTCTGAGTCTGTTACAGGGAGACAGCTTCTCATCAGACGGGACCTCCTTTCAATGTGAGCTCTGCAGTCCTTCTGGAGCAACCCTGATGTTTGCAGGTGGGTGGCTTTCCTCATGACTATGTTGATATGAATCATCCACTAGTGTTTAGCACCATCTCTGGCGGTCAGGAGGAATGAAACAGAACGCTAGTTATGCATGTAACTATGGTTCTGTGAATTCCGGTTGACCGCCAGAGTTCCCTGTTATTCGGAATGCGCGAGAAAGCATTCCGGGGCTGGGCACCGAGCTGCTGTGTAGTTTATATCCTTGCGTCTCGGTCTGCGTCATGACGTGACTTTGTTGTTATGTTCTTCTCGTATCTAGCTGGCGCAGTGATTATCCACAAATGCTTAGCAACACCTCTGGTGGTCATCCAGAATTCACAGAACCAGTTACATACGTAACTAGTGTTACTACCATATAGGGATATGCCTATACAAAAGGCTACAAATAGGCCTACAATATAAATAATATTGCACATTATATTAAATAAATAATATATGAGATATTAAACAAATAATATTAGAAATGCACATTTGAAAGTTGTGTTATGGAGATGTAAATTTATTTTCATTAAGAAAAACGAATCGGTTACCTAACGTAACCTCGGTTCTCTCTAGATGAGGAAACGAGTAATGCGTAAGCTAGCTTACGCTACGGAAAGATTCATCTTTCTGAAATATTGAAGCCAAAAAATGATCCTTAATTTTTGTATCCATTGTCAACGCAGTGCAGCAGCTGCAGACCTTGAGCGGGCTAGCTAGCGAGCTCATTGGTTGCTCTGCGGCAACTGCTGCAGCCTATAGTCGAACTGAATAAACTCGCGTCCAATGAGAGGTGCTCGCGCCAAACTGGGCGTGGCTAGAGTGTATATAAGCGAGGTTCGTAGGCTGCTTCCCTGGTTTTCATTGAATGAAGCGAAAAAAGCTCGTGGCGCGAGCATGGCCGGCTACGCAATACTCGTTCCCTCATCTAGAGAGAACCGAGGTTACGTTAGGTAACCGATTCGTTCTCTTACGAGAGGTTCTCTCGTATTGCGTAAGCTAGCTTACGCTACGGGAACCCATTGTCAACGCCGTGCGCGCCAAGCATTCACTGCATGAGCCCAGGGGGAGAACCCCGGGGAGCCCTATGAGTGGGGAAAAGTATTTGGCCAGCAAGAGCCAGTGTGTACATAAGCACGTAGTGGGAAGGGACAGAGCGGCGGTGCCGGTCTGTGTGGAAAGTTTCCCATCAGTGCAGCTCACCAGGAGAGCTGTAGCGTATTAGACCGCTAGTAATTTTGCCTGCAGGGCGGGCACGTCCAGATTGTAAAATCTGACAAAGGTGGAGGGGAAGCCCAGCCCGCTGCCACACATATGTCGTGAATGGAAATCCCGCTGGACCACGCCCACGAGGAGCCCATGCCTCTAGTGGAGTGAGCCCTAATGCCTAACGGGCATGGCAGGTCTTTTGACGCGTATGCAGCAGCAATAGCGTCCACTATCCATCTAGACAGTGTCTGTTTCCAGGCGGCGAGACCCTTGGTGCGCCCTCCGAACGAAACGCTGATCAGAGCGTCTGAAAGAGGCAGAGCGCGCAGTATACAATCTCAGTGCTCTCACAGGGTAGAGGAGATTGTCGTCACATTTGCTATCGAATGTTGGCAGAGCCGATAGGGAAATGATCTGTGCTCTGAACGGAGTACCGATCACCTTGGGGACATAGCCGTGTCTAGGCTTTAAAATGACCTTGGAGTCATTTGGTCCAAACTCAAGACACGCAGCCCACACGTTTAACTGATGACAGGGCAGTCAAAAAAACGGTTTTGAGTGAAAGGTATTTCACATCCACGGATTGAAGCGGTTCGAAAGGAGGGGCTTTCATAGCTTCGAGAACTATAGAAAGATCCCAGATAGGAACCGATCCTTCTAGCTCCCCTGAGGAAGTGGATGACCAGCTCGTTTTTTTTCCCAGTGACTGGCCGTGCAGAGGTTCAGCGAACGCCGCGACGGCCGCCACATATACTTTGAGCGTGGATGGGGACCTGCCCTTATCCAACAGCTCTTGTAAGAACACGAGCAGCGACGAAACCCCACATGTCCGTGGGTCCAGATCTCTGTCGGTGCACCATTTTAAAACCACAGACCATTTGGACGCGTAAAGTCTTCTCGTGGAAGGAGCTCTAGCGTGTATGATAGTGTTTATTACTTCCTCTGGCAAAGCGACGGGTAGTCGTTGATCACCCACGCCTGCAGCGCCCAGCGCTCTGGGTGGGGATGCCAGATCGTGCCGCAAGCTTGAGAGAGGAGATCTGTTCTCACTGGAATGGGCCACGGGGCTGTCAGTGACAGCTGCGTAATCTCTGGAAACCATGTCTGATTCTCCCAGCGCCGGGCTATGAGGAGCACCGAGCAGCGCGTTTCCCTGATCCTCGGCATTACCTGTGGCAATAGCGAGACGGGAGGAAAGGCATAAAGCGGGCGGTTGGGCCAGTCCTTGGCCAGCGCGTCCTCGCTTTTCGAGAAAAATACTGGGCAGTGAGAGTTCTCCTCTGCCGAATAGGCGCCATAACATCTGGACTGTTAGAGCGTGCAGGGACCATTCCCCTGGGGGAATATTGTGTCTGGACAGTCTGTCTGGGCCGTCGTTCAGGTGGCCTGGCACATGCGTCACTCTCAGCGAGCGCAGATGGCACTGGGATCAACTCAGTATGCGTTCTGTCAGATGGAAGAGGTTCAGACGGTTTAGATAGGATACCACAGATCTGTTGTCCGAGCGGACCAGGACGTGGTGACCCTGAATGATCGGGAGGAAGTGCACGAGCGCGTACTCGACCGCTATCATTTCCAGATAATTTATGTGAAGGAGCTTTTCCTGAACTGACCATAGGACAAAAACCGGTGAGCCCTCGCAGACCGCGCCCCAACCCGTGTTGGACGCGTCTGTCGAGATGACTTTTCGGCAAGATACAGCTCCCATCATCACTCCCCGCTGATACCATTCGGCCACTGTCCAGGGCTGCAGAGCTGAGATACAGGTCTGAGTCACTCTGATCGGCTGGCGGCCTGTGGCCCAAGCCCGGCGAAACGCGCGGGTGTTTAGCCAATGTTGAAGCGGGCGCATGCACAGTAAACCCAGCTGGAGTACTGCTGAGGCTGAGGCCATGTAACCTAGCATTTTCTGAAAATGTTTCAGAGGCGTGAGGTTGTTCATCTGAAAAGATGCGGCTAGTCGCTGAACACGGCGCGCGCGCTGTGTTGATAAGCGAGCCATCATAGCCACGGAGTCTAGTTCTATTCCAAAGAAGGAAATCGCTCGACTGGGCTGTAGTGAGCTCTTGGTCCAATTGACTGTGAGACCCAAGCGGTTCAGATGACTGAGGAGAACTGTCCTGTGAGACAGCAGCTCCGTGTGTGATTGTGCCAAAATCAGCCAGTCGTCCAAATAGTTCAAGATTCGCAAGCCCTGGCTCCGCAGGGGTGCGAGCGCCGCATCCATGCACTTCGTGAAAGTACGGGGTGCTAGAGACAGGCCGAACGGAAGGACGGTGTATTGATAAACCTGACCGTCGAAGGCGAATCTCAAGAATGGCCTGTGACGGGGATTTATCTGAATCTGAAAGTAGGCATTTTTCAGATCGAGAGAAATAAACCAGTCCCCCTGGCGCACGTGCGCGAGGAGTTTCCTGACTGTAAGCATTTTGAACGGTCTTTTCGCAAGCACCTTGTTCAAAAATCTGAGATCCAAAATCGGTCTGAGGCCGCCGTCTTTCTTGGGAACAAGAAAATAACGGCTGTAAAACCCCGACTCGCTCAGAGAAGGCGGCACTCTCTCTATGGCCCTTTTGCACAGAAGGTTTGCTATTTCTGAACAAAGCATGCAGGCTGCTGCCCTGTTCAAAGTCGTTTCGAGCCGCGCTCGGAAGCGGGGAGGGCGGTGATCGAACTGTAGCAAATAACCTTGTTTTATCGTGCTTAACACCCATTTGGATATTCCTGGGATAGCTTACCACGCTTTGAAGCGTAGCGCCAGAGGGTGAATGGCCAAATCTCCCTGATTGCCGCACACAGCGAGCTGAACAGAATGTGTGAGCGCGCTTACCGTGCTTATGCATGACGGCTCGCAAACAGCAGGAACAGGCTGTTCAGTGAGTGACTTCCCGATTGAGGTGAATGGGGAAAGAGTCACATCTGTTAAGTGATGCGCGAGCATAGTCACAGGCACGGGACTTACATACAGAGAGGTGATGGCTGGCCGTGTGACAGAGCGGGCAGAGAGGGGGCGTGCGCACTGGCTCGTGGGCGCGTTTATTGACTAACACTCGAGCAGGCTGTGCACGCTTTATGGGAGTGGGCTCTGATAGGGACACGGGGAGCGTAATTGTCTATTAGTAAGCGTGAGCGCTTGTGTGCGGGCACGAGGCTTACATATGAGTGTGACGCCCCGATCGCTTTGGACGGGGAGCGTTTTTTTTTGTTTTTGTTTTTTTTGATCGCCTTGAGACACGAGCGCGGCGCTATGGGCAGAGTGTTTATTAGTAAGCGTGAGTGCTTCTGAGCAGGCACAGGACTTAGTTATAAGTGACGCCCCGATTGCACTTTTTTTTTTCACGTGCCATTTATGCCAAAAATAGTTTTTGCGTGAATGATACGCACTTTATGGCGTTTAACACGCACGTTTACAGTGCGTATCATATGCAAGCAAAACCTATTTTTGCCGTATAAATGGAGAGGTATGTGCTAGTAAGCGTGAACGCTCGTGGGCGGGCATGTGACTTACATTCATAACCTGACTGATATGAGTCTTTAATGGCCGTGTGAGCGTTGCCAGTAAGCGTGCGCGCTCGTGAGCGGGCAGGTGACTTACATTCACAGCCCGACCAGTTATGAGCACTTGAGTACGGCGGCTCGCTGACAGCGACAGCTGGCTGTTTTACATGTGACGTCCCGGTTGCTTGAACGGGAAACGTTTTGTGAAAACATTGTAATGTGCGAGCAGCGCCGGAGGCCCTCGTGGGCGGGCACGTAACTTTCATTCATAGCCTTACCAATATGAGTACTCAAATACGGCGGCTCGCTGACAGCGACAGCTGGCTGCTCTGGCCGTGACAGAGCGGGCATAAAATAGGCGTGAGCACAGAGTTGTGGGCACGTTTCCTACATCTAGCACTTGAGCGGCATTTGCCAGCTTTATGAGAATGGGCACTTGCGAGAGACACGGGGGGGGGGGGGGGGGGGTATCGTGCTTGTGTGTAGGGGTGAACACCGAGATGTGGGCACATTTTCTACACGCAAGACACCAACGGCGTGAGCCGGATAACCAGACATTCTACTCACTTTGAGATTTCTCTGGGTCGCCGCGAGAACGGCGGATGTGTGCAGGCGAGCGGGTTGCATTACCGGCTCGTTGGCTGCCGAATACACCGCTGCAGTAGCCTTTTCTAAGGGGACTGACAGGGCGAGACGAGACATTTCGACGGCGGCGCGCAAGCCCGTCCGGGTCATGCAGAGAGCTCAAGAGGGCTCTCCATGACGCGAGGGCGGGGTAGCTCTCTTGTAACGTAAAGAGAGCTAGCCGCGTGCTCGTTGGTCGAGCAGTTACCGGGAATAGTGTTTGTATGAGGGCGCGCGCACTAGTAGTGGGCACGGGACCTTCATGCGACACAGCTGATGCCCGTCCGGGTCATGCAGAGAGCTCGAGAGGGCTCTGCATGACGCGCAAAACGGGGGCGCGAGGGCGGGGTAGCTCTCTTGTAACGTAAAGAGAGCTAGCCGCGTGCTCGTTGGTCGAGCAGTTACCGGGAATAGCGTTTGTATGAGGGCGCGCGCACTAGTAGTGGGCACGGGACCTTCATGCGACACAGCTGATGCCCGTCCGGGTCATGCAGAGAGCTCGAGAGGGCTCTGCATGACGCGCAAAACGGGGGCGCGAGGGCGGGGTAGCTCTCTTGTAACCTAAAGAGAGCTAGCCGCAAGGCGCTGTGGTTAAAGACTTCGATTCGAGCCCGCAGGGTCGACATCGGAAGTTCCTCGCAGTGCTCGCATCCTTCACGAGAGGGCGAGGGCTGCGTGTTCCTGGCCAAGGCAGAGAGCGCAGGTGACGGTCTCCAGCGCTGAACGGCTCTGCACAAGCAACAGGAAGTGCGAGACATCTTGAAAAAGACGTCTCGCTGCTCTTTTAGGAAGTGCAGAACACAGAATACAGAATATAGAGCTTAAAAGGATATGACGCTGGATGGCGTAGCTCGCCGGATGGCTGAAGGTGGCGAAGACGGCCGGCTTCTTCAAGCGCTGTCCAAGCTCGCTAAAATGCCCCTCGAACGGCGACACGGCTTCTGCAGTTCCGAGATGCGAAAAGCTTCGCTGAAGAGATGAAAATCAGGGAAGCAGCCTACGAACCTCGCTTATATACACTCTAGCCACGCCCAGTTTGGCGGGCTGTGACACGATGAAGGCGCGAGCGCCTCTCATTGGACGCGAGTTCATTCAGTTCGACTATAGGCTGCAGCAGTTGCCGCAGAGCAACCAATGAGCTCGCTAGCTAGCCCGCTCAAGGTCTGCAGCTGCTGCACTGCGTTGACAATGGATACAAAAATTAAGGATAATTTTTTGGCTTCAATATTTCAGAAAAGATTAATCTTTCCGTAGCGTAAGCTAGCTTACGCAATACGAGAGTACCTCTCGTAAGAGAACAGTTAGGGGTGTAACGATACATCGATATGGATCGATGCATCGATCAAACGTCTAACAATACGATGCATCGATGCCACACAAAATATCGATATATGGTACCTTTATTTTGACACTCCACATCCTCACAAAACGTTTCTCAGCTGAAAAAACGACTGACAAGATTGACTGAACCCTAAACACGTTTTGTCACAAAAACCGGTATTGTCCACTGTCAAGACATCGCGAGTTCATGTTTTACAGCAGAAACCGACAAGCACCCTTGATGTTTTTGAACACAACCCGATAAGTCTGTTTTAGCGAATCAGCGCACAGTAAGTCCGTTTTAGCGAATCAGCGCACAGTATTGTACGAGAGGTACAAAACGGTCAGGTGACAAGACTGCTAGTCACTTTGAAAATATGTGCTAGCTGAGAGTAGGGGTGGGCGCTATACCGGTATGAACGTGAATACCAGTATTATGTTGTGCCATGATATAGATTTTGCGATACCGAGGATACCGTATTCATAAATTCAAAACGTTTTATTGATTTGTTCAATTTGGTAGGCTACTCTTTACAACTGTTAACACTAATGACGATACAGAATCGAATACGCTGTTTAAGGAAGTGGCTGATTTGGCGCTTCATAGGCGTGAAGTTGCTGAGGCGATTAACCGCTGTCCTGTGACGCGTTCAATGAAGGACCGTAACGTAGAACACATCACTAGTGCGAAGCGGCTGTTCATAAAGGATGGATGCATCTTTTGCCGTGGAATGGGAAATAACAAGGTAATAAAACGCAAGTTTGACTTTTAACTGGAGCGCAGCATTTTTAGAATGCCGTTTCATTTGCGAGACGCGGGTGCAACACCAAAACAAGTTCGTCAAGCACAAAAAAACGTTAACGTTCCAGGCTACTGTATGTTTGAGATGTCATGTTTTCATGAAGGTTGAAAGGCTGAAAGCTGCTATTATTATCTTTGTTTTTACAAAACATTTTCTGCTAATAATATTATCCACGTGGAGACATTTCCCCGCACTGTAACGTTAGGCTATGAATAACAGGACACGACACACACAAGCACCCGCATACACACGACACACACATAAGCGCGCGCATACACACACACTGGTCCACTATCTTTGTGGGGACTCTCCATAGACGTAATGGGTTTATATACTGTACAAACTGTAGGCCTTTATTCTGTCTCCTTACACTAATGAATTATTTTGTATGAAAATTTTCATTGTTTTTTTCTTGTATACTTTTAAGTTCTATTTATTTGGTGCTTTGTTCAATCTCAACCCATTATTTTATTTTTATTATTAAGATGTCTGCACAAGAGTTAACTGTAATCTGTGCAAACATTAAACTTAAATTAAACGTCTCGCTTTGGTCTACACTGGAAGTGTTCTGCTCGCTCAGCTAAAGCTAAACTATTATTACAAAAGCTGAAACTAAATAAAATAAAAACTATATAGAAATGTGTTTGCAAAATAAAAACTAACAAAACCATTAATGAAACTAGCTAAAACTAAACTGAAATTTAAAGCAAAATTGAAAACGATATTAAAATAAAAACTAATTTAAAAAAGCAAAACTATAACAACAGATATTCCCGGCGGAGACAGAGCACACCCGAAGACGGCTCTCACTCAGAAATCAATGAAGTCTTCATTCGCTGCCGGTTCTCATTATGACAAGACGAGCAAAAAGTGGAAAGACATAACAAGTGCATTCAGGCCTACCTTATGTTGCACGTTTGCACATTTTGAGAAAAAAAATGGCACAATAAAAAAACACATTTCAGGTCTATGTCCAATGAAATGCCTCACCTTTTTCTAGTTATCTAGTGTTAAAATACATATTTTACCTGTAATTTAACTAAGGTGTTCTAAAATATGATTCCAATTTTTTTTCTCTCATATCGCAATATAATATCGATATCGTCCGGACAGTGAAAAATATCGTGATATGAATTTTTGCTCATATCGCCCACCCCTAGCTGAGAGGAGTTTCGTCAAAGCTGACTAAAAGTGATCGAGGATGGATCATTTCAATGAACTTGATAAACCCGTGAAATCTTCTTCGGGGCGTAAAAGGAGAATAAAAGCTGAACATTTTTTCACGGAAACGTGGTGAGGGAAAAGATCCCTGTATTGCGTGTTATCACAACAACAAAGTTTGTCAGGCGTCTATGTCAGCTGAGGAGATTAACGTTAAAAAGATTAACCGAGTGTTTTATTATGTATCATAGCAATTACTTGGTTTTGTTTAACTCTGAAACATGAAATGTAGAGTTTTCTGCTTTTGCTAAAAAAAAAAAAAAAACTATCTAAAACACATACTTTTAATGAACTCTAATTTTTTAAGTTACCTGTATTTTTTTAGTTATTATTACTTAATCAAAACAACCCAGCTGCAGTTTGATTGATATTACTTGGAATGCAAAAAAAAAAAAAAAAAAGATTTATGAAAATGAACAAGAACGGAGTTATCTGTTTTTGCAAATGAACTCTTCTGTTGTAAATGTCCTAATTGGGAGAAGGTCTGCAATTTTCAAAGAGTTTAATTAAACGTTCACGTTATATATTTTGGTTGCATTTGTGAGTTAATTAACTGGTTGTGTAAACTTGGCACATAATATCTAAATATTGATAAATCAATCGATATAGACCTGAATCGAATAATAATTAATATTATTATAAAATTAAATTTGAAAACCCCACATTTCAGCCACAATACCATGGTGCAGTCAGTGTTACTACAGTAAATTCATTGTAAATGATGGAGATTTGTAGATTGAAAAGCCATCTGACTGTATCATTGTGTTTCTCCAGTTTGTCTGCAAGCGCTTCTCACTGGACCTCACAGCACTGTTTCCGAGACCAAGACAGCAAGTAAACATGTAAGCTCGCGCTGCGCTATAGTTTGAACTTTGAGCCGAGCGGATAAATAATTTGTGTAGCGTGCTGTTCAAATGAGTAGTGCTGTTTCATTCCACTTGTGGCACATAAACATTATATTGAACATTTATCAAACTCTTGTTATCGGTTTATCAAGGAAAATTATATCGTGATAATTATCATTATCGTTTTATGGCCCAGCCCAACGGAGGAGCTTGAATTTGTTGCCCAGCCCTATTTGTTTGAACCGCGGGAGGCGTCTACTCTCACCTAAGCTTACGCTACTCGTACGTCATACGTAGGATCAGAGGTCATTCTTCTGCCGGTACTAGACTCGTGTACGGCCATTACCGGAAGCCAGTTATAGTTTATAAAGTTTTAAATATGGATATCTTGTGCGTCAAGCAGGTTCAATTGAGCTTCTGTTTATGTCTGCTGATCAATGTTTAAATGTGAATTAAATTGAACCTGTTCACCATATAAAGCGATCAAATCTCTTCAGAAAATTTGGACCAAACCACTCAATTAATATGGATTAGTTTTACGATCTGTTTATGAATTTTTTGAAGCTTCAATTGGTAGTTGTGTAGCTATCAATGGAGAGTACAGAAAGCTCTCAGATTTCATCAAAAAAAATCTTCATTTGTTTTCCGAAGATGAACGAAATTTAATGACAGAATTTTCACTTTTGGGTGAACTATCTCTCTTTAAAATAATTTTAGCATTCTCTTGAACATCACTAATAATCTCCTGCCTAATCACCAGTCACTTACCTGCTGCTGTGAAAGCGGTGTAAAGGGTCTGTTCGGTGACATGATGACAACTGACACCCAAATTCGCTAATATCCAGTGTGGCATTTTCACTGAAGTTTCCTCCCTGTGAAAGCAGTGGAAATGGCTCTTCTGGAGCAAGGAACTTCTCATAGACATGCTCAGACATCTGGAAGCTATATCACAAGAACAGATAATGGCATCAGAATTGACCTTACAACAGATAAACGACCAACAGCCTAAATATTCAATCAAATTGCTGCGCTGAGAAGCCTTGTTGCTATCTGCCATTTTGTCAGTTAAGCTTTAAAGCTTATTGAACTGTCAGACACATACAAACTTAACCCTAACTACACATTAGAACAGTTGATGACTATTTCCGGCGACATGACAACGCCCTAATTTTACACTTTACACTTTATTATCTTTATTATATTTAATTATATATAACATTGTAAAAGGGCAAATAGGACCCCTTTAAATAAAGTCTTTATTTTGTTTTTGGGGTATACTAGAATGTTTTCATGCTTGATTGTTCAAAAAACGCATTATTTTTTACATATTTTACATTATTACAGCTCCTCTCTCCCCAGTCTGGTTGACGCGTCTGGTTCACGCGTCGTTTTCGAGGAAGCGTCTCCTTCCGAAATACAAAATATGCTGTGATCAGTTAGCTGGCCCAGTGTGTTGTGATCGGATTTGGCACCGCTTAGCGCATGTTCGGGAAATGTCATGCCCCTTCATAACAGTGAATTCAGCTCTGGTGTTGATAATTAAGAATGGCATCAATATCAAGCCAATTCATATCTGATTCAGACCCTGACAATGTTAATGAACAAGAGGATCGTGCAGAACAGATTTCAAGCATGGACTTTGCAAGCACGGATTTCAAAGAACGTTTCAAAGTGGTACTTTTTTTGTAAATTTCTTTCTTCATCTTCTCTAGGGCGGAGATTATTTAAATGAGTAACATTATGACTTCTGCAAGGTTACGGAGTTTTTTTTTCCAGATCTTGTGATCTTTGTTATGCTCAAACAGCAACATTACAGACTAACTAAAGTTGAAAAAACATTATAGGAACCCTTTAAATCACAAAATATGCGTCGGAAATTCTTGGAATATTAAGACACCTTTTTTCTTTGTTTCACAATACTCAGTTAATCATTGTAAACTGGGGTTGGTGTCTTTAGAAGTAAGTATCTGTGCTGAATTTTACATAAACAAATCACAACAATCCTGTGCTATGGGCACAGCCATTGATTGCGCTCCTATTTGAAGCTTCCGCTTTTCGAACACGTAAGTGAGATAAAGGCCTATTATGTAAAAATGCCTGTTTTGACAAGCATCCACGTAAACACAGTCTTAAGAGAACGTAAACAGTTAAGAAAATATCGGATGTGTGTCAATATAAGGTGACATCAATAGGTGTTAAACGACAGCCGAATCATAAACCTTCACTGGTTAAATTGGGGCGGAGCGCACCGTAGCGGAGCTACGCCTCCTCGGGTCCAAAACACACCCTGCCGGAGCTCAGCTCCGTCTCCTTCAGCACAAAATATATCAATTTTGTTGAGTGTATATAATGAAAGTTATAAAATAATTGGCTAATATTAACTCGAATTTGGTGCTGCAATGATTCGCCTATCGCAACGATAACTGACCTTCTCATCTGAGCTGAGCACTCACCCACTCGTCAATGTCATAATGTTTGAGTCCAATCAAAGCAAGTGGGATTTATGTTCACAGAAGCGCAAGCCGAGCACGAATCCCAACGCGACGCTTCACGCTTCAGTTAACAGGCATAGGCCTACAGTGCGAGATAAGATGCAAGTAGCTAATCTAAACAGCTGTTTGTCGATAGAAGTTTTAAATGATCGACAGAAATAATCAGTTTGATCAAAGACAGTGCTATAAGCTCAATTTAACAACACAAGCACCCTATTAAATATATTGCCATTATTATTGTAATATATTTGTATAACAAATTGTAATACTATCTTGAGGCCACGAGATACTATCTTGAGGCCACGAGATACTATCTTGAGGCCACGAGATACTATCTTGAGGCCACGAGATACTATCTTGAGGCCACGAGATACTATCTTGAGGCCACGAGATACTATCTTGAGGCCACGAGATACTATCTTGAGGCCACGAGATACTATCTTGAGGCCACGAGATACTATCTTGAGGCCACGAGTTACTATTTTGAGGCCACGAGATAGTTATAATAAAAAATTTTGACAAAGTGGGACTAGGGGGGCTCCGTAGGATTCCCATGCTAAACATGGACAAAGTTTCAAAAATTAAGTTGTACGTTTGATTGAGTATTTCTGTTCTCAAAATACTCTAGTTTTTTTTCTAGTATGGGCGCGTATGACGTCAGATTCGCCAGAATTTCCTTATACGGTCCTAAGGGCACTTGTCTTTTGGAAGGGCGCGCGCGCAGCTGTAGAGCGATAGCCATCAAAGCGCTGTGCATCGGCTGCGCTCGAATATGTCACCAAAGAAGTGTGTTTTCGGTTGCCAAGGCAAGACAACACTGCACAGATTCCCAAAGAATCAAGCGTTAAGGGACCAGTGGATGGAGTTTGTTTTTCCAGAACATCAACACAGTTGTGCAAGTGTTCTTGTTTGTTCCATGCATTTCGAGGATGATTTTTTTATAAACAAGGCCCAGTTCGAAGCCGGATTTCCTAATCGTTTAGTTCTCAAGGATGGAGCAGTCCCAACACTAAAGGTTAACGGTCTTGCATTGGAACCGCGGTGAGTAGAACTGCTTCAAATATCTGTGTGTCTATCGGCGTGTAACTTAAGCACAGCGAGCAAGTAGGCTAAACAACATGATCACGAATAGTTAATGTATCTATGGAGCATGCGATGTATGTTGTGTGTTTGTTTAAATACATTTGTTTAGGTGGCTACTGTAGGTGTCTGTTTGTTTGTTGTAAAACCAAATCATGTCTTCATAAACCACTGGTAGACACACAACTGTTCTAAAACTTTGCACGCTCGTGATTATTTAGCTCCGCCCACACGGCACGCCTCCACCCGCTCGGCTTTTTCCGGAAAGACTCGGTACAGCCTATCTTTCTTTTATAAATATAATAAAACTAAAGACTTTTTGAAGATATGATGGATGCAATATTACTCTATAGGTACTCAAGATTAACATGAGATTGACTGAAACTGAGTGTTTCACCCCCCCTTTAAGGACATTCCCGTTTCGAATATGTGATTGTGTATTGTCATCAATATGCATAAACATTCTGCATTTCCATTTTATAGTGTGTGGATCACTCATTGTGACATTTAAACTGATTATCATGTTAAAGAATCTGTTAACTGATAAAATAGGCCTACTTCATGCTACTGACCACTGACATGCTTTTAAAGCTACTGTTGTCCATTTTTTTGGCCTTCAAAACACCTTAAAATGGACATGTCGAGATTTAAAGTTGGGGGGGGGCATGCCCCCAAACCCCCCTAGCAAGATCATTTTTTGGAACATTTAGTTATTAAAAAAACCCGTACGGCTCTGCGTGTCAGTGTGATTAAATCAAACAACATAAACTGCCAAAGAAATTGGCCCTGATTCTTTTAAATCAACATAATTTTATTGTTTTAAAAGATATTTGCCAACCAATATTTTCAAACATGTTCAATTTCATACATTTTCCGAGGGTGAAATCCGTTGCCTGTCTGTTGACATTAAAGGTAAACTTTTTTTTTTTTTTAAGTGAATTGTAAAGTATTTCTCTTTGTTTAAATAAGTACTCAACCCTACCGTACACGTTAATACTGGAAAAAGAGCCTCTTTGGTGTAAAAACACATTAAGTCATTTTACAGCGCGATTTTGAATGATGACCATTCACCGTAAATAAGGGCTCCCCCTCCCTATAAAAGCCAATTTAACCACTGTATACCTTCTGTTTCAATAATGTTAACCAAACAAAAAAAGAAAAAGAGATAATCACTCATTGCTCTTAACTAAATAACTTCTGTAGCTTTAATAGTATCTTTCTTTGTACATTTACTTCATATAGTAAACAGTTTTCACAAAGGCCTACTGTAAAGAGTTTAATTTGTATCTTTGTTCTCTTGTATTTATTTGTGCTATTGCTTGAAATTACTTTATTCCTTCTTAATTTATAATTGAATGTTTACTTGTCTTTAATGTTTGAACTTTATTTTAGTTAGGCTAGTATTAGTTTTTGCTGTGATCGTAAATTGAAATCGAGAAGTGTGTAATTTCACTGCCATCTAAAATGTTGGTATCGTAAGGTTACTACATAGGTAGAAACCAACGAAAGCAATAACTTCATTTCTTTAAGCAAGGCCAGTGAATGATTTGACAGGGCAAATAAATAGCTAATCTAAAAAAAATCTGATAAAAAAAAAAGCGATTAAACAGTGAATATTTTAGTTTTTTAGCTAGTTAATAATGATACTTGTTAATAATACTGATATGATGAAAATGTTCTGTTAGTAAAACAATAGCCTACATGTGTACCGATTTGAACTGTACTGCAGAAAGACTGGTATTGTATAAAATGTTGTATTGATTTAGTACCAATTTAAGTACCGGTAGACTACTTTTGACTAACTATATAGTAATATAGTGGTGTCGATTTAAAGATGCAGCACTTGCAATGGTCTCTTGCTACAGATTCTGACTGAGGGCTTAAGTATGAATAATTTACAAGAGAAAAGTATAAGGTAGCATTTATATGGTGGAAATTGGAAACTGGAAATTTTAGAACACAAAGTCCATGCCATTAAAACATTTATATGATGATAAATGGTCATCAATAGTTAAGGCTGTAAAATGTAGTGAAAATGACAGTGTATTAAATGCTCTCCTGTCTGAATTAAATGATATTGTGATGCAAGTAAATACTCCGAGCTCTGCTAGCAGGCCAGCTACCATGCTACACAGCAGCTATAATCATCAGTTAGGCCTGTATTAAATCACAGTTGAAGAATAAATAACTTATGTCGTTCATTATGGGGAATAATTAACATCGTTTAATTTATGTCATCCTTATTTTAGTAACTAGGATCTCATAATATTAGCGATTATCCTTCCACCTCCGTAAACTCATGACCGAAAACATTTCACTCTCTAACCTGGCCTGATAACTGCACTCGGAATAAATTTAACATTAATTAAATAATTGAATATTTATATTTTACACATACCTGCAGTATTATCTGTTTTAAGCGTTCAATATGACCAGCACGAACATCAGATCTCAATCCTCATCCGCTTGATACGTCACTCAATTGACGTCATTGTTTTCCTCTGATGTACGGATGTACCTCTTCTTCTTGATGAATGGCTGTCCACTCTTTAGGAGCATTGTCGCCCCCTACTGTTCTAATCAACGAACCGTTTTTCTTACATGGGTGATGCGCGATGCGTCAAGCCTAAAATTATGGAATTATTTTTGTGCCGATAATAATGAACGTAACTTTTCAAGAAACTAATGAAAATATAAATTGAAATTGAATAAAATATCTTTGAAACTGAAAAAGAATGAATCGCAAGCAATTTTTTTACTTTGTTTTTAATACACTGCATGTTTTGCTAACTATTCCTCATATTTCTTTTACTGATCCAAACTTACAAATGCGCTTCCAGGGTTTTCATTTACGCTTCTGAAGTTTTTGTTTACGCTCCCTGAGTTTTCGTTCGCTGTTCCGACACAAATCTCTCGTGGGGGCGGGGCTAGTAGCAGTGTGTTCTCATTGGCTACTGAGTTTTTGATTGACAGCTTCTTGACCTGGAAGTGAAGACGTCAGTGTTGCGTATACTTGTGTGGATGTGAGCGTCTGTAAGCGCAGCTTTCTATTTAATTTTAGTGATATTAAGTTATGTTTGTTTTTGAATTTTATCTGTATTTACCTGCTGCTGCTGCTACTACTTTGTCAACAGAAACTTTTAGGAGCGCAAGAGATCTCTTCAGTCTATTCAGGTGTAATTGTACATCAAAGTAGGCCTACTATGCCTAGATTGCCTACTTAAAATATTGTGTCCAATGTTTTAGGAGAATATTTGTTTATTCCTGATGATTCTTTTGCATGTTAGGCTCTGATTAGGTTGTGCTATTACAATTTAAAGAGAATAGTATACGTGTGTATACACACTAGTATACGTGTGTGATATATTCAGCCGTCAAGAAAGTTTCACTTCAACCAGGTAATCAAGGTTGGCAACCATGGCCATCAAATTTTCTCATTGTTACCATATGCATTTACACCATCAAAATGTATGATCATTTAAATAAGAGTAATTTAAACTATGAAAATTACAATCGTGGCTTGCTGTCAGATGATACAGACTTCATAGGGCATTTCATTACATATTTCACACAAAGAATATTTTTGTTGCCATTTTTTTAATCATGCTGATAATTTAATTTATTTCATTTAGTTAATATTATCTTCTAACATTTAAAATTGTAAATATATTTGAACAATCATCAACAGGTTCAATTATGACTTATAAAATCAGTTAAATGAATTTAAATAAAAAATCAAATAAATTTACATTCTTTATTGTCACTACAGCATATACACAAGTATCAAAGTGAAAGTTTTGGATATGTTGTGACAGGAAAGACCAGAAGCCAAAAACATGAACTGCATATTATACATGTAATATTCTCATAATATACATACAAAATGCATAATTACAAAGATTTTTAAGCAAATAATCCATCTCTGTGAGTCCATATAAGACCAGTGGATTGTACCTATGACAGGTGGTCGGAAGTGATTTTTAATAGTTAAAACAGTTTACACTATTAAGTTAAAACAGTTTACACTATTAGTATTTTTCTTATCCTATTGTTTCACTTCAGAAGGCATTGATTCATCCACTGAGATCGCATGGACATCACGGTCACTGTGTTTGGTTTTTAAAGCATCTTTAGGACTCGCAGAGATGGATTACTTTCCTTAAAATCTTAATTCGTATTTATCTGTAGAAAGAAAGTAAAATGCATCTGGGACAGCATGAGGGCGAGTAAAATAAGTGAGAATTTTATTTTTGGGTGAACTATCCCATTCATATGCTGTTGGTATGCTAATGCATGATCAGCATAGACTAATAAGGATAAACTGCAACCTCTTGTGTACTTGTAAACTGTGTTTGTTTTAATCTAGAGCTCCAAAGAAATTCAAATATTTGCTATTTTATAATATTAAAATAAAATACATCAGGTGTCTGAAGATCAGGATCCCAGTCATTCAAAGGTGATATGTCTGAACAAAGTAACATTATTGTCTGATGGAGACAGTTGATCTCTGGTATTATCACTCCATCCTCTGTGTCAGCATCAGAATTTTGTTTATGGAAAAGTTGCTCAACTCCCTGGAAAATGAGAAAGGAAATGTATTATAATCTAACAATACAAACTGCTTTGAACTCCCACATGCAGTAACAAGTTGCAGACTTAAAATAATTATTTCAAACAAAATTATATAAATGTTTTAAGGGATTTTACAGTACTAAATATTTACCTCCGAGTCATGCACCATTTATCATCTGTAATACTGTTGTGTAACCAGTAGATGGCTGTATAGCCCTATAAACATTTATCCATGGCTGTGTATTCCCTAGTTGCTGGATGTTTTCAGTCATAATTACTTGCATGTATTAGGTTTTGCATTTGGACATATATTTATTATTAAAGACTATTAAAATTTCAACATTTTTCTCCGAAATGTTTTTTTTTTTTTTTTTCATTATTATTGCTCAAATATGGACACAGAAAAAGCATTTTGTTGCATTTTGCATAATAAATATTGCGCCCAGGGTGATACTTCAAAATAATTGAGTGTTTACATATTATGAATAGAGAAGTGGAATGTGGTCAAGTCCTGTCTCTCCTTCTTTTAAAGCTCTGCATCGCAAATTAATCAGCATTTGGCTTTACATTGCCAAAGTTGAATCGGGCAGTGATTGACAGCGCTCTGGTCCAATGGCATCGGTCATTCTCTGATACAGTACTTTTTGTACTGTAGGCTACAGTACAGATACTGTACAGTACTCTAGCCCAATGTTGTTTGGGGTGGCAGGGGGGAAATATGATCTAATCGAAGACTGTAATGTAACCGTATGTAAAGTTAGATAAACAAGTCATGTAATGATTGGGCTAACTTACCAATTAACTCAAGACGACACTGCTGTATAATGTTATGGGCTCTCACTGAGCTCTAATATGCCTCTCCACCTGAAAAAGCAAGTACTGTATTATAAATAGTATTAGTTTAGTATTAATAAAAAAAAAATCTAACTTACCACGAGTAGGCTATCCAGTATTCTGATATCGACGATGACAAATTATATCATTTGTCGGTACTATTCCTTCTATAAGAAATCATCTCAACAATATAGTGTAGCAGTAAATAAATACAGATATAAACTTTATATCACCTAAATGAAATAGAAAGCTGCTCTTACAGACGCTCACATAATAATAATAATAATAATAATTCATTACATTTATATAGCGCTTTTCTAGGCACTCAAAGCGCTTCACATGGAAGGGGGAATCTCCTCAACCACCACCAATGTGCAGCATCCACCTGGATGATGCGACGGCAGCCATAGTGCGCCAGAACGCCCACCACACACCAGCTTACTGGTGGAGAGGAGACAGAGTGATGAAGCCAATCAGTGTATATATATATATATGGGGATGATTAGGAGGCCATGATGGACAGAGGCCACTGGGCGAATTTGGCCAGGATGCCAGGGTTACACCCCTACTCTTTCGAAAGACATCCTGGGATTTTTAATGACCAGAGAGAGTCAGGACCTCGGTTTAACGTCTCATCCGAAGGACGGTGCTCTTTGACAGTATAGTGTCCCCGTCACTATACTGGGGCGTTAGGACCCACACAGACCACAGGGTGAGCACCCCCTGCTGGCCTCACTAACACCTCTTCCAGCAGCAACCTGGTTTTCTCAGAAGGTCTCCCATCCAGGTACTAACCAGGCTCAGCCCTGCTTAGCTTCAGTGGGCAACCAGTCTTGGGCTACAGGGTGATATGGCTGCTGGCTACCATAGACTGTAAAAAATAGATCCACACATGTAAACACAACACTGACGTCTTCACTTCCAGGTCAAGAAAGCTGTCAATCAAAAACTCAGTAACCAATGAGAACACACTGCTACTAGCCCCGCCCCCACGAGAGATTTGTGTCGGAACAGCGAACGAAAACTCAGGGAGCGTAACGTTTACGTTTTAGGACTGCATTGATTTTCAAATTGTAAATGTCTTGTTATCATAGTTATGCTTTTTTTCTCCGTAATCCACAATGTAGCTAATGTAATGTAATTGAAACATTTCTTTTAATATCATAATTATTTTATAAAATGTATTATTCATAACAATCAGTGAAATAAATGCGAAACGCATGTTATTTTGTTTTAGGTTCACTTATCAGTGAAAGATGTGCAGGACACTCTTGAGGCAGTGCCTCAAGTGCACAAAATTTCACTGTCCGCTTTAAGGACAATATAAAATTTGATGAGAACTTCCAGGCAACAGGCCACCTTCAGTCCCATTTATCTTGGGTGGTAGTACATGGGTGTAAGTTGACCAAAATATTATTGTTATATTCACTATGAACAGGAGATCGTATCCAATCGTAATCAATTTCTGTTACCCATTTAACTTTTTTTGTGTTTCTTTGCATATTATAGTATGCACTGGATGTTGTTCAGGGACAGAAGTTTGACTTCACTGAAGTAAGTATTTATTTTGTGTAGCTATATGCATTTTAATATAATTGAAAATTATACTAATTCATTACTTTATGTACACAGCTAAACATGAAGAACCTAAGAAAATGGTGGTGCCATCTTGCTTGAAAATTTCTCTCTAGAGTAAGTGTGAAAAAATTAGCTGTACTTTTAACACGTGTTGTTTTTAAGAAACCCTCAAAGAAGTGAAGAAATCTTGTTCACTCTGTAAATTGTTTTGGGAAGTCATGGAACGGAATGATTTAGTGACTCGCTCATAACACTATTTCAGTAAAAATATATTCTGCAGACCCTTTGAGTGAAAAGGAGTAGCAAAGTGTTTCAGTGATTATAAAAATCAGCGGGTATAAACACTACTTGCTCTGTCAAACTCCTTTAATATCTGTTCTTAATACTATTAGGGGTTGGCAAGATTTTGAAATTTTGTTGTATTCATTGGTGAATACGTTTTTTTTTATATATATATATTTAAAATTGGACCATTAATTAGAATTTTTTTTGTATTTACAAAAGTCTTTACTGTAATGATCAATGTAATGCATCCTTGCATTCAATTAATTTTGATATTGTACTTGTTCTATTGCTTACTTTATTTGTTTTTCTTGCATGACAATCAAATTGTGGAAGACATGGGAGAAAGAGAAAACGAGCTGTTGTAGCTGGTATTGTCAGCTTTTTATATTTTGCTGATATTTTTTTGTCAAATTAAAAATTAATGGATAATTGTATCACTTTTTTTTTATTCTAATCCTCTTTCAGAAGAAGAAGAATGCTCTGCACTCCCTGAAACCTATAGGAAGAAAAAAACTGAACTTGCATATGAAAGTAAGAACTTTGATATGAAACAAAATACATATACTATGCTGGGTTTCAAATTATGTAACTATAATATTGGTCAGCATAATTTTAAATTACTTCATTTTAGCAGAGCAAACCCCAGTTGTGCCCTCTGTTTTTAGCAAGGTATGCATAATCAATTTTAATGATGATTTAAAATGTGTATCATAGAACAATTTTAATCCACTTATATTTTTCTTTAAGGATGAGCTGTTAAAAGACGATGACCCTCCATCATGCTTCATCTTCAAGGTAGTTGAATAATGTTATATAATGTGCTTTTTTTTCTTTTCTTTTTTTACGGCCTGTGCTAACTGTTGCTATCTTTTCAGTTATCAGGAGCGTTGCTGAAGAACATACTACTTGAAGTTGTTCTTCAAGAAGAAGATGCTCCCTACATGCCCCTGTCATTGGCTTGCTCAAGGTTCAGGGACATATTTGGGGATGACAATTTCAAGAATCAGGCACACTTCTTATGGCTAGAATGTAAATATTGACATTAAAAAATAAAACGCATAACAAGAACATCATTGATAATGTTAAATGTTATGTTCATTTTTTTTTTCACCTCGGGTGTTGCATGCTAGAAAAATAAGTCGTCTCACTACAAACAGCTCTTCTGGAGGATGTACTCAATCTTCACTTGTTTGGAGTGTGGGTTTGAGTACAAATGCTGCACACCTGGTAAGTTTTGTGTAAATTGGTGATGAATAAACTAGTTGTTAGTCTAACGGAAAACTAAAAATCTAATTTAAGGCTCTTCTTAGCTTGTACTTATATGTGCTCTGCTGTTATGCATGGTTTTATTGTCTTTTAATTTTGTAGTTCTGTAAAGCACTTTGGTCAGTCGGTGACTGTTATAAAATGTGCTATATATATAAAATGAACTTGAACTTGAACTAAAAATCTAATTTACTTATGTCATCCCTTGGAGTTTAAAAGTTCTTGACACCATTCACTTGCATGGCATGGACCTACAAAGCTGAGAAATTATTCGTAATGTTTGTAAATGTTCAATGTCAACTATAAACCCTAGTTCTTATTGTACTTCTTGTGTATCCACCAGGTTAAGGAAAGCGAGGCGAGCTCCTGGGCATTTATTCAGAAACCTTCCACCCTGGATTTTGCAGTTTTCACTGCATGCAGATCAGTTCTAATAGCTGATATAGTGTCCTTACAAATAAAATAAAAAAAGACTAAAAATAATAAAATAAAATAAACACTTTTGCAATCAATTCTGAGTGACTTGTACATGATTTTATTAATTGAAAAAATTTTATTTATCCACCCTGAGATTTAAATGTAATATATGTGTAAAACGTTCAGAAGAACATTAGTCTGTATTTGAAAAAAATATGCAGTAAAGATGGATGGTAACTTTTTTTTTTTACATTAGCCAAATGTTTTTCATGTTTTTACGCATTCACTTCACTGAGTCCAATTGCATCACATTTTAATATGTTAATTTACTTGATACTGTAGAATTGTAGATTATGTAGCTAATATTCAGAAATATGCTTGAAATAAGGCCTACAGCCTAATGAATTTAAAACACCATCACTTTAAGTATGGTAAAAGGTGTAAAGACGTGACTTCATCATTGACAGTGAGTGGTATTGGACACACACAATAATAACAAAGCTGTAAGAAATCAGACCATGATGAGGAACGTAATATTTGATCGTTTATTTTCATTACTGTCGCTACTTCCTGCCATACTCATTCACCGCCGTCCTCGGCAATGATATTAGGCTTGTTTGAGATGAGCAAAATCTGCGCAGAATCGATCACCGGTGATCAGCGCGAGATGCATGCCGGTTAGAAATGTGTCCGAGTGCGGTCCGCCTTGCTCTGATGTCATCCCGACGTATGTCAAAAAACTCTCGCGACCGCAAGGCGCACGTGTCAGATTCTGCAGTCGCGCGCAGTTGCTCTCCACCGACTGCGCTGAGCAAAAGCATGATGGGAAACGACTTGCTGACGACACAGCTTAATGCTCATTGGTTTAAACAGCCGTGATGTATTGTTCTCTTTTAAAATCATGATTTTAAAACTCTGATATCATGTTTTATGTGTATTAATTATGTGTGGATATTCCCAAACTCTCTGACAGTGCGATCTATGTGATGTCATTTTTTGTAATAAAAAAACAACAACACATGTCTGTATTAAAGAAATAATGATTGATAAACACGTAGGCCTATTTAAAATGGAATTAAATAAGTACTTTGGGTGTCTTGTTCATTATATTTATTTTCATATAAAAGCAACAAAACTTAAATTACATCCAGTTTATTAGCAACACCGTGCACAAGCGTGAATCCCGTGAATCCCGCGATATCCATATTTGATCTCACAGGTGTCTGATCCACTGCGAGAAGCGAGATCTGTCCGTCTTGCCTGCGCTTTCTTCACTCCCCCCCTCACTGCAGCCGCCTACTCTCGACTACATTTCAGGCGAGGCAAGGCGCATCTCAAACAAGCCTAATGGCGCTTTTCCACTGCATGGAACGGTACGGTTCGGTTCGGTACGGCACGCTTTTGCGCTTTTCCACTGCATGGTACAGTACGGCTCGGTTCGGTACGGCTCACTTATGGCGCATTTCTACTGCATGGTACGGTACGGTACGGCTCGCTTCGGCTCGCTTTAAATGGTACCTGCTATGTTGAGGTTCCATGCGTACCGTGCCGATACTAAAATGTGACGTGAAAACACTACAGATCACTGATTGGTCAGACAGACAGAATCGTCACTATCAGCGTCATTGTATTTGCGACACGAGACACTAAACTTACTAGATATAAATAGCCAGTAGACAACAGCCACCGCTGTAGCACCTGTTTTAAAACTACTTGCTTGACTTGCTTGAAGAAACAAGAAAGAAAGAAAACTTCCATAAAAAAGAAATGGCTGAATCGTGGTCAGTGGACGAAGTGCAGACGTTCGTCTCGTTGGTTGCCGAGGAGCGGATAAACTATAACGCTCCGACTATAATCCCACCCACTTTGAAGCGGTACTAATTGCAGTGGAAAAGCAAACCGAGCTAAAGCGAGCCGCGCCGCACCGTGCCGTGCCGAGCCGAGTCGTACCAGCAGTGGAAAAGCGAAGCGAGCCGAACCGTGCCGCGCCGAGCCGAACCGCACTGAGCCGTACCAGCAGTGGAAAAGCGCCATAATAGCTTGCGCTTGGGTCCGCATAAGCTCCTCCCACTTGCGGCGTAAACTCCTCCTACTTGCACATTTGTGAAATCCCTCCTACTTGCGGCATAAGCTCCTCCCACTTGCGGCGTAAGCTCCTCCCACCTGCAGGTCTCCGGGCTGCAGCGATACATACATGCATACATACAATTTTATACACATATGCAGATAAAAAAAAATGTAAATCCTCCCATCTACTCTCTTTTGCAAAAGGAATGGTGTTCTCAGAATCTTTACATTTTATGAAAAACAAAAAAAGTAAATTTTTAGAGGTAGGCCTATATTATGTTGATTGAGCTTCTTTTTCATTTGTCCTATTTTTCCTTTGTATTTATGTTTTTTGCTGATTTTTGGATTTATTTGAATTGAATTGAAAAGTTTTTGTCTGATGTTTTGTATTTCAGTCAAGCAATTTAAAAAAAATTAAAATAGAGAGAAGAGTGAATGAAGAGAATGAAGGAGTATAGGCTATTAATAATGGCCTTGACTAATATCAGAAAATATCAGTTTATAATATAATGTATAAAGATGTTAAAACAATTTGTTAAAATAATTGGGGAACTAGCTTATAGACATATGGCATTTTAATGGATGGCCACATCAGCGTATATTGTGACCGTGTTATCCAGTGTTATCCTGTTCCGAGCCAGATTATTCAGCATTCTCCATGTTCTCTGGTTGTGAACTGTCTGCTGTCTGGTTGTAAACGTCATACAGTGATGAAAAATGTTGCTGAAATTTAATTGTTTTTTTTTATGCAAACAAATTATCACAAGATTTAAGGTTCCACTTTCCCTGTTTAACCAAAACTTCCAGACCACCTGAATGATTACAGCTACACTGATTTCCAATAAAGGAGAAGATATAGAACATTCTTAAATACATATTTTATGTATGAACATAGCAATTTATTTATTGCTATGTTCTTCTGTTACGGTCACAAACCTGTTAACTTGGTAACTTCCACAAAAGCTGTTTATTTGCATGAACGAGCTGGAGACAAGCGATGCAAGCAGGTGAGTGACTGAGTTCAATAATCAGAAGCAAACACTAAGCTGAGAATAGGATTCAGAAAAGATTATGGGAAATTAAGTTCTGAGGTGACAGGTGATTATGACAGTTACCTTACCTTTTGAAGCTTTAAAACTGTAATTACAGTAAATAAATTCTTGTAATAACATCCTCAAGCATATCAGTGGCCTAATAAACATTCCGCAACACTGATGTCACTCTCTGTCATCTGTTCTTTCTTTGACCATGTGTTGCACTGTGTACCTGGATGATACACAATGATGATCATTGATACAAGTGCATTATCTATTTTGTTGCACAACAAACACTTATTCAAAATTTGTGTGAGAATGGAGAATCCATCCCCAAGCGGTCCAGTTATTTGGAGCCGATTCGGGGTTGCACAGCTAGACCTGTTTGCCTCCCAGGAATCCGCCCACAGCCAGTTGTTCTATTCCCTGACTGAGGGGACCCTCGGCACGGATGAACTGAATGCTCCCCTCTCGTGTTAATAAGGTTAATTATCTGAATGTGCTCTTGAACGTGTATGTCCAGGGAGGTGTGACTCGGCATACAAATTTCACTGGTTAATGTTCATTGGCTCGTTTTGTTACCACTTGGAGGTGATTGGGCTCCCAGGCGAGACCCCAATATGTCAGTATTGACGTAACGTCTCCCATGGTATATGTAGTAGAACTGTAAATGGTAATCAAGCCGCCAAAAAAAAAACATATGATTACTACACTTTTACTATAATAAAATTATACATGGTTAATATCCGTAAGGGCTGAACAGTGACCCAGTGAACAGTGAAGCACGTGACCCACGCTGCTTCTCACCAACGTCTCGATAAACGCCTGGAATTTGGGGGGTCTGCGAGCGAATTGGAGCGAGTAGCCTCGCTTTATAGTGTTCATGACCCAATAGCTTGCCAGGCCATGGCCCGTGTGGCTAGGGCTTGACACACTGAATGGGACGGGCCGCCTAACATAGGGGGACCTGATACCCTTATAATGTGATTTATGCACATACTGAGTGCTTGACTGACTATACAGGCTTTTGCCCGGGGGAAAGTCAGTGTTACAACAGGGAGGGGGCCACCTAGAGAAGGGGGACCGTGAACCCGTGTGTTGTGATTGTGAAACTTGCTCTTTTTGTGCTTTATTTGGGTCGCCGTGAAAACGGCGTTTGTTTGCAAAGACGCGCTCACTACTGCGGGCCTGTTTACAATAATAAAAATCCCCAGCCGCCCGAACTGAACAGGGACCTGTGGGAAGTTTTGCTGGCTTTTTTGAGGGTGGTCCGGCTAGTGCGAGACCTCTCTCTTCCCGCTTGTTGCTAGGACGACTTCGGTGGTACCTGGTCAATCACGACGCTGGCTTGCGGGCCTTGACGCCGGGGGAGCGGGTAGCGCTTCGCGGGCCTTGACTGGCGGTGGCTATCAGCGGCCGCAGGGCGGGGCTGAGAGGCCTGCTTCACCGGTTTGGCTGGATGAGGCGAAGGCGGTGGTTTGGTCTTGCTGGTCGAGGAGCTCAAGCGTTTCGGCAAGAAGTGTCGCATAGCCTGGGGCGCTTTCTGTGCCTCTGTGTACCTCTCCGAGAATCCTTTCACCGCCGGGCCGAAGAGACCGAAGCTAAAAACCGGGGCGTCGAGGAATCTAGTCCTGTCGGCTTCCTTGATCTCGGTGAGGTTGAGCCAAAGATGGCGCTCGAGCACAACCAAACTCGCCATGTTCCTTCCGATGGCCTGTGCTGTAGCCTTAGTAGAACGCAGCGCTAGGTCTGTAGCACTTCTCAGGTCTTGAAAGGCCTCCGGGTCCGGGCCAGCCTCGTCCATGGACTGGAGGAGTTTGACCTGGTAGACCTGCAACACGGCCATCGTGTGCAGGGCCGAAGCAGCCTGACCGGAGGCGTAATACGCGCATCCAGCGAGGGCTGAAGTGTTTCGGCAAGGTTTGTTGGGATGAGCGGCTCTAGCTCGCCAGCTAGCTGCAGTGCTCGGGCAAAGATGAGCGGCCACGGCCTCTTCGAGGGGCGGCAAAGACTCATAACACTTTTCTGCTGCGCCATCCACGGAGGAGAGCGTCGCGGAAAATTCAGAACCCACACGTGCAGAGTAAGGAGCGCGCCAGGCCTTGGTAAGCTCCTCGTGGACTTCGGGGGAAAAATGGCGCTGGTTTGTGACGAGGGGCCTGCTGGCGCCCCGAAAGGAACCATCCATCCAGCCGACTACGTGGCCCACTCTAGCTTGGCCTTCGTCAGGATCCGAAGCATTTCGGCGTTGGAGTTTGTCCTGGTCGATGAACCACTGGCCACAGACTGAGAAGCGGTGACGAGGTCGAGAGAGCCCGGCCACTCATCCTCAGAAGCGGGGATGGACAGGCTGTTGTCACGTTCGAGAGACCCGCCGAAGGAGACGAGGCCTGCCACGTGGGAGCGCTGGTCTCCTACGAAAAGGACCGAAAAGGACGCGGCCGGCGTGCATTCACTAACTTCCATACCCTCCGGTTGCCGAAGAGAAGCACGCTCAGGCTGAAAGGCTTGTTCGACGGCGAATAATCAGTAGAAGCTCAAGGACATGTGTACTGTCGCTGAAGGAGTAAAAATCAGCTATAATGGCGGTTTCGGGGGTCTATATAGGCTGGGCCACACCCCCTTGGCGGGCTCTGACGTTAGGCTAGCTCATTGGTCGCCCGTCAGAGTCGCCCGCGCCATTGGATGTGGAGTTGCTGCAGCACAGCCTATGAGCGTGCCAGACGCTCAGTGTGCTAGCTGTGCAGCCGCAAATGCGTTTTACATATAGGCTTCAGTAAATCGAGGAAAAGGAGTTTCCCCACTGCGTATAGCTACGCAATACGAAGTGACCATTCGAAAGGGAACATGTGTTGCTGTATTGCTTTGCACATACTATCTAACGTTTTGCATTGAAAAATAACATATAATTTATGCACTTGTTGCCTTGCATTGCATACCAGAATTATCTGGTTCCCATGTGCATTAAAGGGATAACATATGTGTTGTTGCATTGCACTGCACAAATGATCTAATGTTGTGCACTGACAAATGACGTAAGCTTGAAAAATAACTTGCTATGCATGTTATGCTTGTTATGTTATGCTATGCTATGCTCTTTTTGCATTGCATACCAGAACTAACTCATTACCATGTGCATTAAAGAGATGTGTTGTTGCATTGCATTGCAGAAACGATCTAACGTTGTGCATTGAAAAATAAGCTATAAACTTGTTGTATTGCATTGCATACCAAAACTAACTCATTCCCAAGTGCATTAAAGAGATAACACATGTGTTGTAGCATTGCATTGCACAAATGATCTAACGTTGTGCATTGAAAAATAAGCTATGCACTTGTTGCACTGCATGGCATACCAGAACTAAATCATTCCCATGTGCATTAAAGAGATAACATGTGTTGTTGCATTGCATTGCACAAATGATCTTGGCCTGTGCATTGAAAAATAACATAAAAACTAAGCACATGTTGCATTCCAATGAATGCCTGAACTATCTCATTCCTTTGCGCAATAAAGAGATAACATATGTGTTGTTGCGATGCATTGCACTAACGATCTGACGTTGTGCATTGAAAAATATCATATAAGCTATGAACTTGTTGCATTGCATCGCATACCAGAACTGACTCATTCCCATGTGCATTAAAGAGATAACATATGTGTTGTTGCATTGCATTGCACAAACGATCTAACATTGTGAATTTAAAAATAACATATAAGCTATGAACTTGTAGCATTGGATTGCATACCAGAGTGAACATATGTGTTTTTGCATTGCATTGCACAAACGATCTAAGGTTGTGCATTGAAAAATGACATAAACTATGCACTTGCATTGCATTGCACACCGGAACTAGCTCATTCCCACGTGCATTAAATAGATAACATGTGTTGTTGCATTGCATTGCACAAACGATCAAACAATGTGCATTGGAAAATAACATAAGCTAAATACATATATATGCACTTTTTACATTGTTGCATTGCACACCAGAACTAGCTCATTCCCACATGTATTAAATAGATAACATGTGTTGTTGCATTGCATTGCACAAACGATCTAACGTTGTGCATTGAAACATAGCATATGAGCTATGCACTTGTAGTATTGCATTGCATACCAGAAATAACTCATTCCGTTGTGCAATAAAGAGACAATATATGTGTTGTTTCATTGCATTGCATACCAGAACTAATTCATTCCCATGTGCATTAAAGAGATAACATATGTGTTTTTGCATTTCATAGCATACCAGAATTAACTCATTCCGTTGTGCAATAAAGAGATAATGTGTGTTGTTGCATTGCATTGCATACCAGAACTAACTCATTTCCATGTGCATTAAAGAGATAACATATGTGTTTTTGCATTGCATTGCACAGATGATCTAAGGTTGTGACTTGAAAAATAACATAAAAGCTATTTTCAAGTTATATAGTTTAAAATCATATGAGGACCCTTTGACCAGAAATAAGTTCAATCGGTCAAGATATGGACTTCTATGTGGCTTATGAAGCATCAGAAGTATGAGTATGTATAGAAAGTTCAAGATTGAGGATTATTTGGCCAGAAATATGTTCCTTGGGTCAAATATGTACTTCTGTATGGCTGATTTAACATGAGAAGGAGTCTATTATTGTTTAAAACCTTTTGAAGATCCTTTGACCAGACATAAGTTCAAAAGGTCAGATATTGACTGCTAAATGCCTTATGAAGCATCAGAAGGGGTCTATGAGTATGGATAGAAAGTTCAAGATCGAGGATTCTTTTTTTCAGGAATATTTTCAGTAGATCAAATATGGACTTTTGCATGGCTGATTTAACATTAAAAAGAGTCTATAAGTTTATAATAGTAAAAAACATTTTGAGGATTCTTTGGCCAAAAATATGTTCAATCGGTCAAATTTGGACTAGTGTTTGCCTGATATAACATTAAGAGATCATGTATGTATAGTGAGTTCATGTTCATGGACTCGCCAGAAAACTGTTCAGTAGGTCAAAATTTTACTTTTGTATTGCTGATGTAACATCAGAAGGAGTCGATAAACTTCTCTAAAACTAATCTAAACTAAACTAATCTTTAAGGAATCTTTGGCGAAAAACATGTTCAGTAGTTCAAAAAGGAACCTCTGTGTTTCTGATGTAACATCAGAAGGAGTCTATAATTATATAGTTTAAAACCTTTTGAGACCCTTTGACCTTAAAGTTCAAAAGGTCAGATTTGGGTTACTGTCTATAACATTACGAGAAGTCCGTCTGTATGTATAGTGAGTTATTGTTCACGGATTTGTCAAGATCAAGGACACTTTTTCCAGTAATATTTTCAGAGGGTCAAATATGGCTGTAGGGCTCATGTAAATTCTAAAGGTGTCAACGAGCATGTAAAGAAAGTTCAAGTTTCAAGTACTTTTTGGCCAGAAATATTTTATAAAGTACATGATTGAGGACTTTCATTGCATTGCATTGCATACAACAACTAATTGATTTTATTGTGTATTGAAGATATAAGAACATATGAGCTGTTGCATGACAATGCATACAATAACTAACTAATTCCTTTTTGCAATGAAGAGATATCCTATATGCGGTAGCAAACACGATCAAACAGTGTTCATTGAAGAATAATGTATAATGTATTACAGTGCATACCAGAACTAACTCATTCTGATACGCATTTACCATAGTGCTGTTGCATTTGATTGCATAAAAGATCTAACTAAATCCGCTGTACTCTGTGCAAAACACATGCATTCTACAACCAACTATTCATATGTGTATTGAAGGAAAATCATTGCATTAGCTATTGCTTTACAATGTACAAATATTAACTCATTCCGTTGTGCAACGAAAAGATAACATAAGTGTTGTACTGCATTGGACACACGATCTAAGAATTAGCGTTGAAGCAATGTTGAACATATAAGCAAAGCTTAGTTCAATGCATACACGAACTAACTCATTCCTTTGTGCATTAAAGAGATAACATGAGTGCTGAATCTTTGGCATTGCATTGCACAGACGATCTAACATTGTTCGTAGAACAATAACATGCAAGCTAAGCGCTTTTTGCATTTCAATGCATACAAGAACCTTCTCATTCCCATGTGCATTAAAGATATAAAATAAGTGTTGTTGTATTGCATTGCACGTTGATCTAACGTTGTGCATGGAAAAATAAGCTATGAAATTGCTGTATTGCATTGCATTCCAGAACTAACTCATTCTCATGTGCATTAAAGAGATAACATATCTGTTTTTAAATTGCATTGTACTAACGATGTGTAATAACATTTAAGCCAAGCACATGTTGCATTTCAATGCATGTCCGAACTAACTCATTCCTTTGTGCATTAAAGAGAAACGTGAGTGCTGTTGTTTTGCATTGCACAGAGGATCAAATGATGTTCATATAACAATAACATACAAGCTAAGCGCTTAATTGCATTTCAATGCATGCCAGAACTGACTCATTCCGTTGTGCAAAGAAGAGATAAGATAAAAACTGTTGCACTGCATTGCAGAAACGATTTAATGTTTTGCATTGAAAAATAACATATAACCTATGCACTTGTTGCATTACATTGCATACCAGAACTAAATCCAATGTGCATTCAAGAGAAACATGAGTGCTGTTCATATAACAATAACATAAAGCTAAGCGCTTAATGCATTTCGATGCATACCAGAACTGACTCATTCCGTTGTGCAAAGAAGAGATAACATAAATTCTGTTGCATTGCAGAAACGATTTAATGTTTTGCACTGAAAAATAACATACAAGCTAAGCGCTTGTTGCGTTGCATTGCATACCAGAACTGACTCATTCCCATGTGCATTTAAGAGATAACATATGTGTTGTTGCATTGCATTGCACTAACGATCTAACGTTGTGAATTGAAAATAACATATAAGCCAAGTACATGTTGCATTTCAATGCATGCCCGAACTAACTAATTCCTTTGTGCATTAAAGAGAAAACATGAGTGCTGTTGTATTGCATTGCACAGAGGATCTAACGATGTTCATATAACATACAAGCTAAACGCTTAATTCCATTTCATTGCATACCAGAACTCACTCATTCCGTTGTGCAAAGAAGAGATAACATAAATTCTGTTGCACTGCATTGCACAAACGATCTAATGTTGTGCATTGAAAAATAACATATAAGCTATACACTGGTTGCATTGCACCAGAACTAACTCATTCTCGTGTGCATTAAAAGGATACCATATATGTTGTTGCATTGCATTGCACTATCGATCTAACGTTGTGAATTTAAAAATAATGTTTAAGCAAAACACATGTTGCATTTCAATGCATGCCCGAACTAACTAATTCCTTTGTGCATTGCAGATAAACATGAGTGCTGTTGTATTGCATTGCACAGAGGATCTAATGATGTTCATATAACAATAAAATACAAGCTAAGCGCTTCATTACATTTACATTGCAATGCACGTTGTAACGTTGTGAATTTAAAAATTAGATATAAGCCAAGTACATGTTGCATTTCAATGCATGCCCAAACTAACTTATTCCTTTGTGCATTAAAGAGAAAACATGAGTGCTGTTGTATTGCATTGCACAGAGGATCTAACGATGTTCATATAACATACAAGCTAAACGCTTAATTCCATTTCATTGCATACTCATTCCGTTGTGCAAAGAAGAGATAACATAAATTCTGTTGCACTGCATTGCACAAACGATTTAATGTTGTGCATTGAAAAATAACATATAAGCTATTTACTGGTTGCATTGCACCAGAACTAACTCGTTCTCGTGTGCATTAAAGAGATAACATATATGTTGTTGCATTGCACTATCGATCTAACGTTGTGAATTTAAAAATAATGTTTAAGCAAAGCACATGTTGCATTTCAATGCATGCCCGAACTAACTCCATCCAATGTGCATTAAAGAGAAAAATGAGTTCTTTTATATTACATTGCTGAGAGGATCTAACGATTTTCATATAACAATAACATTAAACTAAGCGCTTAATTGCATTTCAATGCATACCAGAACTGACTCATTACGTTACGATGTAACGTTGTGAATTTAAAAATTACATATAAGCCAAGTACATGTTGCATTTCAATGCATGCCCAAACTAACTAATTCCTTTGTGCATTAAAGAGAAACCATGAGTGCTGTTGTATTGCATTGCAAAGAGGATCTAACGATGTTCATATAACATACAAGCTAAACACTTAATTCCATTTCATTGCATACCAGAACTGACTCATTCCGTTGTGCAAAGAAGAGATAACATACCAGAGCTGACTCATTCCGTTGTGCAAAGAAGAGATAACATAAATTCTGTTGCACTGCATTGCACAAACGATTTAATGTTGTGCATTGAAAAATAACATATAAGCTTTGCACTGGTTGCATTGCACCAGAACTAACTCATTCTCGTGTGCATTAAAGAGATAGCATATATGTTGTTGCATTGCATTGCACTATCGATCTAACGTTGTGAATTTAAAAATAATGTTTAAGCAAAACACATGTTGCATTTCAAAGCATGCCCGAACTAACTCCATCCAATGTGCATTAAAGAGAAACATGAGTGCTTTTGTATTGCATTGCTGAGAGGATCTAACGATTTTCATATAACAATAACATAAAGCTAAACGCTTACTTCCTTTTCAATGCAGACCAGAACTGACTCATTCCGTTGTGCAAAGAAGAGATAACATAAATTCTGTTGCACTGCATTGCACAAACGATCTAATGTTGTGCATTGAAAAATAACATATGAGCTATTCACTTGTTGCATTGCATACCAGAACTAACTCATTCTCGTGTGCATTAAAGAGATAGCATGTGTTGTTGCATTGCAATGCACAAACGATTTAACATTGTGACTTTAAAAATGACATATAAGCCAAGTACATGTTGCATTTCAATGCATGCCCGAACTAACTAATTCCTTTGTGCATTAAAGAGAAAACATGAGTGCTGTTGTTATTGCATTGCACGGAGGATCTAAAGATGTTCATAAATCATGCAAGCTAAACACTTAATTTCATTTCATTGCATACCAGAGCTGACTCATTCCGTTGTGCAAAGAAGAGATAACATAAATTCTGTTGCACTGCATTGCACAAACGATCTAATGTTGTGCATTGAAAAATAACCACTGGTTGCATTGCACCAGAACTAACTCATTCTCGTGTGCATTAAAGAGATAACATATGTTGTTGCATTGCACTATCGATCTAACGTTGTGAATTTAAAAATAATGTTTAAGCAAAGCACATGTTGCATTTCAAAGCATGCCCGAACTAACTCCATCCAATGTGCATTAAAGAGAAACATGAGTGCTTTTGTATTGCATTGCTGAGAGGATCTAACGATTTTCATATAACAATAACATAAAGCTAAACGCTTACTTCCATTTCATTGCATACCAGAACTGACTCATTCCGTTGTGCAAAGAAGAGATAACATAAATTCTGTTGCACTGCATTGCACAAACGATCTAATGTTGTGCATTGAAAAATAACATATAAGCTATTCACTTGTTGCATTGCATACCAGAACTAACTAATTCTCGTGTGCATTAAAGAGATTGCATGTGTTGTTGCATTGCAGTGCACAAACGATCTAACATTGTGAATTTAAAAATGACATATAAGCCAAGTACATGTTGCATTTCAATGCATGCCCGAACTAACTAATTCCTTTGTGCATTAAAGAGAAAACATGAGTGCTGTTGTTATTGCATTGCACAGAGGATCTAACGATGTTCATATAACATACAAGCTAAACGCTTAATTCCATTTCATTGCATACCAGAGCTGACTCATTCCGTTGTGCAAAGAAGAGATAACATAAATTCTGTTGCACTGCATTGAGCAAACGATCTAATGTTGTGCATTGAAAAATAACATATAAGCTATTCACTTGTTGCATTGCATACCAGAACTAACTCATTCTCGTGTGCATTAAAGAGATATCATGTGTTGTTACATTGCAATTCACAAACGATCTAACATTGTGAATTTAAAAATAATGTTTAAGCAAAGCACATGTTGCATTTCAATGAATGCCCAAACTAACTAATTCCTTTGTGCATTAAAGAAAAAACATGATTGCTGTTGTATTGCATTGCACAGAGGATCTAATGATGTTCATGTAACTATAAAATACAAGCTAAGCGCTTCATTACATTTACATTGCAATGCACAAACGATGTAACGTTGTGAATTTAAAAATTACATATAAGCCAAGTACATATTGCATTTTAAATGCATGCCCGAACTAACTAATTCCTTTGTGCATTAAAGAGAAACATGAGTGCTGTTATATTGCATTGCACAGAGGATCTAATGAAGTTCATATAACAATAAAATACAAGCTAACCGCTTAATTACATTTACATTAAAATGCACAAACGATGTACCGTTGTGAATTTAAAAATTACATATAAGCCAAGTACATGTTGCATTTCAATGCACCAGAACTAAGTAATTCCTTTGTGCATTAAAGAGAAAACATGAGTGCTGTTGTACTGCATTGCACAGAGGATCTAACGATGTTCATATAACATACAACCTAAACACTTAATTCCATTTCATGTTGCATTTCAATGCATGCCCGAACTAAGTAATTCCTTTGTGCATTAAAGAGAAAACATGAGTGCTGTTGTACTGCATTGCACAGAGAATCTAACGATGTTCATAAAACATACAACCTAAACACTTAATTCCATTTCATTGCATACCAGAACTGACTCATTCCGTTGTGCAAAGAAGAGATAACATAAATTCTGTTGCACTGCATTGCACAAACGATCTAACATTGTGAATTTAAAAATGACATATAAGCCAAGTACATGTTGCATTTCAATGCATGCCCGAACTAACTATTTCCTTTGTGCATTAAAGAGAAAACATGAGTGCTGTTGTATTGCATTGCACAGAGGATCTAATGATGTTCATATAACAATAAAATACAAGCTAAGCGCTTCATTACATTTACATTGCAATGCACAAACGATGTAACGTTGTGAATTTAAAAATTACATATAAGCCAAGTACATGTTGCATTTCAATGCATGCCCGAACTAACTAATTCCTTTGTGCATTAAAAAGAGAACATGAGTGCTGTTGTTATTGCATTGCACAGAGGATCTAACGATGTTCATATAACATACAAGCTAAGCGCCTAATTGCATTACAATGCATACAAGAACTGACTCATTCCGTTGTGCAAAGAAGAGATAACATAGATTCTTTTGCACTTCATTGCACAAACGATCTACGGTTGTGCATTGAAAAATAACATATAAGCCATGCACTTGTTGCATTGCATTGCATAGCAGAAATAACTCATTCCAATGTGCATTAAAGAGATAACATATGTGTTGTTGCATTGCACAAATGATCTAACGTTTGCATTGAGAAATTACATGTAAGCTATGAGTGCATTGCAAACATACTTACAATAACTAGCTCATTCCGATCTGAAATGAAGAGATAGGATTTTTACTGTTGCATTGCATTGCAAAGAAGATCTATCTTTATTCCTCTGTGCTTTTGCATTACATTGCATGAAGAGAATTTATTGCAAAAGCTATTCCTTTACACAATGAATAGTTCAGACGTAGTATGCAATGCAATGCGAAAGAGATGTTATGTGTTTTTATTTCACAAAGGACTAAGTTAGTTAATTGCAATGCATAATGGAATGAGTAAGTATGTATGCAATATACTGATAACTTGTTTTACATTGCATTGCATAAAATATCTAACTTATTCTTCTCGGCAATGAAAATACACGACATGCTTTTTGCATTTACACAACTAACATTTGTGTATTGAATGGAAATCATTGAAATAGCTATTCCATTACAATGTGATCTAATGTTGCAACGCTTTAAAGAATAGCATGTAAGCTCGTTGCATTCCATTGCATAAAAGATCTAACATAGCACAGGTGCAATGAAAAATAAACCAAACAACATATTTGCATTCGCATCGTATTGCATACTACAACTAAACTATTTATTTGTGTAATGAAGAAAATGTTAGCAATGAAGAATCAGAATGTATCACAATGGATTAACAATATCTAACCGTAAATAACTAATTTCGTTGTGCAACGAAGAGATGACAGCAATGTGCATCGGCATATGGGAATGAGTTAGTTATTTTTTATGCATTGCAATGCATTGCAATGCGTATAGCTTATATGATATTCTTCAATAAACATCGTTAGATCGTGTGTGCAATGGAATTACAATAGACCTTCTCATAAACTTCTTTTGATGTTACAGCAGCCGTACAAAAGTCCAAAGTCCACCTTCTCAGCTTATTTCTGGCCCTAGAGTACTCGACCTTGAACTTTCTATACATTCTCATAGACTCCTTCTGATGTAATATCAGAACATATTTATGGCTAGAGTCTAATTCTACTATACAGACTTCTCGTGAAATTATATCATCCAGACACTAGTCCATATTTGACCGATCAAACTAATTTTTGTCCAAGGAGTTTTGGCCATATTTAATCTACTGAACATTTTAATAATAAAAGTGTCCTGAATCTTGAACTTTCTTTACATACTCAGAGGCTCCTGATGCTTCATAAGATATCCATATCTGACCTATTGACCTTATTTCTGGTCAAAGGGTCCTCAAAAGTTTTTAAACTATATAAAGTCATAGACTCCTGATGATAAATCAGCCATACAGGGGTCCCTTATCACTTACTGAACATATTTTTGTCCAATTATTTCTTCAACATTAACTTGCTACATACAGATTGTCTTGTTGTGATGTTAAATTAGCCAGACAGCAGTCCATTTTTGACCTTCTCAACTTATTTCTGGCCCTAGAGTACTCGACCTTGAACTTTCTATAAATTTCTCATAGACTCCTTCTGATGTTAGATCATCCATATATATGTCCATTTTTGACCTATTGAACATATTTCTGGCCAGAGTCTGCGAACATTAACTCACTATACATACAGACTGACTTCTCGTAATGTTAAATCAGGCAGACCGATTGAGCAAATCCTTGGCCAAAGAGTCCTCAAAAAGAGTCCTTGGCCAGAGTAAAAAAAAAACTCTTTTTGCTGTCATAAACTTATAGACTACTTCTGATGTTAAATTAGCCATTCAGCAGTCCATATTTGACCGATTGATCAAATCTTTGGCCAAAGAGTCAAAAAAAAAACTCTTTTTGCTGTCATAAACTTATAGACTACTTCTGATGTTAAATTAGCCATTCAGCAGTCCGTATTTGACCTACTGAACTTATTTCTGTCAAGTTGCCTTGAACATTAACTTACTATACATAATTATCCTACTATAAAGACTTCTCGTGATGTTATATCAGCCAAACACTAGTCCATATTTGACCGATTGAACTAATTTTTGGCCAAGGAGTCCTCAAAATGTTTTTTACTATTATAAACTTATAGACTGCTGATGTTGAATTTGCCATAAAGAAGTCCTTATTTCACCTACTGAAATATTACTGAGAAAAGTGAAGTCCATTTAGAAGTCCATATCTTGACCGATTGAACTAATTTCTGGTCAAAGGGTCCTTAATGGTTTTAGAATATATAAACTTAAAGACTCCTTCTGATGTTACATAAGGACCCTTTTTGATCTACTGAACAATATGCTGGCCAAAGAGATCTTGAACATTAACTTAATATACATTCAGATTGACTTCTTGTATATGAGCCATTTTGACCTATTCAACATATTTTTGACCTTCTAAGCTTATTTCTGGCCCTAGAGAGTACTCGACCTTGAACTTTCTATACATTCTCATAGACTCCTTCTGATGTTAGATCAGCCATACATATGTCCATTTTTGACCTCTTGAACATATTTCTGGCCAGAGTCTGTGAACATTAACTCACTATACATACAGACTGACTTCTCGTAATGTTAAATCAGGCAGACCGATTGATCAAATCCTTGGCCAAAGAGTCCTCAAAAAGAGTCCTTGACCAGAGTCCAAAAAACCCCTATTTTTGCTGTCATAAACTTATAGACTCAGACTTCTCCTGATGTTATATCAGCCAAACACTAGTCCATATTTGACCGATTGAACTCATTTTTGGCCAAGGAGTCCTCAAAATGTTTTTTACTATTATAAACTTATAGACTCCTGATGTTGAATTTGCCATAAAGAAGTCCTTATTTCACCTACTGAAATATTACTGAGAAAAGTGAAGTCCATTTAGAAGTCCATATCTTGACCGATTGAACTAATTTCTGGTCAAAGGGTCCTTAATGGTTTAGAATATATAAACTTAAAGACTCCTTCTGATGTTACATAAGGACCCTTTTTGACCTACTGAACAATATGCTGGCCAAAGAGATCTTGAACATTAACTTAATATACATTCAGATTGACTTCTTGTATATGAGCCATTTTGACCTATTCAACATATTTTTGACCTTCTCAGCTTATTTCTGGCCCTAGAGAGTACTCGACCTTGAACTTTCTATACATTCTCCGATACTCCTTCTGATGTTAGATTAGCCATACATATGTCCATTTTTGACATATTGAACATATTTCTGGCCAGAGTCTGTGAACATTAACTCACTATACATACAGACTGACTTCTCGTAATGTTAAATTAGCCATTCAGCAGTCCATATTTGACCTACTGAACTTATTTCTGTCAAGTTGCCTTGAACATTAACTTACTATACATAATTATCCTACTATACAGACTTCCCGTGATGTTATATCAGCCAAACACTAGTCCATATTTGACCGATTGAACTAATTTTTGGCCAAGGAGTCCTCAAAATGTTTTTTACTATTATAAACTTATAGATTTTTAAATCTGCCATACAGAAGTCAATATTTCAGTAGATATTTCATCTACTGAACATTTTACTGATAAAAGTGTCCTGAGTCTTGAACTTTCTATTCATACTCATAGACTTCTTCTAATGCTTTGTAAGCCATATAGAAATCCATTTAGAAGTCCATATCTTTACCGATTGAACTAATTTCTGGTTAAAGTGCCCTTAAATGGTTTTAAATTATATAAACTTAAATACTCCTTCTGATGTTAAATCAGCCATACAGAATTCCATATTTGACCTAATGAACATATTAATGGCCAAAGAGTCCTTTAGGATAAATACTACGTATTCATATTGATTTCGTCTAATTTTATATCAGCCTAAAAAAAGTCAATATTTGACCTACTGAAATTTTTTCTGGCCAAGGAGTATTCGATACTTGAACTTTCTATTCATTCTTTTTGACTACTGATGTTACGTCAGCAATACAGAAGTCCATATTTGACCCAAGGAACATATCTCTGGCCAAAGAATCCTCGATCTTGAACTTTCTATACATACTCATAGGCTCCTGATCCTTCATAAGATATCCATATCTGACCTATTAAACTTATTTCTGGTCAAAGGGTCCTCAAAAGTTTTTAAACTATATAAAGTTATAGACTGTTGATGATAGATCAGCCATACAGGGGTCCCTTATCACCTACTGAACATGTTTCTGTCCAAAGACTTCTTCAACATTAACTTAGTATACATACATATTGTCTTGTTGTGATGTTAAATTAGCCAGACAGCAGTCCATTTTTGACCTTCTCAACTTATTTCTGGCCCTAGAGTACTCGACCTTGAACTTTCTATACATTCTCATAGACTCCTTCTGATGTTAGATCATCCATACATATGTCCATTTTTGACCTATTGAACATATTTCTGGCCAGAGTCTGCGAACATTAACTCACTATACATACAGACTGACTTCTCGTAATGTTAAATCAGGCAGACCGATTGAGCAAATCCTTGGCCAAAGAGTCCTCAAAAAGAGTCCTTGGCCAGAGTAAAAAAAAAAACTCTTTTTGCTGTCATAAACTTATAGACTACTTCTGATGTTAAATTAGCCATTCAGCAGTCCATATTTGACCTACTGAACTTATTTTTGGCCAAGGAGTCCTCAAAATGTTTTTTTACTATTATAAACTTATAGACTCCTGATGTTGAATTTGCCATAAAGAAGTCCTTATTTCACCTACTGAAATATTACTGAGAAAAGTGAAGTCCATTTAGAAGTCCATATCTTGACCGATTGAACTAATTTCTGGTCAAAGGGTCCTTAATGGTTTAGAATATATAAACTTAAAGACTCCTTCTGATGTTACATAAGGACCCTTTTTGACCTACTGAACAATATGCTGGCCAAAGAGATCTTGAACATTAACTTAATATACATTCAGATTGACTTCTTGTATATGAGCCATTTTTACCTATTCAACATATTTTTGACCTTCTCAGCTTATTTCTGGCCCTAGAGAGTACTCGACCTTGAACTTTCTATACATTCTCCGATACTCCTTCTGATGTTAGATTAGCCATACATATGTCCATTTTTGACATATTGAACATATTTCTGGCCAGAGTCTGTGAACATTAACTCACTATACATACAGACTGACTTCTCGTAATGTTAAATCAGACAGACAGTAGTCCATATTTGACCGATTGATAAAATCCTTGGCCAAAGAGTCCTCAAAAAGAGTCCTTGGCCAGAGTCCAAAAAAAAAAACTCTTTTTGCTGTCATTTACTTATAGACTCCTTCTGATGTTAAATTAGCCATTCAGCAGTCCATATTTGACCTACTGAACTTATTTCTGTCAAGTTGCCTTGAACATTAACTTACTATACATAATTATCCTACTATACAGACTTCCCGTGATGTTATATCAGCCAAACACTAGTCCATATTTGACCGATTGAACTAATTTTTGGCCAAGGAGTCCTCAAAATGTTTTTTACTATTATAAACTTATAGATTTTTAAATCTGCCATACAGAAGTCAATATTTCAGTAGATATTTCATCTACTGAACATTTTACTGATAAAAGTGTCCTGAATCTTGAACTTTCTATTCGTACTCATAGACTTCTTCTAATGCTTTGTAAGCCATATAGAAATCCATTTAGAAGTCCATATCTTTACCGATTGAACTAATTTCTGGTTAAAGTGCCCTTAAATGGTTTTAAACTATATAAAATTAAAGACTCCTTCTGATGTTAAATCAGCCATACAGAATTCCATATTTGACCTAATGAACATATTGCTGGCCAAAGAGTCCTTTAGGATAAATACTACGTATTCATATTGATTTCGTCTAGTTTTATGTCAGCCTAAAAAAGTCAATATTTGACCTACTGAAATTTTTTCTGGCCAAGGAGTATACGATACTTGAACTTTCTATTCATTCTTTTTGACTACTGATGTTACGTCAGCAATACAGAAGTCCATATTTGACCCAAGGAACATATCTCTGGCCAAAGAATCCTCGATCTTGAACTTTCTATACATACTCATAGGCTCCTGATCCTTCATAAGATATCCATATCTGACCTATTGAACTTATTTCTGGTCAAAGGGTCCTCAAAAGTTTTTAAACTATATAAAGTTATAGACTGCTGATGATAAATCAGCCATACAGGGGTCCCTTCTCACCTACTGAACATGTTTCTGTCCAAAGACTTCTTCAACATTAACTTAGTATACATACATATTGTCTTGTTGTGATGTTAAATTAGCCAGACAGCAGTCCATTTTTGACCTTCTCAACTTATTTCTGGCCCTAGAGTACTCGACCTTGAACTTTCTATACATTCTCATAGACTCCTTCTGATGTTAGATCATCCATACATATGTCCATTTTTGACCTATTGAACATATTTCTGGCCAGAGTCTGCGAACATTAACTCACTATACATACAGACTGACTTCTCGTAATGTTAAATCAGGCAGACCGATTGAGCAAATCCTTGGCCAAAGAGTCCTCAAAAAGAGTCCTTGGCCAGAGTAAAAAAAAAAACCTCTTTTTGCTGTCATAAACTTATAGACTACTTCTGATGTTAAATTAGCCATTCAGCAGTCCATATTTGACCTACTGAGCTTATTTCTGTCAAGTTGCCTTGAACATTAACTTACTATACATAATTATCCTACTATACAGACTTCTCGTGATGTTATATCAGCCAAACACTAGTCCATATTTGACTGATTGAACTAATTTTTGGCCAAGGAGTCCTCAAAATGTTTTTTACTATTATAAACTTATAGACTGCTGATGTTGAATTTGCCATAAAGAAGTCCTTATTTCACCTACTGAAATATTACTGAGAAAAGTGAAGTCCATTTAGAAGTCCATATATTGACCGATTGAACTAATTTCTGGTCAAAGGGTCCTTAATGGTTTTAGAATATATAAACTTAAAGACTCCTTCTGATGTTACATAAGGACCCTTTTTGATCTACTGAACAATATGCTGGCCAAAGAGATCTTGAACATTAACTTAATATACATTCAGATTGACTTCATGTATATGAGCCATTTTGACGTATTCAACATATTTTTGACCTTCTCAGCTGATTTCTGGCCCTAGAGAGTACTCGACCTTGAACTTTCTATACATTCTCATAGACTCCTTCTGATGTTAGATCAGCCATACATATGTCCATTTTTGACCTATTGAACATATTTCTGGCCAGAGTCTGTGAACATTAACTCACTATACATACAGACTGACTTCTCGTAATGTTAAATCAGACAGACAGTAGTCCATATTTGACCGATTGATCAAATCTTTGGCCAAAGAGTCCTCAAAAAGAGTCCTTGACCAGAGTCCAAAAAAAAACTATTTTTGCTGTCATAAACTTAAAGACTCCTTCTGATGTTAAATTAGCCATTCAGCAGTCCATAATTGACCTACTGAACTTATTTCTGTCAAGTTGCCTTGAACATTAACTTACTATACATAATTATCCTATTATACAGACTTCTCGTGATGTTATATCAGCCAAACACTAGTCCATATTTGACCGATTGAACTAATTTTTGGCCAAGGAGTCCTCAAAATGTTTTTTACTATTATAAACTTATAGACTCCTGATGTTGAATTTGCCGTAAAGAAGTCCTTATTTCACCTACTGAAATATTACAGAGAAAAGTGAAGTCCATTTAGAAGTCCATATCTTGACCGATTGAACTCATTTCTGGTCAAAGGGTCCTTAATGGTTTTAGAATATATAAACTTAAAGACTCCTTCTGATGTTACATAAGGACCCTGTTTGACCTACTGAACAATATGCTGGCCAAAGAGATCTTGAACATTAACTTAATATACATTCAGATTGACTTCTTGTATATGAGCCATTTTGACCTATTCAACAAATTTTTGACCTTCTCAGCTTATTTCTGGCCCTAGAGAATACTCGACCTTGAACTTTCTATACATTCTCATAGACTCCTTCTGTTGTTACATCAGCCATACATATGTCCATTTTTTACCTATTGAACATATTTCTGGCTAGAGTCTACTTCTTCTATACAGACTTCTCGTGAAATTATATCATCCAGACACTAGTCCATATTTGACCGATCAAACTAATTTTTGGCCAAGGAAACCTCAAAACGTTTTTTACTATTATAAAATTATAGACTCCTGATGATAAATCAGCCATACAGGGGTCCCTTATCACCTACTGAACATATTTCTGTCCAAAGATTTCTTCAACATTAACTTGCTATACATACATATTGTCTTGTTGTGATGTTAAATTAGCCAGACAGTAGTCCATTTTTGACCTTCTCAACTTATTTCTGGCCCTAGAGTACTCGACCTTGAACTTTCTATACATTCTCAGAGACTCCTTCTGATGTTAGATCAGCCATACATATGTCCATTTTTTACCTATTGAACATATTTCTGGCCAGAGTCTGTGAACATTTACTCACTATACATACAGACTGACTTCTCGTAATGTTAAATCAGACAAACAGTAGTCCATATCTGACCGATTGATCAAATCCCTGGCCAAAGAGTCCTCAAAAAGAGTCCTTGGCCAGAGTCCAAAAAAAACCCTCTTTTTCCTGTCATAAACTTATAGACTCCTTCTTATGTTAAATTAGCCATTCAGCAGTCCATATTTGACCTACTAAAAGTGAAGTCCATTTAGTCCATATCTTGATCGATTGAACTAATTTCTGGTCAAAGGGTTTTAGAATATATAAACTTAAAGACTCCTTCTGATGTTACATACATGTTTTGACCTACTGAACAATATGCAGGCCAAAGAGATCCAGGACTCTTTTTTTCAGGAATATTTTCAGTAGATCAAATATGGACTTTTGTATGGCTGATTTAACATTAAAAAGAGTCTATAAGTTCACAATAGTAAAAAACATTTTGAGGATTCTTTGGCCAAAAATATGTTCAATCTGTCAAATTTGGACTAGTGTTTACCTGATATGAACCTCTGTGTTTCTGATTTAACATCAGAAGGAGTCTATAATTATATAGTTTAAAACCTTTTGAGACCCTTTGAACTTAAAGTTCAAAAGGTCAGATTTGGACTACTGTCTACCTGATATAACATTACGAGAAGTCTGTCTGTATGAGTGAGTTATCTGTATCTGTGAGTTATTGTTCGCGGATTTTTCAAGATCAAGGACACTTCCAGTAATATTTTCAGAGGGTCAAATATGGCTGTAGGGCTCATGTAAATTCTAAAGGTGTCAACAAGAAAGTTCAAGTTTCGAGTATTTTTTGGCCAGAAATATTTTATAAAGTACATGATTGAGGACTTTCATTATATTGCATTGCATACAACAACTAATTGATTTTATTGTGTATTGAAGAGATAAGAACATATGAGCATTGTCATAATACAATAACTAACTAATTCCATTTGCAATGAAGAGATATCCTATATGCGGTTGCAAACACGATCAAACAGTGTTCATTGAAGAATAATGTATAATATATTACAGTGCATACCATAACTGACTCATTCCAGTGTGCAAAGAAGAGATAACATAAATTCTGTTGCACTGCATTGCACAAACGATCTAAAGTTGTGCAATGAAAAATAACATATTTTCTATAACAAGTGACTCATGTTCACTTGTTGCATTGCATACCAGAACTAACTCATTCTCGTGTGCATTAAAGAGATTGCATGTGTTGTTGCATTGCAGTGCACAAACGATCTAACATTGTGAATTTAAAAATGACATATAAGCCAAGTACATGTTGCATTTTCAATGCATGCCCGAACTAACTAATTCCTTTGTGCATTAAAGAGAAAACATGAGTGCTGTTGTTATTGCTTTGCACAGAGGATCTAACGATGTTCATATAACATACAAGCTAAACGCTTAATTCCATTTCATTGCATACCAGGGCTGACTCATTCCGTTGTGCAAAGAAGAGATAACATAAATTCTGTTGCACTGCATTGCACAAACGATCTAATGTTGTGCATTGAAAAATAACCACTGGTTGCATTGCACCAGAACTAACTCATTCTCGTGTGCATTAAAGAGATAACATATGTTGTTGCATTGCATTGCACTATCGATCTAACGTTGTGAATTTAAAAATAATGTTTAAGCAAAGCACATGTTGCATTTCAATGCATGCCCGAACTAACTCCATCCAATGTGCATTAAAGAGAAACATGAGTGCTGTTGTATTGCATTGCACAGAGGATCTAATGAAGTTCATATAACAATAAAATACAAGCTAAGCGCTTAATTACATTTACATTAAAATGCACAAACGATGTACCGTTGTGAATTTAAAAATTACATATAAGCCAAGTACATGTTGCATTTCAATGCATGCCCGAACTAACTAATTCCTTTGTGCATTAAAGAGAAAACATGAGTGCTGTTGTATTGCATTGCACAGAGGATCTAACGATGTTCATATAACATACAAGCTAAACACTTAATTCCATTTCATTGCATACCAGAACTGACTCATTCCGTTGTGCAAAGAAGAGATAACATAAATTCTGTTGCACTGCATTGCACAAACGATCTAATGTTGTGCATTGAAAAATAACATATAAGCTATTCACTTGTTGCATTGCATACCAGAACTAACTAATTCTCGTGTGCATTAAAGAGATTGCATGTGTTGTTGCATTGCAGTGCACAAACGATCTAACATTGTGAATTTAAAAATGACATATAAGCCAAGTACATGTTGCATTTTCAATGCATGCCCGAACTAACTAATTCCTTTGTGCATTAAAGAGAAAACATGAGTGCTGTTGTTATTGCTTTGCACAGAGGATCTAACGATGTTCATATAACACACAAGCTAAACGCTTAATTCCATTTCATTGCATACCAGGGCTGACTCATTCCGTTGTGCAAAGAAGAGATAACATAAATTCTGTTGCACTGCATTGCACAAACGATCTAATGTTGTGCATTGAAAAATAACCACTGGTTGCATTGCACCAGAACTAACTCATTCTCGTGTGCATTAAAGAGATAATATATGTTGTTGCATTGCATTGCACTATCGATCTAACGTTGTGAATTTAAAAATAATGTTTAAGCAAAGCACATGTTGCATTTCAATGCATGCCCTAACTAACTCCATCCAATGTGCATTAAAGAGAAACATGAGTGCTGTTGTATTGCATTGCACAGAGGATCTAATGAAGTTCATATAACAATAAAATACAAGCTAAGCGCTTAATTATATTTACATTAAAATGCACAAACGATGTACCGTTGTGAATTTAAAAATTACATATAAGCCAAGTACATGTTGCATTTCAATGCATGCCCGAACTAACTAATTCCTTTGTGCATTAAAGAGAAAACATGAGTGCTGTTGTATTGCATTGCACAGAGGATCTAACGATGTTCATATAACATACAAGCTAAACACTTAATTCCATTTCATTGCATACCAGAACTGACTCATTCCGTTGTGCAAAGAAGAGATAACATAAATTCTGTTGCACTGCATTGCACAAACGATCTAATGTTGTGCATTGAAAAATAACATATAAGCTATTCACTTGTTGCATTGCATACCAGAACTAACTAATTCTCGTGTGCATTAAAGAGATTGCATGTGTTGTTGCATTGCAGTGCACAAACGATCTAACATTGTGAATTTAAAAATGACATATAAGCCAAGTACATGTTGCATTTTCAATGCATGCCCGAACTAACTAATTCCTTTGTGCATTAAAGAGAAAACATGAGTGCTGTTGTTATTGCTTTGCACAGAGGATCTAACGATGTTCATATAACACACAAGCTAAACGCTTAATTCCATTTCATTGCATACCAGGGCTGACTCATTCCGTTGTGGAAAGAAGAGATAACATAAATTCTGTTGCACTGCATTGCACAAACGATCTAATGTTGTGCATTGAAAAATAACCACTGGTTGCATTGCACCAGAACTAACTCATTCTCGTGTGCATTAAAGAGATATCATGTGTTGTTGCATTGCAATTCACAAACGATCTAACATTGTGAATTTAAAAATAATGTTTAAGCAAAGCACATGTTGCATTTCAATGAATGCCCAAACTAACTAATTCCTTTGTGCATTAAAGAAAAAACATGATTGCTGTTGTATTGCATTGCACAGAGGATCTAATGATGTTCATGTAACTATAAAATACAAGCTAAGCGCTTCATTACATTTACATTGCAATGCACAAACGATGTAACGTTGTGAATTTAAAAATTACATATACGCCAAGTACATATTGCATTTTAAATGCATGCCCGAACTAACTAATTCCTTTGTGCATTAAAGAGAAACATGAGTGCTGTTATATTGCATTGCACAGAGGATCTAATGAAGTTCATATAACAATAAAATACAAGCTAACCGCTTAATTACATTTACATTAAAATGCACAAACGATGTACCGTTGTGAATTTAAAAATTACATATAAGCAATTAAACATTTCAATGCACCAGAACTAAGTAATTCCTTTTTGCATTAAAGAGAAAACATGAGTGCTGTTGTACTGCATTGCACAGAGGATCTAACGATGTTCATATAACATACAACCTAAACACTTAATTCCATTTCATGTTGCATTTCAATGCATGCCCGAACTAAGTAATTCCTTTGTGCATTAAAGAGAAAACATGAGTGCTGTTGTACTGCATTGCACAGAGAATCTAACGATGTTCATAAAACATACAACCTAAACACTTAATTCCATTTCATTGCATACCAGAACTGACTCATTCCGTTGTGCAAAGAAGAGATAACATAAATTCTGTTGCACTGCATTGCACAAACGATCTAACATTGTGAATTTAAAAATGACATATAAGCCAAGTACATTTTGCATTTCAATGCATGCCCGAACTAACTATTTCCTTTGTGCATTAAAGAGAAAACATGAGTGCTGTTGTATTGCATTGCACAGAGGATCTAATGATGTTCATATAACATACAAGCTAAGCGCCTAATTGCATTACAATGCATACAAGAACTGACTCATTCCGTTGTGCAAAGAAGAGATAACATAGATTCTTTTGCACTTCATTGCACAAACGATCTACGGTTGTGCATTGAAAAATAACATATAAGCCATGCACTTGTTGCATTGCATTGCATAGCAGAAATAACTCATTCCAATGTGCATTAAAGAGATAACATATGTGTTGTTGCATTGCACAAATGATCTAACGTTTGCATTGAGAAATTACATGTAAGCTATGAGTGCATTGCAAACATACTTACAATAGCTAGCTCATTCCGATCTGAAATGAAGAGATAGGATTTTTACTGTTGCATCTCTTTCGCATTGCAAAGAAGATCTATCTTTATTCCTATGTGCTTTTGCATTACATTGCAGGAAGAGAATTTATTGCAATAGCTATTCCTTTACACAATGAATAGTTCAAACGTAGTATGCAATGCAATGCGAAAGAGATGTTATGTGTTTTTATTTCACAAAGGACTAAGTCAGTTAATTGCAATGCATAATGGAATGAGTTAGTATGTATGCAATATACTGATAACTTGTTTTACATTGCATTGCATAAAATATCTAACTTATTCTTCTCGGCAATGAAAATACACGACATGCTTTTTGCATTTACACAACTAACATTTGTGTATTGAATGGAAATCATTGAAATAGCTATTCCATTACAATGTGATCTAATGTTGCAACGCTTTAAAGAATAGCATGTAAGCTCGTTGCATTCCATTGCATAAAAGATCTAACATAGCACAGGTGCAATGAAAAATAAACCAAACAACATATTTGCATTCGCATCGTATTGCATACTACAACTAAACTATTTATTTGTGTAATGAAGAAAATGTTTGCAATGAAGAATCAGAATGTATCACAATGGATTAACAATATCTAACCGTAAATAACTAATTTCGTTGTGCAACGAAGAGATGACAGCAATGTGCATCGGCATATGGGAATGAGTTAGTTATTTTGTATGCATTGCAATGCATTGCAATGCGTATAGCTTATATGATATTCTTCAATAAACATCGTTAGATCGTGTGTGCAATGGAATTACAATAGACCTTCTCATAAACTTCTTTTGATGTTACAGCAGCCGTACAAAAGTCCAAAGTCCACCTTCTCAGCTTATTTCTGGCCCTAGAGTACTCGACCTTGAACTTTCTATACATTCTCATAGACTCCTTCTGATGTAATATCAGAACATATTTATGGCTAGAGTCTAATTCTACTATACAGACTTCTCGTGAAATTATATCATCCAGACACTAGTCCATATTTGACCGACAAACTAATTTTTGTCCAAGGAGTTTTGGCCATATTTAATCTACTGAACATTTTAATAATAAAAGTGTCCTGAATCTTGAACTTTCTTTACATACTCAGAGGCTCCTGATGCTTCATAAGATATCCATATCTGACCTATTGACCTTATTTCTGGTCAAAGGGTCCTCAAAAGTTTTTAAACTATATAAAGTCATAGACTCCTGATGATAAATCAGCCAATTATTTCTTCAACATTAACTTGCTACATACAGATTGTCTTGTTGTGATGTTAAATTAGCCAGACATCAGTCCATTTTTGACCTTCTCAATTTATTTCTGGCCCTAGAGTACTCGAACTTGAACTTTCTATAAATTTCTCATAGACTCCTTCTGATGTTAGATCATCCATACATATGTCCATTTTTGACCTATTGAACATATTTCTGGCCAGAGTCTGCGAACATTAACTCACTATACATACAGACTGACTTCTCGTAATGTTAAATCAGGCAGACCGATTGAGCAAATCCTTGGCCAAAGAGTCCTCAAAAAGAGTCCTTGGCCAGAGTCCAAAAAAAAACTCTGTTTGCTGTCATAAACTTATAGACTCAGACTTCTCGTGATGTTATATCAGCCAAACACTAGTCCAAATTTGACCGATTGAACTCATTTTTGGCCAAGGAGTCCTCAAAATGTTTTTTACTATTATAAACTTATAGACTCCTGATGTTGAATTTGCCATAAAGAAGTCCTTATTTCACCTACTGAAATATTACTGAGAAAAGTGAAGTCCATTTAGAAGTCCATATCTTGACCGATTGAACTAATTTCTGGTCAAAGGGTCCTTAATGGTTTAGAATATATAAACTTAAAGACTCCTTCTGATGTTACATAAGGACCCTTTTTGACCTACTGAACAATATGCTGGCCAAAGAGATCTTGAACATTAACTTAATATACATTCAGATTGACTTCTTGTATATGAGCCATTTTGACCTATTCAACATATTTTTGACCTTCTCAGCTTATTTCTGGCCCTAGAGAGTACTCGACCTTGAACTTTCTATACATTCTCCGATACTCCTTCTGATGTTAGATTAGCCATACATATGTCCATTTTTGACATATTGAACATATTTCTGGCCAGAGTCTGTGAACATTAACTCACTATACATACAGACTGACTTCTCGTAATGTTAAATCAGACAGACAGTAGTCCATATTTGACCGATTGATAAAATCCTTGGCCAAAGAGTCCTCAAAAAGAGTCCTTGGCCAGAGTCCAAAAAAAACCCTCTTTTTGCTGTCATTTACTTATAGACTCCTTCTGATGTTAAATTAGCCATTCAGCAGTCCATATTTGACCTACTGAACTTATTTCTGTCAAGTTGCCTTGAACATTAACTTACTATACATAATTATCCTACTATACAGACTTCCCGTGATGTTATATCAGCCAAACACTAGTCCATATTTGACCGATTGAACTAATTTTTGGCCAAGGAGTCCTCAAAATGTTTTTTACTATTATAAACTTATAGATTTTTAAATCTGCCATACAGAAGTCAATATTTCAGTAGATATTTCATCTACTGAACATTTTACTGATAAAAGTGTCCTGAGTCTTGAACTTTCTATTCATACTCATAGACTTCTTCTAATGCTTTGTAAGCCATATAGAAATCCATTTAGAAGTCCATATCTTTACCGATTGAACTAATTTCTGGTTAAAGTGCCCTTAAATGGTTTTAAATTATATAAACTTAAATACTCCTTCTGATGTTAAATCAGCCATACAGAATTCCATATTTGACCTAATGAACATATTGCTGGCCAAAGAGTCCTTTAGGATAAATACTACGTATTCATATTGATTTCGTCTAATTTTATATCAGCCTAAAAAAAGTCAATATTTGACCTACTGAAATTTTTTCTGGCCAAGGAGTATTCGATACTTGAACTTTCTATTCATTCTTTTTGACTACTGATGTTACGTCAGCAATACAGAAGTCCATATTTGACCCAAGGAACATATCTCTGGCCAAAGAATCCTCGATCTTGAACTTTCTATACATACTCATAGGCTCCTGATCCTTCATAAGATATCCATATCTGACCTATTAAACTTATTTCTGGTCAAAGGGTCCTCAAAAGTTTTTAAACTATATAAAGTTATAGACTGTTGATGATAGATCAGCCATACAGGGGTCCCTTATCACCTACTGAACATGTTTCTGTCCAAAGACTTCTTCAACATTAACTTAGTATACATACATATTGTCTTGTTGTGATGTTAAATTAGCCAGACAGCAGTCCATTTTTGACCTTCTCAACTTATTTCTGGCCCTAGAGTACTCGACCTTGAACTTTCTATACATTCTCATAGACTCCTTCTGATGTTAGATCATCCATACATATGTCCATTTTTGACCTATTGAACATATTTCTGGCCAGAGTCTGCGAACATTAACTCACTATACATACAGACTGACTTCTCGTAATGTTAAATCAGGCAGACCGATTGAGCAAATCCTTGGCCAAAGAGTCCTCAAAAAGAGTCCTTGGCCAGAGTAAAAAAAAAAACTCTTTTTGCTGTCATAAACTTATAGACTACTTCTGATGTTAAATTAGCCATTCAGCAGTCCATATTTGACCTACTGAACTTATTTTTGGCCAAGGAGTCCTCAAAATGTTTTTTTATTATTATAAACTTATAGACTCCTGATGTTGAATTTGCCATAAAGAAGTCCTTATTTCACCTACTGAAATATTACTGAGAAAAGTGAAGTCCATTTAGAAGTCCATATCTTGACCGATTGAACTAATTTCTGGTCAAAGGGTCCTTAATGGTTTAGAATATATAAACTTAAAGACTCCTTCTGATGTTACATAAGGACCCTTTTTGACCTACTGAACAATATGCTGGCCAAAGAGATCTTGAACATTAACTTAATATACATTCAGATTGACTTCTTGTATATGAGCCATTTTGACCTATTCAACATATTTTTGACCTTCTCAGCTTATTTCTGGCCCTAGAGAGTAGTCGACCTTGAACTTTCTATACATTCTCCGATACTCCTTCTGATGTTAGATTAGCCATACATATGTCCATTTTTGACATATTGAACATATTTCTGGCCAGAGTCTGTGAACATTAACTCACTATACATACAGACTGACTTCTCGTAATGTTAAATCAGACAGACAGTAGTCCATATTTGACCGATTGATAAAATCCTTGGCCAAAGAGTCCTCAAAAGGAGTCCTTGGCCAGAGTCCAAAAAAAAAAACTCTTTTTGCTGTCATTTACTTATAGACTCCTTCTGATGTTAAATTAGCCATTCAGCAGTCCATATTTGACCTACTGAACTTATTTCTGTCAAGTTGCCTTGAACATTAACTTACTATACATAATTATCCTACTATACAGACTTCCCGTGATGTTATATCAGCCAAACACTAGTCCATATTTGACCGATTGAACTAATTTTTGGCCAAGGAGTCCTCAAAATGTTTTTTACTATTATAAACTTATAGATTTTTAAATCTGCCATACAGAAGTCAATATTTCAGTAGATATTTCATCTACTGAACATTTTACTGATAAAAGTGTCCTGAGTCTTGAACTTTCTATTCATACTCATAGACTTCTTCTAATGCTTTGTAAGCCATATAGAAATCCATTTAGAAGTCCATATCTTTACCGATTGAACTAATTTCTGGTTAAAGTGCCCTTAAATGGTTTTAAACTATATAAAATTAAAGACTCCTTCTGATGTTAAATCAGCCATACAGAATTCCATATTTGACCTAATGAACATATTGCTGGCCAAAGAGTCCTTTAGGATAAATACTACGTATTCATATTGATTTCGTCTAGTTTTATGTCAGCCTAAAAAAGTCAATATTTGACCTACTGAAATTTTTTCTGGCCAAGGAGTATACGATACTTGAACTTTCTATTCATTCTTTTTGACTACTGATGTTACGTCAGCAATACAGAAGTCCATATTTGACCCAAGGAACATATCTCTGGCCAAAGAATCCTCGATCTTGAACTTTCTATACATACTCATAGGCTCCTGATCCTTCATAAGATATCCATATCTGACCTATTGAACTTATTTCTGGTCAAAGGGTCCTCAAAAGTTTTTAAACTATATAAAGTTATAGACTGCTGATGATAAATCAGCCATACAGGGGTCCCTTCTCACCTACTGAACATGTTTCTGTCCAAAGACTTCTTCAACATTAACTTAGTATACATACATATTGTCTTGTTGTGATGTTAAATTAGCCAGACAGCAGTCCATTTTTGACCTTCTCAACTTATTTCTGGCCCTAGAGTACTCGACCTTGAACTTTCTATACATTCTCATAGACTCCTTCTGATGTTAGATCATCCATACATATGTCCATTTTTGACCTATTGAACATATTTCTGGCCAGAGTCTGCGAACATTAACTCACTATACATACAGACTGACTTCTCGTAATGTTAAATCAGGCAGACCGATTGAGCAAATCCTTGGCCAAAGAGTCCTCAAAAAGAGTCCTTGGCCAGAGTAAAAAAAAAAAACCTCTTTTTGCTGTCATAAACTTATAGACTACTTCTGATGTTAAATTAGCCATTCAGCAGTCCATATTTGACCTACTGAACTTATTTCTGTCAAGTTGCCTTGAACATTAACTTACTATACATAATTATCCTACTATACAGACTTCTCGTGATGTTATATCAGCCAAACACTAGTCCATATTTGACTGATTGAACTAATTTTTGGCCAAGGAGTCCTCAAAATGTTTTTTACTATTATAAACTTATAGACTGCTGATGTTGAATTTGCCATAAAGAAGTCCTTATTTCACCTACTGAAATATTACTGAGAAAAGTGAAGTCCATTTAGAAGTCCATATCTTGACCGATTGAACTAATTTCTGGTCAAAGGGTCCTTAATGGTTTTAGAATATATAAACTTAAAGACTCCTTCTGATGTTACATAAGGACCCTTTTTGATCTACTGAACAATATGCTGGCCAAAGAGATCTTGAACATTAACTTAATATACATTCAGATTGACTTCATGTATATGAGCCATTTTGACGTATTCAACATATTTTTGACCTTCTCAGCTGATTTCTGGCCCTAGAGAGTACTCGACCTTGAACTTTCTATACATTCTCATAGACTCCTTCTGATGTTAGATCAGCCATACATATGTCCATTTTTGACCTATTGAACATATTTCTGGCCAGAGTCTGTGAACATTAACTCACTATACATACAGACTGACTTCTCGTAATGTTAAATCAGACAGACAGTAGTCCATATTTGACCGATTGATCAAATCTTTGGCCAAAGAGTCCTCAAAAAGAGTCCTTGACCAGAGTCCAAAAAAAAACTATTTTTGCTGTCATAAACTTAAAGACTCCTTCTGATGTTAAATTAGCCATTCAGCAGTCCATAATTGACCTACTGAACTTATTTCTGTCAAGTTGCCTTGAACATTAACTTACTATACATAATTATCCTATTATACAGACTTCTCGTGATGTTATATCAGCCAAACACTAGTCCATATTTGACCGATTGAACTAATTTTTGGCCAAGGAGTCCTCAAAATGTTTTTTACTATTATAAACTTATAGACTCCTGATGTTGAATTTGCCGTAAAGAAGTCCTTATTTCACCTACTGAAATATTACAGAGAAAAGTGAAGTCCATTTAGAAGTCCATATCTTGACCGATTGAACTCATTTCTGGTCAAAGGGTCCTTAATGGTTTTAGAATATATAAACTTAAAGACTCCTTCTGATGTTACATAAGGACCCTGTTTGACCTACTGAACAATATGCTGGCCAAAGAGATCTTGAACATTAACTTAATATACATTCAGATTGACTTCTTGTATATGAGCCATTTTGACCTATTCAACAAATTTTTGACCTTCTCAGCTTATTTCTGGCCCTAGAGAATACTCGACCTTGAACTTTCTATACATTCTCATAGACTCCTTCTGTTGTTACATCAGCCATACATATGTCCATTTTTTACCTATTGAACATATTTCTGGCTAGAGTCTACTTCTTCTATACAGACTTCTCGTGAAATTATATCATCCAGACACTAGTCCATATTTGACCGATCAAACTAATTTTTGGCCAAGGAAACCTCAAAACGTTTTTTACTATTATAAAATTATAGACTCCTGATGATAAATCAGCCATACAGGGGTCCCTTATCACCTACTGAACATATTTCTGTCCAAAGATTTCTTCAACATTAACTTGCTATACATACATATTGTCTTGTTGTGATGTTAAATTAGCCAGACAGTAGTCCATTTTTGACCTTCTCAACTTATTTCTGGCCCTAGAGTACTCGACCTTGAACTTTCTATACATTCTCAGAGACTCCTTCTGATTAACATCAGAAGGAGTCTCTGAGAATGTATAGAAAGTTCAAGGTCGAGTACTCTAGGGCCAGAAATAAGTTGATCTGATCTAACGATCAGCCATACATATGTCCATTTTTTACCTATTGAACATATTTCTGGCCAGAGTCTGTGAACATTTACTCACTATACATACAGACTGACTTCTCGTAATGTTAAATCAGACAAACAGTAGTCCATATCTGACCGATTGATCAAATCCCTGGCCAAAGAGTCCTCAAAAAGAGTCCTTGGCCAGAGTCCAAAAAAAACCCTCTTTTTCCTGTCATAAACTTATAGACTCCTTCTTATGTTAAATTAGCCATTCAGCAGTCCATATTTGACCTACTAAAAGTGAAGTCCATTTAGTCCATATCTTGATCGATTGAACTAATTTCTGGTCAAAGGGTTTTAGAATATATAAACTTAAAGACTCCTTCTGATGTTACATACATGTTTTGACCTACTGAACAATATGCAGGCCAAAGAGATCCAGGACTCTTTTTTTCAGGAATATTTTCAGTAGATCAAATATGGACTTTTGTATGGCTGATTTAACATTAAAAAGAGTCTATAAGTTCACAATAGTAAAAAACATTTTGAGGATTCTTTGGCCAAAAATATGTTCAATCTGTCAAATTTGGAGTAGTGTTTGCCTGATATAACATTAAGAGAAGTCAGTCTGTATGTATAGTGAGTTCATGTTCATGGACTCGCCAGAAATATGTTCAGTAGGTCAAAATTTTACTTTTGTATTTCTGATGTAACATCAGAAGGAGTCGATAAACTTATATAGTTTAAAACCTTTTGAGGACTTTTTGGCCAGTAATATTTTCAGTAGTTTAAAAGTCCATATTTGACCAACTGAACATATTACTGGAAAAAGTCTAAAAATGGCAGCTTCCTGATTTAACATCAGGAGGACTATAAGTTTATATATTCTAAAACCTCATCAGGACCCTATGACCAGAAATAAGTTCAATAGGTCAGATATTGACTTCTAAATGGCTTATGAAGCATTAGAAGGACTCTATGAGTATATATAGAAAATTCAAGATCAAGTACTCTAAGGGCAGAACTATGTTGAGTAGGTCAAAAATGTCTGTCTGTCTACTGTCTGTCTCACACAACATTACAAGGTCAATTTGAATTCATATTAAGTAAATGTTCAAGAACTCTTTGTCCAGAAATATGTTTAGGAGGTCAAAAGGGACCTAAGTATGGCTGATTTATAAGCAGATAGAGTCTGTAACTTTATACAGTTTATAATCCCTTTGACCTTTGAACTAAGTTCAATAGGTTAGATATGGACATCTAACCTACTGAAAAGATATATGTTTAGTAGTTAAAATTGACTGGCATCTTGCTGATATGACATCAGAAGAAATCAATCTGAATGTAAATGAATCTTTAAGGAATCTTTGGCGATAAACATGTTCAGTAGTTCAAATATGGACTTTTATATGGCTGATTTAACATTAAAAAGAGTCTATAAGTTCACAATAGTAAAAAACATTTTGAGGATTCTTTGGCCAAAAATATGTTCAATCTGTCAAATTTGGACTAGTGTTTACCTGATATGAACCTCTGTGTTTCTGATTTAACATCAGAAGGAGTCTATAATTATATAGTTTAAAACCTTTTGAGACCCTTTGAACTTAAAGTTCAAAAGGTCAGATTTGGACTACTGTCTACCTGATATAACATTACGAGAAGTCTGTCTGTATGAGTGAGTTATCTGTATCTGTGAGTTATTGTTCGCGGATTTTTCAAGATCAAGGACACTTCCAGTAATATTTTCAGAGGGTCAAATATGGCTGTAGGGCTCATGTAAATTCTAAAGGTGTCAACAAGAAAGTTCAAGTTTCGAGTATTTTTTGGCCAGAAATATTTTATAAAGTACATGATTGAGGACTTTCATTATATTGCATTGCATACAACAACTAATTGATTTTATTGTGTATTGAAGAGATAAGAACATATGAGCATTGTCATAATACAATAACTAACTAATTCCATTTGCAATGAAGAGATATCCTATATGCGGTTGCAAACACGATCAAACAGTAATCATTGAAGAATAATGTATAATATATTACAGTGCATACCATAACTGACTCATTCCAGTGTGCAAAGAAGAGATAACATAAATTCTGTTGCACTGCATTGCACAAACGATCTAAAGTTGTGCAATGAAAAATAACATATTTTCTATAACAAGTGACTCATGTTCACTTGTTGCATTGCATACCAGAACTAACTCATTCTCGTGTGCATTAAAGAGATTGCATGTGTTGTTGCATTGCAGTGCACAAACGATCTAACATTGTGAATTTAAAAATGACATATAAGCCAAGTACATGTTGCATTTTCAATGCATGCCCGAACTAACTAATTCCTTTGTGCATTAAAGAGAAAACATGAGTGCTGTTGTTATTGCTTTGCACAGAGGATCTAACGATGTTCATATAACACACAAGCTAAACGCTTAATTCCATTTCATTGCATACCAGGGCTGACTCATTCCGTTGTGCAAAGAAGAGATAACATAAATTCTGTTGCACTGCATTGCACAAACGATCTAATGTTGTGCATTGAAAAATAACCACTGGTTGCATTGCACCAGAACTAACTCATTCTCGTGTGCATTAAAGAGATATCATGTGTTGTTGCATTGCAATTCACAAACGATCTAACATTGTGAATTTAAAAATAATGTTTAAGCAAAGCACATGTTGCATTTCAATGAATGCCCAAACTAACTAATTCCTTTGTGCATTAAAGAAAAAACATGATTGCTGTTGTATTGCATTGCACAGAGGATCTAATGATGTTCATGTAACTATAAAATACAAGCTAAGCGCTTCATTACATTTACATTGCAATGCACAAACGATGTAACGTTGTGAATTTAAAAATTACATATACGCCAAGTACATATTGCATTTTAAATGCATGCCCGAACTAACTAATTCCTTTGTGCATTAAAGAGAAACATGAGTGCTGTTATATTGCATTGCACAGAGGATCTAATGAAGTTCATATAACAATAAAATACAAGCTAACCGCTTAATTACATTTACATTAAAATGCACAAACGATGTACCGTTGTGAATTTAAAAATTACATATAAGCAATTAAACATTTCAATGCACCAGAACTAAGTAATTCCTTTGTGCATTAAAGAGAAAACATGAGTGCTGTTGTACTGCATTGCACAGAGGATCTAACGATGTTCATATAACATACAACCTAAACACTTAATTCCATTTCATGTTGCATTTCAATGCATGCCCGAACTAAGTAATTCCTTTGTGCATTAAAGAGAAAACATGAGTGCTGTTGTACTGCATTGCACAGAGAATCTAACGATGTTCATAAAACATACAACCTAAACACTTAATTCCATTTCATTGCATACCAGAACTGACTCATTCCGTTGTGCAAAGAAGAGATAACATAAATTCTGTTGCACTGCATTGCACAAACGATCTAACATTGTGAATTTAAAAATGACATATAAGCCAAGTACATGTTGCATTTCAATGCATGCCCGAACTAACTAATTCCTTTGTGCATTGCAGAGAAACATGAGTGCTGTTGTATATTGCATTGCACAGAGGATCTAATGATGTTCATATAACAATAAAATACAAGCTAAGCGCTTCATTACATTTACATTGCAATGCACAAACGATGTAACATTGTGAATTTAAAAATTACATATAAGCCAAGTACATTTTGCATTTCAATGCATGCCCGAACTAACTATTTCCTTTGTGCATTAAAGAGAAAACATGAGTGCTGTTGTATTGCATTGCACAGAGGATCTAATGATGTTCATATAACATACAAGCTAAGCGCCTAATTGCATTACAATGCATACAAGAACTGACTCATTCCGTTGTGCAAAGAAGAGATAACATAGATTCTTTTGCACTTCATTGCACAAACGATCTACGGTTGTGCATTGAAAAATAACATATAAGCCATGCACTTGTTGCATTGCATTGCATAGCAGAAATAACTCATTCCAATGTGCATTAAAGAGATAACATATGTGTTGTTGCATTGCACAAATGATCTAACGTTTGCATTGAGAAATTACATGTAAGCTATGAGTGCATTGCAAACATACTTACAATAGCTAGCTCATTCCGATCTGAAATGAAGAGATAGGATTTTTACTGTTGCATTGCATTGCAAAGAAGATCTATCTTTATTCCTCTGTGCTTTTGCATTACATTGCAGGAAGAGAATTTATTGCAATAGCTATTCCTTTACACAATGAATAGTTCAAACGTAGTATGCAATGCAATGCGAAAGAGATGTTATGTGTTTTTATTTCACAAAGGACTAAGTCAGTTAATTGCAATGCATAATGGAATGAGTTAGTATGTATGCAATATACTGATAACTTGTTTTACATTGCATTGCATAAAATATCTAACTTATTCTTCTCGGCAATGAAAATACACGACATGCTTTTTGCATTTACACAACTAACCATTGTGTATTGAATGGAAATCATTGAAATAGCTATTCCATTACAATGTGATCTAATGTTGCAACGCTTTAAAGAATAGCATGTAAGCTCGTTGCATTCCATTGCATAAAAGATCTAACATAGCACAGGTGCAATGAAAAATAAACCAAACAACATATTTGCATTCGCATCGTATTGCATACTACAACTAAACTATTTATTTGTGTAATGAAGAAAATGTTTGCAATGAAGAATCAGAATGTATCACAATGGATTAACAATATCTAACCGTAAATAACTAATTTCGTTGTGCAACGAAGAGATGACAGCAATGTGCATCGGCATATGGGAATGAGTTAGTTATTTTGTATGCATTGCAATGCATTGCATTATATGCATATTGATTATATGATATTCTTCAATAAACATCGTTAGATCGTGTGTGCAAGCTTATATGATATTCTTCAATAAACATCGTTAGATCGTGTGTGCAATGGAATTACAATAGACCTTCTCATAAACTTCTTTTGATGTTACAGCAGCCGTACAAAAGTCCAAAGTCCACCTTCTCAGCTTATTTCTGGCCCTAGAGTACTCGACCTTGAACTTTCTATACATTCTCATAGACTCCTTCTGATGTAATATCAGAACATATTTATGGCTAGAGTCTAATTCTACTATACAGACTTCTCGTGAAATTATATCATCCAGACACTAGTCCATATTTGACCGATCAAACTAATTTTTGTCCAAGGAGTTTTGGCCATATTTAATCTACTGAACATTTTAATAATAAAAGTGTCCTGAATCTTGAACTTTCTTTACATACTCAGAGGCTCCTGATGCTTCATAAGATATCCATATCTGACCTATTGACCTTATTTCTGGTCAAAGAGTCCTCAAAAGTTTTTAAACTATATAAAGTCATAGACTCCTGATGATAAATCAGCCAATTATTTCTTCAACATTAACTTGCTACATACAGATTGTCTTGTTGTGATGTTAAATTAGCCAGACATCAGTCCATTTTTGACCTTCTCAATTTATTTCTGGCCCTAGAGTACTCGAACTTGAACTTTCTATAAATTTCTCATAGACTCCTTCTGATGTTAGATCATCCATACATATGTCCATTTTTGACCTATTGAACATATTTCTGGCCAGAGTCTGCGAACATTAACTCACTATACATACAGACTGACTTCTCGTAATGTTAAATCAGGCAGACCGATTGAGCAAATCCTTGGCCAAAGAGTCCTCAAAAAGAGTCCTTGGCCAGAGTCCAAAAAAAAACTCTTTTTGCTGTCATAAACTTATAGACTCAGACTTCTCGTGATGTTATATCAGCCAAACACTAGTCCATATTTGACCGATTGAACTCATTTTTGGCCAAGGAGTCCTCAAAATGTTTTTTACTATTATAAACTTATAGACTCCTGATGTTGAATTTGCCATAAAGAAGTCCTTATTTCACCTACTGAAATATTACTGAGAAAAGTGAAGTCCATTTAGAAGTCCATATCTTGACCGATTGAACTAATTTCTGGTCAAAGGGTCCTTAATGGTTTAGAATATATAAACTTAAAGACTCCTTCTGATGTTACATAAGGACCCTTTTTGACCTACTGAACAATATGCTGGCCAAAGAGATCTTGAACATTAACTTAATATACATTCAGATTGACTTCTTGTATATGAGCCATTTTGACCTATTCAACATATTTTTGACCTTCTCAGCTTATTTCTGGCCCTAGAGAATACTCGACCTTGAACTTTCTATACATTCTCATAGACTCCTTCTGTTGTTACATCAGCCATACATATGTCCATTTTTTACCTATTGAACATATTTCTGGCTAGAGTCTACTTCTTCTATACAGACTTCTCGTGAAATTATATCATCCAGACACTAGTCCATATTTGACCGATCAAACTAATTTTTGGCCAAGGAAACCTCAAAACGTTTTTTACTATTATAAAATTATAGACTCCTGATGATAAATCAGCCATACAGGGGTCCCTTATCACCTACTGAACATATTTCTGTCCAAAGATTTCTTCAACATTAACTTGCTATACATACATATTGTCTTGTTGTGATGTTAAATTAGCCAGACAGTAGTCCATTTTTGACCTTCTCAACTTATTTCTGGCCCTAGAGTACTCGACCTTGAACTTTCTATACATTCTCAGAGACTCCTTCTGATTAACATCAGAAGGAGTCTCTGAGAATGTATAGAAAGTTCAAGGTCGAGTACTCTAGGGCCAGAAATAAGTTGATCTGATCTAACGATCAGCCATACATATGTCCATTTTTGACATATTGAACATATTTCTGGCCAGAGTCTGTGAACATTAACTCACTATACATACAGACTGACTTCTCGTAATGTTAAATCAGACAGACAGTAGTCCATATTTGACCGATTGATAAAATCCTTGGCCAAAGAGTCCTCAAAAAGAGTCCTTGGCCAGAGTCCAAAAAAAACCCTCTTTTTGCTGTCATTTACTTATAGACTCCTTCTGATGTTAAATTAGCCATTCAGCAGTCCATATTTGACCTACTGAACTTATTTCTGTCAAGTTGCCTTGAACATTAACTTACTATACATAATTATCCTACTATACAGACTTCCCGTGATGTTATATCAGCCAAACACTAGTCCATATTTGACCGATTGAACTAATTTTTGGCCAAGGAGTCCTCAAAATGTTTTTTACTATTATAAACTTATAGATTTTTAAATCTGCCATACAGAAGTCAATATTTCAGTAGATATTTCATCTACTGAACATTTTACTGATAAAAGTGTCCTGAGTCTTGAACTTTCTATTCATACTCATAGACTTCTTCTAATGCTTTGTAAGCCATATAGAAATCTATTTAGAAGTCCATATCTTTACCGATTGAACTAATTTCTGGTTAAAGTGCCCTTAAATGGTTTTAAATTATATAAACTTAAAGACTCCTTCTGATGTTAAATCAGCTATACAGAATTCCATATTTGACCTAATGAACATATTAATGGCCAAAGAGTCCTTTAGGATAAATACTACGTATTCATATTGATTTCGTCTAATTTTATATCAGCCTAAAAAAAGTCAATATTTGACCTACTGAAATTTTTTCTGGCCAAGGAGTATTCGATACTTGAACTTTCTATTCATTCTTTTTGACTACTGATGTTACGTCAGCAATACAGAAGTCCATATTTGACCCAAGGAACATATCTCTGGCCAAAGAATCCTCGATCTTGAACTTTCTATACATACTCATAGGCTCCTGATCCTTCATAAGATATCCATATCTGACCTATTGAACTTATTTCTGGTCAAAGGGTCCTCAAAAGTTTTTAAACTATATAAAGTTATAGACTGTTGATGATAGATCAGCCATACAGGGGTCCCTTATCACCTACTGAACATGTTTCTGTCCAAAGACTTCTTCAACATTAACTTAGTATACATACATATTGTCTTGTTGTGATGTTAAATTAGCCAGACAGCAGTCCATTTTTGACCTTCTCAACTTATTTCTGGCCCTAGAGTACTCGACCTTGAACTTTCTATACATTCTCATAGACTCCTTCTGATGTTAGATCATCCATACATATGTCCATTTTTGACCTATTGAACATATTTCTGGCCAGAGTCTGCGAACATTAACTCACTATACATACAGACTGACTTCTCGTAATGTTAAATCAGGCAGACCGATTGAGCAAATCCTTGGCCAAAGAGTCCTCAAAAAGAGTCCTTGGCCAGAGTAAAAAAAAAAACTCTTTTTGCTGTCATAAACTTATAGACTACTTCTGATGTTAAATTAGCCATTCAGCAGTCCATATTTGACCTACTGAACTTATTTTTGGCCAAGGAGTCCTCAAAATGTTTTTTTACTATTATAAACTTATAGACTCCTGATGTTGAATTTGCCATAAAGAAGTCCTTATTTCACCTACTGAAATATTACTGAGAAAAGTGAAGTCCATTTAGAAGTCCATATCTTGACCGATTGAACTAATTTCTGGTCAAAGGGTCCTTAATGGTTTAGAATATATAAACTTAAAGACTCCTTCTGATGTTACATAAGGACCCTTTTTGACCTACTGAACAATATGCTGGCCAAAGAGATCTTGAACATTAACTTAATATACATTCAGATTGACTTCTTGTATATGAGCCATTTTGACCTATTCAACATATTTTTGACCTTCTCAGCTTATTTCTGGCCCTAGAGAGTACTCGACCTTGAACTTTCTATACATTCTCCGATACTCCTTTTGATGTTAGATTAGCCATACATATGTCCATTTTTGACATATTGAACATATTTCTGGCCAGAGTCTGTGAACATTAACTCACTATACATACAGACTTCTCGTAATGTTAAATCAGACAGACAGTAGTCCATATTTGACCGATTGATAAAATCCTTGGCCAAAGAGTCCTCAAAAAGAGTCCTTGGCCAGAGTCCAAAAAAAAAAAACTCTTTTTGCTGTCATTTACTTATAGACTCCTTCTGATGTTAAATTAGCCATTCAGCAGTCCATATTTGACCTACTGAACTTATTTCTGTCAAGTTGCCTTGAACATTAACTTACTATACATAATTATCCTACTATACAGACTTCCCGTGATGTTATATCAGCCAAACACTAGTCCATATTTGACCGATTGAACTAATTTTTGGCCAAGGAGTCCTCAAAATGTTTTTTACTATTATAAACTTATAGATTTTTAAATCTGCCATACAGAAGTCAATATTTCAGTAGATATTTCATCTACTGAACATTTTACTGATAAAAGTGTCCTGAATCTTGAACTTTCTATTCGTACTCATAGACTTCTTCTAATGCTTTGTAAGCCATATAGAAATCCATTTAGAAGTCCATATATTTACCGATTGAACTAATTTCTGGTTAAAGTGCCCTTAAATGGTTTTAAACTATATAAACTTAAAGACTCCTTCTGATGTTAAATCAGCCATACAGAATTCCATATTTGACCTAATGAACATATTGCTGGCCAAAGAGTCCTTTAGGATAAATACTACGTATTCATATTGATTTCGTCTAATTTTATATCAGCCTAAAAAAAGTCAATATTTGACCTACTGAAATTTTTTCTGGCCAAGGAGTATTCGATATTTGAACTTTCTATTCATTCTTTTTGACTACTGATGTTACGTCAGCAATACAGAAGTCCATATTTGACCCAAGGAACATATCTCTGGCCAAAGAATCCTCGATTTTGAACTTTCTATACATACTCATAGGCTCCTGATCCTTCATAAGATATCCATATCTGACCTATTGAACTTATTTCTGGTCAAAGGGTCCTCAAAAGTTTTTAAACTATATAAAGTTATAGACTGTTGATGATAAATCAGCCATACAGGGGTCCCTTTTCACCTACTGAACATGTTTCTGTCCAAAGACTCCTTCAACATTAACTTAGTATACATACATATTGTCTTGTTGTGATGTTAAATTAGCCAGACAGCAGTCCATTTTTGACCTTCTCAACTTATTTCTGGCCCTAGAGTACTCGACCTTGAACTTTCTATACATTCTCATAGACTCCTTCTGATGTTAGATCATACATACATATGTCCATTTTTGACCTATTGAACATATTTCTGGCCAGAGCCTGTGAGCATTAACTCACTATACATACAGACTGACTTCTCGTAATGTTAAATCAGACAGACAGTAGTCCATATTTGACCGATTGATCAAATCTTTGGCCAAAGAGTCCTTGGCCAGAGTCCAAAAAAAAACTCTTTTTGCTGTCATAAACTTAAAGACTCCTTCTGATGTTAAATTAGCCATTCAGCAGTCCATATTTGACCTACTGAACTTATTTTTGTCAAGTTGCCTTGAACATTAACTTACTATACATAATTATCCTATTATACAGACTTCTCGTGATGTTATATCAGCCAAACACTAGTCCATATTTGACCGATTGAACTAATTTTTGGCCAAGGAGTCCTCAAAATGTTTTTTACTATTATAAACTTATAGACTCCTGATGTTGAATTTGCCATAAAGAAGTCCTTATTTCACCTACTGAAATATTACTGAGAAAAGTGAAGTCCATTTAGAAGTCCATATCTTGACCGATTGAACTAATTTCTGGTCAAAGGGTCCTTAATGGTTTTAGAATATATAAACTTAAAGACTCCTTCTGATGTTACATAAGGACCCTTTTTGACCTACTGAACAATATGCTGGCCAAAGAGATCTTGAACATTAACTTAATATACATTCAGATTGACTTCTTGTATATGAGCCATTTTGACCTATTCAACATATTTTTGACCTTCTAAGCTTATTTCTGGCCCTAGAGAGTACTCGACCTTGAACTTTCTATACATTCTCATAGACTCCTTCTGATGTTAGATCAGCCATACATATGTCCATTTTTGACCTCTTGAACATATTTCTGGCCAGAGTCTGTGAACATTAACTCACTATACATACAGACTGACTTCTCGTAATGTTAAATCAGTCAGACCGATTGATCAAATCCTTGGCCAAAGAGTCCTCAAAAAGAGTCCTTGACCAGAGTCCAAAAAAAACCTCTTTTTGCTGTCATAAACTTATAGACTCAGACTTCTCGTGATGTTATATAAACACTAGTCCATATTTGACCGATTGAACTCATTTTTGGCCAAGGAGTCCTCAAAATGTTTTTTACTATTATAAACTTATAGACTCCTGATGTTGAATTTGCCATAAAGAAGTCCTTATTTCACCTACTGAAATATTACTGATAAAAGTGGTCCATTTAGAAGTCCATATCTTGACCGATTGAACTAATTTCTGGTCAAAGGGTCCTTAATGGTTTAGAATATATAAACTTAAAGACTCCTTCTGATGTTACATAAGGACCCTTTTTGACCTACTGAACAATATGCTGGCCAAAGAGATCTTGAACATTAACTTAATATACATTCAGATTGACTTCTTGTATATGAGCCATTTTGACCTATTCAACATATTTTTGACCTTCTCAGCTTATTTCTGGCCCTAGAGAGTACTCGACCTTGAACTTTCTATACATTCTCCGATACTCCTTCTGATGTTAGATTAGCCATACATATGTCCATTTTTGACATATTGAACATATTTCTGGCCAGAGTCTGTGAACATTAACTCACTATACATACAGACTTCTCGTAATGTTAAATCAGACAGACAGTAGTCCATATTTGACCGATTGATAAAATCCTTGGCCAAAGAGTCCTCAAAAAGAGTCCTTGGCCAGAGTCCAAAAAAAAAAAAACTCTTTTTGCTGTCATTTACTTATAGACTCCTTCTGATGTTAAATTAGCCATTCAGCAGTCCATATTTGACCTACTGAACTTATTTCTGTCAAGTTGCCTTGAACATTAACTTACTACACATAATTATCCTACTATACAGACTTCCCGTGATGTTATATCAGCCAAACACTAGTCCATATTTGACCGATTGAACTAATTTTTGGCCAAGGAGTCCTCAAAATGTTTTTTACTATTATAAACTTATAGATTTTTAAATCTGCCATACAGAAGTCAATATTTCAGTAGATATTTCATCTACTGAACATTTTACTGATAAAAGTGTCCTGAATCTTGAACTTTCTATTCGTACTCATAGACTTCTTCTAATGCTTTGTAAGCCATATAGAAATCCATTTAGAAGTCCATATATTTACCGATTGAACTAATTTCTGGTTAAAGTGCCCTTAAATGGTTTTAAACTATATAAACTTAAAGACTCCTTCTGATGTTAAATCAGCCATACAGAATTCCATATTTGACCTAATGAACATATTGCTGGCCAAAGAGTCCTTTAGGATAAATACTAAGTATTCATATTGATTTCGTCTAATTTTATATCAGCCTAAAAAAAGTCAATATTTGACCTACTGAAATTTTTTCTGGCCAAGGAGTATTCGATACTTGAACTTTCTATTCATTCTTTTTGACTACTGATGTTACGTCAGCAATACAGAAGTCCATATTTGACCCAAGGAACATATCTCTGGCCAAAGAATCCTCGATCTTGAACTTTCTATACATACTCATAGGCTCCTGATCCTTCATAAGATATCCATATCTGACCTATTGAACTTATTTCTGGTCAAAGGGTCCTCAAAAGTTTTTAAACTATATAAAGTTATAGACTGTTGATGATAAATCAGCCATACAGGGGTCCCTTATCACCTACTGAACATGTTTCTGTCCAAAGACTCCTTCAACATTAACTTAGTATACATACATATTGTCTTGTTGTGATGTTAAATTAGCCAGACAGCAGTCCATTTTTGACCTTCTCAACTTATTTCTGGCCCTAGAGTACTCGACCTTGAACTTTCTATACATTCTCATAGACTCCTTCTGATGTTAGATCATCCATACATATGTCCATTTTTGACCTATTGAACATATTTCTGGCCAGAGCCTGTGAGCATTAACTCACTATACATACAGACTGACTTCTCGTAATGTTAAATCAGACAGACAGTAGTCCATATTTGACCGATTGATCAAATCTTTGGCCAAAGAGTCCTTGGCCAGAGTCCAAAAAAAAACTCTTTTTGCTGTCATAAACTTAAAGACTCCTTCTGATGTTAAATTAGCCATTCAGCAGTCCATATTTGACCTACTGAACTTATTTTTGTCAAGTTGCCTTGAACATTAACTTACTATACATAATTATCCTATTATACAGACTTCTCGTGATGTTATATCAGCCAAACACTAGTCCATATTTGACCGATTGAACTAATTTTTGGCCAAGGAGTCCTCAAAATGTTTTTTACTATTATAAACTTATAGACTCCTGATGTTGAATTTGCCATAAAGAAGTCCTTATTTCACCTACTGAAATATTACTGATAAAAGTGAAGTCCATTTAGAAGTCCATATCTTGACCGATTGAACTAATTTCTGGTCAAAGGGTCCTTAATGGTTTAGAATATATAAACTTAAAGACTCCTTCTGATGTTACATAAGGACCCTTTTTGACCTACTGAACAATATGCTGGCCAAAGAGATCTTGAACATTAACTTAATATACATTCAGATTGACTTCTTGTATATGAGCCATTTTGACCTATTCAACATATTTTTGACCTTCTAAGCTTATTTCTGGCCCTAGAGAGTACTCGACCTTGAACTTTCTATACATTCTCATAGACTCCTTCTGATGTTAGATCAGCCATACATATGTCCATTTTTGACCTCTTGAACATATTTCTGGCCAGAGTCTGTGAACATTAACTCACTATACATACAGACTGACTTCTCGTAATGTTAAATCAGTCAGACCGATTGATCAAATCCTTGGCCAAAGAGTCCTCAAAAAGAGTCCTTGACCAGAGTCCAAAAAAAACCTCTTTTTGCTGTCATAAACTTATAGACTCAGACTTCTCGTGATGTTATATAAACACTAGTCCATATTTGACCGATTGAACTCATTTTTGGCCAAGGAGTCCTCAAAATGTTTTTTACTATTATAAACTTATAGACTCCTGATGTTGAATTTGCCATAAAGAAGTCCTTATTTCACCTACTGAAATATTACTGATAAAAGTGGTCCATTTAGAAGTCCATATCTTGACCGATTGAACTAATTTCTGGTCAAAGGGTCCTTAATGGTTTAGAATATATAAACTTAAAGACTCCTTCTGATGTTACATAAGGACCCTTTTTGACCTACTGAACAATATGCTGGCCAAAGAGATCTTGAACATTAACTTAATATACATTCAGATTGACTTCTTGTATATGAGCCATTTTGACCTATTCAACATATTTTTGACCTTCTCAGCTTATTTCTGGCCCTAGAGAGTACTCGACCTTGAACTTTCTATACATTCTCCGATACTCCTTCTGATGTTAGATTAGCCATACATATGTCCATTTTTGACATATTGAACATATTTCTGGCCAGAGTCTGTGAACATTAACTCACTATACATACAGACTTCTCGTAATGTTAAATCAGACAGACAGTAGTCCATATTTGACCGATTGATAAAATCCTTGGCCAAAGAGTCCTCAAAAAGAGTCCTTGGCCAGAGTCCAAAAAAAAACTCTTTTTGCTGTCATTTACTTATAGACTCCTTCTGATGTTAACTTAGCCATTCAGCAGTCCATATTTGACCTACTGAACTTATTTCTGTCAAGTTGCCTTGAACATTAACTTACTATACATAATTATCCTACTATACAGACTTCCCGTGATGTTATATCAGCCAAACACTAGTCCATATTTGACCGATTGAACTAATTTTTGGCCAAGGAGTCCTCAAAATGTTTTTTACTATTATAAACTGATAGATTATTAAATCTGCCATACAGAAGTCAATATTTCAGTAGATATTTCATCTACTGAACATTTTACTGATAAAAGGGTCCTGAATCTTGAACTTTCTATTCGTACTCATAGACTCCTTCTAATGCTTTGTAAGCCATATAGAAATCCATTTACAAGTCCATATCTTTACCGATTGAACTAATTTCTGGTTAAAGTGCCCTTAAATGGTTTTAAACTATATAAACTTAAAGACTCCTTCTGATGTTAAATCAGCCATACAGAATTCCATATTTGACCTAATGAACATATTGCTGGCCAAAGAGTCCTTTAGGATAAATACTACGTATTCATATTGATTTCGTCTAATTTTATGTCAGCCTAAAAAAAGTCAATATTTGACCTACTGAAATTTTTTCTGGCCAAGGAGTACTTGATACTTGAACTTTCTATTCATTCTTTTTGACTACTGATGTTACGTCAGCAATACAGAAGTCCATATTTGACCCAAGGAACATATCTCTGGCCAAAGAATCCTCGATCTTGAACTTTCTATACATACTCATAGGCTCCTGATCCTTCATAAGATATCCATATCTGACCTATTGAACTTATTTCTGGTCAAAGGGTCCTCAAAAGTTTTTAATCTATATAAAGTTATAGACTGCTGATGATAAATCAGCCATACAGGGGTCCCTTATCACCTACTGAACATGTTTCTGTCCAAAGACTCCTTCAACATTAACTTAGTATACATACATATTGTCTTGTTGTGATGTTAAATTAGCCAGACAGCAGTCCATTTTTGACCTTCTCAACTTATTTCTGGCCCTAGAGTACTCGACCTTGAACTTTCTATACATTCTCATAGACTCCTTCTGATGTTAGATCATCCATACATATGTCCATTTTTGACCTATTGAACATATTTCTGGCCAGAGCCTGTGAGCATTAACTCACTATACATACAGACTGACTTCTCGTAATGTTAAATCAGACAGACAGTAGTCCATATTTGACCGATTGATCAAATCTTTGGCCAAAGAGTCCTTGGCCAGAGTCCAAAAAAAAACTCTTTTTGCTGTCATAAACTTAAAGACTCCTTCTGATGTTAAATTAGCCATTCAGCAGTCCATATTTGACCTACTGAACTTATTTCTGTCAAGTTGCCTTGAACATTAACTTACTATACATAATTATCCTACTATACAGACTTCTCGTGATGTTATATCAGCCAAACACTAGTCCATATTTGACCGATTGAACTAATTTTTGGCCAAGGAGTCCTCAAAATGTTTTTTTACTATTATAAACTTATAGACTCCTGATGTTGAATTTGCCATAAAGAAGTCCTTATTTCACCTACTGAAATATTACTGAGAAAAGTGAAGTCCATTTAGAAGTCCATATCTTGACCGATTGAACTAATTTCTGGTCAAAGGGTCCTTAATGGATTTAGAATATATAAACTTAAAGACTCCTTCTGATGTTACATAAGGACCCTTTTTGACCTAATGAAAATATGCTGGCCAAAGAGATCTTGAACATTAACTTAATATACATTCAGATTGACTTCTTGTATATGAGCCATTTTGACCTATTCAACATATTTTTGACCTTCTAAGCTTATTTCTGGCCCTAAAAGAGTACTCGACCTTGAACTTTCTATACATTCTCATAGACTCCTTCTGATGTTAGATCAGCCATACATATGTCCATTTTTGACCTCTTGAACATATTTCTGGCCAGAGTCTGTGAACATTAACTCACTATACATACAGACTGACTTCTCGTAATGTTAAATCAGGCAGACCGATTGATCAAATCCTTGGCCAAAGAGTCCTCAAAAAGAGTCCTTGACCAGAGTCCAAAAAACCCCTCTTTTTGCTGTCATAAACTTATAGACTCAGACTTCTCCTGATGTTATATCAGCCAAACACTAGTCCATATTTGACCGATTGAACTCATTTTTGGCCAAGGAGTCCTCAAAATGTTTTTTACTATTATAAACTTATAGACTCCTGATGTTGAATTTGCCATAAAGAAGTCCTTATTTCACCTACTGAAATATTACTGAGAAAAGTGAAGTCCATTTAGAAGTCCATATCTTGACCGATTGAACTAATTTCTGGTCAAAGGGTCCTTAATGGTTTAGAATATATAAACTTAAAGACTCCATCTGATGTTACATAAGGACCCTTTTTGACCTACTGAACAATATGCTGGCCAAAGAGATCTTGAACATTAACTTAATATACATTCAGATTGACTTCTTGTATATGAGCCATTTTGACCTATTCAACATATTTTTGACCTTCTCAGCTTATTTCTGGCCCTAGAGAGTACTCGACCTTGAACTTTCTATACATTCTCCGATACTCCTTCTGATGTTAGATTAGCCATACATATGTCCATTTTTGACATATTGAACATATTTCTGGCCAGAGTCTGTGAACATTAACTCACTATACATACAGACTGACTTCTCGTAATGTTAAATTAGCCATTCAGCAGTCCATATTTGACCTACTGAACTTATTTCTGTCAAGTTGCCTTGAACATTAACTTACTATACATAATTATCCTACTATACAGACTTCCCGTGATGTTATATCAGCCAAACACTAGTCCATATTTGACCGATTGAACTAATTTTTGGCCAAGGAGTCCTCAAAATGTTTTTTACTATTATAAACTTATAGATTTTTAAATCTGCCATACAGAAGTCAATATTTCAGTAGATATTTCATCTACTGAACATTTTACTGATAAAAGTGTCCTGAGTCTTGAACTTTCTATTCATACTCATAGACTTCTTCTAATGCTTTGTAAGCCATATAGAAATCCATTTAGAAGTCCATATCTTTACCGATTGAACTAATTTCTGGTTAAAGTGCCCTTAAATGGTTTTAAATTATATAAACTTAAATACTCCTTCTGATGTTAAATCAGCCATACAGAATTCCATATTTGACCTAATGAACATATTAATGGCCAAAGAGTCCTTTAGGATAAATACTACGTATTCATATTGATTTCGTCTAATTTTATATCAGCCTAAAAAAAGTCAATATTTGACCTACTGAAATTTTTTCTGGCCAAGGAGTATTCGATACTTGAACTTTCTATTCATTCTTTTTGACTACTGATGTTACGTCAGCAATACAGAAGTCCATATTTGACCCAAGGAACATATCTCTGGCCAAAGAATCCTCGATCTTGAACTTTCTATACATACTCATAGGCTCCTGATCCTTCATAAGATATCCATATCTGACCTATTAAACTTATTTCTGGTCAAAGGGTCCTCAAAAGTTTTTAAACTATATAAAGTTATAGACTGTTGATGATAGATCAGCCATACAGGGGTCCCTTATCACCTACTGAACATGTTTCTGTCCAAAGACTTCTTCAACATTAACTTAGTATACATACATATTGTCTTGTTGTGATGTTAAATTAGCCAGACAGCAGTCCATTTTTGACCTTCTCAACTTATTTCTGGCCCTAGAGTACTCGACCTTGAACTTTCTATACATTCTCATAGACTCCTTCTGATGTTAGATCATCCATACATATGTCCATTTTTGACCTATTGAACATATTTCTGGCCAGAGTCTGCGAACATTAACTCACTATACATACAGACTGACTTCTCGTAATGTTAAATCAGGCAGACCGATTGAGCAAATCCTTGGCCAAAGAGTCCTCAAAAAGAGTCCTTGGCCAGAGTAAAAAAAAAAACTCTTTTTGCTGTCATAAACTTATAGACTACTTCTGATGTTAAATTAGCCATTCAGCAGTCCATATTTGACCTACTGAGCTTATTTTTGGCCAAGGAGTCCTCAAAATGTTTTTTTACTATTATAAACTTATAGACTCCTGATGTTGAATTTGCCATAAAGAAGTCCTTATTTCACCTACTGAAATATTACTGAGAAAAGTGAAGTCCATTTAGAAGTCCATATCTTGACCGATTGAACTAATTTCTGGTCAAAGGGTCCTTAATGGTTTAGAATATATAAACTTAAAGACTCCTTCTGATGTTACATAAGGACCCTTTTTGGCCTACTGAACAATATGCTGGCCAAAGAGATCTTGAACATTAACTTAATATACATTCAGATTGACTTCTTGTATATGAGCCATTTTGACCTATTCAACATATTTTTGACCTTCTCAGCTTATTTCTGGCCCTAGAGAGTACTCGACCTTGAACTTTCTATACATTCTCCGATACTCCTTCTGATGTTAGATTAGCCATACATATGTCCATTTTTGACATATTGAACATATTTCTGGCCAGAGTCTGTGAACATTAACTCACTATACATACAGACTGACTTCTCGTAATGTTAAATCAGACAGACAGTAGTCCATATTTGACCGATTGATAAAATCCTTGGCCAAAGAGTCCTCAAAAAGAGTCCTTGGCCAGAGTCCAAAAAAAAAAACTCTTTTTGCTGTCATTTACTTATAGACTCCTTCTGATGTTAAATTAGCCATTCAGCAGTCCATATTTGACCTACTGAACTTATTTCTGTCAAGTTGCCTTGAACATTAACTTACTATACATAATTATCCTACTATACAGACTTCCCGTGATGTTATATCAGCCAAACACTAGTCCATATTTGACCGATTGAACTAATTTTTGGCCAAGGAGTCCTCAAAATGTTTTTTACTATTATAAACTTATAGATTTTTAAATCTGCCATACAGAAGTCAATATTTCAGTAGATATTTCATCTACTGAACATTTTACTGATAAAAGTGTCCTGAATCTTGAACTTTCTATTCGTACTCATAGACTTCTTCTAATGCTTTGTAAGCCATATAGAAATCCATTTAGAAGTCCATATCTTTACCGATTGAACTAATTTCTGGTTAAAGTGCCCTTAAATGGTTTTAAACTATATAAAATTAAAGACTCCTTCTGATGTTAAATCAGCCATACAGAATTCCATATTTGACCTAATGAACATATTGCTGGCCAAAGAGTCCTTTAGGATAAATACTACGTATTCATATTGATTTCGTCTAGTTTTATGTCAGCCTAAAAAAGTCAATATTTGACCTACTGAAATTTTTTCTGGCCAAGGAGTATACGATACTTGAACTTTCTATTCATTCTTTTTGACTACTGATGTTACGTCAGCAATACAGAAGTCCATATTTGACCCAAGGAACATATCTCTGGCCAAAGAATCCTCGATCTTGAACTTTCTATACATACTCATAGGCTCCTGATCCTTCATAAGATATCCATATCTGACCTATTGAACTTATTTCTGGTCAAAGGGTCCTCAAAAGTTTTTAAACTATATAAAGTTATAGACTGCTGATGATAAATCAGCCATACAGGGGTCCCTTCTCACCTACTGAACATGTTTCTGTCCAAAGACTTCTTCAACATTAACTTAGTATACATACATATTGTCTTGTTGTGATGTTAAATTAGCCAGACAGCAGTCCATTTTTGACCTTCTCAACTTATTTCTGGCCCTAGAGTACTCGACCTTGAACTTTCTATACATTCTCATAGACTCCTTCTGATGTTAGATCATCCATACATATGTCCATTTTTGACCTATTGAACATATTTCTGGCCAGAGTCTGCGAACATTAACTCACTATACATACAGACTGACTTCTCGTAATGTTAAATCAGGCAGACCGATTGAGCAAATCCTTGGCCAAAGAGTCCTCAAAAAGAGTCCTTGGCCAGAGTAAAAAAAAAAACTCTCTTTTTGCTGTCATAAACTTATAGACTACTTCTGATGTTAAATTAGCCATTCAGCAGTCCATATTTGACCTACTGAACTTATTTCTGTCAAGTTGCCTTGAACATTAACTTACTATACATAATTATCCTACTATACAGACTTCTCGTGATGTTATATCAGCCAAACACTAGTCCATATTTGACTGATTGAACTAATTTTTGGCCAAGGAGTCCTCAAAATGTTTTTTACTATTATAAACTTATAGACTGCTGATGTTGAATTTGCCATAAAGAAGTCCTTATTTCACCTACTGAAATATTACTGAGAAAAGTGAAGTCCATTTAGAAGTCCATATCTTGACCGATTGAACTAATTTCTGGTCAAAGGGTCCTTAATGGTTTTAGAATATATAAACTTAAAGACTCCTTCTGATGTTACATAAGGACCCTTTTTGATCTACTGAACAATATGCTGGCCAAAGAGATCTTGAACATTAACTTAATATACATTCAGATTGACTTCATGTATATGAGCCATTTTGACGTATTCAACATATTTTTGACCTTCTCAGCTGATTTCTGGCCCTAGAGAGTACTCGACCTTGAACTTTCTATACATTCTCATAGACTCCTTCTGATGTTAGATCAGCCATACATATGTCCATTTTTGACCTATTGAACATATTTCTGGCCAGAGTCTGTGAACATTAACTCACTATACATACAGACTGACTTCTCGTAATGTTAAATCAGACAGACAGTAGTCCATATTTGACCGATTGATCAAATCTTTGGCCAAAGAGTCCTCAAAAAGAGTCCTTGACCAGAGTCCAAAAAAAAACTATTTTTGCTGTCATAAACTTAAAGACTCCTTCTGATGTTAAATTAGCCATTCAGCAGTCCATAATTGACCTACTGAACTTATTTCTGTCAAGTTGCCTTGAACATTAACTTACTATACATAATTATCCTATTATACAGACTTCTCGTGATGTTATATCAGCCAAACACTAGTCCATATTTGACCGATTGAACTAATTTTTGGCCAAGGAGTCCTCAAAATGTTTTTTACTATTATAAACTTATAGACTCCTGATGTTGAATTTGCCGTAAAGAAGTCCTTATTTCACCTACTGAAATATTACAGAGAAAAGTGAAGTCCATTTAGAAGTCCATATCTTGACCGATTGAACTCATTTCTGGTCAAAGGGTCCTTAATGGTTTAGAATATATAAACTTAAAGACTCCTTCTGATGTTACATAAGGACCCTGTTTGACCTACTGAACAATATGCTGGCCAAAGAGATCTTGAACATTAACTTAATATACATTCAGATTGACTTCTTGTATATGAGCCATTTTGACCTATTCAACAAATTTTTGACCTTCTCAGCTTATTTCTGGCCCTAGAGAATACTCGACCTTGAACTTTCTATACATTCTCATAGACTCCTTCTGTTGTTACATCAGCCATACATATGTCCATTTTTTACCTATTGAACATATTTCTGGCTAGAGTCTACTTCTTCTATACAGACTTCTCGTGAAATTATATCATCCAGACACTAGTCCATATTTGACCGATCAAACTAATTTTTGGCCAAGGAAACCTCAAAACGTTTTTTACTATTATAAAATTATAGACTCCTGATGATAAATCAGCCATACAGGGGTCCCTTATCACCTACTGAACATATTTCTGTCCAAAGATTTCTTCAACATTAACTTGCTATACATACATATTGTCTTGTTGTGATGTTAAATTAGCCAGACAGTAGTCCATTTTTGACCTTCTCAACTTATTTCTGGCCCTAGAGTACTCGACCTTGAACTTTCTATACATTCTCAGAGACTCCTTCTGATGTTAGATCAGCCATACATATGTCCATTTTTTACCTATTGAACATATTTCTGGCCAGAGTCTGTGAACATTTACTCACTATACATACAGACTGACTTCTCGTAATGTTAAATCAGACAAACAGTAGTCCATATCTGACCGATTGATCAAATCCCTGGCCAAAGAGTCCTCAAAAAGAGTCCTTGGCCAGAGTCCAAAAAAAACCCTCTTTTTCCTGTCATAAACTTATAGACTCCTTCTTATGTTAAATTACCAATTCAGCAGTCCATATTTGACCTACTAAAAGTGAAGTCCATTTAGTCCATATCTTGATCGATTGAACTAATTTCTGGTCAAAGGGTTTTAGAATATATAAACTTAAAGACTCCTTCTGATGTTACATACATGTTTTGACCTACTGAACAATATGCAGGCCAAAGAGATCCAGGACTCTTTTTTTCAGGAATATTTTCAGTAGATCAAATATGGACTTTTGTATGGCTGATTTAACATTAAAAAGAGTCTATAAGTTCACAATAGTAAAAAACATTTTGAGGATTCTTTGGCCAAAAATATGTTCAATCTGTCAAATTTGGACTAGTGTTTACCTGATATGAACCTCTGTGTTTCTGATTTAACATCAGAAGGAGTCTATAATTATATAGTTTAAAACCTTTTGAGACCCTTTGAACTTAAAGTTCAAAAGGTCAGATTTGGACTACTGTCTACCTGATATAACATTACGAGAAGTCTGTCTGTATGAGTGAGTTATCTGTATCTGTGAGTTATTGTTCGCGGATTTTTCAAGATCAAGGACACTTCCAGTAATATTTTCAGAGGGTCAAATATGGCTGTAGGGCTCATGTAAATTCTAAAGGTGTCAACAAGAAAGTTCAAGTTTCGAGTATTTTTTGGCCAGAAATATTTTATAAAGTACATGATTGAGGACTTTCATTATATTGCATTGCATACAACAACTAATTGATTTTATTGTGTATTGAAGAGATAAGAACATATGAGCATTGTCATAATACAATAACTAACTAATTCCATTTGCAATGAAGAGATATCCTATATGCGGTTGCAAACACGATCAAACAGTGTTCATTGAAGAATAATGTATAATATATTACAGTGCATACCATAACTGACTCATTCCAGTGTGCAAAGAAGAGATAACATAAATTCTGTTGCACTGCATTGCACAAACGATCTAAAGTTGTGCAATGAAAAATAACATATTTTCTATAACAAGTGACTCATGTTCACTTGTTGCATTGCATACCAGAACTAACTCATTCTCGTGTGCATTAAAGAGATTGCATGTGTTGTTGCATTGCAGTGCACAAACGATCTAACATTGTGAATTTAAAAATGACATATAAGCCAAGTACATGTTGCATTTTCAATGCATGCCCGAACTAACTAATTCCTTTGTGCATTAAAGAGAAAACATGAGTGCTGTTGTTATTGCTTTGCACAGAGGATCTAACGATGTTCATATAACATACAAGCTAAACACTTAATTCCATTTCATTGCATACCAGGGCTGACTCATTCCGTTGTGCAAAGAAGAGATAACATAAATTCTGTTGCACTGCATTGCACAAACGATCTAATGTTGTGCATTGAAAAATAACCACTGGTTGCATTGCACCAGAACTAACTCATTCTCGTGTGCATTAAAGAGATAACATATGTTGTTGCATTGCATTGCACTATCGATCTAACGTTGTGAATTTAAAAATAATGTTTAAGCAAAGCACATGTTGCATTTCAATGCATGCCCGAACTAACTCCATCCAATGTGCATTAAAGAGAAACATGAGTGCTGTTGTATTGCATTGCACAGAGGATCTAATGAAGTTCATATAACAATAAAATACAAGCTAAGCGCTTAATTACATTTACATTAAAATGCACAAACGATGTACCGTTGTGAATTTAAAAATTACATATAAGCCAAGTACATGTTGCATTTCAATGCATGCCCGAACTAACTAATTCCTTTGTGCATTAAAGAGAAAACATGAGTGCTGTTGTATTGCATTGCACAGAGGATCTAACGATGTTCATATAACATACAAGCTAAACACTTAATTCCATTTCATTGCATACCAGAACTGACTCATTCCGTTGTGCAAAGAAGAGATAACATAAATTCTGTTGCACTGCATTGCACAAACGATCTAATGTTGTGCATTGAAAAATAACATATAAGCTATTCACTTGTTGCATTGCATACCAGAACTAACTAATTCTCGTGTGCATTAAAGAGATTGCATGTGTTGTTGCATTGCAGTGCACAAACGATCTAACATTGTGAATTTAAAAATGACATATAAGCCAAGTACATGTTGCATTTTCAATGCATGCCCGAACTAACTAATTCCTTTGTGCATTAAAGAGAAAACATGAGTGCTGTTGTTATTGCTTTGCACAGAGGATCTAACGATGTTCATATAACACACAAGCTAAACGCTTAATTCCATTTCATTGCATACCAGGGCTGACTCATTCCGTTGTGCAAAGAAGAGATAACATAAATTCTGTTGCACTGCATTGCACAAACGATCTAATGTTGTGCATTGAAAAATAACCACTGGTTGCATTGCACCAGAACTAACTCATTCTCGTGTGCATTAAAGAGATAACATATGTTGTTGCATTGCATTGCACTATCGATCTAACGTTGTGAATTTAAAAATAATGTTTAAGCAAAGCACATGTTGCATTTCAATGCATGCCCTAACTAACTCCATCCAATGTGCATTAAAGAGAAACATGAGTGCTGTTGTATTGCATTGCACAGAGGATCTAATGAAGTTCATATAACAATAAAATACAAGCTAAGCGCTTAATTATATTTACATTAAAATGCACAAACGATGTACCGTTGTGAATTTAAAAATTACATATAAGCCAAGTACATGTTGCATTTCAATGCATGCCCGAACTAACTAATTCCTTTGTGCATTAAAGAGAAAACATGAGTGCTGTTGTATTGCATTGCACAGAGGATCTAACGATGTTCATATAACATACAAGCTAAACACTTAATTCCATTTCATTGCATACCAGAACTGACTCATTCCGTTGTGCAAAGAAGAGATAACATAAATTCTGTTGCACTGCATTGCACAAACGATCTAATGTTGTGCATTGAAAAATAACATATAAGCTATTCACTTGTTGCATTGCATACCAGAACTAACTAATTCTCGTGTGCATTAAAGAGATTGCATGTGTTGTTGCATTGCAGTGCACAAACGATCTAACATTGTGAATTTAAAAATGACATATAAGCCAAGTACATGTTGCATTTTCAATGCATGCCCGAACTAACTAATTCCTTTGTGCATTAAAGAGAAAACATGAGTGCTGTTGTTATTGCTTTGCACAGAGGATCTAACGATGTTCATATAACACACAAGCTAAACGCTTAATTCCATTTCATTGCATACCAGGGCTGACTCATTCCGTTGTGCAAAGAAGAGATAACATAAATTCTGTTGCACTGCATTGCACAAACGATCTAATGTTGTGCATTGAAAAATAACCACTGGTTGCATTGCACCAGAACTAACTCATTCTCGTGTGCATTAAAGAGATATCATGTGTTGTTGCATTGCAATTCACAAACGATCTAACATTGTGAATTTAAAAATAATGTTTAAGCAAAGCACATGTTGCATTTCAATGAATGCCCAAACTAACTAATTCCTTTGTGCATTGCAGAGAAACATGAGTGCTGTTGTATATTGCATTGCACAGAGGATCTAATGATGTTCATATAACAATAAAATACAAGCTAAGCGCTTCATTACATTTACATTGCAATGCACAAACGATGTAACATTGTGAATTTAAAAATTACATATAAGCCAAGTACATTTTGCATTTCAATGCATGCCCGAACTAACTAATTCCTTTGTGTATTAAAGAGAGAACATGAGTGCTGTTGTTATTGCATTGCACAGAGGATCTAACGATGTTCATATAACATACAAGCTAAGCGCCTAATTGCATTACAATGCATACAAGAACTGACTCATTCCGTTGTGCAAAGAAGAGATAACATAGATTCTTTTGCACTTCATTGCACAAACGATCTACGGTTGTGCATTGAAAAATAACATATAAGCCATGCACTTGTTGCATTGCATTGCATAGCAGAAATAACTCATTCCAATGTGCATTAAAGAGATAACATATGTGTTGTTGCATTGCACAAATGATCTAACGTTTGCATTGAGAAATTACATGTAAGCTATGAGTGCATTGCAAACATACTTACAATAGCTAGCTCATTCCGATCTGAAATGAAGAGATAGGATTTTTACTGTTGCATTGCATTGCAAAGAAGATCTATCTTTATTCCTCTGTGCTTTTGCATTACATTGCAGGAAGAGAATTTATTGCAATAGCTATTCCTTTACACAATGAATAGTTCAAACGTAGTATGCAATGCAATGCGAAAGAGATGTTATGTGTTTTTATTTCACAAAGGACTAAGTCAGTTAATTGCAATGCATAATGGAATGAGTTAGTATGTATGCAATATACTGATAACTTGTTTTACATTGCATTGCATAAAATATCTAACTTATTCTTCTCGGCAATGAAAATGCACGACATGCTTTTTGCATTTACACAACTAACCATTGTGTATTGAATGGAAATCATTGAAATAGCTATTCCATTACAATGTGATCTAATGTTGCAACGCTTTAAAGAATAGCATGTAAGCTCGTTGCATTCCATTGCATAAAAGATCTAACATAGCACAGGTGCAATGAAAAATAAACCAAACAACATATTTGCATTCGCATCGTATTGCATACTACAACTAAACTATTTATTATTGTATTGAAGAAAATGTTTGCAATGAAGAATCAGAATGTATCACAATGGATTAACAATATCTAACCGTAAATAACTAATTTCGTTGTGCAACGAAGAGATGACAGCAATGTGCATCGGCATATGGGAATGAGTTAGTTATTTTGTATGCATTGCAATGCATTGCAATGCGTATAGCTTATATGATATTCTTCAATAAACATCGTTAGATCGTGTGTGCAATGGAATTACAATAGACCTTCTCATAAACTTCTTTTGATGTTACAGCAGCCGTACAAAAGTCCAAAGTCCACCTTCTCAGCTTATTTCTGGCCCTAGAGTACTCGACCTTGAACTTTCTATACATTCTCATAGACTCCTTCTGATGTAATATCAGAACATATTTATGGCTAGAGTCTAATTCTACTATACAGACTTCTCGTGAAATTATATCATCCAGACACTAGTCCATATTTGACCGATCAAACTAATTTTTGTCCAAGGAGTTTTGGCCATATTTAATCTACTGAACATTTTAATAATAAAAGTGTCCTGAATCTTGAACTTTCTTTACATACTCAGAGGCTCCTGATGCTTCATAAGATATCCATATCTGACCTATTGACCTTATTTCTGGTCAAAGGGTCCTCAAAAGTTTTTAAACTATATAAAGTCATAGACTCCTGATGATAAATCAGCCAATTATTTCTTCAACATTAACTTGCTACATACAGATTGTCTTGTTGTGATGTTAAATTAGCCAGACATCAGTCCATTTTTGACCTTCTCAATTTATTTCTGGCCCTAGAGTACTCGAACTTGAACTTTCTATAAATTTCTCATAGACTCCTTCTGATGTTAGATCATCCATACATATGTCCATTTTTGACCTATTGAACATATTTCTGGCCAGAGTCTGCGAACATTAACTCACTATACATACAGACTGACTTCTCGTAATGTTAAATCAGGCAGACCGATTGAGCAAATCCTTGGCCAAAGAGTCCTCAAAAAGAGTCCTTGGCCAGAGTCCAAAAAAAAACTCTTTTTGCTGTCATAAACTTATAGACTCAGACTTCTCGTGATGTTATATCAGCCAAACACTAGTCCATATTTGACCGATTGAACTCATTTTTGGCCAAGGAGTCCTCAAAATGTTTTTTACTATTATAAACTTATAGACTCCTGATGTTGAATTTGCCATAAAGAAGTCCTTATTTCACCTACTGAAATATTACTGAGAAAAGTGAAGTCCATTTAGAAGTCCATATCTTGACCGATTGAACTAATTTCTGGTCAAAGGGTCCTTAATGGTTTAGAATATATAAACTTAAAGACTCCTTCTGATGTTACATAAGGACCCTTTTTGACCTACTGAACAATATGCTGGCCAAAGAGATCTTGAACATTAACTTAATATACATTCAGATTGACTTCTTGTATATGAGCCATTTTGACCTATTCAACATATTTTTGACCTTCTCAGCTTATTTCTGGCCCTAGAGAGTACTCGACCTTGAACTTTCTATACATTCTCCGATACTCCTTCTGATGTTAGATTAGCCATACATATGTCCATTTTTGACATATTGAACATATTTCTGGCCAGAGTCTGTGAACATTAACTCACTATACATACAGACTGACTTCTCGTAATGTTAAATCAGACAGACAGTAGTCCATATTTGACCGATTGATAAAATCCTTGGCCAAAGAGTCCTCAAAAAGAGTCCTTGGCCAGAGTCCAAAAAAACCCCTCTTTTTGCTGTCATTTACTTATAGACTCCTTCTGATGTTAAATTAGCCATTCAGCAGTCCATATTTGACCTACTGAACTTATTTCTGTCAAGTTGCCTTGAACATTAACTTACTATACATAATTATCCTACTATACAGACTTCCCGTGATGTTATATCAGCCAAACACTAGTCCATATTTGACCGATTGAACTAATTTTTGGCCAAGGAGTCCTCAAAATGTTTTTTACTATTATAAACTTATAGATTTTTAAATCTGCCATACAGAAGTCAATATTTCAGTAGATATTTCATCTACTGAACATTTTACTGATAAAAGTGTCCTGAGTCTTGAACTTTCTATTCATACTCATAGACTTCTTCTAATGCTTTGTAAGCCATATAGAAATCTATTTAGAAGTCCATATCTTTACCGATTGAACTAATTTCTGGTTAAAGTGCCCTTAAATGGTTTTAAATTATATAAACTTAAAGACTCCTTCTGATGTTAAATCAGCTATACAGAATTCCATATTTGACCTAATGAACATATTAATGGCCAAAGAGTCCTTTAGGATAAATACTACGTATTCATATTGATTTCGTCTAATTTTATATCAGCCTAAAAAAAGTCAATATTTGACCTACTGAAATTTTTTCTGGCCAAGGAGTATTCGATACTTGAACTTTCTATTCATTCTTTTTGACTACTGATGTTACGTCAGCAATACAGAAGTCCATATTTGACCCAAGGAACATATCTCTGGCCAAAGAATCCTCGATCTTGAACTTTCTATACATACTCATAGGCTCCTGATCCTTCATAAGATATCCATATCTGACCTATTGAACTTATTTCTGGTCAAAGGGTCCTCAAAAGTTTTTAAACTATATAAAGTTATAGACTGTTGATGATAGATCAGCCATACAGGGGTCCCTTATCACCTACTGAACATGTTTCTGTCCAAAGACTTCTTCAACATTAACTTAGTATACATACATATTGTCTTGTTGTGATGTTAAATTAGCCAGACAGCAGTCCATTTTTGACCTTCTCAACTTATTTCTGGCCCTAGAGTACTCGACCTTGAACTTTCTATACATTCTCATAGACTCCTTCTGATGTTAGATCATCCATACATATGTCCATTTTTGACCTATTGAACATATTTCTGGCCAGAGTCTGCGAACATTAACTCACTATACATACAGACTGACTTCTCGTAATGTTAAATCAGGCAGACCGATTGAGCAAATCCTTGGCCAAAGAGTCCTCAAAAAGAGTCCTTGGCCAGAGTAAAAAAAAAAACTCTTTTTGCTGTCATAAACTTATAGACTACTTCTGATGTTAAATTAGCCATTCAGCAGTCCATATTTGACCTACTGAACTTATTTTTGGCCAAGGAGTCCTCAAAATGTTTTTTTACTATTATAAACTTATAGACTCCTGATGTTGAATTTGCCATAAAGAAGTCCTTATTTCACCTACTGAAATATTACTGAGAAAAGTGAAGTCCATTTAGAAGTCCATATCTTGACCGATTGAACTAATTTCTGGTCAAAGGGTCCTTAATGGTTTAGAATATATAAACTTAAAGACTCCTTCTGATGTTACATAAGGACCCTTTTTGACCTACTGAACAATATGCTGGCCAAAGAGATCTTGAACATTAACTTAATATACATTCAGATTGACTTCTTGTATATGAGCCATTTTGACCTATTCAACATATTTTTGACCTTCTCAGCTTATTTCTGGCCCTAGAGAGTACTCGACCTTGAACTTTCTATACATTCTCCGATACTCCTTCTGATGTTAGATTAGCCATACATATGTCCATTTTTGACATATTGAACATATTTCTGGCCAGAGTCTGTGAACATTAACTCACTATACATACAGACTTCTCGTAATGTTAAATCAGACAGACAGTAGTCCATATTTGACCGATTGATAAAATCCTTGGCCAAAGAGTCCTCAAAAAGAGTCCTTGGCCAGAGTCCAAAAAAAAAAAACTCTTTTTGCTGTCATTTACTTATAGACTCCTTCTGATGTTAAATTAGCCATTCAGCAGTCCATATTTGACCTACTGAACTTATTTCTGTCAAGTTGCCTTGAACATTAACTTACTATACATAATTATCCTACTATACAGACTTCCCGTGATGTTATATCAGCCAAACACTAGTCCATATTTGACCGATTGAACTAATTTTTGGCCAAGGAGTCCTCAAAATGTTTTTTACTATTATAAACTTATAGATTTTTAAATCTGCCATACAGAAGTCAATATTTCAGTAGATATTTCATCTACTGAACATTTTACTGATAAAAGTGTCCTGAATCTTGAACTTTCTATTCGTACTCATAGACTTCTTCTAATGCTTTGTAAGCCATATAGAAATCCATTTAGAAGTCCATATATTTACCGATTGAACTAATTTCTGGTTAAAGTGCCCTTAAATGGTTTTAAACTATATAAACTTAAAGACTCCTTCTGATGTTAAATCAGCCATACAGAATTCCATATTTGACCTAATGAACATATTGCTGGCCAAAGAGTCCTTTAGGATAAATACTACGTATTCATATTGATTTCGTCTAATTTTATATCAGCCTAAAAAAAGTCAATATTTGACCTACTGAAATTTTTTCTGGCCAAGGAGTATTCGATACTTGAACTTTCTATTCATTCTTTTTGACTACTGATGTTACGTCAGCAATACAGAAGTCCATATTTGACCCAAGGAACATATCTCTGGCCAAAGAATCCTCGATTTTGAACTTTCTATACATACTCATAGGCTCCTGATCCTTCATAAGATATCCATATCTGACCTATTGAACTTATTTCTGGTCAAAGGGTCCTCAAAAGTTTTTAAACTATATAAAGTTATAGACTGTTGATGATAAATCAGCCATACAGGGGTCCCTTATCACCTACTGAACATGTTTCTGTCCAAAGACTCCTTCAACATTAACTTAGTATACATACATATTGTCTTGTTGTGATGTTAAATTAGCCAGACAGCAGTCCATTTTTGACCTTCTCAACTTATTTCTGGCCCTAGAGTACTCGACCTTGAACTTTCTATACATTCTCATAGACTCCTTCTGATGTTAGATCATACATACATATGTCCATTTTTGACCTATTGAACATATTTCTGGCCAGAGCCTGTGAGCATTAACTCACTATACATACAGACTGACTTCTCGTAATGTTAAATCAGACAGACAGTAGTCCATATTTGACCGATTGATCAAATCTTTGGCCAAAGAGTCCTTGGCCAGAGTCCAAAAAAAAACTCTTTTTGCTGTCATAAACTTAAAGACTCCTTCTGATGTTAAATTAGCCATTCAGCAGTCCATATTTGACCTACTGAACTTATTTTTGTCAAGTTGCCTTGAACATTAACTTACTATACATAATTATCCTATTATACAGACTTCTCGTGATGTTATATCAGCCAAACACTAGTCCATATTTGACCGATTGAACTAATTTTTGGCCAAGGAGTCCTCAAAATGTTTTTTACTATTATAAACTTATAGACTCCTGATGTTGAATTTGCCATAAAGAAGTCCTTATTTCACCTACTGAAATATTACTGAGAAAAGTGAAGTCCATTTAGAAGTCCATATCTTGACCGATTGAACTAATTTCTGGTCAAAGGGTCCTTAATGGTTTTAGAATATATAAACTTAAAGACTCCTTCTGATGTTACATAAGGACCCTTTTTGACCTACTGAACAATATGCTGGCCAAAGAGATCTTGAACATTAACTTAATATACATTCAGATTGACTTCTTGTATATGAGCCATTTTGACCTATTCAACATATTTTTGACCTTCTAAGCTTATTTCTGGCCCTAGAGAGTACTCGACCTTGAACTTTCTATACATTCTCATAGACTCCTTCTGATGTTAGATCAGCCATACATATGTCCATTTTTGACCTCTTGAACATATTTCTGGCCAGAGTCTGTGAACATTAACTCACTATACATACAGACTGACTTCTCGTAATGTTAAATCAGTCAGACCGATTGATCAAATCCTTGGCCAAAGAGTCCTCAAAAAGAGTCCTTGACCAGAGTCCAAAAAAAACCTCTTTTTGCTGTCATAAACTTATAGACTCAGACTTCTCGTGATGTTATATAAACACTAGTCCATATTTGACCGATTGAACTCATTTTTGGCCAAGGAGTCCTCAAAATGTTTTTTACTATTATAAACTTATAGACTCCTGATGTTGAATTTGCCATAAAGAAGTCCTTATTTCACCTACTGAAATATTACTGATAAAAGTGGTCCATTTAGAAGTCCATATCTTGACCGATTGAACTAATTTCTGGTCAAAGGGTCCTTAATGGTTTAGAATATATAAACTTAAAGACTCCTTCTGATGTTACATAAGGACCCTTTTTGACCTACTGAACAATATGCTGGCCAAAGAGATCTTGAACATTAACTTAATATACATTCAGATTGACTTCTTGTATATGAGCCATTTTGACCTATTCAACATATTTTTGACCTTCTCAGCTTATTTCTGGCCCTAGAGAGTACTCGACCTTGAACTTTCTATACATTCTCCGATACTCCTTCTGATGTTAGATTAGCCATACATATGTCCATTTTTGACATATTGAACATATTTCTGGCCAGAGTCTGTGAACATTAACTCACTATACATACAGACTTCTCGTAATGTTAAATCAGACAGACAGTAGTCCATATTTGACCGATTGATAAAATCCTTGGCCAAAGAGTCCTCAAAAAGAGTCCTTGGCCAGAGTCCAAAAAAAAAAAAACTCTTTTTGCTGTCATTTACTTATAGACTCCTTCTGATGTTAAATTAGCCATTCAGCAGTCCATATTTGACCTACTGAACTTATTTCTGTCAAGTTGCCTTGAACATTAACTTACTACACATAATTATCCTACTATACAGACTTCCCGTGATGTTATATCAGCCAAACACTAGTCCATATTTGACCGATTGAACTAATTTTTGGCCAAGGAGTCCTCAAAATGTTTTTTACTATTATAAACTTATAGATTTTTAAATCTGCCATACAGAAGTCAATATTTCAGTAGATATTTCATCTACTGAACATTTTACTGATAAAAGTGTCCTGAATCTTGAACTTTCTATTCGTACTCATAGACTTCTTCTAATGCTTTGTAAGCCATATAGAAATCCATTTAGAAGTCCATATATTTACCGATTGAACTAATTTCTGGTTAAAGTGCCCTTAAATGGTTTTAAACTATATAAACTTAAAGACTCCTTCTGATGTTAAATCAGCCATACAGAATTCCATATTTGACCTAATGAACATATTGCTGGCCAAAGAGTCCTTTAGGATAAATACTGCGTATTCATATTGATTTCGTCTAATTTTATATCAGCCTAAAAAAAGTCAATATTTGACCTACTGAAATTTTTTCTGGCCAAGGAGTATTCGATACTTGAACTTTCTATTCATTCTTTTTGACTACTGATGTTACGTCAGCAATACAGAAGTCCATATTTGACCCAAGGAACATATCTCTGGCCAAAGAATCCTCGATCTTGAACTTTCTATACATACTCATAGGCTCCTGATCCTTCATAAGATATCCATATCTGACCTATTGAACTTATTTCTGGTCAAAGGGTCCTCAAAAGTTTTTAAACTATATAAAGTTATAGACTGTTGATGATAAATCAGCCATACAGGGGTCCCTTATCACCTACTGAACATGTTTCTGTCCAAAGACTCCTTCAACATTAACTTAGTATACATACATATTGTCTTGTTGTGATGTTAAATTAGCCAGACAGCAGTCCATTTTTGACCTTCTCAACTTATTTCTGGCCCTAGAGTACTCGACCTTGAACTTTCTATACATTCTCATAGACTCCTTCTGATGTTAGATCATCCATACATATGTCCATTTTTGACCTATTGAACATATTTCTGGCCAGAGCCTGTGAGCATTAACTCACTATACATACAGACTGACTTCTCGTAATGTTAAATCAGACAGACAGTAGTCCATATTTGACCGATTGATCAAATCTTTGGCCAAAGAGTCCTTGGCCAGAGTCCAAAAAAAAACTCTTTTTGCTGTCATAAACTTAAAGACTCCTTCTGATGTTAAATTAGCCATTCAGCAGTCCATATTTGACCTACTGAACTTATTTTTGTCAAGTTGCCTTGAACATTAACTTACTATACATAATTATCCTATTATACAGACTTCTCGTGATGTTATATCAGCCAAACACTAGTCCATATTTGACCGATTGAACTAATTTTTGGCCAAGGAGTCCTCAAAATGTTTTTTACTATTATAAACTTATAGACTCCTGATGTTGAATTTGCCATAAAGAAGTCCTTATTTCACCTACTGAAATATTACTGATAAAAGTGAAGTCCATTTAGAAGTCCATATCTTGACCGATTGAACTAATTTCTGGTCAAAGGGTCCTTAATGGTTTAGAATATATAAACTTAAAGACTCCTTCTGATGTTACATAAGGACCCTTTTTGACCTACTGAACAATATGCTGGCCAAAGAGATCTTGAACATTAACTTAATATACATTCAGATTGACTTCTTGTATATGAGCCATTTTGACCTATTCAACATATTTTTGACCTTCTAAGCTTATTTCTGGCCCTAGAGAGTACTCGACCTTGAACTTTCTATACATTCTCATAGACTCCTTCTGATGTTAGATCAGCCATACATATGTCCATTTTTGACCTCTTGAACATATTTCTGGCCAGAGTCTGTGAACATTAACTCACTATACATACAGACTGACTTCTCGTAATGTTAAATCAGTCAGACCGATTGATCAAATCCTTGGCCAAAGAGTCCTCAAAAAGAGTCCTTGACCAGAGTCCAAAAAAAACCTCTTTTTGCTGTCATAAACTTATAGACTCAGACTTCTCGTGATGTTATATAAACACTAGTCCATATTTGACCGATTGAACTCATTTTTGGCCAAGGAGTCCTCAAAATGTTTTTTACTATTATAAACTTATAGACTCCTGATGTTGAATTTGCCATAAAGAAGTCCTTATTTCACCTACTGAAATATTACTGATAAAAGTGGTCCATTTAGAAGTCCATATCTTGACCGATTGAACTAATTTCTGGTCAAAGGGTCCTTAATGGTTTAGAATATATAAACTTAAAGACTCCTTCTGATGTTACATAAGGACCCTTTTTGACCTACTGAACAATATGCTGGCCAAAGAGATCTTGAACATTAACTTAATATACATTCAGATTGACTTCTTGTATATGAGCCATTTTGACCTATTCAACATATTTTTGACCTTCTCAGCTTATTTCTGGCCCTAGAGAGTACTCGACCTTGAACTTTCTATACATTCTCCGATACTCCTTCTGATGTTAGATTAGCCATACATATGTCCATTTTTGACATATTGAACATATTTCTGGCCAGAGTCTGTGAACATTAACTCACTATACATACAGACTTCTCGTAATGTTAAATCAGACAGACAGTAGTCCATATTTGACCGATTGATAAAATCCTTGGCCAAAGAGTCCTCAAAAAGAGTCCTTGGCCAGAGTCCAAAAAAAAACTCTTTTTGCTGTCATTTACTTATAGACTCCTTCTGATGTTAACTTAGCCATTCAGCAGTCCATATTTGACCTACTGAACTTATTTCTGTCAAGTTGCCTTGAACATTAACTTACTATACATAATTATCCTACTATACAGACTTCCCGTGATGTTATATCAGCCAAACACTAGTCCATATTTGACAGATTGAACTAATTTTTGGCCAAGGAGTCCTCAAAATGTTTTTTACTATTATAAACTGATAGATTATTAAATCTGCCATACAGAAGTCAATATTTCAGTAGATATTTCATCTACTGAACATTTTACTGATAAAAGGGTCCTGAATCTTGAACTTTCTATTCGTACTCATAGACTCCTTCTAATGCTTTGTAAGCCATATAGAAATCCATTTAGAAGTCCATATCTTTACCGATTGAACTAATTTCTGGTTAAAGTGCCCTTAAATGGTTTTAAACTATATAAACTTAAAGACTCCTTCTGATGTTAAATCAGCCATACAGAATTCCATATTTGACCTAATGAACATATTGCTGGCCAAAGAGTCCTTTAGGATAAATACTACGTATTCATATTGATTTCGTCTAATTTTATGTCAGCCTAAAAAAAGTCAATATTTGACCTACTGAAATTTTTTCTGGCCAAGGAGTACTTGATACTTGAACTTTCTATTCATTCTTTTTGACTACTGATGTTACGTCAGCAATACAGAAGTCCATATTTGACCCAAGGAACATATCTCTGGCCAAAGAATCCTCGATCTTGAACTTTCTATACATACTCATAGGCTCCTGATCCTTCATAAGATATCCATATCTGACCTATTGAACTTATTTCTGGTCAAAGGGTCCTCAAAAGTTTTTAATCTATATAAAGTTATAGACTGCTGATGATAAATCAGCCATACAGGGGTCCCTTATCACCTACTGAACATGTTTCTGTCCAAAGACTCCTTCAACATTAACTTAGTATACATACATATTGTCTTGTTGTGATGTTAAATTAGCCAGACAGCAGTCCATTTTTGACCTTCTCAACTTATTTCTGGCCCTAGAGTACTCGACCTTGAACTTTCTATACATTCTCATAGACTCCTTCTGATGTTAGATCATCCATACATATGTCCATTTTTGACCTATTGAACATATTTCTGGCCAGAGCCTGTGAGCATTAACTCACTATACATACAGACTGACTTCTCGTAATGTTAAATCAGACAGACAGTAGTCCATATTTGACCGATTGATCAAATCTTTGGCCAAAGAGTCCTTGGCCAGAGTCCAAAAAAAAACTCTTTTTGCTGTCATAAACTTAAAGACTCCTTCTGATGTTAAATTAGCCATTCAGCAGTCCATATTTGACCTACTGAACTTATTTCTGTCAAGTTGCCTTGAACATTAACTTCCTATACATAATTATCCTACTATACAGACTTCTCGTGATGTTATATCAGCCAAACACTAGTCCATATTTGACCGATTGAACTAATTTTTGGCCAAGGAGTCCTCAAAATGTTTTTTTACTATTATAAACTTATAGACTCCTGATGTTGAATTTGCCATAAAGAAGTCCTTATTTCACCTACTGAAATATTACTGAGAAAAGTGAAGTCCATTTAGAAGTCCATATCTTGACCGATTGAACTAATTTCTGGTCAAAGGGTCCTTAATGGATTTAGAATATATAAACTTAAAGACTCCTTCTGATGTTACATAAGGACCCTTTTTGACCTAATGAAAATATGCTGGCCAAAGAGATCTTGAACATTAACTTAATATACATTCAGATTGACTTCTTGTATATGAGCCATTTTGACCTATTCAACATATTTTTGACCTTCTAAGCTTATTTCTGGCCCTAGAGAGTACTCGACCTTGAACTTTCTATACATTCTCATAGACTCCTTCTGATGTTAGATCAGCCATACATATGTCCATTTTTGACCTCTTGAACATATTTCTGGCCAGAGTCTGTGAACATTAACTCACTATACATACAGACTGACTTCTCGTAATGTTAAATCAGGCAGACCGATTGATCAAATCCTTGGCCAAAGAGTCCTCAAAAAGAGTCCTTGACCAGAGTCCAAAAAACCCCTCTTTTTGCTGTCATAAACTTATAGACTCAGACTTCTCCTGATGTTATATCAGCCAAACACTAGTCCATATTTGACCGATTGAACTCATTTTTGGCCAAGGAGTCCTCAAAATGTTTTTTACTATTATAAACTTATAGACTCCTGATGTTGAATTTGCCATAAAGAAGTCCTTATTTCACCTACTGAAATATTACTGAGAAAAGTGAAGTCCATTTAGAAGTCCATATCTTGACCGATTGAACTAATTTCTGGTCAAAGGGTCCTTAATGGTTTAGAATATATAAACTTAAAGACTCCATCTGATGTTACATAAGGACCCTTTTTGACCTACTGAACAATATGCTGGCCAAAGAGATCTTGAACATTAACTTAATATACATTCAGATTGACTTCTTGTATATGAGCCATTTTGACCTATTCAACATATTTTTGACCTTCTCAGCTTATTTCTGGCCCTAGAGAGTACTCGACCTTGAACTTTCTATACATTCTCCGATACTCCTTCTGATGTTAGATTAGCCATACATATGTCCATTTTTGACATATTGAACATATTTCTGGCCAGAGTCTGTGAACATTAACTCACTATACATACAGACTGACTTCTCGTAATGTTAAATTAGCCATTCAGCAGTCCATATTTGACCTACTGAACTTATTTCTGTCAAGTTGCCTTGAACATTAACTTACTATACATAATTATCCTACTATACAGACTTCCCGTGATGTTATATCAGCCAAACACTAGTCCATATTTGACCGATTGAATTAATTTTTGGCCAAGGAGTCCTCAAAATGTTTTTTACTATTATAAACTTATAGATTTTTAAATCTGCCATACAGAAGTCAATATTTCAGTAGATATTTCATCTACTGAACATTTTACTGATAAAAGTGTCCTGAGTCTTGAACTTTCTATTCATACTCATAGACTTCTTCTAATGCTTTGTAAGCCATATAGAAATCCATTTAGAAGTCCATATCTTTACCGATTGAACTAATTTCTGGTTAAAGTGCCCTTAAATGGTTTTAAATTATATAAACTTAAATACTCCTTCTGATGTTAAATCAGCCATACAGAATTCCATATTTGACCTAATGAACATATTAATGGCCAAAGAGTCCTTTAGGATAAATACTACGTATTCATATTGATTTCGTCTAATTTTATATCAGCCTAAAAAAAGTCAATATTTGACCTACTGAAATTTTTTCTGGCCAAGGAGTATTCGATACTTGAACTTTCTATTCATTCTTTTTGACTACTGATGTTACGTCAGCAATACAGAAGTCCATATTTGACCCAAGGAACATATCTCTGGCCAAAGAATCCTCGATCTTGAACTTTCTATACATACTCATAGGCTCCTGATCCTTCATAAGATATCCATATCTGACCTATTAAACTTATTTCTGGTCAAAGGGTCCTCAAAAGTTTTTAAACTATATAAAGTTATAGACTGTTGATGATAGATCAGCCATACAGGGGTCCCTTATCACCTACTGAACATGTTTCTGTCCAAAGACTTCTTCAACATTAACTTAGTATACATACATATTGTCTTGTTGTGATGTTAAATTAGCCAGACAGCAGTCCATTTTTGACCTTCTCAACTTATTTCTGGCCCTAGAGTACTCGACCTTGAACTTTCTATACATTCTCATAGAGTCCTTCTGATGTTAGATCATCCATACATATGTCCATTTTTGACCTATTGAACATATTTCTGGCCAGAGTCTGCGAACATTAACTCACTATACATACAGACTGACTTCTCGTAATGTTAAATCAGGCAGACCGATTGAGCAAATCCTTGGCCAAAGAGTCCTCAAAAAGAGTCCTTGGCCAGAGTAAAAAAAAAAAACTCTTTTTGCTGTCATAAACTTATAGACTACTTCTGATGTTAAATTAGCCATTCAGCAGTCCATATTTGACCTACTGAACTTATTTTTGGCCAAGGAGTCCTCAAAATGTTTTTTTACTATTATAAACTTATAGACTCCTGATGTTGAATTTGCCATAAAGAAGTCCTTATTTCACCTACTGAAATATTACTGAGAAAAGTGAAGTCCATTTAGAAGTCCATATCTTGACCGATTGAACTAATTTCTGGTCAAAGGGTCCTTAATGGTTTAGAATATATAAACTTAAAGACTCCTTCTGATGTTACATAAGGACCCTTTTTGACCTACTGAACAATATGCTGGCCAAAGAGATCTTGAACATTAACTTAATATACATTCAGATTGACTTCTTGTATATGAGCCATTTTGACCTATTCAACATATTTTTGACCTTCTCAGCTTATTTCTGGCCCTAGAGAGTACTCGACCTTGAACTTTCTATACATTCTCCGATACTCCTTCTGATGTTAGATTAGCCATACATATGTCCATTTTTGACATATTGAACATATTTCTGGCCAGAGTCTGTGAACATTAACTCACTATACATACAGACTGACTTCTCGTAATGTTAAATCAGACAGACAGTAGTCCATATTTGACCGATTGATAAAATCCTTGGCCAAAGAGTCCTCAAAAAGAGTCCTTGGCCAGAGTCCAAAAAAAAAAAACTCTTTTTGCTGTCATTTACTTATAGACTCCTTCTGATGTTAAATTAGCCATTCAGCAGTCCATATTTGACCTACTGAACTTATTTCTGTCAAGTTGCCTTGAACATTAACTTACTATACATAATTATCCTACTATACAGACTTCCCGTGATGTTATATCAGCCAAACACTAGTCCATATTTGACCGATTGAACTAATTTTTGGCCAAGGAGTCCTCAAAATGTTTTTTACTATTATAAACTTATAGATTTTTAAATCTGCCATACAGAAGTCAATATTTCAGTAGATATTTCATCTACTGAACATTTTACTGATAAAAGTGTCCTGAATCTTGAACTTTCTATTCGTACTCATAGACTTCTTCTAATGCTTTGTAAGCCATATAGAAATCCATTTAGAAGTCCATATCTTTACCGATTGAACTAATTTCTGGTTAAAGTGCCCTTAAATGGTTTTAAACTATATAAAATTAAAGACTCCTTCTGATGTTAAATCAGCCATACAGAATTCCATATTTGACCTAATGAACATATTGCTGGCCAAAGAGTCCTTTAGGATAAATACTACGTATTCATATTGATTTCGTCTAGTTTTATGTCAGCCTAAAAAAGTCAATATTTGACCTACTGAAATTTTTTCTGGCCAAGGAGTATACGATACTTGAACTTTCTATTCATTCTTTTTGACTACTGATGTTACGTCAGCAATACAGAAGTCCATATTTGACCCAAGGAACATATCTCTGGCCAAAGAATCCTCGATCTTGAACTTTCTATACATACTCATAGGCTCCTGATCCTTCATAAGATATCCATATCTGACCTATTGAACTTATTTCTGGTCAAAGGGTCCTCAAAAGTTTTTAAACTATATAAAGTTATAGACTGCTGATGATAAATCAGCCATACAGGGGTCCCTTCTCACCTACTGAACATGTTTCTGTCCAAAGACTTCTTCAACATTAACTTAGTATACATACATATTGTCTTGTTGTGATGTTAAATTAGCCAGACAGCAGTCCATTTTTGACCTTCTCAACTTATTTCTGGCCCTAGAGTACTCGACCTTGAACTTTCTATACATTCTCATAGACTCCTTCTGATGTTAGATCATCCATACATATGTCCATTTTTGACCTATTGAACATATTTCTGGCCAGAGTCTGCGAACATTAACTCACTATACATACAGACTGACTTCTCGTAATGTTAAATCAGGCAGACCGATTGAGCAAATCCTTGGCCAAAGAGTCCTCAAAAAGAGTCCTTGGCCAGAGTAAAAAAAAAAACTCTCTTTTTGCTGTCATAAACTTATAGACTACTTCTGATGTTAAATTAGCCATTCAGCAGTCCATATTTGACCTACTGAACTTATTTCTGTCAAGTTGCCTTGAACATTAACTTACTATACATAATTATCCTACTATACAGACTTCTCGTGATGTTATATCAGCCAAACACTAGTCCATATTTGACTGATTGAACTAATTTTTGGCCAAGGAGTCCTCAAAATGTTTTTTACTATTATAAACTTATAGACTGCTGATGTTGAATTTGCCATAAAGAAGTCCTTATTTCACCTACTGAAATATTACTGAGAAAAGTGAAGTCCATTTAGAAGTCCATATCTTGACCGATTGAACTAATTTCTGGTCAAAGGGTCCTTAATGGTTTTAGAATATATAAACTTAAAGACTCCTTCTGATGTTACATAAGGACCCTTTTTGATCTACTGAACAATATGCTGGCCAAAGAGATCTTGAACATTAACTTAATATACATTCAGATTGACTTCATGTATATGAGCCATTTTGACGTATTCAACATATTTTTGACCTTCTCAGCTGATTTCTGGCCCTAGAGAGTACTCGACCTTGAACTTTCTATACATTCTCATAGACTCCTTCTGATGTTAGATCAGCCATACATATGTCCATTTTTGACCTATTGAACATATTTCTGGCCAGAGTCTGTGAACATTAACTCACTATACATACAGACTGACTTCTCGTAATGTTAAATCAGACAGACAGTAGTCCATATTTGACCGATTGATCAAATCTTTGGCCAAAGAGTCCTCAAAAAGAGTCCTTGACCAGAGTCCAAAAAAAAACTATTTTTGCTGTCATAAACTTAAAGACTCCTTCTGATGTTAAATTAGCCATTCAGCAGTCCATAATTGACCTACTGAACTTATTTCTGTCAAGTTGCCTTGAACATTAACTTACTATACATAATTATCCTATTATACAGACTTCTCGTGATGTTATATCAGCCAAACACTAGTCCATATTTGACCGATTGAACTAATTTTTGGCCAAGGAGTCCTCAAAATGTTTTTTACTATTATAAACTTATAGACTCCTGATGTTGAATTTGCCGTAAAGAAGTCCTTATTTCACCTACTGAAATATTACAGAGAAAAGTGAAGTCCATTTAGAAGTCCATATCTTGACCGATTGAACTCATTTCTGGTCAAAGGGTCCTTAATGGTTTAGAATATATAAACTTAAAGACTCCTTCTGATGTTACATAAGGACCCTGTTTGACCTACTGAACAATATGCTGGCCAAAGAGATCTTGAACATTAACTTAATATACATTCAGATTGACTTCTTGTATATGAGCCATTTTGACCTATTCAACAAATTTTTGACCTTCTCAGCTTATTTCTGGCCCTAGAGAATACTCGACCTTGAACTTTCTATACATTCTCATAGACTCCTTCTGTTGTTACATCAGCCATACATATGTCCATTTTTTACCTATTGAACATATTTCTGGCTAGAGTCTACTTCTTCTATACAGACTTCTCGTGAAATTATATCATCCAGACACTAGTCCATATTTGACCGATCAAACTAATTTTTGGCCAAGGAAACCTCAAAACGTTTTTTACTATTATAAAATTATAGACTCCTGATGATAAATCAGCCATACAGGGGTCCCTTATCACCTACTGAACATATTTCTGTCCAAAGATTTCTTCAACATTAACTTGCTATACATACATATTGTCTTGTTGTGATGTTAAATTAGCCAGACAGTAGTCCATTTTTGACCTTCTCAACTTATTTCTGGCCCTAGAGTACTCGACCTTGAACTTTCTATACATTCTCAGAGACTCCTTCTGATGTTAGATCAGCCATACATATGTCCATTTTTTACCTATTGAACATATTTCTGGCCAGAGTCTGTGAACATTTACTCACTATACATACAGACTGACTTCTCGTAATGTTAAATCAGACAAACAGTAGTCCATATCTGACCGATTGATCAAATCCCTGGCCAAAGAGTCCTCAAAAAGAGTCCTTGGCCAGAGTCCAAAAAAAAACCTCTTTTTCCTGTCATAAACTTATAGACTCCTTCTTATGTTAAATTAGCCATTCAGCAGTCCATATTTGACCTACTAAAAGTGAAGTCCATTTAGTCCATATCTTGATCGATTGAACTAATTTCTGGTCAAAGGGTTTTAGAATATATAAACTTAAAGACTCCTTCTGATGTTACATACATGTTTTGACCTACTGAACAATATGCAGGCCAAAGAGATCCAGGACTCTTTTTTTCAGGAATATTTTCAGTAGATCAAATATGGACTTTTGTATGGCTGATTTAACATTAAAAAGAGTCTATAAGTTCACAATAGTAAAAAACATTTTGAGGATTCTTTGGCCAAAAATATGTTCAATCTGTCAAATTTGGACTAGTGTTTACCTGATATGAACCTCTGTGTTTCTGATTTAACATCAGAAGGAGTCTATAATTATATAGTTTAAAACCTTTTGAGACCCTTTGAACTTAAATTTCAAAAGGTCAGATTTGGACTACTGTCTACCTGATATAACATTACGAGAAGTCTGTCTGTATGAGTGAGTTATCTGTATCTGTGAGTTATTGTTCGCGGATTTTTCAAGATCAAGGACACTTCCAGTAATATTTTCAGAGGGTCAAATATGGCTGTAGGGCTCATGTAAATTCTAAAGGTGTCAACAAGAAAGTTCAAGTTTCGAGTATTTTTTGGCCAGAAATATTTTATAAAGTACATGATTGAGGACTTTCATTATATTGCATTGCATACAACAACTAATTGATTTTATTGTGTATTGAAGAGATAAGAACATATGAGCATTGTCATAATACAATAACTAACTAATTCCATTTGCAATGAAGAGATATCCTATATGCGGTTGCAAACACGATCAAACAGTGTTCATTGAAGAATAATGTATAATATATTACAGTGCATACCATAACTGACTCATTCCAGTGTGCAAAGAAGAGATAACATAAATTCTGTTGCACTGCATTGCACAAACGATCTAAAGTTGTGCAATGAAAAATAACATATTTTCTATAACAAGTGACTCATGTTCACTTGTTGCATTGCATACCAGAACTAACTCATTCTCGTGTGCATTAAAGAGATTGCATGTGTTGTTGCATTGCAGTGCACAAACGATCTAACATTGTGAATTTAAAAATGACATATAAGCCAAGTACATGTTGCATTTTCAATGCATGCCCGAACTAACTAATTCCTTTGTGCATTAAAGAGAAAACATGAGTGCTGTTGTTATTGCTTTGCACAGAGGATCTAACGATGTTCATATAACATACAAGCTAAACACTTAATTCCATTTCATTGCATACCAGGGCTGACTCATTCCGTTGTGCAAAGAAGAGATAACATAAATTCTGTTGCACTGCATTGCACAAACGATCTAATGTTGTGCATTGAAAAATAACCACTGGTTGCATTGCACCAGAACTAACTCATTCTCGTGTGCATTAAAGAGATAACATATGTTGTTGCATTGCATTGCACTATCGATCTAACGTTGTGAATTTAAAAATAATGTTTAAGCAAAGCACATGTTGCATTTCAATGCATGCCCGAACTAACTCCATCCAATGTGCATTAAAGAGAAACATGAGTGCTGTTGTATTGCATTGCACAGAGGATCTAATGAAGTTCATATAACAATAAAATACAAGCTAAGCGCTTAATTACATTTACATTAAAATGCACAAACGATGTACCGTTGTGAATTTAAAAATTACATATAAGCCAAGTACATGTTGCATTTCAATGCATGCCCGAACTAACTAATTCCTTTGTGCATTAAAGAGAAAACATGAGTGCTGTTGTATTGCATTGCACAGAGGATCTAACGATGTTCATATAACATACAAGCTAAACACTTAATTCCATTTCATTGCATACCAGAACTGACTCATTCCGTTGTGCAAAGAAGAGATAACATAAATTCTGTTGCACTGCATTGCACAAACGATCTAATGTTGTGCATTGAAAAATAACATATAAGCTATTCACTTGTTGCATTGCATACCAGAACTAACTAATTCTCGTGTGCATTAAAGAGATTGCATGTGTTGTTGCATTGCAGTGCACAAACGATCTAACATTGTGAATTTAAAAATGACATATAAGCCAAGTACATGTTGCATTTTCAATGCATGCCCGAACTAACTAATTCCTTTGTGCATTAAAGAGAAAACATGAGTGCTGTTGTTATTGCTTTGCACAGAGGATCTAACGATGTTCATATAACACACAAGCTAAACGCTTAATTCCATTTCATTGCATACCAGGGCTGACTCATTCCGTTGTGCAAAGAAGAGATAACATAAATTCTGTTGCACTGCATTGCACAAACGATCTAATGTTGTGCATTGAAAAATAACCACTGGTTGCATTGCACCAGAACTAACTCATTCTCGTGTGCATTAAAGAGATAACATATGTTGTTGCATTGCATTGCACTATCGATCTAACGTTGTGAATTTAAAAATAATGTTTAAGCAAAGCACATGTTGCATTTCAATGCATGCCCTAACTAACTCCATCCAATGTGCATTAAAGAGAAACATGAGTGCTGTTGTATTGCATTGCACAGAGGATCTAATGAAGTTCATATAACAATAAAATACAAGCTAAGCGCTTAATTATATTTACATTAAAATGCACAAACGATGTACCGTTGTGAATTTAAAAATTACATATAAGCCAAGTACATGTTGCATTTCAATGCATGCCCGAACTAACTAATTCCTTTGTGCATTAAAGAGAAAACATGAGTGCTGTTGTATTGCATTGCACAGAGGATCTAACGATGTTCATATAACATACAAGCTAAACACTTAATTCCATTTCATTGCATACCAGAACTGACTCATTCCGTTGTGCAAAGAAGAGATAACATAAATTCTGTTGCACTGCATTGCACAAACGATCTAATGTTGTGCATTGAAAAATAACATATAAGCTATTCACTTGTTGCATTGCATACCAGAACTAACTAATTCTCGTGTGCATTAAAGAGATTGCATGTGTTGTTGCATTGCAGTGCACAAACGATCTAACATTGTGAATTTAAAAATGACATATAAGCCAAGTACATGTTGCATTTTCAATGCATGCCCGAACTAACTAATTCCTTTGTGCATTAAAGAGAAAACATGAGTGCTGTTGTTATTGCTTTGCACAGAGGATCTAACGATGTTCATATAACACACAAGCTAAACGCTTAATTCCATTTCATTGCATACCAGGGCTGACTCATTCCGTTGTGCAAAGAAGAGATAACATAAATTCTGTTGCACTGCATTGCACAAACGATCTAATGTTGTGCATTGAAAAATAACCACTGGTTGCATTGCACCAGAACTAACTCATTCTCGTGTGCATTAAAGAGATATCATGTGTTGTTGCATTGCAATTCACAAACGATCTAACATTGTGAATTTAAAAATAATGTTTAAGCAAAGCACATGTTGCATTTCAATGAATGCCCAAACTAACTAATTCCTTTGTGCATTGCAGAGAAACATGAGTGCTGTTGTATATTGCATTGCACAGAGGATCTAATGATGTTCATATAACAATAAAATACAAGCTAAGCGCTTCATTACATTTACATTGCAATGCACAAACGATGTAACATTGTGAATTTAAAAATTACATATAAGCCAAGTACATTTTGCATTTCAATGCATGCCCGAACTAACTATTTCCTTTGTGCATTAAAGAGAAAACATGAGTGCTGTTGTATTGCATTGCACAGAGGATCTAATGATGTTCATATAACAATAAAATACAAGCTAAGCGCTTCATTACATTTACATTGCAATGCACAAACGATGTAACGTTGTGAATTTAAAAATTACATATAAGCCAAGTACATGTTGCATTTCAATGCATGCCCGAACTAACTAATTCCTTTGTGTATTAAAGAGAGAACATGAGTGCTGTTGTTATTGCATTGCACAGAGGATCTAACGATGTTCATATAACATACAAGCTAAGCGCCTAATTGCATTACAATGCATACAAGAACTGACTCATTCCGTTGTGCAAAGAAGAGATAACATAGATTCTTTTGCACTTCATTGCACAAACGATCTACGGTTGTGCATTGAAAAATAACATATAAGCCATGCACTTGTTGCATTGCATTGCATAGCAGAAATAACTCATTCCAATGTGCATTAAAGAGATAACATATGTGTTGTTGCATTGCACAAATGATCTAACGTTTGCATTGAGAAATTACATGTAAGCTATGAGTGCATTGCAAACATACTTACAATAGCTAGCTCATTCCGATCTGAAATGAAGAGATAGGATTTTTACTGTTGCATTGCATTGCAAAGAAGATCTATCTTTATTCCTCTGTGCTTTTGCATTACATTGCAGGAAGAGAATTTATTGCAATAGCTATTCCTTTACACAATGAATAGTTCAAACGTAGTATGCAATGCAATGCGAAAGAGATGTTATGTGTTTTTATTTCACAAAGGACTAAGTCAGTTAATTGCAATGCATAATGGAATGAGTTAGTATGTATGCAATATACTGATAACTTGTTTTACATTGCATTGCATAAAATATCTAACTTATTCTTCTCGGCAATGAAAATACACGACATGCTTTTTGCATTTACACAACTAACCATTGTGTATTGAATGGAAATCATTGAAATAGCTATTCCATTACAATGTGATCTAATGTTGCAACGCTTTAAAGAATAGCATGTAAGCTCGTTGCATTCCATTGCATAAAAGATCTAACATAGCACAGGTGCAATGAAAAATAAACCAAACAACATATTTGCATTCGCATCGTATTGCATACTACAACTAAACTATTTATTAGTGTATTGAAGAAAATGTTTGCAATGAAGAATCAGAATGTATCACAATGGATTAACAATATCTAACCGTAAATAACTAATTTCGTTGTGCAACGAAGAGATGACAGCAATGTGCATCGGCATATGGGAATGAGTTAGTTATTTTGTATGCATTGCAATGCATTGCAATGCGTATAGCTTATATGATATTCTTCAATAAACATCGTTAGATCGTGTGTGCAATGGAATTACAATAGACCTTCTCATAAACTTCTTTTGATGTTACAGCAGCCGTACAAAAGTCCAAAGTCCACCTTCTCAGCTTATTTCTGGCCCTAGAGTACTCGACCTTGAACTTTCTATACATTCTCATAGACTCCTTCTGATGTAATATCAGAACATATTTATGGCTAGAGTCTAATTCTACTATACAGACTTCTCGTGAAATTATATCATCCAGACACTAGTCCATATTTGACCGATCAAACTAATTTTTGTCCAAGGAGTTTTGGCCATATTTAATCTACTGAACATTTTAATAATAAAAGTGTCCTGAATCTTGAACTTTCTTTACATACTCAGAGGCTCCTGATGCTTCATAAGATATCCATATCTGACCTATTGACCTTATTTCTGGTCAAAGGGTCCTCAAAAGTTTTTAAACTATATAAAGTCATAGACTCCTGATGATAAATCAGCCAATTATTTCTTCAACATTAACTTGCTACATACAGATTGTCTTGTTGTGATGTTAAATTAGCCAGACATCAGTCCATTTTTGACCTTCTCAATTTATTTCTGGCCCTAGAGTACTCGAACTTGAACTTTCTATAAATTTCTCATAGACTCCTTCTGATGTTAGATCATCCATACATATGTCCATTTTTGACCTATTGAACATATTTCTGGCCAGAGTCTGCGAACATTAACTCACTATACATACAGACTGACTTCTCGTAATGTTAAATCAGGCAGACCGATTGAGCAAATCCTTGGCCAAAGAGTCCTCAAAAAGAGTCCTTGGCCAGAGTCCAAAAAAAAACTCTTTTTGCTGTCATAAACTTATAGACTCAGACTTCTCGTGATGTTATATCAGCCAAACACTAGTCCATATTTGACCGATTGAACTCATTTTTGGCCAAGGAGTCCTCAAAATGTTTTTTACTATTATAAACTTATAGACTCCTGATGTTGAATTTGCCATAAAGAAGTCCTTATTTCACCTACTGAAATATTACTGAGAAAAGTGAAGTCCATTTAGAAGTCCATATCTTGACCGATTGAACTAATTTCTGGTCAAAGGGTCCTTAATGGTTTAGAATATATAAACTTAAAGACTCCTTCTGATGTTACATAAGGACCCTTTTTGACCTACTGAACAATATGCTGGCCAAAGAGATCTTGAACATTAACTTAATATACATTCAGATTGACTTCTTGTATATGAGCCATTTTGACCTATTCAACATATTTTTGACCTTCTCAGCTTATTTCTGGCCCTAGAGAGTACTCGACCTTGAACTTTCTATACATTCTCCGATACTCCTTCTGATGTTAGATTAGCCATACATATGTCCATTTTTGACATATTGAACATATTTCTGGCCAGAGTCTGTGAACATTAACTCACTATACATACAGACTTCTCGTAATGTTAAATCAGACAGACAGTAGTCCATATTTGACCGATTGATAAAATCCTTGGCCAAAGAGTCCTCAAAAAGAGTCCTTGGCCAGAGTCCAAAAAAAAAAAAACTCTTTTTGCTGTCATTTACTTATAGACTCCTTCTGATGTTAAATTAGCCATTCAGCAGTCCATATTTGACCTACTGAACTTATTTCTGTCAAGTTGCCTTGAACATTAACTTACTATACATAATTATCCTACTATACAGACTTCCCGTGATGTTATATCAGCCAAACACTAGTCCATATTTGACCGATTGAACTAATTTTTGGCCAAGGAGTCCTCAAAATGTTTTTTACTATTATAAACTTATAGATTTTTAAATCTGCCATACAGAAGTCAATATTTCAGTAGATATTTCATCTACTGAACATTTTACTGATAAAAGTGTCCTGAGTCTTGAACTTTCTATTCATACTCATAGACTTCTTCTAATGCTTTGTAAGCCATGTAGAAATCTATTTAGAAGTCCATATCTTTACCGATTGAACTAATTTCTGGTTAAAGTGCCCTTAAATGGTTTTAAATTATATAAACTTAAAGACTCCTTCTGATGTTAAATCAGCTATACAGAATTCCATATTTGACCTAATGAACATATTAATGGCCAAAGAGTCCTTTAGGATAAATACTACGTATTCATATTGATTTCGTCTAATTTTATATCAGCCTAAAAAAAGTCAATATTTGACCTACTGAAATTTTTTCTGGCCAAGGAGTATTCGATACTTGAACTTTCTATTCATTCTTTTTGACTACTGATGTTACGTCAGCAATACAGAAGTCCATATTTGACCCAAGGAACATATCTCTGGCCAAAGAATCCTCGATCTTGAACTTTCTATACATACTCATAGGCTCCTGATCCTTCATAAGATATCCATATCTGACCTATTGAACTTATTTCTGGTCAAAGGGTCCTCAAAAGTTTTTAAACTATATAAAGTTATAGACTGTTGATGATAGATCAGCCATACAGGGGTCCCTTATCACCTACTGAACATGTTTCTGTCCAAAGACTTCTTCAACATTAACTTAGTATACATACATATTGTCTTGTTGTGATGTTAAATTAGCCAGACAGCAGTCCATTTTTGACCTTCTCAACTTATTTCTGGCCCTAGAGTACTCGACCTTGAACTTTCTATACATTCTCATAGACTCCTTCTGATGTTAGATCATCCATACATATGTCCATTTTTGACCTATTGAACATATTTCTGGCCAGAGTCTGCGAACATTAACTCACTATACATACAGACTGACTTCTCGTAATGTTAAATCAGGCAGACCGATTGAGCAAATCCTTGGCCAAAGAGTCCTCAAAAAGAGTCCTTGGCCAGAGTAAAAAAAAAAACTCTTTTTGCTGTCATAAACTTATAGACTACTTCTGATGTTAAATTAGCCATTCAGCAGTCCATATTTGACCTACTGAACTTATTTTTGGCCAAGGAGTCCTCAAAATGTTTTTTTACTATTATAAACTTATAGACTCCTGATGTTGAATTTGCCATAAAGAAGTCCTTATTTCACCTACTGAAATATTACTGAGAAAAGTGAAGTCCATTTAGAAGTCCATATCTTGACCGATTGAACTAATTTCTGGTCAAAGGGTCCTTAATGGTTTAGAATATATAAACTTAAAGACTCCTTCTGATGTTACATAAGGACCCTTTTTGACCTACTGAACAATATGCTGGCCAAAGAGATCTTGAACATTAACTTAATATACATTCAGATTGACTTCTTGTATATGAGCCATTTTGACCTATTCAACATATTTTTGACCTTCTCAGCTTATTTCTGGCCCTAGAGAGTACTCGACCTTGAACTTTCTATACATTCTCCGATACTCCTTCTGATGTTAGATTAGCCATACATATGTCCATTTTTGACATATTGAACATATTTCTGGCCAGAGTCTGTGAACATTAACTCACTATACATACAGACTTCTCGTAATGTTAAATCAGACAGACAGTAGTCCATTTGACCGATTGATAAAATCCTTGGCCAAAGAGTCCTCAAAAAGAGTCCTTGGCCAGAGTCCAAAAAAAAACAACTCTTTTTGCTGTCATTTACTTATAGACTCCTTCTGATGTTAAATTAGCCATTCAGCAGTCCATATTTGACCTACTGAACTTATTTCTGTCAAGTTGCCTTGAACATTAACTTACTATACATAATTATCCTACTATACAGACTTCCCGTGATGTTATATCAGCCAAACACTAGTCCATATTTGACCGATTGAACTAATTTTTGGCCAAGGAGTCCTCAAAATGTTTTTTACTATTATAAACTTATAGATTTTTAAATCTGCCATACAGAAGTCAATATTTCAGTAGATATTTCATCTACTGAACATTTTACTGATAAAAGTGTCCTGAATCTTGAACTTTCTATTCGTACTCATAGACTTCTTCTAATGCTTTGTAAGCCATATAGAAATCCATTTAGAAGTCCATATATTTACCGATTGAACTAATTTCTGGTTAAAGTGCCCTTAAATGGTTTTAAACTATATAAACTTAAAGACTCCTTCTGATGTTAAATCAGCCATACAGAATTCCATATTTGACCTAATGAACATATTGCTGGCCAAAGAGTCCTTTAGGATAAATACTACGTATTCATATTGATTTCGTCTAATTTTATATCAGCCTAAAAAAAGTCAATATTTGACCTACTGAAATTTTTTCTGGCCAAGGAGTATTCGATATTTGAACTTTCTATTCATTCTTTTTGACTACTGATGTTACGTCAGCAATACAGAAGTCCATATTTGACCCAAGGAACATATCTCTGGCCAAAGAATCCTCGATTTTGAACTTTCTATACATACTCATAGGCTCCTGATCCTTCATAAGATATCCATATCTGACCTATTGAACTTATTTCTGGTCAAAGGGTCCTCAAAAGTTTTTAAACTATATAAAGTTATAGACTGTTGATGATAAATCAGCCATACAGGGGTCCCTTATCACCTACTGAACATGTTTCTGTCCAAAGACTCCTTCAACATTAACTTAGTATACATACATATTGTCTTGTTGTGATGTTAAATTAGCCAGACAGCAGTCCATTTTTGACCTTCTCAACTTATTTCTGGCCCTAGAGTACTCGACCTTGAACTTTCTATACATTCTCATAGACTCCTTCTGATGTTAGATCATCCATACATATGTCCATTTTTGACCTATTGAACATATTTCTGGCCAGAGCCTGTGAGCATTAACTCACTATACATACAGACTGACTTCTCGTAATGTTAAATCAGACAGACAGTAGTCCATATTTGACCGATTGATCAAATCTTTGGCCAAAGAGTCCTTGGCCAGAGTCCAAAAAAAAACTCTTTTTGCTGTCATAAACTTAAAGACTCCTTCTGATGTTAAATTAGCCATTCAGCAGTCCATATTTGACCTACTGAACTTATTTTTGTCAAGTTGCCTTGAACATTAACTTACTATACATAATTATCCTATTATACAGACTTCTCGTGATGTTATATCAGCCAAACACTAGTCCATATTTGACCGATTGAACTAATTTTTGGCCAAGGAGTCCTCAAAATGTTTTTTACTATTATAAACTTATAGACTCCTGATGTTGAATTTGCCATAAAGAAGTCCTTATTTCACCTACTGAAATATTACTGAGAAAAGTGAAGTCCATTTAGAAGTCCATATCTTGACCGATTGAACTAATTTCTGGTCAAAGGGTCCTTAATGGTTTTAGAATATATAAACTTAAAGACTCCTTCTGATGTTACATAAGGACCCTTTTTGACCTACTGAACAATATGCTGGCCAAAGAGATCTTGAACATTAACTTAATATACATTCAGATTGACTTCTTGTATATGAGCCATTTTGACCTATTCAACATATTTTTGACCTTCTAAGCTTATTTCTGGCCCTAGAGAGTACTCGACCTTGAACTTTCTATACATTCTCATAGACTCCTTCTGATGTTAGATCAGCCATACATATGTCCATTTTTGACCTCTTGAACATATTTCTGGCCAGAGTCTGTGAACATTAACTCACTATACATACAGACTGACTTCTAGTAATGTTAAATCAGTCAGACCGATTGATCAAATCCTTGGCCAAAGAGTCCTCAAAAAGAGTCCTTGACCAGAGTCCAAAAAAAACCTCTTTTTGCTGTCATAAACTTATAGACTCAGACTTCTCGTGATGTTATATAAACACTAGTCCATATTTGACCGATTGAACTCATTTTTGGCCAAGGAGTCCTCAAAATGTTTTTTACTATTATAAACTTATAGACTCCTGATGTTGAATTTGCCATAAAGAAGTCCTTATTTCACCTACTGAAATATTACTGATAAAAGTGGTCCATTTAGAAGTCCATATCTTGACCGATTGAAATAATTTCTGGTCAAAGGGTCCTTAATGGTTTAGAATATATAAACTTAAAGACTCCTTCTGATGTTACATAAGGACCCTTTTTGACCTACTGAACAATATGCTGGCCAAAGAGATCTTGAACATTAACTTAATATACATTCAGATTGACTTCTTGTATATTAGCCATTTTGACCTATTCAACATATTTTTGACCTTCTCAGCTTATTTCTGGCCCTAGAGAGTACTCGACCTTGAACTTTCTATACATTCTCCGATACTCCTTCTGATGTTAGATTAGCCATACATATGTCCATTTTTGACATATTGAACATATTTCTGGCCAGAGTCTGTGAACATTAACTCACTATACATACAGACTTCTCGTAATGTTAAATCAGACAGACAGTAGTCCATATTTGACCGATTGATAAAATCCTTGGCCAAAGAGTCCTCAAAAAGAGTCCTTGGCCAGAGTCCAAAAAAAAAAAAACTCTTTTTGCTGTCATTTACTTATAGACTCCTTCTGATGTTAAATTAGCCATTCAGCAGTCCATATTTGACCTACTGAACTTATTTCTGTCAAGTTGCCTTGAACATTAACTTACTACACATAATTATCCTACTATACAGACTTCCCGTGATGTTATATCAGCCAAACACTAGTCCATATTTGACCGATTGAACTAATTTTTGGCCAAGGAGTCCTCAAAATGTTTTTTACTATTATAAACTTATAGATTTTTAAATCTGCCATACAGAAGTCAATATTTCAGTAGATATTTCATCTACTGAACATTTTACTGATAAAAGTGTCCTGAATCTTGAACTTTCTATTCGTACTCATAGACTTCTTCTAATGCTTTGTAAGCCATATAGAAATCCATTTAGAAGTCCATATATTTACCGATTGAACTAATTTCTGGTTAAAGTGCCCTTAAATGGTTTTAAACTATATAAACTTAAAGACTCCTTCTGATGTTAAATCAGCCATACAGAATTCCATATTTGACCTAATGAACATATTGCTGGCCAAAGAGTCCTTTAGGATAAATACTACGTATTCATATTGATTTCGTCTAATTTTATATCAGCCTAAAAAAAGTCAATATTTGACCTACTGAAATTTTTTCTGGCCAAGGAGTATTCGATACTTGAACTTTCTATTCATTCTTTTTGACTACTGATGTTACGTCAGCAATACAGAAGTCCATATTTGACCCAAGGAACATATCTCTGGCCAAAGAATCCTCGATCTTGAACTTTCTATACATACTCATAGGCTCCTGATCCTTCATAAGATATCCATATCTGACCTATTGAACTTATTTCTGGTCAAAGGGTCCTCAAAAGTTTTTAAACTATATAAAGTTATAGACTGTTGATGATAAATCAGCCATACAGGGGTCCCTTATCACCTACTGAACATGTTTCTGTCCAAAGACTCCTTCAACATTAACTTAGTATACATACATATTGTCTTGTTGTGATGTTAAATTAGCCAGACAGCAGTCCATTTTTGACCTTCTCAACTTATTTCTGGCCCTAGAGTACTCGACCTTGAACTTTCTATACATTCTCATAGACTCCTTCTGATGTTAGATCATCCATACATATGTCCATTTTTGACCTATTGAACATATTTCTGGCCAGAGCCTGTGAGCATTAACTCACTATACATACAGACTGACTTCTCGTAATGTTAAATCAGACAGACAGTAGTCCATATTTGACCGATTGATCAAATCTTTGGCCAAAGAGTCCTTGGCCAGAGTCCAAAAAAAAACTCTTTTTGCTGTCATAAACTTAAAGACTCCTTCTGATGTTAAATTAGCCATTCAGCAGTCCATATTTGACCTACTGAACTTATTTTTGTCAAGTTGCCTTGAACATTAACTTACTATACATAATTATCCTATTATACAGACTTCTCGTGATGTTATATCAGCCAAACACTAGTCCATATTTGACCGATTGAACTAATTTTTGGCCAAGGAGTCCTCAAAATGTTTTTTAGTATTATAAACTTATAGACTCCTGATGTTGAATTTGCCATAAAGAAGTCCTTATTTCACCTACTGAAATATTACTGATAAAAGTGAAGTCCATTTAGAAGTCCATATCTTGACCGATTGAACTAATTTCTGGTCAAAGGGTCCTTAATGGTTTAGAATATATAAACTTAAAGACTCCTTCTGATGTTACATAAGGACCCTTTTTGACCTACTGAACAATATGCTGGCCAAAGAGATCTTGAACATTAACTTAATATACATTCAGATTGACTTCTTGTATATGAGCCATTTTGACCTATTCAACATATTTTTGACCTTCTAAGCTTATTTCTGGCCCTAGAGAGTACTCGACCTTGAACTTTCTATACATTCTCATAGACTCCTTCTGATGTTAGATCAGCCATACATATGTCCATTTTTGACCTCTTGAACATATTTCTGGCCAGAGTCTGTGAACATTAACTCACTATACATACAGACTGACTTCTCGTAATGTTAAATCAGTCAGACCGATTGATCAAATCCTTGGCCAAAGAGTCCTCAAAAAGAGTCCTTGACCAGAGTCCAAAAAAAACCTCTTTTTGCTGTCATAAACTTATAGACTCAGACTTCTCGTGATGTTATATAAACACTAGTCCATATTTGACCGATTGAACTCATTTTTGGCCAAGGAGTCCTCAAAATGTTTTTTACTATTATAAACTTATAGACTCCTGATGTTGAATTTGCCATAAAGAAGTCCTTATTTCACCTACTGAAATATTACTGATAAAAGTGGTCCATTTAGAAGTCCATATCTTGACCGATTGAACTAATTTCTGGTCAAAGGGTCCTTAATGGTTTAGAATATATAAACTTAAAGACTCCTTCTGATGTTACATAAGGACCCTTTTTGACCTACTGAACAATATGCTGGCCAAAGAGATCTTGAACATTAACTTAATATACATTCAGATTGACTTCTTGTATATGAGCCATTTTGACCTATTCAACATATTTTTGACCTTCTCAGCTTATTTCTGGCCCTAGAGAGTACTCGACCTTGAACTTTCTATACATTCTCCGATACTCCTTCTGATGTTAGATTAGCCATACATATGTCCATTTTTGACATATTGAACATATTTCTGGCCAGAGTCTGTGAACATTAACTCACTATACATACAGACTTCTCGTAATGTTAAATCAGACAGACAGTAGTCCATATTTGACCGATTGATAAAATCCTTGGCCAAAGAGTCCTCAAAAAGAGTCCTTGGCCAGAGTCCAAAAAAAAACTCTTTTTGCTGTCATTTACTTATAGACTCCTTCTGATGTTAACTTAGCCATTCAGCAGTCCATATTTGACCTACTGAACTTATTTCTGTCAAGTTGCCTTGAACATTAACTTACTATACATAATTATCCTACTATACAGACTTCCCGTGATGTTATATCAGCCAAACACTAGTCCATATTTGACCGATTGAACTAATTTTTGGCCAAGGAGTCCTCAAAATGTTTTTTACTATTATAAACTGATAGATTATTAAATCTGCCATACAGAAGTCAATATTTCAGTAGATATTTCATCTACTGAACATTTTACTGATAAAAGGGTCCTGAATCTTAAACTTTCTATTCGTACTCATAGACTCCTTCTAATGCTTTGTAAGCCATATAGAAATCCATTTAGAAGTCCATATCTTTACCGATTGAACTAATTTCTGGTTAAAGTGCCCTTAAATGGTTTTAAACTATATAAACTTAAAGACTCCTTCTGATGTTAAATCAGCCATACAGAATTCCATATTTGACCTAATGAACATATTGCTGGCCAAAGAGTCCTTTAGGATAAATACTACGTATTCATATTGATTTCGTCTAATTTTATGTCAGCCTAAAAAAAGTCAATATTTGACCTACTGAAATTTTTTCTGGCCAAGGAGTACTTGATACTTGAACTTTCTATTCATTCTTTTTGACTACTGATGTTACGTCAGCAATACAGAAGTCCATATTTGACCCAAGGAACATATCTCTGGCCAAAGAATCCTCGATCTTGAACTTTCTATACATACTCATAGGCTCCTGATCCTTCATAAGATATCCATATCTGACCTATTGAACTTATTTCTGGTCAAAGGGTCCTCAAAAGTTTTTAATCTATATAAAGTTATAGACTGCTGATGATAAATCAGCCATACAGGGGTCCCTTATCACCTACTGAACATGTTTCTGTCCAAAGACTCCTTCAACATTAACTTAGTATACATACATATTGTCTTGTTGTGATGTTAAATTAGCCAGACAGCAGTCCATTTTTGACCTTCTCAACTTATTTCTGGCCCTAGAGTACTCGACCTTGAACTTTCTATACATTCTCATAGACTCCTTCTGATGTTAGATCATCCATACATATGTCCATTTTTGACCTATTGAACATATTTCTGGCCAGAGCCTGTGAGCATTAACTCACTATACATACAGACTGACTTCTCGTAATGTTAAATCAGACAGACAGTAGTCCATATTTGACCGATTGATCAAATCTTTGGCCAAAGAGTCCTTGGCCAGAGTCCAAAAAAAAACTCTTTTTGCTGTCATAAACTTAAAGACTCCTTCTGATGTTAAATTAGCCATTCAGCAGTCCATATTTGACCTACTGAACTTATTTCTGTCAAGTTGCCTTGAACATTAACTTCCTATACATAATTATCCTACTATACAGACTTCTCGTGATGTTATATCAGCCAAACACTAGTCCATATTTGACCGATTGAACTAATTTTTGGCCAAGGAGTCCTCAAAATGTTTTTTTACTATTATAAACTTATAGACTCCTGATGTTGAATTTGCCATAAAGAAGTCCTTATTTCACCTACTGAAATATTACTGAGAAAAGTGAAGTCCATTTAGAAGTCCATATCTTGACCGATTGAACTAATTTCTGGTCAAAGGGTCCTTAATGGATTTAGAATATATAAACTTAAAGACTCCTTCTGATGTTACATAAGGACCCTTTTTGACCTAATGAAAATATGCTGGCCAAAGAGATCTTGAACATTAACTTAATATACATTCAGATTGACTTCTTGTATATGAGCCATTTTGACCTATTCAACATATTTTTGACCTTCTAAGCTTATTTCTGGCCCTAGAGAGTACTCGACCTTGAACTTTCTATACATTCTCATAGACTCCTTCTGATGTTAGATCAGCCATACATATGTCCATTTTTGACCTCTTGAACATATTTCTGGCCAGAGTCTGTGAACATTAACTCACTATACATACAGACTGACTTCTCGTAATGTTAAATCAGGCAGACCGATTGATCAAATCCTTGGCCAAAGAGTCCTCAAAAAGAGTCCTTGACCAGAGTCCAAAAAACCCCTCTTTTTGCTGTCATAAACTTATAGACTCAGACTTCTCCTGATGTTATATCAGCCAAACACTAGTCCATATTTGACCGATTGAACTCATTTTTGGCCAAGGAGTCCTCAAAATGTTTTTTACTATTATAAACTTATAGACTCCTGATGTTGAATTTGCCATAAAGAAGTCCTTATTTCACCTACTGAAATATTACTGAGAAAAGTGAAGTCCATTTAGAAGTCCATATCTTGACCGATTGAACTAATTTCTGGTCAAAGGGTCCTTAATGGTTTAGAATATATAAACTTAAAGACTCCATCTGATGTTACATAAGGACCCTTTTTGACCTACTGAACAATATGCTGGCCAAAAAGATCTTGAACATTAACTTAATATACATTCAGATTGACTTCTTGTATATGAGCCATTTTGACCTATTCAACATATTTTTGACCTTCTCAGCTTATTTCTGGCCCTAGAGAGTACTCGACCTTGAACTTTCTATACATTCTCCGATACTCCTTCTGATGTTAGATTAGCCATACATATGTCCATTTTTGACATATTGAACATATTTCTGGCCAGAGTCTGTGAACATTAACTCACTATACATACAGACTGACTTCTCGTAATGTTAAATTAGCCATTCAGCAGTCCATATTTGACCTACTGAACTTATTTCTGTCAAGTTGCCTTGAACATTAACTTACTATACATAATTATCCTACTATACAGACTTCCCGTGATGTTATATCAGCCAAACACTAGTCCATATTTGACCGATTGAACTAATTTTTGGCCAAGGAGTCCTCAAAATGTTTTTTACTATTATAAACTTATAGATTTTTAAATCTGCCATACAGAAGTCAATATTTCAGTAGATATTTCATCTACTGAACATTTTACTGATAAAAGTGTCCTGAGTCTTGAACTTTCTATTCATACTCATAGACTTCTTCTAATGCTTTGTAAGCCATATAGAAATCCATTTAGAAGTCCATATCTTTACCGATTGAACTAATTTCTGGTTAAAGTGCCCTTAAATGGTTTTAAATTATATAAACTTAAATACTCCTTCTGATGTTAAATCAGCCATACAGAATTCCATATTTGACCTAATGAACATATTAATGGCCAAAGAGTCCTTTAGGATAAATACTACGTATTCATATTGATTTCGTCTAATTTTATATCAGCCTAAAAAAAGTCAATATTTGACCTACTGAAATTTTTTCTGGCCAAGGAGTATTCGATACTTTAACTTTCTATTCATTCTTTTTGACTACTGATGTTACGTCAGCAATACAGAAGTCCATATTTGACCCAAGGAACATATCTCTGGCCAAAGAATCCTCGATCTTGAACTTTCTATACATACTCATAGGCTCCTGATCCTTCATAAGATATCCATATCTGACCTATTAAACTTATTTCTGGTCAAAGGGTCCTCAAAAGTTTTTAAACTATATAAAGTTATAGACTGTTGATGATAGATCAGCCATACAGGGGTCCCTTATCACCTACTGAACATGTTTCTGTCCAAAGACTTCTTCAACATTAACTTAGTATACATACATATTGTCTTGTTGTGATGTTAAATTAGCCAGACAGCAGTCCATTTTTGACCTTCTCAACTTATTTCTGGCCCTAGAGTACTCGACCTTGAACTTTCTATACATTCTCATAGAGTCCTTCTGATGTTAGATCATCCATACATATGTCCATTTTTGACCTATTGAACATATTCTTGGCCAGAGTCTGCGAACATTAACTCACTATACATACAGACTGACTTCTCGTAATGTTAAATCAGGCAGACCGATTGAGCAAATCCTTGGCCAAAGAGTCCTCAAAAAGAGTCCTTGGCCAGAGTAAAAAAAAAAACTCTTTTTGCTGTCATAAACTTATAGACTACTTCTGATGTTAAATTAGCCATTCAGCAGTCCATATTTGACCTACTGAACTTATTTTTGGCCAAGGAGTCCTCAAAATGTTTTTTTACTATTATAAACTTATAGACTCCTGATGTTGAATTTGCCATAAAGAAGTCCTTATTTCACCTACTGAAATATTACTGAGAAAAGTGAAGTCCATTTAGAAGTCCATATCTTGACCGATTGAACTAATTTCTGGTCAAAGGGTCCTTAATGGTTTAGAATATATAAACTTAAAGACTCCTTCTGATGTTACATAAGGACCCTTTTTGACCTACTGAACAATATGCTGGCCAAAGAGATCTTGAACATTAACTTAATATACATTCAGATTGACTTCTTGTATATGAGCCATTTTGACCTATTCAACATATTTTTGACCTTCTCAGCTTATTTCTGGCCCTAGAGAGTACTCGACCTTGAACTTTCTATACATTCTCCGATACTCCTTCTGATGTTAGATTAGCCATACATATGTCCATTTTTGACATATTGAACATATTTCTGGCCAGAGTCTGTGAACATTAACTCACTATACATACAGACTGACTTCTCGTAATGTTAAATCAGACAGACAGTAGTCCATATTTGACCGATTGATAAAATCCTTGGCCAAAGAGTCCTCAAAAAGAGTCCTTGGCCAGAGTCCAAAAAAAAAAACTCTTTTTGCTGTCATTTACTTATAGACTCCTTCTGATGTTAAATTAGCCATTCAGCAGTCCATATTTGACCTACTGAACTTATTTCTGTCAAGTTGCCTTGAACATTAACTTACTATACATAATTATCCTACTATACAGACTTCCCGTGATGTTATATCAGCCAAACACTAGTCCATATTTGACCGATTGAACTAATTTTTGGCCAAGGAGTCCTCAAAATGTTTTTTACTATTATAAACTTATAGATTTTTAAATCTGCCATACAGAAGTCAATATTTCAGTAGATATTTCATCTACTGAACATTTTACTGATAAAAGTGTCCTGAGTCTTGAACTTTCTATTCATACTCATAGACTTCTTCTAATGCTTTGTAAGCCATATAGAAATCCATTTAGAAGTCCATATCTTTACCGATTGAACTAATTTCTGGTTAAAGTGCCCTTAAATGGTTTTAAATTATATAAACTTAAATACTCCTTCTGATGTTAAATCAGCCATACAGAATTCCATATTTGACCTAATGAACATATTAATGGCCAAAGAGTCCTTTAGGATAAATACTACGTATTCATATTGATTTCGTCTAATTTTATATCAGCCTAAAAAAAGTCAATATTTGACCTACTGAAATTTTTTCTGGCCAAGGAGTATTCGATACTTGAACTTTCTATTCATTCTTTTTGACTACTGATGTTACGTCAGCAATACAGAAGTCCATATTTGACCCAAGGAACATATCTCTGGCCAAAGAATCCTCGATCTTGAACTTTCTATACATACTCATAGGCTCCTGATCCTTCATAAGATATCCATATCTGACCTATTAAACTTATTTCTGGTCAAAGGGTCCTCAAAAGTTTTTAAACTATATAAAGTTATAGACTGTTGATGATAGATCAGCCATACAGGGGTCCCTTATCACCTACTGAACATGTTTCTGTCCAAAGACTTCTTCAACATTAACTTAGTATACATACATATTGTCTTGTTGTGATGTTAAATTAGCCAGACAGCAGTCCATTTTTGACCTTCTCAACTTATTTCTGGCCCTAGAGTACTCGACCTTGAACTTTCTATACATTCTCATAGAGTCCTTCTGATGTTAGATCATCCATACATATGTCCATTTTTGACCTATTGAACATATTTCTGGCCAGAGTCTGCGAACATTAACTCACTATACATACAGACTGACTTCTCGTAATGTTAAATCAGGCAGACCGATTGAGCAAATCCTTGGCCAAAGAGTCCTCAAAAAGAGTCCTTGGCCAGAGTAAAAAAAAAAACTCTTTTTGCTGTCATAAACTTATAGACTACTTCTGATGTTAAATTAGCCATTCAGCAGTCCATATTTGACCTACTGAACTTATTTTTGGCCAAGGAGTCCTCAAAATGTTTTTTTACTATTATAAACTTATAGACTCCTGATGTTGAATTTGCCATAAAGAAGTCCTTATTTCACCTACTGAAATATTACTGAGAAAAGTGAAGTCCATTTAGAAGTCCATATCTTGACCGATTGAACTAATTTCTGGTCAAAGGGTCCTTAATGGTTTAGAATATATAAACTTAAAGACTCCTTCTGATGTTACATAAGGACCCTTTTTGACCTACTGAACAATATGCTGGCCAAAGAGATCTTGAACATTAACTTAATATACATTCAGATTGACTTCTTGTATATGAGCCATTTTGACCTATTCAACATATTTTTGACCTTCTCAGCTTATTTCTGGCCCTAGAGAGTACTCGACCTTGAACTTTCTATACATTCTCCGATACTCCTTCTGATGTTAGATTAGCCATACATATGTCCATTTTTGACATATTGAACATATTTCTGGCCAGAGTCTGTGAACATTAACTCACTATACATACAGACTGACTTCTCGTAATGTTAAATTAGCCATTCAGCAGTCCATATTTGACCTACTGAACTTATTTCTGTCAAGTTGCCTTGAACATTAACTTACTATACATAATTATCCTACTATACAGACTTCCCGTGATGTTATATCAGCCAAACACTAGTCCATATTTGACCGATTGAACTAATTTTTGGCCAAGGAGTCCTCAAAATGTTTTTTACTATTATAAACTTATAGATTTTTAAATCTGCCATACAGAAGTCAATATTTCAGTAGATATTTCATCTACTGAACATTTTACTGATAAAAGTGTCCTGAGTCTTGAACTTTCTATTCATACTCATAGACTTCTTCTAATGCTTTGTAAGCCATATAGAAATCCATTTAGAAGTCCATATCTTTACCGATTGAACTAATTTCTGGTTAAAGTGCCCTTAAATGGTTTTAAATTATATAAACTTAAATACTCCTTCTGATGTTAAATCAGCCATACAGAATTCCATATTTGACCTAATGAACATATTAATGGCCAAAGAGTCCTTTAGGATAAATACTACGTATTCATATTGATTTCGTCTAATTTTATATCAGCCTAAAAAAAGTCAATATTTGACCTACTGAAATTTTTTCTGGCCAAGGAGTATTCGATACTTTAACTTTCTATTCATTCTTTTTGACTACTGATGTTACGTCAGCAATACAGAAGTCCATATTTGACCCAAGGAACATATCTCTGGCCAAAGAATCCTCGATCTTGAACTTTCTATACATACTCATAGGCTCCTGATCCTTCATAAGATATCCATATCTGACCTATTAAACTTATTTCTGGTCAAAGGGTCCTCAAAAGTTTTTAAACTATATAAAGTTATAGACTGTTGATGATAGATCAGCCATACAGGGGTCCCTTATCACCTACTGAACATGTTTCTGTCCAAAGACTTCTTCAACATTAACTTAGTATACATACATATTGTCTTGTTGTGATGTTAAATTAGCCAGACAGCAGTCCATTTTTGACCTTCTCAACTTATTTCTGGCCCTAGAGTACTCGACCTTGAACTTTCTATACATTCTCATAGAGTCCTTCTGATGTTAGATCATCCATACATATGTCCATTTTTGACCTATTGAACATATTCTTGGCCAGAGTCTGCGAACATTAACTCACTATACATACAGACTGACTTCTCGTAATGTTAAATCAGGCAGACCGATTGAGCAAATCCTTGGCCAAAGAGTCCTCAAAAAGAGTCCTTGGCCAGAGTAAAAAAAAAAAACTCTTTTTGCTGTCATAAACTTATAGACTACTTCTGATGTTAAATTAGCCATTCAGCAGTCCATATTTGACCTACTGAACTTATTTTTGGCCAAGGAGTCCTCAAAATGTTTTTTTACTATTATAAACTTATAGACTCCTGATGTTGAATTTGCCATAAAGAAGTCCTTATTTCACCTACTGAAATATTACTGAGAAAAGTGAAGTCCATTTAGAAGTCCATATCTTGACCGATTGAACTAATTTCTGGTCAAAGGGTCCTTAATGGTTTAGAATATATAAACTTAAAGACTCCTTCTGATGTTACATAAGGACCCTTTTTGACCTACTGAACAATATGCTGGCCAAAGAGATCTTGAACATTAACTTAATATACATTCAGATTGACTTCTTGTATATGAGCCATTTTGACCTATTCAACATATTTTTGACCGTCTCAGCTTATTTCTTACCCTAGAGAGTACTCGACCTTGAACTTTCTATACATTCTCCGATACTCCTTCTGATGTTAGATTAGCCATACATATGTCCATTTTTGACATATTGAACATATTTCTGGCCAGAGTCTGTGAACATTAACTCACTATACATACAGACTGACTTCTCGTAATGTTAAATCAGACAGACAGTAGTCCATATTTGACCGATTGATAAAATCCTTGGCCAAAGAGTCCTCAAAAAGAGTCCTTGGCCAGAGTCCAAAAAAAAAAACTCTTTTTGCTGTCATTTACTTATAGACTCCTTCTGATGTTAAATTAGCCATTCAGCAGTCCATATTTGACCTACTGAACTTATTTCTGTCAAGTTGCCTTGAACATTAACTTACTATACATAATTATCCTACTATACAGACTTCCCGTGATGTTATATCAGCCAAACACTAGTCCATATTTGACCGATTGAACTAATTTTTGGCCAAGGAGTCCTCAAAATGTTTTTTACTATTATAAACTTATAGATTTTTAAATCTGCCATACAGAAGTCAATATTTCAGTAGATATTTCATCTACTGAACATTTTACTGATAAAAGTGTCCTGAGTCTTGAACTTTCTATTCATACTCATAGACTTCTTCTAATGCTTTGTAAGCCATATAGAAATCCATTTAGAAGTCCATATCTTTACCGATTGAACTAATTTCTGGTTAAAGTGCCCTTAAATGGTTTTAAATTATATAAACTTAAATACTCCTTCTGATGTTAAATCAGCCATACAGAATTCCATATTTGACCTAATGAACATATTAATGGCCAAAGAGTCCTTTAGGATAAATACTACGTATTCATATTGATTTCGTCTAATTTTATATCAGCCTAAAAAAAGTCAATATTTGACCTACTGAAATTTTTTCTGGCCAAGGAGTATTCGATACTTGAACTTTCTATTCATTCTTTTTGACTACTGATGTTACGTCAGCAATACAGAAGTCCATATTTGACCCAAGGAACATATCTCTGGCCAAAGAATCCTCGATCTTGAACTTTCTATACATACTCATAGGCTCCTGATCCTTCATAAGATATCCATATCTGACCTATTAAACTTATTTCTGGTCAAAGGGTCCTCAAAAGTTTTTAAACTATATAAAGTTATAGACTGTTGATGATAGATCAGCCATACAGGGGTCCCTTATCACCTACTGAACATGTTTCTGTCCAAAGACTTCTTCAACATTAACTTAGTATACATACATATTGTCTTGTTGTGATGTTAAATTAGCCAGACAGCAGTCCATTTTTGACCTTCTCAACTTATTTCTGGCCCTAGAGTACTCGACCTTGAACTTTCTATACATTCTCATAGAGTCCTTCTGATGTTAGATCATCCATACATATGTCCATTTTTGACCTATTGAACATATTTCTGGCCAGAGTCTGCGAACATTAACTCACTATACATACAGACTGACTTCTCGTAATGTTAAATCAGGCAGACCGATTGAGCAAATCCTTGGCCAAAGAGTCCTCAAAAAGAGTCCTTGGCCAGAGTAAAAAAAAAAACTCTTTTTGCTGTCATAAACTTATAGACTACTTCTGATGTTAAATTAGCCATTCAGCAGTCCATATTTGACCTACTGAACTTATTTTTGGCCAAGGAGTCCTCAAAATGTTTTTTTACTATTATAAACTTATAGACTCCTGATGTTGAATTTGCCATAAAGAAGTCCTTATTTCACCTACTGAAATATTACTGAGAAAAGTGAAGTCCATTTAGAAGTCCATATCTTGACCGATTGAACTAATTTCTGGTCAAAGGGTCCTTAATGGTTTAGAATATATAAACTTAAAGACTCCTTCTGATGTTACATAAGGACCCTTTTTGACCTACTGAACAATATGCTGGCCAAAGAGATCTTGAACATTAACTTAATATACATTGAGATTGACTTCTTGTATATGAGCCATTTTGACCTATTCAACATATTTTTGACCTTCTCAGCTTATTTCTGGCCCTAGAGAGTACTCGACCTTGAACTTTCTATACATTCTCCGATACTCCTTCTGATGTTAGATTAGCCATACATATGTCCATTTTTGACATATTGAACATATTTCTGGCCAGAGTCTGTGAACATTAACTCACTATACATACAGACTGACTTCTCGTAATGTTAAATCAGACAGACAGTAGTCCATATTTGACCGATTGATAAAATCCTTGGCCAAAGAGTCCTCAAAAAGAGTCCTTGGCCAGAGTCCAAAAAAAAAAAACTCTTTTTGCTGTCATTTACTTATAGACTCCTTCTGATGTTAAATTAGCCATTCAGCAGTCCATATTTGACCTACTGAACTTATTTCTGTCAAGTTGCCTTGAACATTAACTTACTATACATAATTATCCTACTATACAGACTTCCCGTGATGTTATATCAGCCAAACACTAGTCCATATTTGACCGATTGAACTAATTTTTGGCCAAGGAGTCCTCAAAATGTTTTTTACTATTATAAACTTATAGATTTTTAAATCTGCCATACAGAAGTCAATATTTCAGTAGATATTTCATCTACTGAACATTTTACTGATAAAAGTGTCCTGAATCTTGAACTTTCTATTCGTACTCATAGACTTCTTCTAATGCTTTGTAAGCCATATAGAAATCCATTTAGAAGTCCATATCTTTACCGATTGAACTAATTTCTGGTTAAAGTGCCCTTAAATGGTTTTAAACTATATAAAATTAAAGACTCCTTCTGATGTTAAATCAGCCATACAGAATTCCATATTTGACCTAATGAACATATTGCTGGCCAAAGAGTCCTTTAGGATAAATACTACGTATTCATATTGATTTCGTCTAGTTTTATGTCAGCCTAAAAAAGTCAATATTTGACCTACTGAAATTTTTTCTGGCCAAGGAGTATACGATACTTGAACTTTCTATTCATTCTTTTTGACTACTGATGTTACGTCAGCAATACAGAAGTCCATATTTGACCCAAGGAACATATCTCTGGCCAAAGAATCCTCGATCTTGAACTTTCTATACATACTCATAGGCTCCTGATCCTTCATAAGATATCCATATCTGACCTATTGAACTTATTTCTGGTCAAAGGGTCCTCAAAAGTTTTTAAACTATATAAAGTTATAGACTGCTGATGATAAATCAGCCATACAGGGGTCCCTTCTCACCTACTGAACATGTTTCTGTCCAAAGACTTCTTCAACATTAACTTAGTATACATACATATTGTCTTGTTGTGATGTTAAATTAGCCAGACAGCAGTCCATTTTTGACCTTCTCAACTTATTTCTGGCCCTAGAGTACTCGACCTTGAACTTTCTATACATTCTCATAGACTCCTTCTGATGTTAGATCATCCATACATATGTCCATTTTTGACCTATTGAACATATTTCTGGCCAGAGTCTGCGAACATTAACTCACTATACATACAGACTGACTTCTCGTAATGTTAAATCAGGCAGACCGATTGAGCAAATCCTTGGCCAAAGAGTCCTCAAAAAGAGTCCTTGGCCAGAGTAAAAAAAAAAACTCTCTTTTTGCTGTCATAAACTTATAGACTACTTCTGATGTTAAATTAGCCATTCAGCAGTCCATATTTGACCTACTGAACTTATTTCTGTCAAGTTGCCTTGAACATTAACTTACTATACATAATTATCCTACTATACAGACTTCTCGTGATGTTATATCAGCCAAACACTAGTCCATATTTGACTGATTGAACTAATTTTTGGCCAAGGAGTCCTCAAAATGTTTTTTACTATTATAAACTTATAGACTGCTGATGTTGAATTTGCCATAAAGAAGTCCTTATTTCACCTACTGAAATATTACTGAGAAAAGTGAAGTCCATTTAGAAGTCCATATCTTGACCGATTGAACTAATTTCTGGTCAAAGGGTCCTTAATGGTTTTAGAATATATAAACTTAAAGACTCCTTCTGATGTTACATAAGGACCCTTTTTGATCTACTGAACAATATGCTGGCCAAAGAGATCTTGAACATTAACTTAATATACATTCAGATTGACTTCATGTATATGAGCCATTTTGACGTATTCAACATATTTTTGACCTTCTCAGCTGATTTCTGGCCCTAGAGAGTACTCGACCTTGAACTTTCTATACATTCTCATAGACTCCTTCTGATGTTAGATCAGCCATACATATGTCCATTTTTGACCTATTGAACATATTTCTGGCCAGAGTCTGTGATCATTAACTCACTATACATACAGACTGACTTCTCGTAATGTTAAATCAGACAGACAGTAGTCCATATTTGACCGATTGATCAAATCTTTGGCCAAAGAGTCCTCAAAAAGAGTCCTTGACCAGAGTCCAAAAAAAAACTATTTTTGCTGTCATAAACTTAAAGACTCCTTCTGATGTTAAATTAGCCATTCAGCAGTCCATAATTGACCTACTGAACTTATTTCTGTCAAGTTGCCTTGAACATTAACTTACTATACATAATTATCCTATTATACAGACTTCTCGTGATGTTATATCAGCCAAACACTAGTCCATATTTGACCGATTGAACTAATTTTTGGCCAAGGAGTCCTCAAAATGTTTTTTACTATTATAAACTTATAGACTCCTGATGTTGAATTTGCCGTAAAGAAGTCCTTATTTCACCTACTGAAATATTACAGAGAAAAGTGAAGTCCATTTAGAAGTCCATATCTTGACCGATTGAACTCATTTCTGGTCAAAGGGTCCTTAATGGTTTAGAATATATAAACTTAAAGACTCCTTCTGATGTTACATAAGGACCCTGTTTGACCTACTGAACAATATGCTGGCCAAAGAGATCTTGAACATTAACTTAATATACATTCAGATTGACTTCTTGTATATGAGCCATTTTGACCTATTCAACAAATTTTTGACCTTCTCAGCTTATTTCTGGCCCTAGAGAATACTCGACCTTGAACTTTCTATACATTCTCATAGACTCCTTCTGTTGTTACATCAGCCATACATATGTCCATTTTTTACCTATTGAACATATTTCTGGCTAGAGTCTACTTCTTCTATACAGACTTCTCGTGAAATTATATCATCCAGACACTAGTCCATATTTGACCGATCAAACTAATTTTTGGCCAAGGAAACCTCAAAACGTTTTTTACTATTACTCACAGATACAGATAACTCACTCATACAGACAGACTTCTCGTAATGTTATATCAGGTAGACAGTAGTCCAAATCTGACCTTTTGAACTTTAAGTTCAAAGGGTCTCAAAAGGTTTTAAACTATATAATTATAGACTCCTTCTGATGTTAAATCAGAAACACAGAGGTTCATATCAGGTAAACACTAGTCCAAATTTGACAGATTGAACATATTTTTGGCCAAAGAATCCTCAAAATGTTTTTTACTATTGTGAACTTATAGACTCTTTTTAATGTTAAATCAGCCATACAAAAGTCCATATTTGATCTACTGAAAATATTCCTGAAAAAAAGAGTCCTGGATCTCTTTGGCCTGCATATTGTTCAGTAGGTCAAAACATGTATGTAACATCAGAAGGAGTCTTTAAGTTTATATATTCTAAAACCCTTTGACCAGAAATTAGTTCAATCGATCAAGATATGGACTAAATGGACTTCACTTTTAGTAGGTCAAATATGGACTGCTGAATGGCTAATTTAACATAAGAAGGAGTCTATAAGTTTATGACAGGAAAAAGAGGGGTTTTTTTGGACTCTGGCCAAGGACTCTTTTTGAGGACTCTTTGGCCAGGGATTTGATCAATCGGTCAGATATGGACTACTGTTTGTCTGATTTAACATTACGAGAAGTCAGTCTGTATGTTATTGTTCGCGGATTTTTCAAGATCAAGGACACTTCCAGTAATATTTTCAGAGGGTCAAATATGGCTGTAGGGCTCATGTAAATTCTAAAGGTGTCAACAAGAAAGTTCAAGTTTCGAGTATTTTTTGGCCAGAAATATTTTATATAGTACATGATTGAGGACTTTCATTATATTGCATTGCATACAACAACTAATTGATTTTATTGTGTATTGAAGAGATAAGAACATATGAGCATTGTCATAATACAATAACTAACTAATTCCATTTGCAATGAAGAGATATCCTATATGCGGTTGCAAACACGATCAAACAGTGTTCATTGAAGAATAATGTATAATATATTACAGTGCATACCATAACTGACTCATTCCAGTGTGCAAAGAAGAGATAACATAAATTCTGTTGCACTGCATTGCACAAACGATCTAAAGTTGTGCAATGAAAAATAACATATTTTCTATAACAAGTGACTCATGTTCACTTGTTGCATTGCATACCAGAACTAACTCATTCTCGTGTGCATTAAAGAGATTGCATGTGTTGTTGCATTGCAGTGCACAAACGATCTAACATTGTGAATTTAAAAATGACATATAAGCCAAGTACATGTTGCATTTTCAATGCATGCCCGAACTAACTAATTCCTTTGTGCATTAAAGAGAAAACATGAGTGCTGTTGTTATTGCTTTGCACAGAGGATCTAACGATGTTCATATAACATACAAGCTAAACACTTAATTCCATTTCATTGCATACCAGGGCTGACTCATTCCGTTGTGCAAAGAAGAGATAACATAAATTCTGTTGCACTGCATTGCACAAACGATCTAATGTTGTGCATTGAAAAATAACCACTGGTTGCATTGCACCAGAACTAACTCATTCTCGTGTGCATTAAAGAGATAACATATGTTGTTGCATTGCATTGCACTATCGATCTAACGTTGTGAATTTAAAAATAATGTTTAAGCAAAGCACATGTTGCATTTCAATGCATGCCCGAACTAACTCCATCCAATGTGCATTAAAGAGAAACATGAGTGCTGTTGTATTGCATTGCACAGAGGATCTAATGAAGTTCATATAACAATAAAATACAAGCTAAGCGCTTAATTACATTTACATTAAAATGCACAAACGATGTACCGTTGTGAATTTAAAAATTACATATAAGCCAAGTACATGTTGCATTTCAATGCATGCCCGAACTAACTAATTCCTTTGTGCATTAAAGAGAAAACATGAGTGCTGTTGTATTGCATTGCACAGAGGATCTAACGATGTTCATATAACATACAAGCTAAACACTTAATTCCATTTCATTGCATACCAGAACTGACTCATTCCGTTGTGCAAAGAAGAGATAACATAAATTCTGTTGCACTGCATTGCACAAACGATCTAATGTTGTGCATTGAAAAATAACATATAAGCTATTCACTTGTTGCATTGCATACCAGAACTAACTAATTCTCGTGTGCATTAAAGAGATTGCATGTGTTGTTGCATTGCAGTGCACAAACGATCTAACATTGTGAATTTAAAAATGACATATAAGCCAAGTACATGTTGCATTTTCAATGCATGCCCGAACTAACTAATTCCTTTGTGCATTAAAGAGAAAACATGAGTGCTGTTGTTATTGCTTTGCACAGAGGATCTAACGATGTTCATATAACACACAAGCTAAACGCTTAATTCCATTTCATTGCATACCAGGGCTGACTCATTCCGTTGTGCAAAGAAGAGATAACATAAATTCTGTTGCACTGCATTGCACAAACGATCTAATGTTGTGCATTGAAAAATAACCACTGGTTGCATTGCACCAGAACTAACTCATTCTCGTGTGCATTAAAGAGATAACATATGTTGTTGCATTGCATTGCACTATCGATCTAACGTTGTGAATTTAAAAATAATGTTTAAGCAAAGCACATGTTGCATTTCAATGCATGCCCTAACTAACTCCATCCAATGTGCATTAAAGAGAAAACATGAGTGCTGTTGTATTGCATTGCACAGAGGATCTAATGATGTTCATATAACAATAAAATACAAGCTAAGCGCTTCATTACATTTACATTGCAATGCACAAACGATGTAACGTTGTGAATTTAAAAATTACATATAAGCCAAGTACATGTTGCATTTCAATGCATGCCCGAACTAACTAATTCCTTTGTGTATTAAAGAGAGAACATGAGTGCTGTTGTTATTGCATTGCACAGAGGATCTAACGATGTTCATATAACATACAAGCTAAGCGCCTAATTGCATTACAATGCATACAAGAACTGACTCATTCCGTTGTGCAAAGAAGAGATAACATAGATTCTTTTGCACTTCATTGCACAAACGATCTACGGTTGTGCATTGAAAAATAACATATAAGCCATGCACTTGTTGCATTGCATTGCATAGCAGAAATAACTCATTCCAATGTGCATTAAAGAGATAACATATGTGTTGTTGCATTGCACAAATGATCTAACGTTTGCATTGAGAAATTACATGTAAGCTATGAGTGCATTGCAAACATACTTACAATAGCTAGCTCATTCCGATCTGAAATGAAGAGATAGGATTTTTACTGTTGCATTGCATTGCAAAGAAGATCTATCTTTATTCCTCTGTGCTTTTGCATTACATTGCAGGAAGAGAATTTATTGCAATAGCTATTCCTTTACACAATGAATAGTTCAAACGTAGTATGCAATGCAATGCGAAAGAGATGTTATGTGTTTTTATTTCACAAAGGACTAAGTCAGTTAATTGCAATGCATAATGGAATGAGTTAGTATGTATGCAATATACTGATAACTTGTTTTACATTGCATTGCATAAAATATCTAACTTATTCTTCTCGGCAATGAAAATACACGACATGCTTTTTGCATTTACACAACTAACCATTGTGTATTGAATGGAAATCATTGAAATAGCTATTCCATTACAATGTGATCTAATGTTGCAACGCTTTAAAGAATAGCATGTAAGCTCGTTGCATTCCATTGCATAAAAGATCTAACATAGCACAGGTGCAATGAAAAATAAACCAAACAACATATTTGCATTCGCATCGTATTGCATACTACAACTAAACTATTTATTAGTGTATTGAAGAAAATGTTTGCAATGAAGAATCAGAATGTATCACAATGGATTAACAATATCTAACCGTAAATAACTAATTTCGTTGTGCAACGAAGAGATGACAGCAATGTGCATCGGCATATGGGAATGAGTTAGTTATTTTGTATGCATTGCAATGCATTGCAATGCGTATAGCTTATATGATATTCTTCAATAAACATCGTTAGATCGTGTGTGCAATGGAATTACAATAGACCTTCTCATAAACTTCTTTTGATGTTACAGCAGCCGTACAAAAGTCCAAAGTCCACCTTCTCAGCTTATTTCTGGCCCTAGAGTACTCGACCTTGAACTTTCTATACATTCTCATAGACTCCTTCTGATGTAATATCAGAACATATTTATGGCTAGAGTCTAATTCTACTATACAGACTTCTCGTGAAATGATATCATCCAGACACTAGTCCATATTTGACCGATCAAACTAATTTTTGTCCAAGGAGTTTTGGCCATATTTAATCTAATGAACATTTTAATAATAAAAGTGTCCTGAATCTTGAACTTTCTTTACATACTCAGAGGCTCCTGATGCTTCATAAGATATCCATATCTGACCTATTGACCTTATTTCTGGTCAAAGGGTCCTCAAAAGTTTTTAAACTATATAAAGTCATAGACTCCTGATGATAAATCAGCCAATTATTTCTTCAACATTAACTTGCTACATACAGATTGTCTTGTTGTGATGTTAAATTAGCCAGACATCAGTCCATTTTTGACCTTCTCAATTTATTTCTGGCCCTAGAGTACTCGAACTTGAACTTTCTATAAATTTCTCATAGACTCCTTCTGATGTTAGATCATCCATACATATGTCCATTTTTGACCTATTGAACATATTTCTGGCCAGAGTCTGCGAACATTAACTCACTATACATACAGACTGACTTCTCGTAATGTTAAATCAGGCAGACCGATTGAGCAAATCCTTGGCCAAAGAGTCCTCAAAAAGAGTCCTTGGCCAGAGTCCAAAAAAAAACTCTTTTTGCTGTCATAAACTTATAGACTCAGACTTCTCGTGATGTTATATCAGCCAAACACTAGTCCATATTTGACCGATTGAACTCATTTTTGGCCAAGGAGTCCTCAAAATGTTTTTTACTATTATAAACTTATAGACTCCTGATGTTGAATTTGCCATAAAGAAGTCCTTATTTCACCTACTGAAATATTACTGAGAAAAGTGAAGTCCATTTAGAAGTCCATATCTTGACCGATTGAACTAATTTCTGGTCAAAGGGTCCTTAATGGTTTTAGAATATATAAACTTAAAGACTCCTTCTGATGTTACATAAGGACCCTTTTTGACCTACTGAACAATATGCTGGCCAAAGAGATCTTGAACATTAACTTAATATACATTCAGATTGACTTCTTGTATATGAGCCATTTTGACCTATTCAACATATTTTTGACCTTCTCAGCTTATTTCTGGCCCTAGAGAGTACTCGACCTTGAACTTTCTATACATTCTCCGATACTCCTTCTGATGTTAGATTAGCCATACATATGTCCATTTTTGACATATTGAACATATTTCTGGCCAGAGTCTGTGAACATTAACTCACTATACATACAGACTGACTTCTCGTAATGTTAAATCAGACAGACAGTAGTCCATATTTGACCGATTGATAAAATCCTTGGCCAAAGAGTCCTCAAAAAGAGTCCTTGGCCAGAGTCCAAAAAAACCCCTCTTTTTGCTGTCATTTACTTATAGACTCCTTCTGATGTTAAATTAGCCATTCAGCAGTCCATATTTGACCTACTGAACTTATTTCTGTCAAGTTGCCTTGAACATTAACTTACTATACATAATTATCCTACTATACAGACTTCCCGTGATGTTATATCAGCCAAACACTAGTCCATATTTGACCGATTGAACTAATTTTTGGCCAAGGAGTCCTCAAAATGTTTTTTACTATTATAAACTTATAGATTTTTAAATCTGCCATACAGAAGTCAATATTTCAGTAGATATTTCATCTACTGAACATTTTACTGATAAAAGTGTCCTGAGTCTTGAACTTTCTATTCATACTCATAGACTTCTTCTAATGCTTTGTAAGCCATATAGAAATCTATTTAGAAGTCCATATCTTTACCGATTGAACTAATTTCTGGTTAAAGTGCCCTTAAATGGTTTTAAATTATATAAACTTAAAGACTCCTTCTGATGTTAAATCAGCTATACAGAATTCCATATTTGACCTAATGAACATATTAATGGCCAAAGAGTCCTTTAGGATAAATACTACGTATTCATATTGATTTCGTCTAATTTTATATCAGCCTAAAAAAAGTCAATATTTGACCTACTGAAATTTTTTCTGGCCAAGGAGTATTCGATACTTGAACTTTCTATTCATTCTTTTTGACTACTGATGTTACGTCAGCAATACAGAAGTCCATATTTGACCCAAGGAACATATCTCTGGCCAAAGAATCCTCGATCTTGAACTTTCTATACATACTCATAGGCTCCTGATCCTTCATAAGATATCCATATCTGACCTATTGAACTTATTTCTGGTCAAAGGGTCCTCAAAAGTTTTTAAACTATATAAAGTTATAGACTGTTGATGATAGATCAGCCATACAGGGGTCCCTTATCACCTACTGAACATGTTTCTGTCCAAAGACTTCTTCAACATTAACTTAGTATACATACATATTGTCTTGTTGTGATGTTAAATTAGCCAGACAGCAGTCCATTTTTGACCTTCTCAACTTATTTCTGGCCCTAGAGTACTCGACCTTGAACTTTCTATACATTCTCATAGACTCCTTCTGATGTTAGATCATCCATACATATGTCCATTTTTGACCTATTGAACATATTTCTGGCCAGAGTCTGCGAACATTAACTCACTATACATACAGACTGACTTCTCGTAATGTTAAATCAGGCAGACCGATTGAGCAAATCCTTGGCCAAAGAGTCCTCAAAAAGAGTCCTTGGCCAGAGTAAAAAAAAAAACTCTTTTTGCTGTCATAAACTTATAGACTACTTCTGATGTTAAATTAGCCATTCAGCAGTCCATATTTGACCTACTGAACTTATTTTTGGCCAAGGAGTCCTCAAAATGTTTTTTTACTATTATAAACTTATAGACTCCTGATGTTGAATTTGCCATAAAGAAGTCCTTATTTCACCTACTGAAATATTACTGAGAAAAGTGAAGTCCATTTAGAAGTCCATATCTTGACCGATTGAACTAATTTCTGGTCAAAGGGTCCTTAATGGTTTAGAATATATAAACTTAAAGACTCCTTCTGATGTTACATAAGGACCCTTTTTGACCTACTGAACAATATGCTGGCCAAAGAGATCTTGAACATTAACTTAATATACATTCAGATTGACTTCTTGTATATGAGCCATTTTGACCTATTCAACATATTTTTGACCTTCTCAGCTTATTTCTGGCCCTAGAGAGTACTCGACCTTGAACTTTCTATACATTCTCCGATACTCCTTCTGATGTTAGATTAGCCATACATATGTCCATTTTTGACATATTGAACATATTTCTGGCCAGAGTCTGTGAACATTAACTCACTATACATACAGACTTCTCGTAATGTTAAATCAGACAGACAGTAGTCCATATTTGACCGATTGATAAAATCCTTGGCCAAAGAGTCCTCAAAAAGAGTCCTTGGCCAGAGTCCAAAAAAAAAAAACTCTTTTTGCTGTCATTTACTTATAGACTCCTTCTGATGTTAAATTAGCCATTCAGCAGTCCATATTTGACCTACTGAACTTATTTCTGTCAAGTTGCCTTGAACATTAACTTACTATACATAATTATCCTACTATACAGACTTCCCGTGATGTTATATCAGCCAAACACTAGTCCATATTTGACCGATTGAACTAATTTTTGGCCAAGGAGTCCTCAAAATGTTTTTTACTATTATAAACATAGATTTTTAAATCTGCCATACAGAAGTCAATATTTCAGTAGATATTTCATCTACTGAACATTTTACTGATAAAAGTGTCCTGAATCTTGAACTTTCTATTCGTACTCATAGACTTCTTCTAATGCTTTGTAAGCCATATAGAAATCCATTTAGAAGTCCATATATTTACCGATTGAACTAATTTCTGCTTAAAGTGCCCTTAAATGGTTTTAAACTATATAAACTTAAAGACTCCTTCTGATGTTAAATCAGCCATACAGAATTCCATATTTGACCTAATGAACATATTGCTGGCCAAAGAGTCCTTTAGGATAAATACTACGTATTCATATTGATTTCGTCTAATTTTATATCAGCCTAAAAAAAGTCAATATTTGACCTACTGAAATTTTTTCTGGCCAAGGAGTATTCGATACTTGAACTTTCTATTCATTCTTTTTGACTACTGATGTTACGTCAGCAATACAGAAGTCCATATTTGACCCAAGGAACATATCTCTGGCCAAAGAATCCTCGATTTTGAACTTTCTATACATACTCATAGGCTCCTGATCCTTCATAAGATATCCATATCTGACCTATTGAACTTATTTCTGGTCAAAGGGTCCTCAAAAGTTTTTAAACTATATAAAGTTATAGACTGTTGATGATAAATCAGCCATACAGGGGTCCCTTATCACCTACTGAACATGTTTCTGTCCAAAGACTCCTTCAACATTAACTTAGTATACATACATATTGTCTTGTTGTGATGTTAAATTAGCCAGACAGCAGTCCATTTTTGACCTTCTCAACTTATTTCTGGCCCTAGAGTACTCGACCTTGAACTTTCTATACATTCTCATAGACTCCTTCTGATGTTAGATCATACATACATATGTCCATTTTTGACCTATTGAACATATTTCTGGCCAGAGCCTGTGAGCATTAACTCACTATACATACAGACTGACTTCTCGTAATGTTAAATCAGACAGACAGTAGTCCATATTTGACCGATTGATCAAATCTTTGGCCAAAGAGTCCTTGGCCAGAGTCCAAAAAAAAACTCTTTTGGCTGTCATAAACTTAAAGACTCCTTCTGATGTTAAATTAGCCATTCAGCAGTCCATATTTGACCTACTGAACTTATTTTTGTCAAGTTGCCTTGAACATTAACTTACTATACATAATTATCCTATTATACAGACTTCTCGTGATGTTATATCAGCCAAACACTAGTCCATATTTGACCGATTGAACTAATTTTTGGCCAAGGAGTCCTCAAAATGTTTTTTACTATTATAAACTTATAGACTCCTGATGTTGAATTTGCCATAAAGAAGTCCTTATTTCACCTACTGAAATATTACTGAGAAAAGTGAAGTCCATTTAGAAGTCCATATCTTGACCGATTGAACTAATTTCTGGTCAAAGGGTCCTTAATGGTTTTAGAATATATAAACTTAAAGACTCCTTCTGATGTTACATAAGGACCCTTTTTGACCTACTGAACAATATGCTGGCCAAAGAGATCTTGAACATTAACTTAATATACATTCAGATTGACTTCTTGTATATGAGCCATTTTGACCTATTCAACATATTTTTGACCTTCTCAGCTTATTTCTGGCCCTAGAGAGTACTCGACCTTGAACTTTCTATACATTCTCCGATACTCCTTCTGATGTTAGATTAGCCATACATATGTCCATTTTTGACATATTGAACATATTTCTGGCCAGAGTCTGTGAACATTAACTCACTATACATACAGACTTCTCGTAATGTTAAATCAGACAGACAGTAGTCCATATTTGACCGATTGATAAAATCCTTGGCCAAAGAGTCCTCAAAAAGAGTCCTTGGCCAGAGTCCAAAAAAAAAAAACTCTTTTTGCTGTCATTTACTTATAGACTCCTTCTGATGTTAAATTAGCCATTCAGCAGTCCATATTTGACCTACTGAACTTATTTCTGTCAAGTTGCCTTGAACATTAACTTACTATACATAATTATCCTACTATACAGACTTCCCGTGATGTTATATCAGCCAAACACTAGTCCATATTTGACCGATTGAACTAATTTTTGGCCAAGGAGTCCTCAAAATGTTTTTTACTATTATAAACTTATAGATTTTTAAATCTGCCATACAGAAGTCAATATTTCAGTAGATATTTCATCTACTGAACATTTTACTGATAAAAGTGTCCTGAATCTTGAACTTTCTATTCGTACTCATAGACTTCTTCTAATGCTTTGTAAGCCATATAGAAATCCATTTAGAAGTCCATATATTTACCGATTGAACTAATTTCTGCTTAAAGTGCCCTTAAATGGTTTTAAACTATATAAACTTAAAGACTCCTTCTGATGTTAAATCAGCCATACAGAATTCCATATTTGACCTAATGAACATATTGCTGGCCAAAGAGTCCTTTAGGATAAATACTACGTATTCATATTGATTTCGTCTAATTTTATATCAGCCTAAAAAAAGTCAATATTTGACCTACTGAAATTTTTTCTGGCCAAGGAGTATTCGATACTTGAACTTTCTATTCATTCTTTTTGACTACTGATGTTACGTCAGCAATACAGAAGTCCATATTTGACCCAAGGAACATATCTCTGGCCAAAGAATCCTCGATTTTGAACTTTCTATACATACTCATAGGCTCCTGATCCTTCATAAGATATCCATATCTGACCTATTGAACTTATTTCTGGTCAAAGGGTCCTCAAAAGTTTTTAAACTATATAAAGTTATAGACTGTTGATGATAAATCAGCCATACAGGGGTCCCTTATCACCTACTGAACATGTTTCTGTCCAAAGACTCCTTCAACATTAACTTAGTATACATACATATTGTCTTGTTGTGATGTTAAATTAGCCAGACAGCAGTCCATTTTTGACCTTCTCAACTTATTTCTGGCCCTAGAGTACTCGACCTTGAACTTTCTATACATTCTCATAGACTCCTTCTGATGTTAGATCATACATACATATGTCCATTTTTGACCTATTGAACATATTTCTGGCCAGAGCCTGTGAGCATTAACTCACTATACATACAGACTGACTTCTCGTAATGTTAAATCAGACAGACAGTAGTCCATATTTGACCGATTGATCAAATCTTTGGCCAAAGAGTCCTTGGCCAGAGTCCAAAAAAAAACTCTTTTGGCTGTCATAAACTTAAAGACTCCTTCTGATGTTAAATTAGCCATTCAGCAGTCCATATTTGACCTACTGAACTTATTTTTGTCAAGTTGCCTTGAACATTAACTTACTATACATAATTATCCTATTATACAGACTTCTCGTGATGTTATATCAGCCAAACACTAGTCCATATTTGACCGATTGAACTAATTTTTGGCCAAGGAGTCCTCAAAATGTTTTTTACTATTATAAACTTATAGACTCCTGATGTTGAATTTGCCATAAAGAAGTCCTTATTTCACCTACTGAAATATTACTGAGAAAAGTGAAGTCCATTTAGAAGTCCATATCTTGACCGATTGAACTAATTTCTGGTCAAAGGGTCCTTAATGGTTTTAGAATATATAAACTTAAAGACTCCTTCTGATGTTACATAAGGACCCTTTTTGACCTACTGAACAATATGCTGGCCAAAGAGATCTTGAACATTAACTTAATATACATTCAGATTGACTTCTTGTATATGAGCCATTTTGACCTATTCAACATACTTTTGACCTTCTAAGCTTATTTCTGGCCCTAGAGAGTACTCGACCTTGAACTTTCTATACATTCTCATAGACTCCTTCTGATGTTAGATCAGCCATACATATGTCCATTTTTGACCTCTTGAACATATTTCTGGCCAGAGTCTGTGAACATTAACTCACTATACATACAGACTGACTTCTCGTAATGTTAAATCAGTCAGACCGATTGATCAAATCCTTGGCCAAAGAGTCCTCAAAAAGAGTCCTTGACCAGAGTCCAAAAAAAACCTCTTTTTGATGTCATAAACTTATAGACTCAGACTTCTCGTGATGTTATATAAACACTAGTCCATATTTGACCGATTGAACTCATTTTTGGCCAAGGAGTCCTCAAAATGTTTTTTACTATTATAAACTTATAGACTCCTGATGTTGAATTTGCCATAAAGAAGTCCTTATTTCACCTACTGAAATATTACTGATAAAAGTGGTCCATTTAGAAGTCCATATCTTGACCGATTGAACTAATTTCTGGTCAAAGGGTCCTTAATGGTTTAGAATATATAAACTTAAAGACTCCTTCTGATGTTACATAAGGACCCTTTTTGACCTACTGAACAATATGCTGGCCAAAGAGATCTTGAACATTAACTTAATATACATTCAGATTGACTTCTTGTATATGAGCCATTTTGACCTATTCAACATATTTTTGACCTTCTCAGCTTATTTCTGGCCCTAGAGAGTACTCGACCTTGAACTTTCTATACATTCTCCGATACTCCTTCTGATGTTAGATTAGCCATACATATGTCCATTTTTGACATATTGAACATATTTCTGGCCAGAGTCTGTGAACATTAACTCACTATACATACAGACTTCTCGTAATGTTAAATCAGACAGACAGTAGTCCATATTTGACCGATTGATAAAATCCTTGGCCAAAGAGTCCTCAAAAAGAGTCCTTGGCCAGAGTCCAAAAAAAAAAAAACTCTTTTTGCTGTCATTTACTTATAGACTCCTTCTGATGTTAAATTAGCCATTCAGCAGTCCATATTTGACCTACTGAACTTATTTCTGTCAAGTTGCCTTGAACATTAACTTACTACACATAATTATCCTACTATACAGACTTCCCGTGATGTTATATCAGCCAAACACTAGTCCATATTTGACCGATTGAACTAATTTTTGGCCAAGGAGTCCTCAAAATGTTTTTTACTATTATAAACTTATAGATTTTTAAATCTGCCATACAGAAGTCAATATTTCAGTAGATATTTCATCTACTGAACATTTTACTGATAAAAGTGTCCTGAATCTTGAACTTTCTATTCGTACTCATAGACTTCTTCTAATGCTTTGTAAGCCATATAGAAATCCATTTAGAAGTCCATATATTTACCGATTGAACTAATTTCTGGTTAAAGTGCCCTTAAATGGTTTTAAACTATATAAACTTAAAGACTCCTTCTGATGTTAAATCAGCCATACAGAATTCCATATTTGACCTAATGAACATATTGCTGGCCAAAGAGTCCTTTAGGATAAATACTACGTATTCATATTGATTTCGTCTAATTTTATATCAGCCTAAAAAAAGTCAATATTTGACCTACTGAAATTTTTTCTGGCCAAGGAGTATTCGATACTTGAACTTTCTATTCATTCTTTTTGACTACTGATGTTACGTCAGCAATACAGAAGTCCATATTTGACCCAAGGAACATATCTCTGGCCAAAGAATCCTCGATCTTGAACTTTCTATACATACTCATAGGCTCCTGATCCTTCATAAGATATCCATATCTGACCTATTGAACTTATTTCTGGTCAAAGGGTCCTCAAAAGTTTTTAAACTATATAAAGTTATAGACTGTTGATGATAAATCAGCCATACAGGGGTCCCTTATCACCTACTGAACATGTTTCTGTCCAAAGACTCCTTCAACATTAACTTAGTATACATACATATTGTCTTGTTGTGATGTTAAATTAGCCAGACAGCAGTCCATTTTTGACCTTCTCAACTTATTTCTGGCCCTAGAGTACTCGACCTTGAACTTTCTATACATTCTCATAGACTCCTTCTGATGTTAGATCATACATACATATGTCCATTTTTGACCTATTGAACATATTTCTGGCCAGAGCCTGTGAGCATTAACTCACTATACATACAGACTGACTTCTCGTAATGTTAAATCAGACAGACAGTAGTCCATATTTGACCGATTGATCAAATCTTTGGCCAAAGAGTCCTTGGCCAGAGTCCAAAAAAAAACTCTTTTTGCTGTCATAAACTTAAAGACTCCTTCTGATGTTAAATTAGCCATTCAGCAGTCCATATTTGACCTACTGAACTTATTTTTGTCAAGTTGCCTTGAACATTAACTTACTATACATAATTATCCTATTATACAGACTTCTCGTGATGTTATATCAGCCAAACACTAGTCCATATTTGACCGATTGAACTAATTTTTGGCCAAGGAGTCCTCAAAATGTTTTTTACTATTATAAACTTATAGACTCCTGATGTTGAATTTGCCATAAAGAAGTCCTTATTTCACCTACTGAAATATTACTGAGAAAAGTGAAGTCCATTTAGAAGTCCATATCTTGACCGATTGAACTAATTTCTGGTCAAAGGGTCCTTAATGGTTTTAGAATATATAAACTTAAAGACTCCTTCTGATGTTACATAAGGACCCTTTTTGACCTACTGAACAATATGCTGGCCAAAGAGATCTTGAACATTAACTTAATATACATTCAGATTGACTTCTTGTATATGAGCCATTTTGACCTATTCAACATATTTTTGACCTTCTAAGCTTATTTCTGGCCCTAGAGAGTACTCGACCTTGAACTTTCTATACATTCTCATAGACTCCTTCTGATGTTAGATCAGCCATACATATGTCCATTTTTGACCTCTTGAACATATTTCTGGCCAGAGTCTGTGAACATTAACTCACTATACATACAGACTGACTTCTCGTAATGTTAAATCAGTCAGACCGATTGATCAAATCCTTGGCCAAAGAGTCCTCAAAAAGAGTCCTTGACCAGAGTCCAAAAAAAACCTCTTTTTGATGTCATAAACTTATAGACTCAGACTTCTCGTGATGTTATATAAACACTAGTCCATATTTGACCGATTGAACTCATTTTTGGCCAAGGAGTCCTCAAAATGTTTTTTACTATTATAAACTTATAGACTCCTGATGTTGAATTTGCCATAAAGAAGTCCTTATTTCACCTACTGAAATATTACTGATAAAAGTGGTCCATTTAGAAGTCCATATCTTGACCGATTGAACTAATTTCTGGTCAAAGGGTCCTTAATGGTTTAGAATATATAAACTTAAAGACTCCTTCTGATGTTACATAAGGACCCTTTTTGACCTACTGAACAATATGCTGGCCAAAGAGATCTTGAACATTAACTTAATATACATTCAGATTGACTTCTTGTATATGAGCCATTTTGACCTATTCAACATATTTTTGACCTTCTCAGCTTATTTCTGGCCCTAGAGAGTACTCGACCTTGAACTTTCTATACATTCTCCGATACTCCTTCTGATGTTAGATTAGCCATACATATGTCCATTTTTGACATATTGAACATATTTCTGGCCAGAGTCTGTGAACATTAACTCACTATACATACAGACTTCTCGTAATGTTAAATCAGACAGACAGTAGTCCATATTTGACCGATTGATAAAATCCTTGGCCAAAGAGTCCTCAAAAAGAGTCCTTGGCCAGAGTCCAAAAAAAAAAAAACTCTTTTTGCTGTCATTTACTTATAGACTCCTTCTGATGTTAAATTAGCCATTCAGCAGTCCATATTTGACCTACTGAACTTATTTCTGTCAAGTTGCCTTGAACATTAACTTACTACACATAATTATCCTACTATACAGACTTCCCGTGATGTTATATCAGCCAAACACTAGTCCATATTTGACCGATTGAACTAATTTTTGGCCAAGGAGTCCTCAAAATGTTTTTTACTATTATAAACTTATAGATTTTTAAATCTGCCATACAGAAGTCAATATTTCAGTAGATATTTCATCTACTGAACATTTTACTGATAAAAGTGTCCTGAATCTTGAACTTTCTATTCGTACTCATAGACTTCTTCTAATGCTTTGTAAGCCATATAGAAATCCATTTAGAAGTCCATATATTTACCGATTGAACTAATTTCTGGTTAAAGTGCCCTTAAATGGTTTTAAACTATATAAACTTAAAGACTCCTTCTGATGTTAAATCAGCCATACAGAATTCCATATTTGACCTAATGAACATATTGCTGGCCAAAGAGTCCTTTAGGATAAATACTACGTATTCATATTGATTTCGTCTAATTTTATATCAGCCTAAAAAAAGTCAATATTTGACCTACTGAAATTTTTTCTGGCCAAGGAGTATTCGATACTTGAACTTTCTATTCATTCTTTTTGACTACTGATGTTACGTCAGCAATACAGAAGTCCATATTTGACCCAAGGAACATATCTCTGGCCAAAGAATCCTCGATTTTGAACTTTCTATACATACTCATAGGCTCCTGATCCTTCATAAGATATCCATATCTGACCTATTGAAATTATTTCTGGTCAAAGGGTCCTCAAAAGTTTTTAAACTATATAAAGTTATAGACTGTTGATGATAAATCAGCCATACAGGGGTCCCTTATCACCTACTGAACATGTTTCTGTCCAAAGACTCCTTCAACATTAACTTAGTATACATACATATTGTCTTGTTGTGATGTTAAATTAGCCAGACAGCAGTCCATTTTTGACCTTCTCAACTTATTTCTGGCCCTAGAGTACTCGACCTTGAACTTTCTATACATTCTCATAGACTCCTTCTGATGTTAGATCATACATACATATGTCCATTTTTGACCTATTGAACATATTTCTGGCCAGAGCCTGTGAGCATTAACTCACTATACATACAGACTGACTTCTCGTAATGTTAAATCAGACAGACAGTAGTCCATATTTGACCGATTGATCAAATCTTTGGCCAAAGAGTCCTTGGCCAGAGTCCAAAAAAAAACTCTTTTGGCTGTCATAAACTTAAAGACTCCTTCTGATGTTAAATTAGCCATTCAGCAGTCCATATTTGACCTACTGAACTTATTTTTGTCAAGTTGCCTTGAACATTAACTTACTATACATAATTATCCTATTATACAGACTTCTCGTGATGTTATATCAGCCAAACACTAGTCCATATTTGACCGATTGAACTAATTTTTGGCCAAGGAGTCCTCAAAATGTTTTTTACTATTATAAACTTATAGACTCCTGATGTTGAATTTGCCATAAAGAAGTCCTTATTTCACCTACTGAAATATTACTGAGAAAAGTGAAGTCCATTTAGAAGTCCATATCTTGACCGATTGAACTAATTTCTGGTCAAAGGGTCCTTAATGGTTTTAGAATATATAAACTTAAAGACTCCTTCTGATGTTACATAAGGACCCTTTTTGACCTACTGAACAATATGCTGGCCAAAGAGATCTTGAACATTAACTTAATATACATTCAGATTGACTTCTTGTATATGAGCCATTTTGACCTATTCAACATATTTTTGACCTTCTAAGCTTATTTCTGGCCCTAGAGAGTACTCGACCTTGAACTTTCTATACATTCTCATAGACTCCTTCTGATGTTAGATCAGCCATACATATGTCCATTTTTGACCTCTTGAACATATTTCTGGCCAGAGTCTGTGAACATTAACTCACTATACATACAGACTGACTTCTCGTAATGTTAAATCAGTCAGACCGATTGATCAAATCCTTGGCCAAAGAGTCCTCAAAAAGAGTCCTTGACCAGAGTCCAAAAAAAACCTCTTTTTGATGTCATAAACTTATAGACTCAGACTTCTCGTGATGTTATATAAACACTAGTCCATATTTGACCGATTGAACTCATTTTTGGCCAAGGAGTCCTCAAAATGTTTTTTACTATTATAAACTTATAGACTCCTGATGTTGAATTTGCCATAAAGAAGTCCTTATTTCACCTACTGAAATATTACTGATAAAAGTGGTCCATTTAGAAGTCCATATCTTGACCGATTGAACTAATTTCTGGTCAAAGGGTCCTTAATGGTTTAGAATATATAAACTTAAAGACTCCTTCTGATGTTACATAAGGACCCTTTTTGACCTACTGAACAATATGCTGGCCAAAGAGATCTTGAACATTAACTTAATATACATTCAGATTGACTTCTTGTATATGAGCCATTTTGACCTATTCAACATATTTTTGACCTTCTCAGCTTATTTCTGGCCCTAGAGAGTACTCGACCTTGAACTTTCTATACATTCTCCGATACTCCTTCTGATGTTAGATTAGCCATACATATGTCCATTTTTGACATATTGAACATATTTCTGGCCAGAGTCTGTGAACATTAACTCACTATACATACAGACTTCTCGTAATGTTAAATCAGACAGACAGTAGTCCATATTTGACCGATTGATAAAATCCTTGGCCAAAGAGTCCTCAAAAAGAGTCCTTGGCCAGAGTCCAAAAAAAAAAAAACTCTTTTTGCTGTCATTTACTTATAGACTCCTTCTGATGTTAAATTAGCCATTCAGCAGTCCATATTTGACCTACTGAACTTATTTCTGTCAAGTTGCCTTGAACATTAACTTACTACACATAATTATCCTACTATACAGACTTCCCGTGATGTTATATCAGCCAAACACTAGTCCATATTTGACCGATTGAACTAATTTTTGGCCAAGGAGTCCTCAAAATGTTTTTTACTATTATAAACTTATAGATTTTTAAATCTGCCATACAGAAGTCAATATTTCAGTAGATATTTCATCTACTGAACATTTTACTGATAAAAGTGTCCTGAATCTTGAACTTTCTATTCGTACTCATAGACTTCTTCTAATGCTTTGTAAGCCATATAGAAATCCATTTAGAAGTCCATATATTTACCGATTGAACTAATTTCTGGTTAAAGTGCCCTTAAATGGTTTTAAACTATATAAACTTAAAGACTCCTTCTGATGTTAAATCAGCCATACAGAATTCCATATTTGACCTAATGAACATATTGCTGGCCAAAGAGTCCTTTAGGATAAATACTACGTATTCATATTGATTTCGTCTAATTTTATATCAGCCTAAAAAAAGTCAATATTTGACCTACTGAAATTTTTTCTGGCCAAGGAGTATTCGATACTTGAACTTTCTATTCATTCTTTTTGACTACTGATGTTACGTCAGCAATACAGAAGTCCATATTTGACCCAAGGAACATATCTCTGGCCAAAGAATCCTCGATCTTGAACTTTCTATACATACTCATAGGCTCCTGATCCTTCATAAGATATCCATATCTGACCTATTGAACTTATTTCTGGTCAAAGGGTCCTCAAAAGTTTTTAAACTATATAAAGTTATAGACTGTTGATGATAAATCAGCCATACAGGGGTCCCTTATCACCTACTGAACATGTTTCTGTCCAAAGACTCCTTCAACATTAACTTAGTATACATACATATTGTCTTGTTGTGATGTTAAATTAGCCAGACAGCAGTCCATTTTTGACCTTCTCAACTTATTTCTGGCCCTAGAGTACTCGACCTTGAACTTTCTATACATTCTCATAGACTCCTTCTGATGTTAGATCATACATACATATGTCCATTTTTGACCTATTGAACATATTTCTGGCCAGAGCCTGTGAGCATTAACTCACTATACATACAGACTGACTTCTCGTAATGTTAAATCAGACAGACAGTAGTCCATATTTGACCGATTGATCAAATCTTTGGCCAAAGAGTCCTTGGCCAGAGTCCAAAAAAAAACTCTTTTTGCTGTCATAAACTTAAAGACTCCTTCTGATGTTAAATTAGCCATTCAGCAGTCCATATTTGACCTACTGAACTTATTTTTGTCAAGTTGCCTTGAACATTAACTTACTATACATAATTATCCTATTATACAGACTTCTCGTGATGTTATATCAGCCAAACACTAGTCCATATTTGACCGATTGAACTAATTTTTGGCCAAGGAGTCCTCAAAATGTTTTTTACTATTATAAACTTATAGACTCCTGATGTTGAATTTGCCATAAAGAAGTCCTTATTTCACCTACTGAAATATTACTGAGAAAAGTGAAGTCCATTTAGAAGTCCATATCTTGACCGATTGAACTAATTTCTGGTCAAAGGGTCCTTAATGGTTTTAGAATATATAAACTTAAAGACTCCTTCTGATGTTACATAAGGACCCTTTTTGACCTACTGAACAATATGCTGGCCAAAGAGATCTTGAACATTAACTTAATATACATTCAGATTGACTTCTTGTATATGAGCCATTTTGACCTATTCAACATATTTTTGACCTTCTAAGCTTATTTCTGGCCCTAGAGAGTACTCGACCTTGAACTTTCTATACATTCTCATAGACTCCTTCTGATGTTAGATCAGCCATACATATGTCCATTTTTGACCTCTTGAACATATTTCTGGCCAGAGTCTGTGAACATTAACTCACTATACATACAGACTGACTTCTCGTAATGTTAAATCAGTCAGACCGATTGATCAAATCCTTGGCCAAAGAGTCCTCAAAAAGAGTCCTTGACCAGAGTCCAAAAAAAACCTCTTTTTGATGTCATAAACTTATAGACTCAGACTTCTCGTGATGTTATATAAACACTAGTCCATATTTGACCGATTGAACTCATTTTTGGCCAAGGAGTCCTCAAAATGTTTTTTACTATTATAAACTTATAGACTCCTGATGTTGAATTTGCCATAAAGAAGTCCTTATTTCACCTACTGAAATATTACTGATAAAAGTGGTCCATTTAGAAGTCCATATCTTGACCGATTGAACTAATTTCTGGTCAAAGGGTCCTTAATGGTTTAGAATATATAAACTTAAAGACTCCTTCTGATGTTACATAAGGACCCTTTTTGACCTACTGAACAATATGCTGGCCAAAGAGATCTTGAACATTAACTTAATATACATTCAGATTGACTTCTTGTATATGAGCCATTTTGACCTATTCAACATATTTTTGACCTTCTCAGCTTATTTCTGGCCCTAGAGAGTACTCGACCTTGAACTTTCTATACATTCTCCGATACTCCTTCTGATGTTAGATTAGCCATACATATGTCCATTTTTGACATATTGAACATATTTCTGGCCAGAGTCTGTGAACATTAACTCACTATACATACAGACTTCTCGTAATGTTAAATCAGACAGACAGTAGTCCATATTTGACCGATTGATAAAATCCTTGGCCAAAGAGTCCTCAAAAAGAGTCCTTGGCCAGAGTCCAAAAAAAAAAAAACTCTTTTTGCTGTCATTTACTTATAGACTCCTTCTGATGTTAAATTAGCCATTCAGCAGTCCATATTTGACCTACTGAACTTATTTCTGTCAAGTTGCCTTGAACATTAACTTACTACACATAATTATCCTACTATACAGACTTCCCGTGATGTTATATCAGCCAAACACTAGTCCATATTTGACCGATTGAACTAATTTTTGGCCAAGGAGTCCTCAAAATGTTTTTTACTATTATAAACTTATAGATTTTTAAATCTGCCATACAGAAGTCAATATTTCAGTAGATATTTCATCTACTGAACATTTTACTGATAAAAGTGTCCTGAATCTTGAACTTTCTATTCGTACTCATAGACTTCTTCTAATGCTTTGTAAGCCATATAGAAATCCATTTAGAAGTCCATATATTTACCGATTGAACTAATTTCTGGTTAAAGTGCCCTTAAATGGTTTTAAACTATATAAACTTAAAGACTCCTTCTGATGTTAAATCAGCCATACAGAATTCCATATTTGACCTAATGAACATATTGCTGGCCAAAGAGTCCTTTAGGATAAATACTACGTATTCATATTGATTTCGTCTAATTTTATATCAGCCTAAAAAAAGTCAATATTTGACCTACTGAAATTTTTTCTGGCCAAGGAGTATTCGATACTTGAACTTTCTATTCATTCTTTTTGACTACTGATGTTACGTCAGCAATACAGAAGTCCATATTTGACCCAAGGAACATATCTCTGGCCAAAGAATCCTCGATCTTGAACTTTCTATACATACTCATAGGCTCCTGATCCTTCATAAGATATCCATATCTGACCTATTGAACTTATTTCTGGTCAAAGGGTCCTCAAAAGTTTTTAAACTATATAAAGTTATAGACTGTTGATGATAAATCAGCCATACAGGGGTCCCTTATCACCTACTGAACATGTTTCTGTCCAAAGACTCCTTCAACATTAACTTAGTATACATACATATTGTCTTGTTGTGATGTTAAATTAGCCAGACAGCAGTCCATTTTTGACCTTCTCAACTTATTTCTGGCCCTAGAGTACTCGACCTTGAACTTTCTATACATTCTCATAGACTCCTTCTGATGTTAGATCATCCATACATATGTCCATTTTTGACCTATTGAACATATTTCTGGCCAGAGCCTGTGAGCATTAACTCACTATACATACAGACTGACTTCTCGTAATGTTAAATCAGACAGACAGTAGTCCATATTTGACCGATTGATCAAATCTTTGGCCAAAGAGTCCTTGGCCAGAGTCCAAAAAAAAACTCTTTTTGCTGTCATAAACTTAAAGACTCCTTCTGATGTTAAATTAGCCATTCAGCAGTCCATATTTGACCTACTGAACTTATTTTTGTCAAGTTGCCTTGAACATTAACTTACTATACATAATTATCCTATTATACAGACTTCTCGTGATGTTATATCAGCCAAACACTAGTCCATATTTGACCGATTGAACTAATTTTTGGCCAAGGAGTCCTCAAAATGTTTTTTACTATTATAAACTTATAGACTCCTGATGTTGAATTTGCCATAAAGAAGTCCTTATTTCACCTACTGAAATATTACTGATAAAAGTGAAGTCCATTTAGAAGTCCATATCTTGACCGATTGAACTAATTTCTGGTCAAAGGGTCCTTAATGGTTTAGAATATATAAACTTAAAGACTCCTTCTGATGTTACATAAGGACCCTTTTTGACCTACTGAACAATATGCTGGCCAAAGAGATCTTGAACATTAACTTAATATACATTCAGATTGACTTCTTGTATATGAGCCATTTTGACCTATTCAACATATTTTTGACCTTCTAAGCTTATTTCTGGCCCTAGAGAGTACTCGACCTTGAACTTTCTATACATTCTCATAGACTCCTTCTGATGTTAGATCAGCCATACATATGTCCATTTTTGACCTCTTGAACATATTTCTGGCCAGAGTCTGTGAACATTAACTCACTATACATACAGACTGACTTCTCGTAATGTTAAATCAGTCAGACCGATTGATCAAATCCTTGGCCAAAGAGTCCTCAAAAAGAGTCCTTGACCAGAGTCCAAAAAAAACCTCTTTTTGCTGTCATAAACTTATAGACTCAGACTTCTCGTGATGTTATATAAACACTAGTCCATATTTGACCGATTGAACTCATTTTTGGCCAAGGAGTCCTCAAAATGTTTTTTACTATTATAAACTTATAGACTCCTGATGTTGAATTTGCCATAAAGAAGTCCTTATTTCACCTACTGAAATATTACTGATAAAAGTGGTCCATTTAGAAGTCCATATCTTGACCGATTGAACTAATTTCTGGTCAAAGGGTCCTTAATGGTTTAGAATATATAAACTTAAAGACTCCTTCTGATGTTACATAAGGACCCTTTTTGACCTACTGAACAATATGCTGGCCAAAGAGATCTTGAACATTAACTTAATATACATTCAGATTGACTTCTTGTATATGAGCCATTTTGACCTATTCAACATATTTTTGACCTTCTCAGCTTATTTCTGGCCCTAGAGAGTACTCGACCTTGAACTTTCTATACATTCTCCGATACTCCTTCTGATGTTAGATTAGCCATACATATGTCCATTTTTGACATATTGAACATATTTCTGGCCAGAGTCTGTGAACATTAACTCACTATACATACAGACTTCTCGTAATGTTAAATCAGACAGACAGTAGTCCATATTTGACCGATTGATAAAATCCTTGGCCAAAGAGTCCTCAAAAAGAGTCCTTGGCCAGAGTCCAAAAAAAAACTCTTTTTGCTGTCATTTACTTATAGACTCCTTCTGATGTTAACTTAGCCATTCAGCAGTCCATATTTGACCTACTGAACTTATTTCTGTCAAGTTGCCTTGAACATTAACTTACTATACATAATTATCCTACTATACAGACTTCCCGTGATGTTATATCAGCCAAACACTAGTCCATATTTGACCGATTGAACTAATTTGTGGCCAAGGAGTCCTCAAAATGTTTTTTACTATTATAAACTGATAGATTATTAAATCTGCCATACAGAAGTCAATATTTCAGTAGATATTTCATCTACTGAACATTTTACTGATAAAAGGGTCCTGAATCTTGAACTTTCTATTCGTACTCATAGACTCCTTCTAATGCTTTGTAAGCCATATAGAAATCCATTTAGAAGTCCATATCTTTACCGATTGAACTAATTTCTGGTTAAAGTGCCCTTAAATGGTTTTAAACTATATAAACTTAAAGACTCCTTCTGATGTTAAATCAGCCATACAGAATTCCATATTTGACCTAATGAACATATTGCTGGCCAAAGAGTCCTTTAGGATAAATACTACGTATTCATATTGATTTCGTCTAATTTTATGTCAGCCTAAAAAAAGTCAATATTTGACCTACTGAAATTTTTTCTGGCCAAGGAGTACTTGATACTTGAACTTTCTATTCATTCTTTTTGACTACTGATGTTACGTCAGCAATACAGAAGTCCATATTTGACCCAAGGAACATATCTCTGGCCAAAGAATCCTCGATCTTGAACTTTCTATACATACTCATAGGCTCCTGATCCTTCATAAGATATCCATATCTGACCTATTGAACTTATTTCTGGTCAAAGGGTCCTCAAAAGTTTTTAATCTATATAAAGTTATAGACTGCTGATGATAAATCAGCCATACAGGGGTCCCTTATCACCTACTGAACATGTTTCTGTCCAAAGACTCCTTCAACATTAACTTAGTATACATACATATTGTCTTGTTGTGATGTTAAATTAGCCAGACAGCAGTCCATTTTTGACCTTCTCAACTTATTTCTGGCCCTAGAGTACTCGACCTTGAACTTTCTATACATTCTCATAGACTCCTTCTGATGTTAGATCATCCATACATATGTCCATTTTTGACCTATTGAACATATTTCTGGCCAGAGCCTGTGAGCATTAACTCACTATACATACAGACTGACTTCTCGTAATGTTAAATCAGACAGACAGTAGTCCATATTTGACCGATTGATCAAATCTTTGGCCAAAGAGTCCTTGGCCAGAGTCCAAAAAAAAACTCTTTTTGCTGTCATAAACTTAAAGACTCCTTCTGATGTTAAATTAGCCATTCAGCAGTCCATATTTGACCTACTGAACTTATTTCTGTCAAGTTGCCTTGAACATTAACTTCCTATACATAATTATCCTACTATACAGACTTCTCGTGATGTTATATCAGCCAAACACTAGTCCATATTTGACCGATTGAACTAATTTTTGGCCAAGGAGTCCTCAAAATGTTTTTTTACTATTATAAACTTATAGACTCCTGATGTTGAATTTGCCATAAAGAAGTCCTTATTTCACCTACTGAAATATTACTGAGAAAAGTGAAGTCCATTTAGAAGTCCATATCTTGACCGATTGAACTAATTTCTGGTCAAAGGGTCCTTAATGGATTTAGAATATATAAACTTAAAGACTCCTTCTGATGTTACATAAGGACCCTTTTTGACCTAATGAAAATATGCTGGCCAAAGAGATCTTGAACATTAACTTAATATACATTCAGATTGACTTCTTGTATATGAGCCATTTTGACCTATTCAACATATTTTTGACCTTCTAAGCTTATTTCTGGCCCTAGAGAGTACTCGACCTTGAACTTTCTATACATTCTCATAGACTCCTTCTGATGTTAGATCAGCCATACATATGTCCATTTTTGACCTCTTGAACATATTTCTGGCCAGAGTCTGTGAACATTAACTCACTATACATACAGACTGACTTCTCGTAATGTTAAATCAGGCAGACCGATTGATCAAATCCTTGGCCAAAGAGTCCTCAAAAAGAGTCCTTGACCAGAGTCCAAAAAACCCCTCTTTTTGCTGTCATAAACTTATAGACTCAGACTTCTCCTGATGTTATATCAGCCAAACACTAGTCCATATTTGACCGATTGAACTCATTTTTGGCCAAGGAGTCCTCAAAATGTTTTTTACTATTATAAACTTATAGACTCCTGATGTTGAATTTGCCATAAAGAAGTCCTTATTTCACCTACTGAAATATTACTGAGAAAAGTGAAGTCCATTTAGAAGTCCATATCTTGACCGATTGAACTAATTTCTGGTCAAAGGGTCCTTAATGGTTTAGAATATATAAACTTAAAGACTCCATCTGATGTTACATAAGGACCCTTTTTGACCTACTGAACAATATGCTGGCCAAAGAGATCTTGAACATTAACTTAATATACATTCAGATTGACTTCTTGTATATGAGCCATTTTGACCTATTCAACATATTTTTGACCTTCTCAGCTTATTTCTGGCCCTAGAGAGTACTCGACCTTGAACTTTCTATACATTCTCCGATACTCCTTCTGATGTTAGATTAGCCATACATATGTCCATTTTTGACATATTGAACATATTTCTGGCCAGAGTCTGTGAACATTAACTCACTATACATACAGACTGACTTCTCGTAATGTTAAATTAGCCATTCAGCAGTCCATATTTGACCTACTGAACTTATTTCTGTCAAGTTGCCTTGAACATTAACTTACTATACATAATTATCCTACTATACAGACTTCCCGTGATGTTATATCAGCCAAACACTAGTCCATATTTGACCGATTGAACTAATTTTTGGCCAAGGAGTCCTCAAAATGTTTTTTACTATTATAAACTTATAGATTTTTAAATCTGCCATACAGAAGTCAATATTTCAGTAGATATTTCATCTACTGAACATTTTACTGATAAAAGTGTCCTGAGTCTTGAACTTTCTATTCATACTCATAGACTTCTTCTAATGCTTTGTAAGCCATATAGAAATCCATTTAGAAGTCCATATCTTTACCGATTGAACTAATTTCTGGTTAAAGTGCCCTTAAATGGTTTTAAATTATATAAACTTAAATACTCCTTCTGATGTTAAATCAGCCATACAGAATTCCATATTTGACCTAATGAACATATTAATGGCCAAAGAGTCCTTTAGGATAAATACTACGTATTCATATTGATTTCGTCTAATTTTATATCAGCCTAAAAAAAGTCAATATTTGACCTACTGAAATTTTTTCTGGCCAAGGAGTATTCGATACTTGAACTTTCTATTCATTCTTTTTGACTACTGATGTTACGTCAGCAATACAGAAGTCCATATTTGACCCAAGGAACATATCTCTGGCCAAAGAATCCTCGATCTTGAACTTTCTATACATACTCATAGGCTCCTGATCCTTCATAAGATATCCATATCTGACCTATTAAACTTATTTCTGGTCAAAGGGTCCTCAAAAGTTTTTAAACTATATAAAGTTATAGACTGTTGATGATAGATCAGCCATACAGGGGTCCCTTATCACCTACTGAACATGTTTCTGTCCAAAGACTTCTTCAACATTAACTTAGTATACATACATATTGTCTTGTTGTGATGTTAAATTAGCCAGACAGCAGTCCATTTTTGACCTTCTCAACTTATTTCTGGCCCTAGAGTACTCGACCTTGAACTTTCTATACATTCTCATAGAGTCCTTCTGATGTTAGATCATCCATACATATGTCCATTTTTGACCTATTGAACATATTTCTGGCCAGAGTCTGCGAACATTAACTCACTATACATACAGACTGACTTCTCGTAATGTTAAATCAGGCAGACCGATTGAGCAAATCCTTGGCCAAAGAGTCCTCAAAAAGAGTCCTTGGCCAGAGTAAAAAAAAAAACTCTTTTTGCTGTCATAAACTTATAGACTACTTCTGATGTTAAATTAGCCATTCAGCAGTCCATATTTGACCTACTGAACTTATTTTTGGCCAAGGAGTCCTCAAAATGTTTTTTTACTATTATAAACTTTTAGACTCCTGATGTTGAATTTGCCATAAAGAAGTCCTTATTTCACCTACTGAAATATTACTGAGAAAAGTGAAGTCCATTTAGAAGTCCATATCTTGACCGATTGAACTAATTTCTGGTCAAAGGGTCCTTAATGGTTTAGAATATATAAACTTAAAGACTCCTTCTGATGTTACATAAGGACCCTTTTTGACCTACTGAACAATATGCTGGCCAAAGAGATCTTGAACATTAACTTAATATACATTCAGATTGACTTCTTGTATATGAGCCATTTTGACCTATTCAACATATTTTTGACCTTCTCAGCTTATTTCTGGCCCTAGAGAGTACTCGACCTTGAACTTTCTATACATTCTCCGATACTCCTTCTGATGTTAGATTAGCCATACATATGTCCATTTTTGACATAATGAACATATTTCTGGCCAGAGTCTGTGAACATTAACTCACTATACATACAGACTGACTTCTCGTAATGTTAAATCAGACAGACAGTAGTCCATATTTGACCGATTGATAAAATCCTTGGCCAAAGAGTCCTCAAAAAGAGTCCTTGGCCAGAGTCCAAAAAAAAAAAACTCTTTTTGCTGTCATTTACTTATAGACTCCTTCTGATGTTAAATTAGCCATTCAGCAGTCCATATTTGACCTACTGAACTTATTTCTGTCAAGTTGCCTTGAACATTAACTTACTATACATAATTATCCTACTATACAGACTTCCCGTGATGTTATATCAGCCAAACACTAGTCCATATTTGACCGATTGAACTAATTTTTGGCCAAGGAGTCCTCAAAATGTTTTTTACTATTATAAACTTATAGATTTTTAAATCTGCCATACAGAAGTCAATATTTCAGTAAATATTTCATCTACTGAACATTTTACTGATAAAAGTGTCCTGAATCTTGAACTTTCTATTCGTACTCATAGACTTCTTCTAATGCTTTGTAAGCCATATAGAAATCCATTTAGAAGTCCATATCTTTACCGATTGAACTAATTTCTGGTTAAAGTGCCCTTAAATGGTTTTAAACTATATAAAATTAAAGACTCCTTCTGATGTTAAATCAGCCATACAGAATTCCATATTTGACCTAATGAACATATTGCTGGCCAAAGAGTCCTTTAGGATAAATACTACGTATTCATATTGATTTCGTCTAGTTTTATGTCAGCCTAAAAAAGTCAATATTTGACCTACTGAAATTTTTTCTGGCCAAGGAGTATACGATACTTGAACTTTCTATTCATTCTTTTTGACTACTGATGTTACGTCAGCAATACAGAAGTCCATATTTGACCCAAGGAACATATCTCTGGCCAAAGAATCCTCGATCTTGAACTTTCTATACATACTCATAGGCTCCTGATCCTTCATAAGATATCCATATCTGACCTATTGAACTTATTTCTGGTCAAAGGGTCCTCAAAAGTTTTTAAACTATATAAAGTTATAGACTGCTGATGATAAATCAGCCATACAGGGGTCCCTTCTCACCTACTGAACATGTTTCTGTCCAAAGACTTCTTCAACATTAACTTAGTATACATACATATTGTCTTGTTGTGATGTTAAATTAGCCAGACAGCAGTCCATTTTTGACCTTCTCAACTTATTTCTGGCCCTAGAGTACTCGACCTTGAACTTTCTATACATTCTCATAGACTCCTTCTGATGTTAGATCATCCATACATATGTCCATTTTTGACCTATTGAACATATTTCTGGCCAGAGTCTGCGAACATTAACTCACTATACATACAGACTGACTTCTCGTAATGTTAAATCAGGCAGACCGATTGAGCAAATCCTTGGCCAAAGAGTCCTCAAAAAGAGTCCTTGGCCAGAGTAAAAAAAAAAACTCTCTTTTTGCTGTCATAAACTTATAGACTACTTCTGATGTTAAATTAGCCATTCAGCAGTCCATATTTGACCTACTGAACTTATTTCTGTCAAGTTGCCTTGAACATTAACTTACTATACATAATTATCCTACTATACAGACTTCTCGTGATGTTATATCAGCCAAACACTAGTCCATATTTGACTGATTGAACTAATTTTTGGCCAAGGAGTCCTCAAAATGTTTTTTACTATTATAAACTTATAGACTGCTGATGTTGAATTTGCCATAAAGAAGTCCTTATTTCACCTACTGAAATATTACTGAGAAAAGTGAAGTCCATTTAGAAGTCCATATCTTGACCGATTGAACTAATTTCTGGTCAAAGGGTCCTTAATGGTTTTAGAATATATAAACTTAAAGACTCCTTCTGATGTTACATAAGGACCCTTTTTGATCTACTGAACAATATGCTGGCCAAAGAGATCTTGAACATTAACTTAATATACATTCAGATTGACTTCATGTATATGAGCCATTTTGACGTATTCAACATATTTTTGACCTTCTCAGCTGATTTCTGGCCCTAGAGAGTACTCGACCTTGAACTTTCTATACATTCTCATAGACTCCTTCTGATGTTAGATCAGCCATACATATGTCCATTTTTGACCTATTGAACATATTTCTGGCCAGAGTCTGTGAACATTAACTCACTATACATACAGACTGACTTCTCGTAATGTTAAATCAGACAGACAGTAGTCCATATTTGACCGATTGATCAAATCTTTGGCCAAAGAGTCCTCAAAAAGAGTCCTTGACCAGAGTCCAAAAAAAAACTATTTTTGCTGTCATAAACTTAAAGACTCCTTCTGATGTTAAATTAGCCATTCAGCAGTCCATAATTGACCTACTGAACTTATTTCTGTCAAGTTGCCTTGAACATTAACTTACTATACATAATTATCCTATTATACAGACTTCTCGTGATGTTATATCAGCCAAACACTAGTCCATATTTGACCGATTGAACTAATTTTTGGCCAAGGAGTCCTCAAAATGTTTTTTACTATTATAAACTTATAGACTCCTGATGTTGAATTTGCCGTAAAGAAGTCCTTATTTCACCTACTGAAATATTACAGAGAAAAGTGAAGTCCATTTAGAAGTCCATATCTTGACCGATTGAACTCATTTCTGGTCAAAGGGTCCTTAATGGTTTTAGAATATATAAACTTAAAGACTCCTTCTGATGTTACATAAGGACCCTTTTTGACCTACTGAACAATATGCTGGCCAAAGAGATCTTGAACATTAACTTAATATACATTCAGATTGACTTCTTGTATATGAGCCATTTTGACCTATTCAACATATTTTTGACCTTCTAAGCTTATTTCTGGCCCTAGAGAATACTCGACCTTGAACTTTCTATACATTCTCATAGACTCCTTCTGTTGTTACATCAGCCATACATATGTCCATTTTTTACCTATTGAACATATTTCTGGCCAGAGCCTGTGAGCATTAACTCACTATACATACAGACTGACTTCTCGTAATGTTAAATCAGACAGACAGTAGTCCATATTTGACCGATTGATCAAATCTTTGGCCAAAGAGTCCTTGGCCAGAGTCCAAAAAAAAACTCTTTTTGCTGTCATAAACTTAAAGACTCCTTCTGATGTTAAATTAGCCATTCAGCAGTCCATATTTGACCTACTGAACTTATTTTTGTCAAGTTGCCTTGAACATTAACTTACTATACATAATTATCCTATTATACAGACTTCTCGTGATGTTATATCAGCCAAACACTAGTCCATATTTGACCGATTGAACTAATTTTTGGCCAAGGAGTCCTCAAAATGTTTTTTACTATTATAAACTTATAGACTCCTGATGTTGAATTTGCCATAAAGAAGTCCTTATTTCACCTACTGAAATATTACTGAGAAAAGTGAAGTCCATTTAGAAGTCCATATCTTGACCGATTGAACTAATTTCTGGTCAAAGGGTCCTTAATGGTTTTAGAATATATAAACTTAAAGACTCTTTCTGATGTTACATAAGGACCCTTTTTGACCTACTGAACAATATGCTGGCCAAAGAGATCTTGAACATTAACTTAATATACATTCAGATTGACTTCTTGTATATAAGCCATTTTGACCTATTCAACATATTTTTGACCTTCAAAGCTTATTTCTGGCCCTAGAGAGTACTCGACCTTGAACTTTCTATACATTCTCATAGACTCCTTCTGATGTTAGATCAGCCATACATATGTCCATTTTTGACCTCTTAAACATATTTCTGGCCAGAGTCTGTGAACATTAACTCACTATACATACAGACTGACTTCTCGTAATGTTAAATCAGACAGACCGATTGATCAAATCCTTGGCCAAAGAGTCCTCAAAAAGAGTCCTTGACCAGAGTCCAAAAAACCCCTCTTTTTGCTGTCATAAACTTATAGTCTCAGACTTCTCGTGATGTTATATCAGCCAAACACTAGTCCATATTTGACCGATTGAACTAATTTTTGGCCAAGCAGTCCTCAAAATGTTTTTTACTATTATAAACTTATAGACTCCTGATGTTGAATTTGCCATAAAGAAGTCCTTATTTCACCTACTGAAATATTACTGATAAAAGTGAAGTCCATTTAGAAGTCCATATCTTGACCGATTGAACTAATTTCTAGTCAAAGGGTCCTTAATGGTTTAGAATATATAAACTTAAAGACTCCTTCTGATGTTACATAAGGACCCTTTTTGACCTACTGAACAATATGCTGGCCAAAGAGATCTTGAACATTAACTTAATATACATTCAGATTGACTTCTTGTATATGAGCCATTTTTACCTATTCAACATATTTTTGACCTTCTCAGCTTATTTCTGGCCCTAGATAGTACTCGACCTTGAACTTTCTATACATTCTCCGATACTCCTTCTGATGTTAGATTAGCCATACATATGTCCATTTTTGACATATTGAACATATTTCTGGCCAGAGTCTGTGAACATTAACTCACTATACATACAGACTGACTTCTCGTAATGTTAAATCAGACAGACATTAGTCCATATTTGACCGATTGATAAAATCCTTGGCCAAAGAGTCCTCAAAAAGAGTCCTTGGCCAGATTCCAAAAAAAAACTATTTTTGCTGTCATTTACTTATAGACTCCTTCTGATGTTAAATTAGCCATTCAGCAGTCCATATTTGACCTACTGAACTTATTTCTGTCAAGTTGCATTGAACATTAACTTACTATACATAATTATCCTACTATACAGACTTCCCGTGATGTTATATCAGCCAAACACTAGTCCATATTTGACCGATTGAACTAATTTTTGGCCAAGGAGTCCTCAAAATGTTTTTTTACTATTATAAACTTATAGATTTTTAAATCTGCCATACAGAAGTCAATATTTCAGTAGATATTTCATCTACTGAACATTTTACTGATAAAAGTGTCCTGAAACTTGAACTTTCTATACGTACTCATAGACTTCATCTAATGCTTTGTAAGCCATATAGAAATCCATTTAGAAGTCCATATCTTTACCGATTGAACTAATTTCTGGTTAAAGTGCCCTTAAATGGTTTTAAACTATATAAACTTAAAGACTCCTTCTGATGTTAAATCAGCCATACAGAATTCCATATTTTACCTAATGAACATATTGCTGGCCAAAGAGTCCTTTAGGATAAATACTACGTATTCATATTGATTTCGTCTAATTTTATATCAGCCTAAAAAAAGTCAATATTTGACCTACTGAATTTTTTTCTGGCCAAGGAGTATTCGATACTTGAACTTTCTATTCATTCTTTTTGACTACTGATGTTACGTCAGCAATACAAAAGTTCATATTTGACCCAAGGAACATATCTCTGGCCAAAGAATCCTCGATCTTGAACTTTCTATACATACTCATAGGCTCCTGATGCTTCATAAGATATCCATATCTGACCTATTGAACTTATTTCTGGTCAAAGGGTCCTCAAAAGTTTTTAAACTATATAAAGTTATAGACTGCTGATGATAAATCAGCCATACAGGGGTCCCTTATAACCTACTGAACATGTTTCTGTCCAAAGACTTCTTCAACATTAACTTAGTATACATACATATTGTCTTGTTGTGATTAATCAAAATAATTGATTTTTCAAGATCAAGGACACTTCCAGTAATATTTTCAGAGGGTCAAATATGGCTGTAGGGCTCATGTAAATTCTAAAGGTGTCAACAAGAAAGTTCAAGTTTCGAGTATTTTTTGGCCAGAAATATTTTATAAAGTACATGATTGAGGACTTTCATTATATTGCATTGCATACAACAACTAATTGATTTTATTGTGTATTGAAGAGATAAGAACATATGAGCATTGTCATAATACAATAACTAACTAATTCCATTTGCAATGAAGAGATATCCTATATGCGGTTGCAAACACGATCAAACAGTGTTCATTGAAGAATAATGTATAATATATTACAGTGCATACCATAACTGACTCATTCCAGTGTGCAAAGAAGAGATAACATAAATTCTGTTGCACTGCATTGCACAAACGATCTAAAGTTGTGCAATGAAAAATAACATATTTTCTATAACAAGTGACTCATGTTCACTTGTTGCATTGCATACCAGAACTAACTCATTCTCGTGTGCATTAAAGAGATTGCATGTGTTGTTGCATTGCAGTGCACAAACGATCTAACTTTGTGAATTTAAAAATGACATATAAGCCAAGTATATGTTGCATTTCAATGCATGCCCGAACTAACTAATTCCTTTGTGCATTAAAGAGAAAACATGAGTGCTGTTGTTATTTCATTGCACAGAGGATCTAACGATGTTCATATAACATACAAGCTAAACGCTTAATTCCATTTCATTGCATACCAGAGCTGACTCATTCCGTTGTGCAAAGAAGAGATAACATAAATTCTGTTGCACTGCATTGAACAAACGATCTAATGTTGTGCATTGAAAAATAACATATAAGCTATTCACTTGTTGCATTGCATACCAGAACTAACTCATTCTCGTGTGCATTAAAGAGATATCATGTGTTGTTGCATTGCAATTCACAAACGATCTAACATTGTGAATTTAAAAATAATGTTTAAGCAAAGCACTTGTTGCATTTCAATGAATGCCCAAACTAACTAATTCCTTTGTGCATTAAAGAAAAAACATGATTGCTGTTGTATTGCATTGCACAGAGGATCTAATGATGTTCATGTAACTATAAAATACAAGCTAAGCGCTTCATTACATTTACATTGCAATGCACAAACGATGTAACGTTGTGAATTTAAAAATTACATATACGCCAAGTACATATTGCATTTTAAATGCATGCCCGAACTAACTAATTCCTTTGTGCATTAAAGAGAAACATGAGTGCTGTTATATTGCATTGCACAGAGGATCTAATGAAGTTCATATAACAATAAAATACAAGCTAACCGCTTAATTACATTTACATTAAAATGCACAAACGATGTACCGTTGTGAATTTAAAAATTACATATAAGCCAAGTACATGTTGCATTTCAATGCACCAGAACTAAGTAATTCCTTTGTGCATTAAAGAGAAAACATGAGTGCTGTTGTACTGCATTGCACAGAGGATCTAACGATGTTCATATAACATACAACCTAAACACTTAATTCCATTTCATGTTGCATTTCAATGCATGCTCGAACTAAGTAATTCCTTTGTGCATTAAAGAGAAAACATGAGTGCTGTTGTACTGCATTGCACAGAGAATCTAACGATGTTCATAAAACATACAACCTAAACACTTAATTCCATTTCATTGCATACCAGAACTGACTCATTCCGTTGTGCAAAGAAGAGATAACATAAATTCTGTTGCACTGCATTGCACAAACGATCTAACATTGTGAATTTAAAAATGACATATAAGCCAAGTACATGTTGCATTTCAATGCATGCCCGAACTAACTAATTCCTTTGTGCATTGCAGAGAAACATGAGTGCTGTTGTATATTGCATTGCACAGAGGATCTAATGATGTTCATATAACAATAAAATACAAGCTAAGCGCTTCATTACATTTACATTGCAATGCACAAACGATGTAACATTGTGAATTTAAAAATTACATAAGCCAAGTACATGTTGCATTTCAATGCATGCCCGAACTAACTATTTCCTTTGTGCATTAAAGAGAAAACATGAGTGCTGTTGTATTGCATTGCACAGAGGATCTAATGATGTTCATGTAACTATAAAATACAAGCTAAGCGCTTCATTACATTTACATTGCAATGCACAAACGATGTAACGTTGTGAATTTAAAAATTACATATAAGCCAAGTACATATTGCATTTTAAATGCATGCCCGAACTAACTAATTCCTTTGTGCATTAAAGAGAAACATGAGTGCTGTTATATTGCATTGCACAGAGGATCTAATGAAGTTCATATAACAATAAAATACAAGCTAACCGCTTAATTACATTTACATTAAAATGCACAAACGATGTACCATTGTGAATTTAAAAATTACATATAAGCCAAGTACATGTTGCATTTCAATGCACCCTAACTAAGTAATTCCTTTGTGCATTAAAGAGAAAACATGAGTGCTGTTGTACTGCATTGCACAGAGGATCTAACGATGTTCATATAACATACAACCTAAACACTTAATTCCATTTCATGTTGCATTTCAATGCATGCCCGAACTAAGTAATTCCTTTGTGCATTAAAGAGAAAACATGAGTGCTGTTGTACTGCATTGCACAGAGGATCTAACGATGTTCATATAACATACAACCTAAACACTTAATTCCATTTCATGTTGCATTTCAATGCATGCCCGAACAAACTATTTCCTTTGTGCATTAAAGAGAAAACATGAGTGCTGTTGTATTGCATTGCACAGAGGATCTAATGATGTTCATATAACAATAAAATACAAGCTAAGCGCTTCATTACATTTACATTGCAATGCACAAACGATGTAACGTTGTGAATTTAAAAATTACATATAAGCCAAGTACATGTTGCATTTCAATGCATGCCCGAACTAACTAATTCCTTTGTGCATTAAAGAGAGAACATGAGTGCTGTTGTTATTGCATTGCACAGAGGATCTAACGATGTTCATATAACATACAAGCTAAGCGCCTAATTGCATTACAATGCATACAAGAACTGACTCATTCCGTTGTGCAAAGAAGAGATAACATAGATTCTTTTGCACTTCATTGCACAAACGATCTACGGTTGTGCATTGAAAAATAACATATAAGCCATGCACTTGTTGCATTGCATTGCATAGCAGAAATAACTCATTCCAATGTGCATTAAAGAGATAACATATGTGTTGTTGCATTGCACAAATGATCTAACGTTTGCATTGAGAAATTACATGTAAGCTATGAGTGCATTGCAAACATACTTACAATAACTAGCTCATTCCGATCTGAAATGAAGAGATAGGATTTTTACTGTTGCATTGCATTGCAAAGAAGATCTATCTTTATTCCTCTGTGCGAATAAATGCATGCATGCATGAAGAGCATAAATGCATCTCTGCATTGCATGAAGAGAATTTATTGCAATAGCTATTCCTTTACACAATGAATAGTTCAGACGTAGTATGCAATGCAATGCGAAAGAGATGTTATGTGTTTTTATTTCACAAAGGACTAAGTTAGTTAATTGCAATGCATAATGGAATGCGTTAGTATGTATGCAATATACTGATAACTTGTTTTACATTGCATTGCATAAAATATCTAACTTATTCTTCTCGGCAATGAAAATACACGACATGCTTTTTGCATTTACACAACTAACATTTGTGTATTGAATGGAAATCATTGAAATAGCTATTCCATTACAATGTGATCTAACGTTGCAACGCTTTAAAGAATAGCATGTAAGCTCGTTGCATTCCATTGCATAAAAGATCTAACATAGCACAGGTGCAATGAAAAATAAACCAAACAACATATTTGCATTCGCATCGTATTGCATACTACAACTAAACTATTTATTTGTGTATTGAAGAAAATGTTTGCAATGAAGAATCAGAATGTATCACAATGGATTGACAATATCTAACCGTAAATAACTAATTCCGTTGTGCAACGAAGAGATGACAGTAATGTGCTTCGGCATATGGGAATGAGTTAGTTATTTTGTATGCATTGCAATGCATTGCAATGCGTATAGCTTATATGATATTCTTCAATAAACATCGTTAGATCGTGTGTGCAATCGGATTACAATAGACCTTCTCATACACTTCTTTTGATGTTACAACAGCCGTACAAAAGTCCAAAGTCCACCTTCTCAGCTTATTTCTGGCCCTAGAGTACTCGACTTGAACTTTCTATACATTCTCATAGACTCCTTCTGATGTAAAATCAGAACATATTTATGTCTAATTCTACTATACAGACTTCTCGTGATATTATATCATCCAGACACTAGTCCATATTTGACCGATCAAACTAATTTTTGTCCAAGGAGTTTTGGCCATATTTAATCTACTGAACATTTTAATGATAAAAGTGTCCTGAATCTTGAACTTTCTTTACATACTCAGAGGCTCCTGATGCTTCATAAGATATCCATGTCTGACCTATTGACCTTATTTCTGGTCAAAGGGTCCTCAAAAGTTTTTAAACTATATAAAGTCATAGACTCCTGATGATAAATCACCCATACAGGGGTCCCTTATCACTTACTGAACATATTTTTGTCCAATTATTTCTTCAACATTAACTTGCTACATACAGATTGTCTTGTTGTGATGTTAAATTAGCCAGACAGCAGTCCATTTTTGACCTTCTCAACTTATTTCTGGCCCTAGAGTACTCGACCTTGAACTTTCTATACATTCTCATAGACTCCTTCTGATGTTAGATCATCCATACATATGTCCATTTTTGACCTATTGAATATATTTCTGGCCAGAGTTTGCGAACATTAACTCACTATACATAATGACTGACTTCTCGTAATGTTAAATCAGGCAGACCGATTGAGCAAATCCTTGGCCAAAGAGTCCTCAAAAAGAGTCCTTGGCCAGAGTAAAAAACAACAACTCTTTTTGCTGTCATAAACTTATAGACTACTTCTGATGTTAAATTAGCCATTCAGCAGTCCTTATTTGACCTACTGAACTTATTTCTGTCAAGTTGCCTTGAACATTAACTTACTATACATAATTATCCTATTATACAGACTTCTCGTGATGTTATATCAGCCAAACACTAGTCCATATTTGACCGATTGAACTAATTTTTGGCCAAGGAGTCCTCAAAATGTTTTTTACTATTATAAACTTATAATAGCATATAATAGCATATAATAACCTACTGAAATATTACTGAGAAAAGTGAAGTCCATGTAGAAGTCCATATCTTGACCGATTGAACTAATTTCTGGTCAAAGGGTCCTTAATGGTTTTAGAATATATAAACTTAAAGACTCCTTCTGATGTTACATAAGGACCCTTTTTGACCTACTGAACAATATGCTGGCCAAAGAGATCTTGAACATTAACTTAATATACATTCAGATTGACTTCTTGTATATGAGCCATTTTGACCTATTCAACATATTTTTGACCTTCTAAGCTTATTTCTGGCCCTAGAGAGTACTCGACCTTGAACTTTCTATACATTCTCATAGACTCCTTCTGATGTTAGATCAGCCATACATATGTCCATTTTTGACCTCTTGAACATATTTCTGGCCAGAGTCTGTGAACATTAACTCACTATACATACAGACTGACTTCTCGTAATGTTAAATCAGGCAGACCGATTGATCAAATCCTTGGCCAAAGAGTCCTCAAAAAGAGTCCTTGACCAGAGTCCAAAAAAAACCTCTTTTTGCTGTCATAAACTTATAGACTCAGACTTCTCGTGATGTTATATCAGCCAAACACTAGTCCATATTTGACCGATTGAACTCATTTTTGGCCAAGGATTCCTCAAAATGTTTTTTACTATTATAAACTTATAGACTCCTGATGTTGAATTTGCCATAAAGAAGTCCTTATTTCACCTACTGAAATATTACTGATAAAAGTGAAGTCCATTTAGAAGTCCATATCTTGACCGATTGAACTAATTTCTGGTCAAAGAAACCAGAAATGGTTTAGAATATATAAACTTAAAGACTCCTTCTGATGTTAAATAAGGACCCTTTTTGACCTACTGAACAATATGCTGGCCAAAGAGATCTTGAACATTAACTTAATATACATTCAGATTGACTTCTTGTATATGAGCCATTTTGACCTATTCAACATATTTTTTACCTTCTCAGCTTATTTCTGGCCCTAGAGAGTACTCGACCTTGAACTTTCTATACATTCTCCGATACTCCTTCTGATGTTAGATTAGCCATACATATGTCCATTTTTGACATATTGAACATATTTCTGGCCAGAGTCTGTGAACATTAACTCACTATACATACAGACTGACTTCTCGTAATGTTAAATCAGACAGACAGTAGTCCATATTTGACCGATTGATAAAATCCTTGGCCAAAGAGTCCTCAAAAAGAGTCCTTGGCCAGAGTCCAAAAAAAACCCTCTTTTTGCTGTCATTTACTTATAGACTCCTTCTGATGTTAAATTAGCCATTCAGCAGTCCATATTTGACCTACTGAACTTATTTCTGTCAAGTTGCCTTGAACATTAACTTACTATACATAATTATCCTACTATACAGACTTCCCGTGACGTTATATCAGCCAAACACTAGTCCATATTTGACCGATTGAACTAATTTTTGGCCAAGGAGTCCTCAAAATGTTTTTTACTATTATAAACTTATAGATTTTTAAATCTGCCATACAGAAGTCAATATTTCAGTAGATATTTCATCTACTGAACATTTTACTGATAAAAGTGTCCTGAATCTTGAACTTTCTATTCGTACTCATAGACTTCTTCTAATGCTTTGTAAGCCATATAGAAATCCATTTAGAAGTCCATATCTTTACCGATTGAACTAATTTCTGGTTAAAGTGCCCTTAAATGGTTTTAAACTATATAAACTTAAAGACTCCTTCTGATGTTAAATCAGCCATACAGAATTCCATATTTTACCTAATAAACATATTGCTGGCCAAAGAGTCCTTTAGGATAAATACTACGTATTCATATTGATTTCGTCTAATTTTATATCAGCCTAAAAAAAGTCAATATTTGACCTACTGAAATTTTTTCTGGCCAAGGAGTATTCGATACTTGAACTTTCTATTCATTCTTTTTGACTACTGATGTTACGTCAGCAATACAGAAGTCCATATTTGACCCAAGGAACATATCTCTGGCCAAAGAATCCTCGATCTTGAACTTTCTATACATACTCATAGGCTCCTGATCCTTCATAAGATATCCATATCTGACCTATTGAACTTATTTCTGGTCAAAGGGTCCTCAAAAGTTTTCAAACTATATAAAGTTATAGACTGTTGATGATAAATCAGCCATACAGGGGTCCCTTATCACCTACTGAACATGTTTCTGTCCAAAGACTTCTTCAACATTAACTTAGTATACATACATATTGTCTTGTTGTGATGTTAAATTAGCCAGACAGCAGTCCATTTTTGACCTTCTCAACTTATTTCTGGCCCTAGAGTACTCGACCTTGAACTTTCTATACATTCTCATAGACTCCTTCTGATGTTAGATCATCCATACATATGTCCATTTTTGACCTATTGAACATATTTCTGGCCAGAGTCTGCGAACATTAACTCACTATACATACAGACTGACTTCTCGTAATGTTAAATCAGGCAGACCGATTGAGCAAATCCTTGGCCAAAGAGTCCTCAAAAAGAGTCCTTGGCCAGAGTAAAAAAAAAAACTCTTTTTGCTGTCATAAACTTATAGACTACTTCTGATGTTAAATTAGCCATTCAGCAGTCCATATTTGACCTACTGAACTTATTTCTGTCAAGTTGCCTTGAACATTAACTTACTATACATAATTATCCTACTATACAGACTTCTCGTGATGTTATATCAGCCAAACACTAGTCCATATCTGACCGATTGAACTCATTTTTGGCCAAGGAGTCCTCAAAATGTTTTTTTACTATTATAAACTTATAGACTCCTGATGTTGAATTTGCCATAAAGAAGTCCTTATTTCACCTACTGAAATATTACTGAGAAAAGTGAAGTCCATTTAGAAGTCCATATCTTGACCGATTGAACTAATTTCTGGTCAAAGGGTCCTTAATGGTTTTAGAATATATAAACTTAAAGACTCTTTCTGATGTTACATAAGGACCCTTTTTGACCTACTGAACAATATGCTGGCCAAAGAGATCTTGAACATTAACTTAATATACATTCAGATTGACTTGTATATGAGCCATTTTGACCTATTCAACATAGTTTTGACCTTCTCAGCATATTTCTGGCCCTAGAGAGTACTCAACCTTGAGATTTCTATACATTCTCATAGACTCCTTCTGATGTTAGATCAGCCATACATATGTCCATTTTTGACCTCTTGAACATATTTCTGGCCAGACTCTGTGAACATTAACTTACTATACATACAGACTGACTTCTCGTAATGTTAAATCAGACAGACAGTAGTCCATATTTGACCGATTGATCAAATCTTTGGCCAAAGAGTCCTCAAAAAGAGTCCTTGGCCAGAGTAAAAAACAACAACTCTTTTTGCTGTCATAAACTTATAGACTACTTCTGATGTTAAATTAGCCATTCAGCAGTCCATATTTGACCTACTGAACTTATTTTTTGTCAAGTTGCCTTGAACATTAACTTACTATACATAATTATCCTACTATACAGACTTCTCGTGATGTTATATCAGCCAACACTAGTCCATATTTGACCGATTGAACTAATTTATGGCAAAGGAGTCCTCAAAATGTTTTTTTTACTATTATAAACTTATAGACTCCTGATGTTGAATTTGCCATAAAGAAGTCCTTATTTCACCTACTGAAATATTACTGAGAAAAGTGAAGTCCATTTAGAAGTCCATATCTTGACCGATTGAACTAATTTCTGGTCAAAGGGTCCTTAATGGTTTTAGAATATATAAACTTAAAGACTCTTTCTGATGTTACATAAGGACCCTTTTTGACCTACTGAACAATATGCTGGCCAAAGAGATCTTGAACATTAACTTAATATACATTCAGATTGACTTCTTGTATATAAGCCATTTTGACCTATTCAACATATTTTTGACCTTCAAAGCTTATTTCTGGCCCTAGAGAGTACTCGACCTTGAACTTTCTATACATTCTCATAGACTCCTTCTGATGTTAGATCAGCCATACATATGTCCATTTTTGACCTCTTGAACATATTTCTGGCCAGAGTCTGTGAACATTAACTCACTATACATACAGACTGACTTCTCGTAATGTTAAATCAGGCAGACCGATTGATCAAATCCTTGGCCAAAGAGTCCTCAAAAAGAGTCCTTGACCAGAGTCCAAAAAACCCCTCTTTTTGCTGTCATAAACTTATAGTCTCAGACTTCTCGTGATGTTATATCAGCCAAACACTAGTCCATATTTGACCGATTGAACTAATTTTTGGCCAAGGAGTCCTCAAAATGTTTTTTACTATTATAAACTTATAGACTCCTGATGTTGAATTTGCCATAAAGAAGTCCTTATTTCACCTACTGAAATATTACTGATAAAAGTGAAGTCCATTTAGAAGTCCATATCTTGACCGATTGAACTAATTTCTAGTCAAAGGGTCCTTAATGGTTTAGAATATATAAACTTAAAGACTCCTTCTGATGTTACATAAGGACCCTTTTTGACCTACTGAACAATATGCTGGCCAAAGAGATCTTGAACATTAACTTAATATACATTCAGATTGACTTCTTGTATATGAGCCATTTTTACCTATTCAACATATTTTTGACCTTCTCAGCTTATTTCTGGCCCTAGATAGTACTCGACCTTGAACTTTCTATACATTCTCCGATACTCCTTCTGATGTTAGATTAGCCATACATATGTCCATTTTTGACATATTGAACATATTTCTGGCCAGAGTCTGTGAACATTAACTCACTATACATACAGACTGACTTCTCGTAATGTTAAATCAGACAGACATTAGTCCATATTTGACCGATTGATAAAATCCTTGGCCAAAGAGTCCTCAAAAAGAGTCCTTGGCCAGATTCCAAAAAAAAAACTATTTTTGCTGTCATTTACTTATAGACTCCTTCTGATGTTAAATTAGCCATTCAGCAGTCCATATTTGACCTACTGAACTTATTTCTGTCAAGTTGCATTGAACATTAACTTACTATACATAATTATCCTACTATACAGACTTCCCGTGATGTTATATCAGCCAAACACTAGTCCATATTTGACCGATTGAACTAATTTTTGGCCAAGGAGTCCTCAAAATGTTTTTTTACTATTATAAACTTATAGATTTTTAAATCTGCCATACAGAAGTCAATATTTCAGTAGATATTTCATCTACTGAACATTTTACTGATAAAAGTGTCCCGAAACTTGAACTTTCTATACGTACTCATAGACTTCATCTAATGCTTTGTAAGCCATATAGAAATCCATTTAGAAGTCCATATCTTTACCGATTGAACTAATTTCTGGTTAAAGTGCCCTTAAATGGTTTTAAACTATATAAACTTAAAGACTCCTTCTGATGTTAAATCAGCCATACAGAATTCCATATTTTACCTAATGAACATATTGCTGGCCAAAGAGTCCTTTAGGATAAATACTACGTATTCATATTGATTTCGTCTAATTTTATATCAGCCTAAAAAAAGTCAATATTTGACCTACTGAATTTTTTTCTGGCCAAGGAGTATTCGATACTTGAACTTTCTATTCATTCTTTTTGACTACTGATGTTACGTCAGCAATACAAAAGTTCATATTTGACCCAAGGAACATATCTCTGGCCAAAGAATCCTCGATCTTGAACTTTCTATACATACTCATAGGCTCCTGATGCTTCATAAGATATCCATATCTGACCTATTGAACTTATTTCTGGTCAAAGGGTCCTCAAAAGTTTTTAAACTATATAAAGTTATAGACTGTTGATGATAAATCAGCCATACAGGGGTCCCTTATAACCTACTGAACATGTTTCTGTCCAAAGACTTCTTCAACATTAACTTAGTATACATACATATTGTCTTGTTGTGATGTTAAATTAGCCAGACAGCAGTCCATTTTTGACCTTCTCAACTTATTTCTGGCCCTAGAGTACTCGACCTTGAACTTTCTATACATTCTCATAGACTCCTTCTGATGTTAGATCATCCATACATATGTCCATTTTTGACCTATTGAACATATTTCTGGCCAGAGTCTGCGAACATTAACTCACTATACATACAGACTTCTCGTAATGTTAAATCAGGCAGACCGATTGAGCAAATCCTTGGCCAAAGAGTCCTCAAAAAGAGTCCTTGGCCAGAGTAAAAAAAAAAAAAACTCTTTTTGCTTTCATAAACTTATAGACTACTTCTGATGTTAAATTAGCCATTCAGCAGTCCATATTTGACCTACTGAACTTATTTCTGTCAAGTTGCCTTGAACATTAACTTACTATACATAATTATCCTATTATACAGACTTCTCGTGATGTTATATCAGCCAAACACTAGTCCATATTTTACAGATTGAACTAATTTTTGGCCAAGGAGTCCTCAAAATGTTTTTTTACTATTATAAACTTATAGACTCCTGATGTTGAATTTGCGATAAAGAAGTCCTTATTTCACCTACTGAAATATTACTGAGAAAAGTGGTCCATTTAGAAGTCCATATCTTGACCGATTGAACTAATTTCTGGTCAAAGGGTCCTTAATGGTTTTAGAATATATAAACTTAAAGACTCCTTCTGATGTTACATAAGGACCCCTTTTGACCTACTGAACAATATGCTGGCCAAAGAGATCTTGAACATTAACTTAATATACATTCAGATTGACTTCTTGTATATGAGCCATTTTGACCTATTCAACATATTTTTGACCTTCTAAGCTTATTTCTGGCCCTAGAGAGTACTCGACCTTGAACTTTCTATACATTCTCATAGACTCCTTCTGATATTAGATCAGCCATACATATGTCCATTTTTGACCTCTTGAACATATTTCTGGCCAGAGTCTGTGAACATTAACTCACTATACATACAGACTGACTTCTCGTAATGTTAAATCAGACAGACAGTAGTCCATATTTGACCGATTGATCAAATCTTTGGCCAAAGAGTCCTCAAAAAGAGTCCTTGGCCAGAGTCCAAAAAAAAAACTCTTTTTGCTGTCATAAACTTATAGACTCCTTCTGGTGTTAAATTAGCCATTCATCAGTCCACCTACTGAACTTATTTCTGTCAAGTTGCTTTGAACATTAACTTACTATACATAATTATCCTACTATACAGACTTCTCGTGATGTTATATCAGCCAAACACTAGTCCATATTTGACCGATTGAACTAATTTTTGGCCAAGGAGTCCTCAAAATGTTTTTTTACTATTATAAACTTATAGACTCCTGATGTTGAATTTGCGATAAAGAAGTCCTTATTTCACCTACTGAAATATTACTGAGAAAAGTGGTCCATTTAGAAGTCCATATCTTGACCGATTGAACTAATTTCTGGTCAAAGGGTCCTTAATGGTTTTAGAATATATAAACTTAAAGACTCTTTCTGATGTTACATAAGGACCCTTTTTGACCTACTGAACAATATGCTGGCCAAAGAGATCTTGAACATTAACTTAATATACATTCAGATTGACTTGTATATGAGCCATTTTGACCTATTCAACATAGTTTTGACCTTCTCAGCATATTTCTGGCCCTAGAGAGTACTCAACCTTGAGATTTCTATACATTCTCATAGACTCCTTCTGATGTTAGATCAGCCATACATATGTCCATTTTTGACCTCTTGAACATATTTCTGGCCAGACTCTGTGAACATTAACTTACTATACATACAGACTGACTTCTCGTAATGTTAAATCAGACAGACAGTAGTCCATATTTGACCGATTGATCAAATCTTTGGCCAAAGAGTCCTCAAAAAGAGTCCTTGGCCAGAGTAAAAAACAACAACTCTTTTTGCTGTCATAAACTTATAGACTACTTCTGATGTTAAATTAGCCATTCAGCAGTCCATATTTGACCTACTGAACTTATTTTTTGTCAAGTTGCCTTGAACATTAACTTACTATACATAATTATCCTACTATACAGACTTCTCGTGATGTTATATCAGCCAACACTAGTCCATATTTGACCGATTGAACTAATTTATGGCAAAGGAGTCCTCAAAATGTTTTTTTTACTATTATAAACTTATAGACTCCTGATGTTGAATTTGCCATAAAGAAGTCCTTATTTCACCTACTGAAATATTACTGAGAAAAGTGAAGTCCATTTAGAAGTCCATATCTTGACCGATTGAACTAATTTCTGGTCAAAGGGTCCTTAATGGTTTTAGAATATATAAACTTAAAGACTCTTTCTGATGTTACATAAGGACCCTTTTTGACCTACTGAACAATATGCTGGCCAAAGAGATCTTGAACATTAACTTAATATACATTCAGATTGACTTCTTGTATATAAGCCATTTTGACCTATTCAACATATTTTTGACCTTCAAAGCTTATTTCTGGCCCTAGAGAGTACTCGACCTTGAACTTTCTATACATTCTCATAGACTCCTTCTGATGTTAGATCAGCCATACATATGTCCATTTTTGACCTCTTGAACATATTTCTGGCCAGAGTCTGTGAACATTAACTCACTATACATACAGACTGACTTCTCGTAATGTTAAATCAGGCAGACCGATTGATCAAATCCTTGGCCAAAGAGTCCTCAAAAAGAGTCCTTGACCAGAGTCCAAAAAACCCCTCTTTTTGCTGTCATAAACTTATAGTCTCAGACTTCTCGTGATGTTATATCAGCCAAACACTAGTCCATATTTGACCGATTGAACTAATTTTTGGCCAAGGAGTCCTCAAAATGTTTTTTACTATTATAAACTTATAGACTCCTGATGTTGAATTTGCCATAAAGAAGTCCTTATTTCACCTACTGAAATATTACTGATAAAAGTGAAGTCCATTTAGAAGTCCATATCTTGACCGATTGAACTAATTTCTAGTCAAAGGGTCCTTAATGGTTTAGAATATATAAACTTAAAGACTCCTTCTGATGTTACATAAGGACCCTTTTTGACCTACTGAACAATATGCTGGCCAAAGAGATCTTGAACATTAACTTAATATACATTCAGATTGACTTCTTGTATATGAGCCATTTTTACCTATTCAACATATTTTTGACCTTCTCAGCTTATTTCTGGCCCTAGATAGTACTCGACCTTGAACTTTCTATACATTCTCCGATACTCCTTCTGATGTTAGATTAGCCATACATATGTCCATTTTTGACATATTGAACATATTTCTGGCCAGAGTCTGTGAACATTAACTCACTATACATACAGACTGACTTCTCGTAATGTTAAATCAGACAGACATTAGTCCATATTTGACCGATTGATAAAATCCTTGGCCAAAGAGTCCTCAAAAAGAGTCCTTGGCCAGATTCCAAAAAAAAAACTATTTTTGCTGTCATTTACTTATAGACTCCTTCTGATGTTAAATTAGCCATTCAGCAGTCCATATTTGACCTACTGAACTTATTTCTGTCAAGTTGCATTGAACATTAACTTACTATACATAATTATCCTACTATACAGACTTCCCGTGATGTTATATCAGCCAAACACTAGTCCATATTTGACCGATTGAACTAATTTTTGGCCAAGGAGTCCTCAAAATGTTTTTTTACTATTATAAACTTATAGATTTTTAAATCTGCCATACAGAAGTCAATATTTCAGTAGATATTTCATCTACTGAACATTTTACTGATAAAAGTGTCCCGAAACTTGAACTTTCTATACGTACTCATAGACTTCATCTAATGCTTTGTAAGCCATATAGAAATCCATTTAGAAGTCCATATCTTTACCGATTGAACTAATTTCTGGTTAAAGTGCCCTTAAATGGTTTTAAACTATATAAACTTAAAGACTCCTTCTGATGTTAAATCAGCCATACAGAATTCCATATTTTACCTAATGAACATATTGCTGGCCAAAGAGTCCTTTAGGATAAATACTACGTATTCATATTGATTTCGTCTAATTTTATATCAGCCTAAAAAAAGTCAATATTTGACCTACTGAATTTTTTTCTGGCCAAGGAGTATTCGATACTTGAACTTTCTATTCATTCTTTTTGACTACTGATGTTACGTCAGCAATACAAAAGTTCATATTTGACCCAAGGAACATATCTCTGGCCAAAGAATCCTCGATCTTGAACTTTCTATACATACTCATAGGCTCCTGATGCTTCATAAGATATCCATATCTGACCTATTGAACTTATTTCTGGTCAAAGGGTCCTCAAAAGTTTTTAAACTATATAAAGTTATAGACTGTTGATGATAAATCAGCCATACAGGGGTCCCTTATAACCTACTGAACATGTTTCTGTCCAAAGACTTCTTCAACATTAACTTAGTATACATACATATTGTCTTGTTGTGATGTTAAATTAGCCAGACAGCAGTCCATTTTTGACCTTCTCAACTTATTTCTGGCCCTAGAGTACTCGACCTTGAACTTTCTATACATTCTCATAGACTCCTTCTGATGTTAGATCATCCATACATATGTCCATTTTTGACCTATTGAACATATTTCTGGCCAGAGTCTGCGAACATTAACTCACTATACATACAGACTTCTCGTAATGTTAAATCAGGCAGACCGATTGAGCAAATCCTTGGCCAAAGAGTCCTCAAAAAGAGTCCTTGGCCAGAGTAAAAAAAAAAAAAACTCTTTTTGCTTTCATAAACTTATAGACTACTTCTGATGTTAAATTAGCCATTCAGCAGTCCATATTTGACCTACTGAACTTATTTCTGTCAAGTTGCCTTGAACATTAACTTACTATACATAATTATCCTATTATACAGACTTCTCGTGATGTTATATCAGCCAAACACTAGTCCATATTTTACAGATTGAACTAATTTTTGGCCAAGGAGTCCTCAAAATGTTTTTTTACTATTATAAACTTATAGACTCCTGATGTTGAATTTGCGATAAAGAAGTCCTTATTTCACCTACTGAAATATTACTGAGAAAAGTGGTCCATTTAGAAGTCCATATCTTGACCGATTGAACTAATTTCTGGTCAAAGGGTCCTTAATGGTTTTAGAATATATAAACTTAAAGACTCCTTCTGATGTTACATAAGGACCCCTTTTGACCTACTGAACAATATGCTGGCCAAAGAGATCTTGAACATTAACTTAATATACATTCAGATTGACTTCTTGTATATGAGCCATTTTGACCTATTCAACATATTTTTGACCTTCTAAGCTTATTTCTGGCCCTAGAGAGTACTCGACCTTGAACTTTCTATACATTCTCATAGACTCCTTCTGATATTAGATCAGCCATACATATGTCCATTTTTGACCTCTTGAACATATTTCTGGCCAGAGTCTGTGAACATTAACTCACTATACATACAGACTGACTTCTCGTAATGTTAAATCAGACAGACAGTAGTCCATATTTGACCGATTGATCAAATCTTTGGCCAAAGAGTCCTCAAAAAGAGTCCTTGGCCAGAGTCCAAAAAAAAAACTCTTTTTGCTGTCATAAACTTATAGACTCCTTCTGGTGTTAAATTAGCCATTCATCAGTCCACCTACTGAACTTATTTCTGTCAAGTTGCTTTGAACATTAACTTACTATACATAATTATCCTACTATACAGACTTCTCGTGATGTTATATCAGCCAAACACTAGTCCATATTTGACCGATTGAACTAATTTTTGGCCAAGGAGTCCTCAAAATGTTTTTTTACTATTATAAACTTATAGACTCCTGATGTTGAATTTGCGATAAAGAAGTCCTTATTTCACCTACTGAAATATTACTGAGAAAAGTGGTCCATTTAGAAGTCCATATCTTGACCGATTGAACTAATTTCTGGTCAAAGGGTCCTTAATGGTTTTAGAATATATAAACTTAAAGACTCTTTCTGATGTTACATAAGGACCCTTTTTGACCTACTGAACAATATGCTGGCCAAAGAGATCTTGAACATTAACTTAATATACATTCAGATTGACTTGTATATGAGCCATTTTGACCTATTCAACATAGTTTTGACCTTCTCAGCATATTTCTGGCCCTAGAGAGTACTCAACCTTGAGATTTCTATACATTCTCATAGACTCCTTCTGATGTTAGATCAGCCATACATATGTCCATTTTTGACCTCTTGAACATATTTCTGGCCAGACTCTGTGAACATTAACTTACTATACATACAGACTGACTTCTCGTAATGTTAAATCAGACAGACAGTAGTCCATATTTGACCGATTGATCAAATCTTTGGCCAAAGAGTCCTCAAAAAGAGTCCTTGGCCAGAGTAAAAAACAACAACTCTTTTTGCTGTCATAAACTTATAGACTACTTCTGATGTTAAATTAGCCATTCAGCAGTCCATATTTGACCTACTGAACTTATTTTTTGTCAAGTTGCCTTGAACATTAACTTACTATACATAATTATCCTACTGTACAGACTTCTCGTGATGTTATATCAGCCAACACTAGTCCATATTTGACCGATTGAACTAATTTTTGGCCAAGGAGTCCTCAAAATGTTTTTTTACTATTATAAACTTATAGACTCCTGATGTTGAATTTGCCATAAAGAAGTCCTTATTTCACCTACTGAAATATTACTGAGAAAAGTGAAGTCCATTTAGAAGTCCATATCTTGACCGATTGAACTAATTTCTGGTCAAAGGGTCCTTAATGGTTTTAGAATATATAAACTTAAAGACTCTTTGTGATGTTACATAAGGACCCTTTTTGACCTACTGAACAATATGCTGGCCAAAGAGATCTTGAACATTAACTTAATATACATTCAGATTGACTTCTTGTATATGAGCCATTTTGACCTATTCAACATATTTTTGACCTTCAAAGCTTATTTCTGGCCCTAGAGAGTACTCGACCTTGAACTTTCTATACATTCTCATAGACTCCTTCTGATGTTAGATCAGCCATACATATGTCCATTTTTGACCTCTTGAACATATTTCTGGCCAGAGTCTGTGAACATTAACTCACTATACATACAGACTGACTTCTCGTAATGTTAAATCAGGCAGACCGATTGATCAAATCCTTGGCCAAAGAGTCCTCAAAAAGAGTCCTTGACCAGAGTCCAAAAAAACCCTCTTTTTGCTGTCATAAACTTATAGACTCAGACTTCTTGTGATGTTATATCAGCCAAACACTAGTCCATATTTGACCGATTGAACTCATTTTTGGCCAAGGAGTCCTCAAAATGTTTTTTACTATTATAAACTTATAGACTCCTGATGTTGAATTTGCCATAAAGAAGTCCTTATTTCACCTACTGAAATATTACTGAGAAAAGTGAAGTCCATTTAGAAGTCCATATCTTGACCGATTGAACTAATTTCTGGTCAAAGGGTCCTTAATGGTTTAGAATATATAAACTTAAAGACTCCTTCTGATGTTACATAAGGACCCTTTTTGACCTACTGAACAATATGCTGGCCAAAGAGATCTTGAACATTAACTTAATATACATTCAGATTGACTTCTTGTATATGAGCCATTTTGACCTATTCAACATATTTTTTACCTTCTCAGCTTATTTCTGGCCCTAGAGAGTACTCGACCTTGAACTTTCTATACATTCTCCGATACTCCTTCTGATGTTAGATTAGCCATACCTATGTCCATTTTTGACATAATGAACATATTTCTGGCCAGAGTCTGTGAACATTAACTCACTATACATACAGACTGACTTCTCGTAATGTTAAATCAGACAGACAGTAGTCCATATTTGACCGATTGATAAAATCCTTGGCCAAAGAGTCCTCAAAAAGAGTCCTTGGCCAGAGTCCAAAAAAAAAACCTCTTTTTGCTGTCATTTACTTATAGACTCCTTCTGATGTTAAATTAGCCATTCAGCAGTCCATATTTGACCTACTGAACTTATTTCTGTCAAGTTGCCTTGAACATTAACTTACTATACATAATTATCCTACTATACAGACTTCCCGTGATGTTATATCAGCCAAACACTAGTCCATATTTGACCGATTGAACTTATTTTTGGCCAAGGAGTCCTCAAAATGTTTTTTACAATTATAAACTTATAGATTTTTAAATCTGCCATACAGAAGTCAATATTTCAGTAGATATTTCATCTACTGAACATTTTACTGATAAAAGTGTCCTGAATCTTGAACTTTCTATTCGTACTCATAGACTTTTTCTAATGCTTTGTAAGCCATATAGAAATCCATTTAGAAGTCCATATCTTTACCGATTGAACTAATTTCTGGTTAAAGTGCCCTTAAATGGTTTTAAACTATATAAACTTAAAGACTCCTTCTGATGTTAAATCAGCCATACAGAATTCCATATTTGACCTAATGAACATATTGCTGGCCAAAGAGTCCTTTAGGATAAATAATACGTATTCATATTGATTTCGTCTAATTTTATATCAGCCTAAAAAAAGTCAATATTTGACCTACTGAAATTTTTTCTGGCCAAGGAGTATTCGATACTTGAACTTTCTATTCATTCTTTTTGACTACTGATGTTACTTCAGCAATACAGAAGTCCATATTTGACCCAAGGAACATTTCTCTGGCCAAAGAATCCTCGATCTTGAACTTTCTATACATACTCATAGGCTCCTGATCCTTCATAAGATATCCATATCTGACCTATTGAACTTATTTCTGGTCAAAGGGTCCTCAAAAGTTTTTAAACTATATAAAGTTATAGACTGTTGATGATAAATCAGCCATACAGGGGTCCCTTATCACCTACTGAACATGTTTCTGTCCAAAGACTTCTTCAACATTAACTTAGTATACATACATATTGTCTTGTTGTGATGTTAAATTAGCCAGACAGCAGTCCATTTTTGACCTTCTCAACTTATTTCTGGCCCTAGAGTACTCGACCTTGACCTTTCTATACATTCTCATAGACTCCTTCTGATGTTAGATCATCCATACATATGTCCATTTTTGACCTATTGAACATATTTCTGGCCAGAGTCTGCGAACATTAACTCACTATACATACAGACTGACTTCTCGTAATGTTAAATCAGGCAGACCGATTGAGCAAATCCTTGGCCAAAGAGTCCTCAAAAAGAGTCCTTGGCCAGAGTAAAAAAAAAAAACTCTTTTTGCTGTCATAAGCTTATAGACTACTTCTGATGTTAAATTAGCCATTCAGCAGTCCATATTTGACCTACTGAACTTATTTCTGTCAAGTTGCCTTGAACATTAACTTACTATACATAATTATCCTACTATACAGACTTCTCGTGATGTTATATCAGCCAAACACTAGTCCATATCTGACCGATTGAAATCATTTTTGGCCAAGGAGTCCTCAAAATGTTTTTTTACTATTATAAACTTATAGACTCCTGATGTTGAATTTGCCATAAAGAAGTCCTTATTTCACCTACTGAAATATTACTGAGAAAAGTGAAGTCCATTTAGAAGTCCATATCTTGACCGATTGAACTAATTTCTGGTCAAAGGGTCCTTAATGGTTTTAGAATATATAAACTTAAAGACTCCTTCTGATGTTACATAAGGACCCCTTTTGACCTATGAACAATATGCTGGCCAAAGAGATCTTGAACATTAACTTAATATACATTCAGATTGACTTCTTGTATATGAGCCATTTTGACCTATTCAACATATTTTTGACCTTCTCAGCTTATTTCTGGCCCTAGAGAGTACTCGACCTTGAACTTTCTATACATTCTCATAGACTCCTTCTGATGTTATATCAGAACATATTTATGGCTAGAGGCTAATTCTACTATATAGACTTCTCGTGAAATTATATCATCCAGACACTAGTCCATATTTGACCGATCAAACTAATTTTTGGCCAAGGAGTTTTGGCCATATTTAATCTACTGAACGTTTTACTGATAAAAGTGTCCTGAATCTTGAACTTTCTTTACATACTCATAGGCTCCTGATGCTTCATAAGATATCCATATCTGACCTATTGAACTTATTTCTGGTCAAAGGGTCCTCAAAAGTTTTTAAACTATATAAAGTTATAGACTCCTGATGATAAATCAGCCATACAGGGGTCCCTTATCACCTACTGAACATATTTTTGTCCAAATATTTCTTCAACATTAACTTGCTACATACATATTGTCTTGTTGTGATGTTAAAATAGACAGACAGTAGTCCATTTTTGACCTTCTCAACTTATTTCTGGCCCTAGAGTACTCGACCTTGAACTTTCTATACATTCTCATAGACTCCTTCTGATGTTAGATCAGCCATACATATGTCCATTTTTGACCTATTGAAAATATTTCTGGCCAGAGTCTGTGAACATTAACTCACTATACATACAGACTGACTTCTCGTAATGTTAAATTAGCCATTCAGCAGTCCATATTTGACCTACTGAACTTATTTCTGTCAAGTTGCCTTGAACATTAACTTACTATACATAATGATCCTACTATACAGACTTCTCGTGATGATATATCAGCCAAACACTAGTCCATATTTGACCGATTGAACTAATTTTTGGCCAAGGAGTCCTCAAAATGTTTTTTACTATTATAAACTTATAGACTCCTGATGTTGAATTTGCCATAAAGAAGTCCTTATTTCACCTACTGAAATATTACTGATAAAAGTGAAGTCCATTTAGAACTTAGAAGTCCATATCTTGACCGATTGAACTAATTTCTGGTCAAAGGGTCCATTTTGACCTATTCAACATATTTTTGACCTTCTCAGCTTATTTCTGGCCCTAGAGAATACTCGACCTTGAACTTTCTATACATTCTCATAGACTCCTTCTGATGTTTCATCAGCCATACATATGTCCATTTTTGACCTTTTGGACATATTTCTGGCTAGAGTCTACTTCTTCTATACAGACTTCTCGTGAAATTATATCATCCAAACACTAGTCCATATTTGACCGATCAAACTAATTTTTGGCCAAGGAGTTTTGGCCATATTTAATCTACTGAACATTTTACTGATAAAAGTGTCCTGAATCTTGAACTTTCTTTACATACTCATAGGCTCCTGATGCTTCATAAGATATCCATATCTGACCTATTGAACTTATTTCTGGTCAAAGGGTCCTCAAAAGTTTTTAAACTATATAAAGTTATAGACTCCTGATGATAAATCAGCCATACAGGGGTCCCTTATCACCTACTGAACATATTTTTGTCCAAATATTTCTTCAACATTAACTTGCTACATACATATTGTCTTGTTGTGATGTTAAAATAGCCAGACAGTAGTCCATTTTTGACCTTCTCAACATATTTCTGGCCCTAGAGTACTCAACCTTGAACTTTCTATACATTCTCATAGACTCCTTCTGATGTTAGATCAGCCATAAATATGTCCATTTTTGACCTATTGAACATATTTCTGGCCAGAGTCTGTGAACATTAACTCACTATACATACAGACTGACTTCTCGTAATGTTAAATCAGACAGACAGTAGTCCATATTTGACCGATTGATCAAATCTTTGGCCAAAGAGTCCTCAAAAAGAGTCCTTGGCCAGAGTAAAAAACAACAACTCTTTTTGCTGTCATAAACTTATAGACTACTTCTGATGTTAAATTAGCCATTCAGCAGTCCATATTTGACCTACTGAACTTATTTTTTGTCAAGTTGCCTTGAACATTAACTTACTATACATAATTATCCTACTATACAGACTTCTCGTGATGTTATATCAGCCAACACTAGTCCATATTTGACCGATTGAACTAATTTATGGCAAAGGAGTCCTCAAAATGTTTTTTTTACTATTATAAACTTATAGACTCCTGATGTTGAATTTGCCATAAAGAAGTCCTTATTTCACCTACTGAAATATTACTGAGAAAAGTGAAGTCCATTTAGAAGTCCATATCTTGACCGATTGAACTAATTTCTGGTCAAAGGGTCCTTAATGGTTTTAGAATATATAAACTTAAAGAATCTTTCTGATGTTACATAAGGACCCTTTTTGACCTACTGAACAATATGCTGGCCAAAGAGATCTTGAACATTAACTTAATATACATTCAGATTGACTTCTTGTATATAAGCCATTTTGACCTATTCAACATATTTTTGACCTTCAAAGCTTATTTCTGGCCCTAGAGAGTACTCGACCTTGAACTTTCTATACATTCTCATAGACTCCTTCTGATGTTAGATCAGCCATACATATGTCCATTTTTGACCTCTTGAACATATTTCTGGCCAGAGTCTGTGAACATTAACTCACTATACATACAGACTGACTTCTCGTAATGTTAAATCAGGCAGACCGATTGATCAAATCCTTGGCCAAAGAGTCCTCAAAAAGAGTCCTTGACCAGAGTCCAAAAAACCCCTCTTTTTGCTGTCATAAACTTATAGTCTCAGACTTCTCGTGATGTTATATCAGCCAAACACTAGTCCATATTTGACCGATTGAACTAATTTTTGGCCAAGGAGTCCTCAAAATGTTTTTTACTATTATAAACTTATAGACTCCTGATGTTGAATTTGCCATAAAGAAGTCCTTATTTCACCTACTGAAATATTACTGATAAAAGTGAAGTCCATTTAGAAGTCCATATCTTGACCGATTGAACTAATTTCTAGTCAAAGGGTCCTTAATGGTTTAGAATATATAAACTTAAAGACTCCTTCTGATGTTACATAAGGACCCTTTTTGACCTACTGAACAATATGCTGGCCAAAGAGATCTTGAACATTAACTTAATATACATTCAGATTGACTTCTTGTATATGAGCCATTTTTACCTATTCAACATATTTTTGACCTTCTCAGCTTATTTCTGGCCCTAGATAGTACTCGACCTTGAACTTTCTATACATTCTCCGATACTCCTTCTGATGTTAGATTAGCCATACATATGTCCATTTTTGACATATTGAACATATTTCTGGCCAGAGTCTGTGAACATTAACTCACTATACATACAGACTGACTTCTCGTAATGTTAAATCAGACAGACATTAGTCCATATTTGACCGATTGATAAAATCCTTGGCCAAAGAGTCCTCAAAAAGAGTCCTTGGCCAGATTCCAAAAAAAAAACTATTTTTGCTGTCATTTACTTATAGACTCCTTCTGATGTTAAATTAGCCATTCAGCAGTCCATATTTGACCTACTGAACTTATTTCTGTCAAGTTGCATTGAACATTAACTTACTATACATAATTATCCTACTATACAGACTTCCCGTGATGTTATATCAGCCAAACACTAGTCCATATTTGACCGATTGAACTAATTTTTGGCCAAGGAGTCCTCAAAATGTTTTTTTACTATTATAAACTTATAGATTTTTAAATCTGCCATACAGAAGTCAATATTTCAGTAGATATTTCATCTACTGAACATTTTACTGATAAAAGTGTCCCGAAACTTGAACTTTCTATACGTACTCATAGACTTCATCTAATGCTTTGTAAGCCATATAGAAATCCATTTAGAAGTCCATATCTTTACCGATTGAACTAATTTCTGGTTAAAGTGCCCTTAAATGGTTTTAAACTATATAAACTTAAAGACTCCTTCTGATGTTAAATCAGCCATACAGAATTCCATATTTTACCTAATGAACATATTGCTGGCCAAAGAGTCCTTTAGGATAAATACTACGTATTCATATTGATTTCGTCTAATTTTATATCAGCCTAAAAAAAGTCAATATTTGACCTACTGAATTTTTTTCTGGCCAAGGAGTATTCGATACTTGAACTTTCTATTCATTCTTTTTGACTACTGATGTTACGTCAGCAATACAAAAGTTCATATTTGACCCAAGGAACATATCTCTGGCCAAAGAATCCTCGATCTTGAACTTTCTATACATACTCATAGGCTCCTGATGCTTCATAAGATATCCATATCTGACCTATTGAACTTATTTCTGGTCAAAGGGTCCTCAAAAGTTTTTAAACTATATAAAGTTATAGACTGTTGATGATAAATCAGCCATACAGGGGTCCCTTATAACCTACTGAACATGTTTCTGTCCAAAGACTTCTTCAACATTAACTTAGTATACATACATATTGTCTTGTTGTGATGTTAAATTAGCCAGACAGCAGTCCATTTTTGACCTTCTCAACTTATTTCTGGCCCTAGAGTACTCGACCTTGAACTTTCTATACATTCTCATAGACTCCTTCTGATGTTAGATCATCCATACATATGTCCATTTTTGACCTATTGAACATATTTCTGGCCAGAGTCTGCGAACATTAACTCACTATACATACAGACTTCTCGTAATGTTAAATCAGGCAGACCGATTGAGCAAATCCTTGGCCAAAGAGTCCTCAAAAAGAGTCCTTGGCCAGAGTAAAAAAAAAAAAAACTCTTTTTGCTTTCATAAACTTATAGACTACTTCTGATGTTAAATTAGCCATTCAGCAGTCCATATTTGACCTACTGAACTTATTTCTGTCAAGTTGCCTTGAACATTAACTTACTATACATAATTATCCTATTATACAGACTTCTCGTGATGTTATATCAGCCAAACACTAGTCCATATTTTACAGATTGAACTAATTTTTGGCCAAGGAGTCCTCAAAATGTTTTTTTACTATTATAAACTTATAGACTCCTGATGTTGAATTTGCGATAAAGAAGTCCTTATTTCACCTACTGAAATATTACTGAGAAAAGTGGTCCATTTAGAAGTCCATATCTTGACCGATTGAACTAATTTCTGGTCAAAGGGTCCTTAATGGTTTTAGAATATATAAACTTAAAGACTCCTTCTGATGTTACATAAGGACCCCTTTTGACCTACTGAACAATATGCTGGCCAAAGAGATCTTGAACATTAACTTAATATACATTCAGATTGACTTCTTGTATATGAGCCATTTTGACCTATTCAACATATTTTTGACCTTCTAAGCTTATTTCTGGCCCTAGAGAGTACTCGACCTTGAACTTTCTATACATTCTCATAGACTCCTTCTGATATTAGATCAGCCATACATATGTCCATTTTTGACCTCTTGAACATATTTCTGGCCAGAGTCTGTGAACATTAACTCACTATACATACAGACTGACTTCTCGTAATGTTAAATCAGACAGACAGTAGTCCATATTTGACCGATTGATCAAATCTTTGGCCAAAGAGTCCTCAAAAAGAGTCCTTGGCCAGAGTCCAAAAAAAAAACTCTTTTTGCTGTCATAAACTTATAGACTCCTTCTGGTGTTAAATTAGCCATTCATCAGTCCACCTACTGAACTTATTTCTGTCAAGTTGCTTTGAACATTAACTTACTATACATAATTATCCTACTATACAGACTTCTCGTGATGTTATATCAGCCAAACACTAGTCCATATTTGACCGATTGAACTAATTTTTGGCCAAGGAGTCCTCAAAATGTTTTTTTACTATTATAAACTTATAGACTCCTGATGTTGAATTTGCGATAAAGAAGTCCTTATTTCACCTACTGAAATATTACTGAGAAAAGTGGTCCATTTAGAAGTCCATATCTTGACCGATTGAACTAATTTCTGGTCAAAGGGTCCTTAATGGTTTTAGAATATATAAACTTAAAGACTCTTTCTGATGTTACATAAGGACCCTTTTTGACCTACTGAACAATATGCTGGCCAAAGAGATCTTGAACATTAACTTAATATACATTCAGATTGACTTGTATATGAGCCATTTTGACCTATTCAACATAGTTTTGACCTTCTCAGCATATTTCTGGCCCTAGAGAGTACTCAACCTTGAGATTTCTATACATTCTCATAGACTCCTTCTGATGTTAGATCAGCCATACATATGTCCATTTTTGACCTCTTGAACATATTTCTGGCCAGACTCTGTGAACATTAACTTACTATACATACAGACTGACTTCTCGTAATGTTAAATCAGACAGACAGTAGTCCATATTTGACCGATTGATCAAATCTTTGGCCAAAGAGTCCTCAAAAAGAGTCCTTGGCCAGAGTAAAAAACAACAACTCTTTTTGCTGTCATAAACTTATAGACTACTTCTGATGTTAAATTAGCCATTCAGCAGTCCATATTTGACCTACTGAACTTATTTTTTGTCAAGTTGCCTTGAACATTAACTTACTATACATAATTATCCTACTGTACAGACTTCTCGTGATGTTATATCAGCCAACACTAGTCCATATTTGACCGATTGAACTAATTTTTGGCCAAGGAGTCCTCAAAATGTTTTTTTACTATTATAAACTTATAGACTCCTGATGTTGAATTTGCCATAAAGAAGTCCTTATTTCACCTACTGAAATATTACTGAGAAAAGTGAAGTCCATTTAGAAGTCCATATCTTGACCGATTGAACTAATTTCTGGTCAAAGGGTCCTTAATGGTTTTAGAATATATAAACTTAAAGACTCTTTGTGATGTTACATAAGGACCCTTTTTGACCTACTGAACAATATGCTGGCCAAAGAGATCTTGAACATTAACTTAATATACATTCAGATTGACTTCTTGTATATGAGCCATTTTGACCTATTCAACATATTTTTGACCTTCAAAGCTTATTTCTGGCCCTAGAGAGTACTCGACCTTGAACTTTCTATACATTCTCATAGACTCCTTCTGATGTTAGATCAGCCATACATATGTCCATTTTTGACCTCTTGAACATATTTCTGGCCAGAGTCTGTGAACATTAACTCACTATACATACAGACTGACTTCTCGTAATGTTAAATCAGGCAGACCGATTGATCAAATCCTTGGCCAAAGAGTCCTCAAAAAGAGTCCTTGACCAGAGTCCAAAAAAACCCTCTTTTTGCTGTCATAAACTTATAGACTCAGACTTCTTGTGATGTTATATCAGCCAAACACTAGTCCATATTTGACCGATTGAACTCATTTTTGGCCAAGGAGTCCTCAAAATGTTTTTTACTATTATAAACTTATAGACTCCTGATGTTGAATTTGCCATAAAGAAGTCCTTATTTCACCTACTGAAATATTACTGAGAAAAGTGAAGTCCATTTAGAAGTCCATATCTTGACCGATTGAACTAATTTCTGGTCAAAGGGTCCTTAATGGTTTAGAATATATAAACTTAAAGACTCCTTCTGATGTTACATAAGGACCCTTTTTGACCTACTGAACAATATGCTGGCCAAAGAGATCTTGAACATTAACTTAATATACATTCAGATTGACTTCTTGTATATGAGCCATTTTGACCTATTCAACATATTTTTTACCTTCTCAGCTTATTTCTGGCCCTAGAGAGTACTCGACCTTGAACTTTCTATACATTCTCCGATACTCCTTCTGATGTTAGATTAGCCATACCTATGTCCATTTTTGACATAATGAACATATTTCTGGCCAGAGTCTGTGAACATTAACTCACTATACATACAGACTGACTTCTCGTAATGTTAAATCAGACAGACAGTAGTCCATATTTGACCGATTGATAAAATCCTTGGCCAAAGAGTCCTCAAAAAGAGTCCTTGGCCAGAGTCCAAAAAAAAAACCTCTTTTTGCTGTCATTTACTTATAGACTCCTTCTGATGTTAAATTAGCCATTCAGCAGTCCATATTTGACCTACTGAACTTATTTCTGTCAAGTTGCCTTGAACATTAACTTACTATACATAATTATCCTACTATACAGACTTCCCGTGATGTTATATCAGCCAAACACTAGTCCATATTTGACCGATTGAACTTATTTTTGGCCAAGGAGTCCTCAAAATGTTTTTTACAATTATAAACTTATAGATTTTTAAATCTGCCATACAGAAGTCAATATTTCAGTAGATATTTCATCTACTGAACATTTTACTGATAAAAGTGTCCTGAATCTTGAACTTTCTATTCGTACTCATAGACTTTTTCTAATGCTTTGTAAGCCATATAGAAATCCATTTAGAAGTCCATATCTTTACCGATTGAACTAATTTCTGGTTAAAGTGCCCTTAAATGGTTTTAAACTATATAAACTTAAAGACTCCTTCTGATGTTAAATCAGCCATACAGAATTCCATATTTGACCTAATGAACATATTGCTGGCCAAAGAGTCCTTTAGGATAAATAATACGTATTCATATTGATTTCGTCTAATTTTATATCAGCCTAAAAAAAGTCAATATTTGACCTACTGAAATTTTTTCTGGCCAAGGAGTATTCGATACTTGAACTTTCTATTCATTCTTTTTGACTACTGATGTTACTTCAGCAATACAGAAGTCCATATTTGACCCAAGGAACATTTCTCTGGCCAAAGAATCCTCGATCTTGAACTTTCTATACATACTCATAGGCTCCTGATCCTTCATAAGATATCCATATCTGACCTATTGAACTTATTTCTGGTCAAAGGGTCCTCAAAAGTTTTTAAACTATATAAAGTTATAGACTGTTGATGATAAATCAGCCATACAGGGGTCCCTTATCACCTACTGAACATGTTTCTGTCCAAAGACTTCTTCAACATTAACTTAGTATACATACATATTGTCTTGTTGTGATGTTAAATTAGCCAGACAGCAGTCCATTTTTGACCTTCTCAACTTATTTCTGGCCCTAGAGTACTCGACCTTGAACTTTCTATACATTCTCATAGACTCCTTCTGATGTTAGATCATCCATACATATGTCCATTTTTGACCTATTGAACATATTTCTGGCCAGAGTCTGCGAACATTAACTCACTATACATACAGACTGACTTCTCGTAATGTTAAATCAGGCAGACCGATTGAGCAAATCCTTGGCCAAAGAGTCCTCAAAAAGAGTCCTTGGCCAGAGTAAAAAAAAAAAACTCTTTTTGCTGTCATAAGCTTATAGACTACTTCTGATGTTAAATTAGCCATTCAGCAGTCCATATTTGACCTACTGAACTTATTTCTGTCAAGTTGCCTTGAACATTAACTTACTATACATAATTATCCTACTATACAGACTTCTCGTGATGTTATATCAGCCAAACACTAGTCCATATCTGACCGATTGAAATCATTTTTGGCCAAGGAGTCCTCAAAATGTTTTTTTACTATTATAAACTTATAGACTCCTGATGTTGAATTTGCCATAAAGAAGTCCTTATTTCACCTACTGAAATATTACTGAGAAAAGTGAAGTCCATTTAGAAGTCCATATCTTGACCGATTGAACTAATTTCTGGTCAAAGGGTCCTTAATGGTTTTAGAATATATAAACTTAAAGACTCCTTCTGATGTTACATAAGGACCCCTTTTGACCTATGAACAATATGCTGGCCAAAGAGATCTTGAACATTAACTTAATATACATTCAGATTGACTTCTTGTATATGAGCCATTTTGACCTATTCAACATATTTTTGACCTTCTCAGCTTATTTCTGGCCTTAGAGAGTACTCGACCTTGAACTTTCTATACATTCTCATAGACTCCTTCTGATGTTATATCAGAACATATTTATGGCTAGAGGCTAATTCTACTATATAGACTTCTTGTGAAATTATATCATCCAGACACTAGTCCATATTTGACCGATCAAACTAATTTTTGGCCAAGGAGTTTTGGCCATATTTAATCTACTGAACGTTTTACTGATAAAAGTGTCCTGAATCTTGAACTTTCTTTACATACTCATAGGCTCCTGATGCTTCATAAGATATCCATATCTGACCTATTGAACTTATTTCTGGTCAAAGGGTCCTCAAAAGTTTTTAAACTATATAAAGTTATAGACTCCTGATGATAAATCAGCCATACAGGGGTCCCTTATCACCTACTGAACATATTTTTGTCCAAATATTTCTTCAACATTAACTTGCTACATACATATTGTCTTGTTGTGATGTTAAAATAGACAGACAGTAGTCCATTTTTGACCTTCTCAACTTATTTCTGGCCCTAGAGTACTCGACCTTGAACTTTCTATACATTCTCATAGACTCCTTCTGATGTTAGATCAGCCATACATATGTCCATTTTTGACCTATTGAAAATATTTCTGGCCAGAGTCTGTGAACATTAACTCACTATACATACAGACTGACTTCTCGTAATGTTAAATTAGCCATTCAGCAGTCCATATTTGACCTACTGAACTTATTTCTGTCAAGTTGCCTTGAACATTAACTTACTATACATAATGATCCTACTATACAGACTTCTCGTGATGTTATATCAGCCAAACACTAGTCCATATTTGACCGATTGAACTAATTTTTGGCCAAGGAGTCCTCAAAATGTTTTTTACTATTATAAACTTATAGACTCCTGATGTTGAATTTGCCATAAAGAAGTCCTTATTTCACCTACTGAAATATTACTGATAAAAGTGAAGTCCATTTAGAACTTAGAAGTCCATATCTTGACCGATTGAACTAATTTCTGGTCAAAGGGTCCATTTTGACCTATTCAACATATTTTTGACCTTCTCAGCTTATTTCTGGCCCTAGAGAATACTCGACCTTGAACTTTCTATACATTCTCATAGACTCCTTCTGATGTTTCATCAGCCATACATATGTCCATTTTTGACCTTTTGGACATATTTCTGGCTAGAGTCTACTTCTTCTATACAGACTTCTCGTGAAATTATATCATCCAAACACTAGTCCATATTTGACCGATCAAACTAATTTTTGGCCAAGGAGTTTTGGCCATATTTAATCTACTGAACATTTTACTGATAAAAGTGTCCTGAATCTTGAACTTTCTTTACATACTCATAGGCTCCTGATGCTTCATAAGATATCCATATCTGACCTATTGAACTTATTTCTGGTCAAAGGGTCCTCAAAAGTTTTTAAACTATATAAAGTTATAGACTCCTGATGATAAATCAGCCATACAGGGGTCCCTTATCACCTACTGAACATATTTTTGTCCAAATATTTCTTCAACATTAACTTGCTACATACATATTGTCTTGTTGTGATGTTAAAATAGCCAGACAGTAGTCCATTTTTGACCTTCTCAACTTATTTCTGGCCCTAGAGTACTCAACCTTGAACTTTCTATACATTCTCATAGACTCCTTCTGATGTTAGATCAGCCATAAATATGTCCATTTTTGACCTATTGAACATATTTCTGGCCAGAGTCTGTGAACATTAACTCACTATACATACAGACTGACTTCTCGTAATGTTAAATCAGACAGACAGTAGTCCATATTTGACCGATTGATCAAATCTTTGGCCAAAGAGTCCTCAAAAAGAGTCCTTGGCCAGAGTCCAAAAAAAAACTCTTTTTGCTGTCATAAACTTTAAGACTCCTTCTGATGTTAAATTAGCCATTCAGCAGTCCATATTTGACCTCCTGAACTTATTTCTGTCAAGTTGCCTTGAACATTAACTTACTGTATAATTATCCTACTATACAGACTTCTCCTGATGTTATATCAGCCAAACACTAGTCCTTATTTGACCGATTGAACTAATTTTTGGCCAAGGAGTCCTCAAAATGTTTTTTTTACTATTATAAACTTATAGACTCCTGTGTTGAATTTGCCATAAAGAAGTCCTTATTTCACCTACTGAAATATTACTGATAAAAGTGAAGTCCATTTAGAAGTCCATATCTTGACCGATTGAACTAATTTCTGGTCAAAGGGTCCTTAATGGTTTTAGAATATATAAACTTAAAGACTCCTTCTGATGTTACATAAGGACCCTTTTTGATCTACTGAACAATATGCTGGCCAAAGAGGGAAAAGCAAAACAAAAATGCAGAAGGCATTGTATTTTTTTAATAAGTTTTATTAATAAAGGCATAGAACCAGTTTATTTGTAGTGCACTGACAATAGTTTTATATAATTCGTTTATTAATTAAATTAATAAAAAGACAAAAAGACCTTGCGATATGTTTGGTAATTGTACCTGAATTAATTTAAAATTAATTTGCTATATTTCAGATAAATATATTTGTTTTTCCTTAATTTTAATTAACATTATTAATTAACAATGTAACATTATTCTCATCTGAATTATAAATAATTGATTTCTGTATAAAATAATACTACCATTAAAAACGCATTCGATTTTCTTTTTTAATCAATGTAGAATGTGTAAGATTAGTGCTCCGAGGACAAGAAATGAAAACCAATGCGATATGATGAATGTCTAAAAGATGGGACCCACAGAGTGTTTTGAAATGGAGTTGGATAAATATGTTTTGCTTTTAAAACAGTGTGTGTGTGTGTGCGTGTGTGTGTGTGTGTGTGAGAGAGAGAGAGAGAGAGAGAGAGAGAGAGAGAGAGAGAGAGAGAGAGAGAGAGAGAGAGAGAGAGAGAGAGAGAGAGAGAGAGAGAGAGAGAGAGAGAGAGAGAGAGAGAGAGAGAGAGAGAGAGAGAGAGATTGTGGTTGGGTGACAGTTGTAGGTTACAGTTTGACAAGAGTTTACAGTGTGACAAAAGAACAATGTTGTGTTTTATTGCGAGTGTACACAAATACAAGTAAACACTTTGCAGGTTTAATGATCTGTATGAACAAAATGACGGAGTATGTTTTTTATATTCCCACTGTTCGATCGAGGCCGCGCCTCTCTCTCTCTCTCTCACACACACACTCCAGCATTGCAATCTTGACATCGCAGCCTGTTCATTATGCGGTCACACCAAACGCGAATAGAGCGTTAAATTCTCGACCTTCACAATGTTAGATCATTGTGAATTTAAAAATGACTTATAAGCCAAGTACATGTTGCATTTCAATGCATGCCCGAACTAACTAATTCCTTTGTGCATTGCAGAGGAACATGAGTTCTGTTGTATTGCATAGCACAGAGGATCTAATGATGTTCATATAACAATAAAATACAAGCTAAGCGCTTAATTACATTTACATTGCAATGCACAAACGATGTAAAGTTTTGAATTTAAAAATGACATATAAGCCAAGGACATGTTGCATTTCAATGCATGCCCAACTAACTAATTCCTTTGTGCATTAAAGAGAAAACATGAGTGCTGTTGTATTGCATTGCACAGAGGATCTAACGATGTTCATATAACATACAAGCTAAACACTTAATTCCATTTCATTGCATACCAGAACTGACTCATTCCGTTGTGCAAAGAAGAGATAACACAAATTCTGTTGCACTGCATAGCACAAACGATCTAATGTTGTGCATTGAAAAAGAACATATAAGCATTCACTTGTTGCATTGCATACCAGAACTAACTCATTCTCGTGTGCATTAAAGAGATAGCATGTGTTGTTGCATTGCAGTGCACAAACGACCTAACATTGTGAATTTAAAAATGACATATAAGCCAAGTACATGTTGCATTTCAATGCATGCCCGAACTAACTAATTCTTTTGTGCATTAAAGAGAAAAAATGAGTGTTGTTGTATTGCATTGCACAGAGGATCTAATGAAGTTCATATAACAATAAAATACAAGCTAAGCTTAATTACATTTACATTAAACTGCACAAACGATGTACCGTTGTGAATTTAAAAATGACATATAAGCCAAGTACATGTTGCATTTCAATGTATGCCCGAACTAACTAATTCCTTTGTGCATTAAAGAGAAACCATGAGTGCTGTTGTATTGCATTGCAAAGAGGATCTAACGATGTTCATATAACATACAAGCTAAACACTTAATTCCATTTCATTGCATACCAGAACTGACTCATTCCGTTGTGCAAAGAAGAGATAACATAAATTCTGTTGCACTGCATTGCACAAACGATCTAATGTTGTGCATTGAAAAATAACATATAAGCTATTCACTTGTTGCATTGCATACCAGAACTAACTCTTTCTCGTGTGCATTAAAGAGATAGCATGTGTTGTTGCATTGCAATGCACAAACGATCTAACATTGTGAATTTAAAAATGACTTATAAGCCAAGTACATGTTGCATTTCAATGCATGCCCGAACTAACTAATTCCTTTGTGCATTGCAGAGAAACATGAGTGCTGTTGTATTGCATTTGCACAGAGGATCTAATGATGTTCATATAACAATAAAATACAAGCTAAGCGCTTAATTACATTTACATTGCAATGCACAAACGATGTAACGTTGTGAATTTAAAAATGACTTATAAGCCAAGTACATGTTGCATTTCAATGCATGCCCGAACTAACTAATTCTTTTGTGCATTGCAGAGAAACATGAGTGCTGTTGTATTGCATTGCACAGAGGATCTAATGAAGTTCATATAACAATAAAATACAAGCTAAGCGCTTAATTACATTTACATTGCAATGCACAAACGATGTAAAGTTTTGAATTTAAAAATGACATATAAGCCAAGTACATGTTGCATTTCAATGCATGCCCGAACTAACTAATTCCTTTGTGCATTAAAGAGAAAACATGAGTGCTGTTGTATTGCATTGCACAGAGGATCTAACGATGTTCATATAACATACAAGCTAAACACTTAATTCCATTTCATTGCATACCAGAACTGACTCATTCCGTTGTGCAAAGAAGAGATAACATAAATTCTGTTGCACTGCATAGCACAAACGCTCTAATGTTGTGCATTGAAAAACATATAACATATAAGCTATTCACTTGTTGCATTGCATACCAGAACTAACTCATTCTCGTGTGCATTAAAGAGATAGCATGTGTTGTTGCATTGCAGTGCACAAAACGATCTAACATTGTGAATTTAAAAATGACATATAAGCCAAGTACATGTTGCATTTCAATGCATGCCCGAACTAACTAATTCCTTTGTGCATTAAAGAGAAAACATGAGTGCTGTTGTATTGCATTGCACAGATGATCTAACGATGTTCATATAACATGCAAGCTAAACACTTAATTCCATTTCATTGCATACCAGAACTGACTCATTCCGTTGTGCAAAGAAGAGATAACATAAATTCTGTTGCACTGCATTGCACAAACGATCTAATGTTGTGCATTGAAAAATAACATATAAGCTATTCACTTGTTGCATTGCATACCAGAACTAACTCTTTCTCGTGTGCATTAAAGAGATAGCATGTGTTGTTGCATTGCAATGCACAAACGATCTAACATTGTGAATTTAAAAATGACTTATAAGCCAAGTACATGTTGCATTTCAATGCATGCCCGAACTAACTAATTCCTTTGTGCATTGCAGAGAAACATGAGTGCTGTTGTATTGCATTGCACAGAGGATCTAATGATGTTCATATAACAATAAAATACAAGCTAAGCGCTTAATTACATTTACATTGCAATGCACAAACGATGTAACGTTGTGAATTTAAAAATGACTTATAAGCCAAGTACATGTTGCATTTCAATGCATGCCCGAACTAACTAATTCTTTTGTGCATTGCAGAGAAACATGAGTGCTGTTGTATTGCATTGCACAGAGGATCTAATGAAGTTCATATAACAATAAAATACAAGCTAAGCGCTTAATTACATTTACATTGCAATGCACAAACGATGTAAAGTTTTGAATTTAAAAATGACATATAAGCCAAGTACATGTTGCATTTCAATGCATGCCCGAACTAACTAATTCCTTTGTGCATTAAAGAGTAAACATGAGTGCTGTTGTATTGCATTGCACAGAGGATCTAACGATGTTCATATAACATACAAGCTAAACACTTAATTCCATTTCATTGCATACCAGAACTGACTCATTCCGTTGTGCAAAGAAGAGATAACATAAATTCTGTTGCACTGCATAGCACAAACGCTCTAATGTTGTGCATTGAAAAATAACATATAAGCTAGTCACTTGTTGCATTGCATACCAGAACTAACTCATTCTCGTGTGCATTAAAGAGATAGCATGTGTTGTTGCATTGCAGTGCACAAAACGATCTAACATTGTGAATTTAAAAATGACATATAAGCAAAGTACATGTTGCATTTCAATGCATGCCCGAACTAACTAATTCCTTTGTGCATTAAAAAGAAAACATGAGTGCTGTTGTATTGCATTGCACAGAGGATCTAACGATGTTCATATAACATACAAGCTAAACACTTAATTCCATTTCATTGCATACCAGAACTGACTCATTCCGTTGTGCAAAGAAGAGATAACATAAATTCTGTTGCACTGCATAGCACAAACGCTCTAATGTTGTGCATTGAAAAATAACATATAAGCTATTCACTTGTTGCATTGCATACCAGAACTAACTCATTCTCGTGTGCATTAAAGAGATAGCATGTGTTGTTTTATTGCAGTGCACAAAACGATCTAACATTGTGAATTTAAAAATGACATATAAGCCAAGTACATGTTGCATTTCAATGCATGCCCGAACTAACTAATTCCTTTGTGCATTAAAGAGAAAACATGAGTGCTGTTGTATTGCATTGCACAGAGGATCTAACGATGTTCATATAACATACAAGCTAAACACTTAATTCCATTTCATTGCATACCAGAACTGACTCATTCCGTTGTGCAAAGAAGAGATAACATAAATTCTGTTGCACTGCATTGCACAAACGATCTAATGTTGTGCATTGAAAAATAACATATAAGCTATTCACTTGTTGCATTGCATACCAGAACTAAATCTTTCTCGTGTGCATTACAGAGATAGCATGTGTTGTTGCATTGCTATGCACAAACGATCTAACATTGTGAATTTAAAAATGACTTATAAGCCAAGTACATGTTGCATTTCAATGCATGCCCGAACTAACTAATTCCTTTGTGCATTGCAGAGAAACATGAGTGCTGTTGTATTGCATTGCACAGAGGATCTAATGATGTTCATATAACAATAAAATACAAGCTAAGCGCTTAATTACATTTACATTGCAATGCACAAACGATGTAACGTTGTGAATTTAAAAATGACTTATAAGCCAAGTACATGTTGCATTTCAATGCATGCCCGAACTAACTATATCTTTTGTGCATTGCAGAGAAACATGAGTGCTGTTGTAATGCATTGCACAGAGGATCTAATGAAGTTCATATAACAATAAAATACAAGCTAAGCGCTTAATTACATTTACATTGCAATGCACAAACGATGTAAATTTTTGAATTTAAAAATGACATATAAGCCAAGTACATGTTGCATTTCAATGCATGCCCGAACTAACTAATTCCTTTGTGCATTAAAGAGAAAACATGAGTGCTGTTGTATTGCATTGCACAGAGGATCTAACGATGTTCATATAACATACAAGCTAAACACTTAATTCCATTTCATTGCATACCAGAACTGACTCATTCCGTTGTGCAAAGAAGAGATAACATAAATTCTGTTGCACTGCATAGCACAAACGCTCTAATGTTGTGCATTGAAAAATAACATATAAGCTATTCACATTGCATACACATCTGGCATTGCATACCAGAACTAACTCATTCTCGTGTGCATTAAAGAGATAGCATGTGTTGTTGCATTGCAGTGCACAAAACGATCTAACATTGTGAATTTAAAAATGACATATAAAGCCAAGTACATGTTGCATTTCAATGCATGCCCGAACTAACTAATTCCTTTGTGCATTAAAGAGAAAACATGAGTGTTGTTGTATTGCATTGCACAGAGGATCTAAAATGAAGTTCATATAACAATAAATACAAGCTAAGCTTTATTACATTTACATTAAACTGCACAAACGATGTACCGTTGTGAATTTAAAAATTACATATAAGCCAAACATGTTGCATTTCAATGCATGCCCGAACTAACTAATTCCTTTTTGCATTAACCCTTGTGTTATGTTGCGGGTCAATTTGACCCGTTTCGATTTTCAAGTTGTTGGAAATACTGGTTATCCTTTGTTTTTTTTCTTGATATTTTGTGACTTTTTCTCATTCATCATGATGAACATGCATGCAAAGTTTCAACATGCTGATGTGTTTTGACATATACAAACAAAATTACTGTTACGTGATGTTCGCGGGTCAATTTGACCCTCATAGACAGCCATTAAAAAGCAACTGTACAGACACAAAATAAAAACATTTATTTTCTGTATGTCAGGGCACTTCAACTCCAGTTCTAAGTGCATCTAAAAGTGCTCTAACCCTAACCAAACACACTTGAAAAAGCTAAAATTACAGTGTTCAGAATTATTTGCAAATTACAGATGAAAATCTTTGTCAGACAAAGATAGTAAAATAAGCTCTCATTTCAATATTCAAATACCTAGCTTTCAACCAAAACTTTTATGTAGGATTTTCAAAGGCAGCTTCACAGAGCCAAAAAATAAATAAAAAACATTTATTTGATGTATGTTTTTGTTATGTTTGGTTTCTCACTTCCCAGTGAATGAATAATGAAACTAGGAAAATAGGTCTTAGGAAACTAGGGAAAGTTAACTTAGGAAAATGAAAAAATTTCATTATACAGCAATTTTTTTTTGTTCAGTAACGATGTTCAAAGCATAAAATGTAAAAAAAAAAAAAGTAAAAAAAGAATGTATGCAAAAAAATCAGTATACTGTTTATTTTCCAATTTTGTCAACAAAACTGTTTTAAAAAATGTTTTAAAAACATTTTCATACATCATATTTTCAGATATAATGTTTTTGTAATGTTTGACAAATGTTGATATTAAAAGTTTACAGTTTGTATCTAAATCTTTGTTGTTTTTCATAGTGTGATTTTTGAGGAATTGTATTGAATCCAATTAGGGTCAATTTGACCCGCTCCATAAGGGGTGTACACAGAAATCGAACAGAACACAAGGGTTAAAGAGAAAACATAAGTGCTGTCGTATTGCATTGCACAGAGGATCTAACGATGTTCATATAACATACAAGCTAAACACTTAATTCCATTTCATTGCATACCAGAACTGACTCATTCCGTTGTGCAAAGAAGAGATAACATACCAGAGCTGACTCATTCCGTTGTGCAAAGAAGAGATAACATAAATTCTGTTGCACTGCATTGCACAAACGATCTAATGTTGTGCATTGAAAAATAACATATAAGCTATTCACTTGTTGCATTGCATACCAGGACTAACTCTTTCTCGTGTGCATTAAAGAGATAGCATGTGTTGTTGCATTGCAATGCACAAACGATCTAACATTGTGAATTTAAAAATGACTTATAAGCCAAGTACATGTTGCATTTCAATGCATGCCCGAACTAACTAATTCCTTTGTGCATTGCAGAGAAACATGAGTGCTGTTGTATTGCATTGCACAGAGGATCTAATGAAGTTCATATAACAATAAAATACAAGCGAAGCGCTTAATTACATTTACATTGCAATGCACAAACGATGTAAAGTTTTGAATTTAAAAATTACATATAAGCCAAGTACATGTTGCATTTCAATGCATGCCCGAACTAACTAATTCCTTTGTGCATTAAAGAGAAAACATGAGTGCTGTTGTATTGCATTGCACAGAGGATCTAACGATGTTCATATAACATACAAGCTAAACACTTAATTCCATTTCATTGCATACCAGAACTGACTCATTCCGTTGTGCAAAGAAGAGATAACATAAATTCTGTTGCACTGCATAGCACAAACGATCTAATGTTGTGCATTGAAAAATAACATATAAGCTATTCACTTGTTGCATTGCATACCAGAACTAACTCATTCTCGTGTGCATTAAAGAGATAGCATGTGTTGTTGCATTGCACAAACGATCTAACATTGTGAATTTAAAAATGACATATAAGCCAAGTACATGTTGCATTTCAATGCATGCCCGAACTAACTAATTCCTTTGTGCATTAAAGAGAAAACATGAGTGTTGTTGTATTGCATTGCACAGAGGATCTAATGAAGTTCATATAACAATAAAATACAAGCTAAGCTTAATTACATTTACATTAAACTGCACAAACGATGTACCGTTGTGAATTTAAAAATTACATATAAGCCAAACATGTTGCATTTCAATGCATGCCCGAACTAACTAATTCCTTTGTGCATTAAAGAGAAAACATGAATGCTGTTGTATTGCATTGCACAGAGGATCTAACGATGTTCATATAACATACAAGCTAAACACTTAATTCCATTTCATTGCATACCAGAACTGACTCATTCCGTTGTGCAAGGAAGAGATAACATACCAGAGCTGACTCATTCCGTTGTGCAAAGAAGAGATAACATAAATTCTGTTGCACTGCATTGCACAAACGATCTAATGTTGTGCATTGAAAAATAACATATAAGCTATTCACTTGTTGCATTGCATACCAGAACTAACTCATTCTCGTGTGCATTAAAGAGATAGCATGTGTTGTTGCATTGCAGTGCACAAACGATCTAACACTGTGAATTTAAAAATGACATATAAGCCAAGTACATGTTGCATTTCAATGCATGCCCGAACTAACTAATTCCTTTGTGCATTAAAGAGAAAACATGAGTGTTGTTGTATTGCATTGCACAGAGGATCTAATGAAGTTCATATAACAATAAAATACAAGCTAAGCTTAATTACATTTACATTAAACTGCACAAACGATCTAACATTGTGAATTTAAAAATGACATATAAGCCAAGAACATGTTGCATTTCAATGCATGCCCGAACTAACTAATTCCTTTGTGCATTAAAGAGAAAACATGAGTGCTGTTGTTATTGCATTGCACAGAGGATCTAACGATGTTCATATAACATACAAGCTAACACTTAATTCCATTTCATTGCATACCAGAACTGACTCATTCCGTTGTGCAAAGAAGAGATATCATAAATTCTGTAGCACTGCATTGCACAAACGATCTAATGTTGTGCATTGAAAAATAACATATAAGCTATTCACTTGTTGCATTGCATACCAGAACTAACTCTTTCTCGTGTGCATTAAAGAGATAGCATGTGTTGTTGCATTGCAATGCACAAACGATCTAACATTGTGAATTTAAAAATGACTTATAAGCCAAGTACATGTTGCATTTCAATGCATGCCCGAACTAACTAATTCCTTTGTGCATTGCAGAGAAACATGAGTGCTAATGTATTGCATTGCACAGAGGATCTAATGAAGTTCATATAACAATAAAATACAAGCTAAGCTTAATTACATTTACATTAAACTGCACAAACGATGTACCGTTGTGAATTTAAAAATTACATATAAGCCAAACATGTTGCATTTCAATGCATGCCCGAACTAACTAATTCCTTTGTGCATTAAAGAGAAAACATGAGTGTTGTTGTGTTGCATTGCACAGAGGATCTAATGAAGTTCATATAACACTAAAATACAAGCTAAGCTTAATTACATTTACATTAAACTGCACAAACGGTGTACCGTTGTAAATTTAAAAATTACATATAAGCCAAACATGTTGCATTTCAATGAATGCCCGAACTAACTAATTCCTTTGTGCATTAAAGAGAAAACATGAGTGCTGTTGTATTGCATTGCACAGAGGATCTAACAAGCTAGCAGCTTTTATGTTCTTTTATGTTCATTTTATGTAACAAGTTTAGCTTTTATGTTCATATAACATAAAAGCTAAACACTTAATTCCATTTCATTGCATACCAGAACTGACTCATTCCGTTGTGCAAAGAAGAGATAACATAAATTCTGTTGCACTGCATTGCACAAACGATCTAATGTTGTGCATTCAAAAATAACATATAAGCTATTCACTTGTTGCATTGCATACCAGAACTAACTCATTCTCGTGTGCATTAAAGAGATAGCATGTGTTGTTGCATTGCAGTGCACAAACGATCTAACATTGTGAATTTAAAAATGACATATAAGTCAAGTACATGTTGCATTTCAATGCATGCCCGAACTAACTAATTCCTTTGTGCATTAAAGAGAAAACATGAGTGCTGTTGTTATTGCATTGCACAGAGGATCTAAGGATGTTCATATAACATACAAGCTAAACGCTTAATTTCATTTCATTGCATACCAGGGCTGACTCATTCCGTTGTGCAAAGAAGAGATAACATAAATTCTGTTGCACTGCATTGCACAAACGATCTGATGTTGTGCATTGAAAAATAACCACTGGTTGCATTGCACCAGAACTAACTCATTCTCGTGTGCATTAAAGAGATAACATATGTTGTTGCATTGCACTATCGATCTAACGTTGTGAATTTAAAAATAATGTTTAAGCAAAGCACATGTTGCATTTCAATGCATGCCCGAACTAACTAATTCCTTTGTGCATAAAAGAGAAACATGAGTGCTGTTGTATTGCATTGCACAGGGGATCTAATGAAGTTCATATAACAATATATGCTTAACAAGCTAAGCTTAATTACATTTACATTAAAATGCACAAACGATGTACCGTTGTGAATTTAAAAATTACATATAAGTCAAGTACATGTTGCATTTCAATGCATGCCCGAACTAACTAATTCCGTTGTGCATTATAGAGAAAACATGAGTGCTGTTGTATTGCATTGCACAGATGATCTAATGATGTTCATATAACAATAAAATACTCATGTTTATTGTTCATTTATTGTTATATGAACATCATTATATCCTCTGTGCAATGCAATACAACAGCACTCATGTTTTCTCTTTAATGCACAAAGGAATTAGTTAGTTCGGGCATGCATTGAAATGCAACGTGTACTTGGCTTTTATGTAATTTTTAAATTTTTAAATGTAATTTAATTTACATTGCAATGCACAAACGATGTAAAGTTGTGAATTTAAAAATGACATATAAGCCAAGTACATGTTGCATTTCAATGCATGCCCGAACTAACTAATTCCTTTGTGCATTAAAGAAAACATGAGTGCTGTTGTTATTGCATTGCACAGAGGATCTAACAATGTTCATATAACATACAAGCTCAACGCTTAATTCCATTTCATTGCATACCAGGGCTGACTCATTCCGTTGTGCAAAGAAGAGATAACATAAATTCTGTTGCACTGCATTGCACAAACGATCTAATGTTGTGCATTGAAAAATAACCCCTGGTTGCATTTACCAGAACTAACTCATTCTCGTGAACATTAAAGAGATAACATATGTTGTTGCATTGCATTGCACTATCGATCTAACGTTGTGAATTTAAAAATAATGTTTAAGCAGAGCACATGTTGCATTTCAATGCATGCTCGAACTAACTCCATCCAATGTGCATTAAAGAGAAACATGAGTGCTGTTGTATTGCATTGCACAGAGGATCTAATGAAGTTCATATAACAATAAAATACAAGCTAAGCGCTTAATTACATTAACATTAAAATGCACAAACGATGTACCGTTGTGAATTTAAAAATTACATATAAGCCAAGTACATGTTGCATTTCAATGCATGCCCGAACTAACTATTTCCTTTGTGCATTAAAGAGAAAACATGAGTGCTGTTGTATTGCATTGCACAGAGGATCTAACGATGTTCATATAACATACAAGCTTAACACTTAATTCCATTTCATTGCATACCAGAACTGACTCATTCCGTTGTGCAAAGAAGAGATAACATAAATTCTGTTGCACTGCATTGCACAAACGATCTAATGTTGTACATTGAAAAATAACATATAAGCTATTCACTTGTTGCATTGCATACCAGAACTAACTCATTCTCGTGTGCATTAAAGAGATAGCATGTGTTGTTGCATTGCAGTGCACAAACGATCTAACATTGTACATTTAAAAATGACATATAAGCCAAGTACATGTTGCATTTCAATGCATGCCCGAACTAACTAATTCCTTTGTGCATTAAAGAGAAAACATGAGTGCTGTTGTTATTGCATTGCACAGAGGATCTAACGATGTTCATATAACATACAAGCTAAACGCTTAATTCCATTTCATTGCATACCAGAGCTGACTCATTCCGTTGTGCAAAGAAGAGATAACATAAATTCTGTTGCACTGCATTGCACAAACGATCTAATGTTGTGCATTGAAAAATAACACATAAGCTATTCACTTGTTGCATTGCATACCAGAACTAACTCATTCTCGTGTGCATTAAAGAGATATCATGTGTTGCATTGCAATTCACAAACGATCTAACATTGTGAATTTAAAAATAATGTTTAAGCAAAGCACATGTTGCATTTCAATGCATGCCCAAACTAACTAATTCCTTTGTGCATTAAAGAAAAAACATGAGTGCTGTTGTATTGCATTGCACAGAGGATCTAATGATGTTCATGTAACTATAAAATACAAGCTAAGCGCTTCATTACATTTACATTGCAATGCACAAAAGATGTAACGTTGTGAATTTAAAAATTACATATAAGCCAAGTACATATTGCATTTTAAATGCATGCCCTAACTAACTAATTCCTTTGTGCATTAAAGAGAAAACATGAGTGCTGTTGTTATTGCATTGCACGGAGGATCTAACGATGTTCATAAATCATGCAAGCTAAACGCTTAATTCCATTTCATTGCATACCAGAGCTGATTCATTCCGTTGTGCAAAGAAGAGATAACATAAATTCTGTTGCACTGCATTGCACAAACGATCTAATGTTGTGCATTGAAAAATAACCACTGGTTGCATTGCACCAGAACTAACTTATTTTCGTGAGCATTAAAGAGATAACATATGTTATTGCATTGCACTATCGATCTAACGTTGTGAATTTAAAAATAATGTTTAAGCAGAGCACATGTTGCATTTCAATGCATGCTCGAACTAACTCCATCCAATGTGCATGAGTGCTGTTGTATTGCATTGCACAGAGGATCTAACGATGTTCATATAACAATAAAATACAAGCTAAGCGCTTAATTACATTTACATTAAAATGCACAAACGATGTACCGTTGTGAATTTAAAAATTACATATAAGCCAAGTACATGTTGCATTTCAATGCATGCCCCAACTAACTCCATCCAATGTGCATTAAAGAGAAACATGAGTGCTGTTTTATTGCATTGCACAGAGGATCTAATGAAGTTCATATAACAATAAAATACAAGCTAAGCGCTTAATTACATTTACATTAAAATGCACAAACGATGTACCGTTGTGAATTTAAAAATGACATATAAGCCAAGTACATGTTGCATTTCAATGCATGCCCGAACTAAGTAATTCCTTTGTGCATTAAAGAGAAAACATGAGTGCTGTTGTATTGCATTGCACAGAGGATCTAACGATGTTCATATAACATACAACCTAAACACTTAATTCCATTTCATTGCATATCAGAACTGACTCATTCCGTTGTGCAAAGAAGAGATAACATAAATTCTGTTGCACTGCATTGCACAAACGATCTAATGTTGTGCATTGAAAAATAACATATAAGCTTTGGTATATGCATCTGGTATGCAACTTGTTGCATTGCATACCAGAACTAACTCATTCTCGTGTGCATTAAAGAGATAGCATGTGTTGTTGCATTGCAATGCACAAACGATCTAACATTGTGACTTTAAAAATGACATGTTGCATTTCAATGCATGCCCGAACTAACTAATTCCTTTGTGCATTAAAGAAAAACATGAGTGCTGTTATTATTGCATTGCACGGAGGATCTAACGATGTTCATAAATCATGCAAGCTAAACGCTTAATTCCATTTCATTGCATACCAGAGCTGACTCATTCCGTTGTGCAAAGAAGAGATAACACAAATTCTGTTGCACTGCATTGCACAAACGATCTAATGTTGTGCATTGAAAAATAACATATAAGCTATGCACTGGTTGCATTGCACCAGAACTAACTCATTCTCGTGTGCATTAAAGAAATAACATATGTTGTTGAATTGCATTGCACTATCGATCTAACGTTGTGAATTTAAAAATAATGTTTAAGCAAAGCACATGTTGCATTTCAATGCATGCCCGAACTAACTCCATCCAATGTGTATTAAAGAGAAACATGAGTGCTGTTGTATTGCATTGCACAGAGGATCTAATGAAGTTCATATAACAATAAAATACAAGCTAAGCGCTTAATTACATTTACATTAAAATGCACAAACGATGTACCGTTGTGAATTTAAAAATTACATATAAGCCAAGTACATGTTGCATTTCAATGCATGCCCGAACTAAGTAATTCCTTTGTGCATTAAAGAGAAAACATGAGTGCTGTTGTATTGCATTGCACAGAGGATCTAATGATGTTCATATAACATACAACCTAAACACTTAATTCCATTTCATTGCATACCAGAACTGACTCATTCCGTTGTGCAAAGAAGAGATAACATAAATTCTGTTGCACTGCATTGCACAAACGATCTAACATTGTGAATTTAAAAATGACATATAAGCCAAGTACATGTTGCATTTCAATGCATGCCCGAACTAACTAATTCCTTTGTGCATTGCAGAGAAACATGAGTGCTGTTGTATATTGCATTGCACAGAGGATCTAATGATGTTCATATAACAATAAAATACAAGCTAAGCGCTTCATTACATTTACATTGCAATGCACAAACGATGTAACATTGTGAATTTAAAAATTACATATAAGCCAAGTACATGTTGCATTTCAATGCATGCCCGAACTAACTATTTCCTTTGTGCATTAAAGAGAAAACATGAGTGCTGTTGTATTGCATTGCACAGAGGATCTAACGATGTTCATATAACATACAAGCTAAGCGCCTAATTGCATTACAATGCATACAAGAACTGACTCATTCCGTTGTGCAAAGAAGAGATAACATAGATTCTTTTGCACTTCATTGCACAAACGATCTACGGTTGTGCATTGAAAAATAACATATAAGCCATGCACTTGTTGCATTGCATTGCATAGCAGAAATAACTCATTCCAATGTGCATTAAAGAGATAACATATGTGTTGTTGCATTGCACAAATGATCTAACGTTTGCATTGAGAAATTACATGTAAACTATGAGTGCATTGCAAACATACTTACAATAACTAGCTCATTCCGATCTGAAATGAAGAGATAGGATTTTTACTGTTGCATTGCATTGCAAAGAAGATCTATCTTTATTCCTCTGTGCTTTTGCATTACATTGCATGAAGAGAATTTATTGCAATAGCTATTCCTTTACACAATGAATAGTTCAGACGTAGTATGCAATGCAATGCGAAAGAGATGTTATGTGTTTTTATTTCACAAAGGACTAAGTTAGTTAATTGCAATGCATAATGGAATGAGTTAGTATGTATGCAATATACTGATAACTTGTTTTACATTGCATTGCATAAAATATCTAACTTATTCTTCTCGGCAATGAAAATACACGACATGCTTTTTGCATTTACACAACTAACATTTGTGTATTGAATGGAAATCATTGAAATAGCTATTCCATTACAATGTGAACTAACGTTGCAACGCTTTAAAGAATAGCATGTAAGCTCGTTGCATTCCATTGCATAAAAGATCTAACATAGCACAGGTGCAATGAAAAATAAACCAAACAACATATTTGCATTCGCATCGTATTGCATACTACAACTAAACTATTTATTTGTGTATTGAAGAAAATGTTTGCAATGAAGAATCAGAATGTATCACAATGGATTAACAATATCTAACCGTAAATAACTAATTCCGTTGTGCAACGAAGAGATGACAGCAATGTGCATCGGCATATGGGAATGAGTTAGTTATTTTGTATGCATTGCAATGCATTGCAATGCGTATAGCTTATATGATATTCTTCAATAAACATCGTTAGATCGTGTGTGCAATGGAATTACAATAGACCTTCTCATACACTTCTTTTGATGTTACAGCAGCCGTACAAAAGTCCAAAGTCCACCTTCTCAGCTTATTTCTGGCCCTAGAGTACTCGACCTTGAACTTTCTATACATTCTCATAGACTCCTTCTGATGTAATATCAGAACATATTTATGGCTAGAGTCTAATTCTACTATACAGACTTCTCGTGAAATTATATCATCCAGACACTAGTCCATATTTGACCGATCAAACTAATTTTTGTCCGAGGAGTTTTGGCCATATTTAATCTACTGAACATTTTAATGATAAAAGTGTCCTTAATCTTGAACTTTCTTTACATACTCAGAGGCTCCTGATGCTTCATAAGATATCCATATCTGACCTATTGACCTTATTTCTGGTCAAAGGGTCCTCAAAAGTTTTTAAACTATATAAAGTCATAGACTCCTGATGATAAATCAGCCATACAGGGGTCCCTTATCACTTACTGAACATATTTTTGTCCAATTATTTCTTCAACATTAACTTGCTACATACAGATTGTCTTGTTGTGATGTTAAATTAGCCAGACAGTAGTCCATTTTTGACCTTCTCAACTTATTTCTGGCCCTAGAGTACTCGACCTTGAACTTTCTATACATTCTCATAGACTCCTTCTGATGTTAGATCATCCATACATATGTCCATTTTTGACCTATATTTCTGGCCAGAGTCTGCGAACATTAACTCACTATATATACAGACTGACTTCTCGTAATGTTAAATCAGACAGACAGTAGTCCATTTTTGACCTTCTAAGCTTATTTCTGGCCCTAGAGAGTACTCGACCTTGAACTTTCTATACATTCTCATAGACTCCTTCTGATGTTAGATCAGCCATACATATGTCCATTTTTGACCTCTTGAACATATTTCTGGCCAGAGTCTGTGAACATTAACTCACTATACATACAGACTGACTTCTCGTAATGTTAAATCAGACAGACAGTAGTCCATATTTGACCGATTGATAAAATCCTTGGCCAAAGAGTCCTCAAAAAGAGTCCTTGGCCAGAGTCCAAAAAAAAAAAACTCTTTTTGCTGTTGTTGTCATAGACTCCTTCTGATGTTTAATTAGCCATTCAGCAGTCCATATTTGACCTACTGAACTTATTTCTGTCAAGTTGCCTTGAACATTAACTTACTATACATAATTATCCTACTATACAGACTTCCCATGATGTTATATCAGCCAAACACTAGTCCATATTTGACCGATTGAACTAATTTTTGGCCAAGGAGTCCTCAAAATGTTTTTTTACTATTATAAACTTATAGACTCCTGATGTTGAATTTGCCATAAATAAGTCCTTATTTCACCTACTGAAATATTACTGAGAAAAGTGAAGTCCATTTAGAAGTCCATATCTTGACCGATTTAACTAATTTCTGGTCAAAGGGTCCTTAATGGTTTTAGAATATATAAACTTAAAGACTCCTTCTGATGTTACATAAGGACCCTTTTTGACCTACTGAACAATATGCTGGCCAAAGAGATCTTGAACATTAACTTAATATACATTCAGATTGACTTCTTGTATATAAGCCATTTTGACCTATTCAACATATTTTTGACCTTCTCAGCTTATTTCTGGCCCTAGAGAGTACTCGACCTTGAACTTTCTATACAATCTCATAGACTCCTTCTGATGTTATATCAGCCATACATATGTCCATTTTTGACCTATTGGACATATTTCTGGCTAGAGTCTACTTCTACTATACAGACTTCTCGTGAAATTATATCATCTAGACACTACTCCATATTTGACCGATCAAACTAATTTTTGGCCGAGTCCTCAAAATGTTTTTTACTATTATAAAATTATAGACTCCTGTTGATTTTTAAATCTGCCATACAGAAGTCAATATTTCAGTAGATATTTCATCTACTGAACATTTTACTGATAAAAGTGTCCTGAATCTTGAACTTTCTATTCGTACTCATAGACTTCTTCTAATGCTTTGTAAGCCATATAGAAATCCATTTAGAAGTCCATATCTTTACCGATTGAAGTAATTTCTGGTTAAAGTGCCCTTAAATGGTTTTAAACTATATAAACTTAAAGACTCCTTCTGATGTTAAATCAGCCATACAGAATTCCATATTTTACCCAATGAACATATTGCTGGCCAAAGAGTCCTTTAGGATAAATACTACGTATTCATATTGATTTCGTCTAATTTTATGTCAGCCTAAAAAAAGTCAATATTTGACCTACTGAAATTTTTTCTGGCCAAAGAATCCTCGATCTTGAACTTTCTATACATACTCATAGGCTCCTGATGCTTCATAAGATATCCATATCTGACCTATTGAACTTATTTCTGGTCAAAGGGTCCTCAAAAGTTTTTAAACTATATAAAGTTATAGACTCCTGATGATAAATCAGCCATACAGGGGTCCCTTATCACCTACTGAACATGTTTCTGTCCAAAGACTTCTTCAACATTAACTTAGTATACATACATATTCTCTTGTTGTGATGTTAAATTAGCCAGACAGTAGTCCATTTTTGACCTTCTCAACTTATTTCTGGCCCTAGAGTACTCGACCTTGAACTTTCTATACATTCTCATAGACTCCTTCTGATGTTAGATCAGCCATACATATGTCCATTTTTGACCTATTGAACATATTTCTGGCCAGAGTCTGTGAACATTAACTCACTATACAATATGTAGAGACTTTAAGGATGAACCAAACACGAATTAATCTTTCTAATCTCTCATGGGATTCATTCAAATGTGATTCAGCATTTCGGGTCTGAATACCACATACCAAAGTCACAAGACTGGCTCCAAATTGTCTAGAAAACCCCCCCCAGAGAAGTCTTTTATGGCCCCGCAGGCATTAGAGATAAGCCTAAACAGGAAGAACGTTGTCACTGTTTCATCCTTAAGCAAGACAAAGCTGCTCAGAAATGGTGAGACGAGGCCTGACCATTAAGGGGCCTGACCACCTTTGACCTCCCTCAGCATCACCACTGCTGAGCAGGACAGCGATGTAAGACAGACCCCTTTCCATGGAACGTGAGAGACTTACACAGACTTTACATATCAAACCCATTAAAACTCACGCAGAACAATGCTCCGTGGACTTAATCAAACATCATAATTCTTGTTGTTCCTACAATTCATGTTTGTATTATGCGTAGATCACATATAAATCATGTAATTGTGATATAACTGTGTGTATGGATGAAAGGGTATCGTGCTTCCAATCAAAAGAATCGTATGCCCTTAATTCAAAAGGTGGCTTGTTTGAAATCTGTGTAAAATGTTTTGTATGATTATAATAATCTATAATGTTTAAACTGGGGTCTCTTGTTTCTCTGCTAAGGGCTGGAACCCAAGCAGATCCCAGATAACGATAAGTAGGAACGATCCACCTCCTAAAATGATGCCATTGTCTCATTGGTCAGAATTCTCCAAAAGAGGTTGGACTAACGTTTAAGTTAAAGACCCGAACAAAGGAGTTAGAGAGTTGAAAAAGAAATTCGGTTCAGAGAGCAGTTCGGGGTTGCCGTTCGGTTTTGAGTTCGGTTCGGTGTTGAATTAAGTTTTGCGCCTCTCTCTAGCAACAGCAAGAGAGTGTTCCTGTTCGTGCTTCTCTCTGAAAACACCAACGAGCGTGTTCGCACGCTTCTACATCGACCAGACCAAATTAGACCAGCAGACAAATAACCCATCGAGATCGGGGTTGAAACAGCTCATTCAAGCCACCTAACTCGTCTTACTTTCATTTCTTCCTTTATTTTCTTTTTTCATAAAAGTCTCGGTTCAACGTTAAGTTGCTGCGAAGTTCGTTTAAACGTCTCTCCTGCAACGCGCTTCGAACTGTAAAGACTCTTATTCGGCTGTTCAGAAACTTCCATCCAGGCACTTCAGAGACAACCAGCCACACGGACCCGGTCGGGAAACCCCTTTGACGAAGCACCGCAAAAAGGGAACTCCCTAAGCAACGCAAAGACAAGCAAGTAGCAGCTACTCCAGACTCTTAACTGAACTGGTGCAAATGTAAATTGAATAACCTGTCTAAGAAACGAAGGTTTAAATTAATGCTTGGTGGTTCGTTCAGGTCATGTCTTACAAAGTGCATCTCTGAAAACTCTCTCTCTCTCTCTCTCTCTCTCTCTCTCTCTCTCTCTCTTCCTCTGCGCCTTGTATGAATGCGTGTGTGTGATTGTGTTTAGACCTTAGTTTTATTATGTGTTTAGAATAGTTAATAAAGTCGTCAATATATTTGAAAAGATATTTGCCTTGTGTTGTGCTTGCACATTTAATGTCTTGTACTGTCGATCTAAAGTTACCTTGCTAATACATAGTGTTTCACTATAGATTGGATATTCATATCTGTTGCCAAGGTTATAATTACGGCCCGTTCAAATGAACTCTAAACGAGTCATTTGCTCGGTTCCATAGTGATTCGGTCAAGATTCATTGCAAATCGATGAATCATTCCTTTTGAGCTAAATTGGCCTTCCGGCCCCCCTTAAATACATTTTATGTATATTATTATTGTGTGATTCGTTACATAATTGGTGGAGAATGCGGGCAGTTCAACCTAAATTGTAAGCATGTATCAAGATTTATCTTTTCATTTTGTTTCGGATGCGAGATCCGAACCTCTGAAAGTCTGTGTGTGACGTATGGAGAGCGCGCAGCGCGCGCCCTGTTTGAATGAATGCTGCTGCTGCTGTTGTCTGTGAGTGAAGCTCCCAGAGAAAGCTGAAAAGTATAGTCTGCTGCCGCCCTATTTGTTTTCTTGTTACATGCAGTAAATAAGATATGAAACCTCACACTACGATAAGGTAAGAATTGAGCAAGTTCCTCATTTCCAGAAATACCTCGTTATAGCTGATCGACGTCTGCGTGTTCCAGAGTCTTTTTAGAAGGGCTATAACGTTGTGTGTGTGTTTATATCAGTTAGAGGGCTGAACGAAATCAAACTGCAGTAATTAAAATAACCCTGTAAGTTGAAATATTCTCCTCACAGAGCGACGAGCGTGTTCATCTAACGTTATATATTTTTATCCGATTCACAGTGCGTGTTCCACTGCAATCCGTGATAAACATAGAAGCAGTTATATTTATCTGATTGTCAATGCGTGTTCCATTGCAATCCCAGTAATAAACAGCTGTTTGTCTTTGCTTGTATGGTATGGGATTAATATCCTGTTGTCTGTTCAATTATTTATCGTGCAAACACTGCGCATGTCCGAGTGTAATTGAATAGGAGTTATTTCAAGTTTGTTCAAGTGAATCTTGACATTGAAACTGAGCCAACAGTTAAGAACCCTGTTGTTTGTGTGCCCAGATAAACTTGCACAGAGACGATCCGCCCGAGATCGCTATTTTCCCATCGTTCCATCTATTGTAACGCAAAGCTGTCGCTTGCTTAAAGTTAATATCACTCCAAACAAATTGAGTGAAGCCCCACGTCGTAAACCCAGCTACGAGTGGTGTATCTTATTTGAACAGTGTGAAATGCGCCGACATTTCCCGTAAAATGATCGATTGTTACTGTACATGCATGTTCTGTGGACATTGTTGAAATGCTCCCATATTGCATGGTACTCTAACAAACTGTTTTCCAACTGTCTGCAATTCCCGGTTCGCCCACTAGCGTTCGTTTGGTCGCTATAGTTACGATCGTGACACGGAAGTCTTAGCCAACGCTTCCGGGTGAACTCTGACCCAACCCTCGTTGTAAACAAACGCTACGCTAAGCTAAGAGAGGCCGTTGCTTGCATTGAGGCCTGTGCTAAAGCCTTTAGCATCAGTTACTGTTATCAATACTAACCATAGCGGTTAACTACAGTGTCTGTTTGAAAAACGTTAAAGTGATTTAACCATTTAGACACCTCGACGTTCACACCTGTTGGTCCTTTCTTGTTTTTCTTATTTTACCTTTCTCACACTTTAAGTACCTTTACTTCCCCTAAAAGGAAAATACTGGTTTATGATTATTAATTGTCAAATTTCGAATTTGTTTTAAAGAACAAGGAAATATTAAACAAAATTGAAATTCTACCTTTTCTAGACAGATCATTTCTAATGATTTCTAGATTTATTTTTGTAATAATTCTAATTACATAATTTTCATAATTTTTACATTTCTCGTTGAGATCTAGTCACTTTAGGTGAATAAGTCTTTGAAACTCAAGAACTCTGAAAGTAAAGTTTGAAAGTTGTTATTACTATTACAAAAATAGTGTTAGACTCAGACTTGCTCATTATTGTCATTGCGTTTTATCCTTTCGTCCTGTTGGTTATAAACTTAACCACTATATTTGATTAATTCATTTTCGGGACGCTTCAATAGGGGACATTACCATCTCCATACGAGTTTCAAATAAACCAGAGACAATCGTCTTTTACAAAAGTTTATTTGTGTGTTTAGTTGTTCCTCAACTATCAATTCTATACTCGTGGTAGACCTAAAGGTAGCGGGATCCAACCTCCTTGCTTCATTTCTTCCTCATCACGTCTTTCCTG